>JALAZF010000060.1:2440000-3690000 GCA_022829125.1 Lathyrus tuberosus | reverse complement strand
AGTAAACAACCTCTGGTTTACCTATCACTACCCAATGAAAACTTTATCTAGAACTCCATCCTAGATAATAGAAACCCATCTCACTCCCCAAATCACAACCTGTGATTATCTAACAGTTATAGTCGAAATAACTGTATCATCCTACTTGAAAGACACCCCTTTCAATACAAAGTTCAGTCAAGCATTCTTGACTAACAAGTTAACTTGGATTTGCTTAAAAGCTTCATCCAAGAACAATACACGATTCATTACCTACGAGTTTCTGAATCTGTACAAGTACCTATGTTTTCCACAATGTATCAAATCGATACAGAGGGAGACTTACAAGAGAAACCTAGGACTATCAAACCCTAAACCCTACTTTACAAAATAGGATTACTAAGTCTATGTCATTCTCTCTCTCTTTTCTGCCCTAGGACTAGGTCTTCTTTTATAGCCTTTTACTTTAGGCTTCAAATCTTCTTTCCTTGATCCATTGTCAATCGCGCCTTAAATCTTGGAACAGATTTCAAACCAAACCTGCTGTGACAGTCATGATGTCGAGTCTTTATGCTGAGCCATTTTGACATCTTTGGTCTGGGGCAGAAACCTTCATGTTGGAACATCTATCACACCATTATGTTTTACCAAAATTTAGTCAAATCCTTGGAGCTTTCAATTTCCCCCTTTTGAAAAATTTTGGTTAAAACATTCTTCAGTTCGATGGTGCATGCAGTGGAAAATACTGAAGCAAGTTCCATGGAAAAGGGAGAAGATAATTTCTAGTTTCCCTCTTCATTCCCTTGTGATACAGAGTACATAGAGAATGTAACTCAGATCACAAAACACAACTTGCTTCCTAACTCTGATCACAAAACACAATCTTCCTAAGATGTTAAAACCCAAAACGTTAGAACATCCTTTGAGACATTTTTGCAGATCAGCAGCTCAAATGCACAGATAGAGCTCTTAGTAACAAAATAGCCATTCTCCCCCTTTTTAGCCAAAAGTTGGCAAAAATGACCCATGCAGACCCATACCCAGACTGTGCTTACCCAAACACGGACAAAACCCATTTGCTCTCAATTTAACAAGAAAGATGTTTTACAACTCAAGCAGCATGATCCTCCTTAAATATTGATGAAGCTACATAGGTAGAGCTAATCCATTTGAAAGAAACAAAAGACTAGTCAATGAATGCAATAACTGCTGGCCAGGTTAGTTTCGAAAGATTCCACTTTTTCTGACTTGTCCTTGAAACCACCATCCCTTTGATTGTCTTTATCTGAAATAAATTCTAAGCAAAGTCCTTATACCTAATCTGACTTTGTCAGTTTTCCCATGAATGATTCGTAGACCCCACAACCTTGTTTCATTTAGCACAGACAGAACAAGTTTACACAAATAGACTTCACATTCTTCTCTTTATCCTAAATCAATTCCTTAATCCAAAATTCGCAGACTTGATCACTACAGAATGCTTCCATTGATCTTTCCATCTGCAAAGAAAACTAAATTCTTCTAGACAGCAACAAAGACTCCCAAGATACTTGTTTCACTTCTGATTCAGTCCATTGACACCCAATGACAGAATCAGAACAACCTGCTAAGTCCACCTAGAACTTATACTAGTAGAGCAATGTCACGACATCTCGTCTGACATATCATCCTCACCTCAGGCATTCTATCACAAACTGCTTGAAACAACAAACAATCTTGATAAACAACTACACTACTGCAACAACATATCCAAAATAGAAGTCTGACTCCTCCTGTCATAGATACCCAGTGCTTCTTTGCAAGAAGAACACCTTAAATGAATGGAAAATATAAGACGCATCTTCATGTCTTCAAGAGCACACCCTCTGTTCAACACACCTGCTGAACGCATTCACCTAATGCCTGATCCTCAAGCAAACCATGTACCACACTAGTACGTTCAACAGACAGAAGTTCTCCCCCTATCTTTCACAAAAGATGCTTCTTCAGCAAGAAACACCCAAAATTACCACATGATATCCCATGACAACTTCATGCTCATATAGTGAGAGTACCAGGATCACATCCTTGTACCACAACCAACAAACTCTTGGATTGATACCAAAATCACCATTGATCCCTCTCATCCAGAAACTATCCATACCCTGTACAAATCCACTTTGAATTTTACAGCCATAGATATCCTTGTTCCTTGAGATACAATCCAATTGAATCTGGAATGCTTCACATTCCTCAAAGAGAAATACAGAGCCTCTTAGTTTTCTAGATCGCCCAGATGTTCTTCTCACTTGAAAAACATCAAACACATGCTCCAGAACTCCTCAGCTTATTTACTCCACAAGCACCAAACTGATCCACTTCTCTCTAGCATGACTTGTAGCAGAGGAAACCACATCTCCACAAGCATTCTGACCTCAGCAAGATTCAGTCTTTCAGATGAACACCCCATGATCCAAGACAGACTTCAATTTATCATTCTCCCATATGATACGATAGAACACTTCTGATTCAACTGGTGAATATCAACTTCCACAATCTGAACTCTAAGTTTAGACACCACGATGTTCTAACATCAGTTAGGTCATCCTGATCATATCAAAGACACCATACACTATGGTTCTTGATATAATTACCACTGGACTTACTATCAACATAGTAATCCAACTGAAGATCTTCAGACAACACTGCGCCACCAGCTTGATCAATAAGAACTCCAGATAACCAAAGAGAGAAATAAAATCTCATTCAACTCCCAAAAGAATGTAATCTTCCATAAGAAACTTAGGGCTCCTGCCACAAGCTCCAAGATATGAACAGAACCCGAACCTCCTTTGATTTTCAACCAACTACCCTTCTGCCCAAGAGTAATTAGTTCCAAATATCAAATATCAAATTTAGAATTGACGATCTCACAAGTATCAACTATATAACTAACTTTAGACGTCTAAAGAATGGATCTTCAAGTCCGTTTTTTATGAGCATGTCCTTCAAGATGTTCAATATTAATATTAGTAATATATGTGATACTTATCAAGGAATTTCTGAAAAATCCAAAAAACAAGATCTTAGTCTAATTAGTTGAGAAAATAATTTAACAAACTTCTGGGTGTGAATAGACATATGCACAATCTTTTAGTCGATGCAACAATTAATGTCAGAAAAACTCAATTTCTTAAATTTTCCTTTAGGAACACACAAATTTTATTGGATTGAAGAAACTTCTAGTTCTTCAAAACCAGTTTTCACATCATAATACATCTGAGATGACGCAACCGATTTTTCCAACAACACACTTAAGTGTGATTTGTAAACATCTGATTTACCATAATACATATGATTCTATTCTTCTAATTTATTTCAATCTCTAGTAAGTATAAAATAATTTGTTTCAATCTCTAGTATATATATTTTTCAATCTTAATAAATTTACAATTATTAATATTATTCATGCAATCATTCTGTGATTGTCAATTTTTTTAAGATCCATGAAAATCGTCATTGATACTTTTCTGATCAATGGAGACAGAATAATCATTTTCTTATCAATCATCAAGGGATAACCATTCTTTGATGAATTAATAAAAGTAATTCATTTTTTTAAACAATCCTCTAGGGATCCTTTATAATATATATAATTTTTTTTAGAGAGGTAGATCATAGATCTTCAAACAAAGATAAAAATAAACACTTTTCGTGCAATCCTCTGGGGATGCAATATAATTTCTTCAAGAACTATATAAATTATTATTATTCTATCATTCAGGGATCTTGATTAGTTCTTCAAGAACTTTATAATAAATTATTATTTTGATATCCTTCAGCGATGCTTGATACGTTCTTCAGAAACTATATAATAAATTATTATTTTTCTATCCCTCAAGGATATTTGTTATGTTCTTCAAAAACTATATAACAAACACATTATTTTATAGACTTTAAGAGATATTTTAACATTATTCATCCAATCCTTATGGGATTCATGAAAATCATCGTTGATTTTTTTCTTCTAATCAATATATCAATACATAATAGGTAGAATTAGAAATATATATTACGAAACAAAAAATAATAACGTTACCTTCTAAATCTTGGAGCTTCATATAATCAAACCTTCATTATCAAATTATTTGTATCACTTCTTAGACAATTAGTTAACATTCATATGGTAGAGTTTTGTGCTGATAACATGTTATAAAATAGAAAAAAGAATATAAAATAGAAGGGAGAAAGATTATAATGATTATGTATTATTTTATTGGTCTCATATATACAATGAGATTGATTATATTTATAGGACATCATATAAACATTATAATTAATACAAGTTGATTAAATAAGGAAAGAAGTTAATAGAAGACAAATCATCCAATTATTCATAACAATTAAAAATATATACTTTTTTTTAATAGTGTTCAGTTTGATGGTTGAATTGATTGCATATTGAGCGTTTAATTTATTTATAACATTCGTAAATTATTTATGATTATCGTCTTATTCATTTTTTTTTTATGCATATGGATTATGCGACAAAAATTACAGCTAATTTATTTTTGCCGTAATGATTTTTTGTTTTTTTGCTTTATTAATATTTGGTTTTGATGGTTGGGTTTGATTGCCTTTTGAGATTCAATTTGCTTTTAACACGTTTATAAATAAATTATCATCCCAAACTTTTATTTATACATGTTTGACATTGTTTCTCTTAATGAATTTGTTTACTTGTTTACAATTTTTTATGGTTTAATTTTGCATTTGGCATCTTCTTTTTCATCTCTTTCCATTTTTGTTAAACTATTTTTTAATGCTTATTAGATTATTAGTATATAAATTTCCTGTATTGAATTTCACTAATTTGATTTAATTGTTTTAATATATTTTTAAATTAATGATTTGATTATATGTTGTCAAATTCAAATATTTTAAGTAAGTAAATTAAAATTTTTAAATTATTTATCATTGTCAACTTTTTGAATTGATGATAATAGTAATCTCAAAAGGTAAAAACTGAAATAAGTAAAGCCTACTAGATTAGTTTTGATAATATATAATTTGGGCAATCTATATTTTTTTATTATACATTTTTTATAAGCAAAACCTTGAATTTAAGGGGAGCATTAGGGGTACTCCAATCCAGAGCTACAAAGAACCCCAGCTAATTGTACCATTAATACAACTCCAACAGATAATCAAGAGGGCATTTATGCACCTCATAAAAATTACATTTATATTTCGAATTAGGCTGTATAACAAGAAAGAGCAATGATTCTATCCACTAAAATCTCCAGGTTACCAACAGTGTCATAAAAAATAATCTAATTTCTCATCCTCCAAATGCACCAACAGGTCACATACCAAATCAAGAAAACGAAAGACTTAGAACATTTCCCTTTCAAACTTGCTTCACAAGCACTCATATGATCTCCACAATTAACTGCCACCAAGTAAGGAACACCTTCCCACTTAGCAATATTCCTCCACACCAGCCTTGCCCACGAGCAAGAAATAAATAGGTGGTCAATGTCTTCATCACACCTAAAGCAATAGACACACACTTTGTCGTGGTCATTACTAATCATGTTTCTAATTATGAGATTTGAACGAGTGGGCAACCTGTCAAGTAGTAGTCTCCACCCGAAAATCTTAATTTTCAAAGGGATCAAAGACTTCCAAAGAAAAGCCAAAGTCAATGTTATATTAACATTCAATTCCAACACTCCTGCATAAAATAAAAACCTGTCATAGTAAGTTTTGACAGAAAACGATTTATCAACACCATATGGCCACATGAATGAATCCTAGACAACTCTTGACAGAAACACTTCAGCTAACAACATCAACATATCAGTCAATTCTACCTCCTCTGAACTGCTTAGGATAGCAGAGTTAAATCCTAGATCCCAGACCCAAAACAGCGGCCCATATACTCCACCACAGCCAACTTCCTCTCCAAAATTTTATACAGACCTGGAAAAAGCACCTTCAAAGGTAAGTTCCCCAGTCATTTTTTCGTCCAAAATGGAATAATCTTCCCGTCCCCAAGCCTTCAAGTTAAAGATTCTGAAAACCCATCCGCATCGATTGAGTCAGCAAGTCCCATAAGGTCTTTCCACCACAACGATTCATGAAACAAGGTTATTGGTACCTCTTTTGAGAATAAGCTACAAATGAAATTACCATATCTATATGCAAGAATGCCACTCCAAATGGATGCCCCCTCCATAAGAAATCTCCAAATCCATTTAGAAAGTAAATCTTTATTAAAAAGACCGACATCCTTAATACCTAGACCACCACTTACCTTGGAAAGGCACACGAATCTCCAACATATCCAAGCTACTCCAGACTTATCCAATGAGCCAGACCAAATAAACCTCCTTTGGATTGTCTTAAACTTCTGAATCACTTCAGTAGGGGCCCTATAAAAAGATAGATGATGCACAGGTAGGTTAACCAATATATAATTAATGAGAGTAACCCTCCCCCTATTAAGAGCAATCTACCCTTCCACGAAGGCAAATGAAACTTAAGGCAAGAAATGCCCAGATTCCAAAAAGCAACACATTTGTGGTTCCCTCCAATAGTCATACCTAGAAAGATAAATGGCATACTTTCTTTCTTACACGCCAAGAAATGAGATGCAACTTTCAGAAATGAGTCTTCAACTCCTACACCACAAAGTCTACTTTTCCAGGAATTAATTTTTAGCCCCGAAACCATCTCGATCAAAATCCCTTAAAATAGATTTAAGTCCCCAAAGATTATGCCACGAGCCATCACAAACTAAAATGGTGTCAACAGCAAACTAGAGCAAGTTGATGGAGGCCTCCCCATCCAGGCTAAAACCATTGGGTATACCCAACCCTTTCACCTTTCTGACCAGAGAAGCAAGCCCTTCAATAGCCAGGACAAACAAGAAAGGAGACAGGGGTCACCTTGTGTCAACCCCCTAGATGCCTTGAAATCCTGAGTAGTTCCACCATTGACCAAAACAGACATATAACTAGATAACACACCTCCATTTAACCATTTAAGCCATTTGTCTCCAAACCCCATAGCCACAAGAACCTTCCCCAAATAATTCCAATCCAAACAATCATAGGCCTTTGCAAAATCTATCTTGAAGAAAAGACATTTTATTTCTCTTGGAAAAATCAATGACTTGATTTGAAACCACAACCCCATCCAAAAGCTGCCTCCCAAGAATGAATGCAGTATGAGATTTAGAAACTAGCATACCAATAATCTTCTTCAGCCTAGTAGCCAACAATTTAGATATGACTTTGTAAATTCACCCAATGAGACAGATAGGTCGAAAGTCATCCAAATCTTGGGGATTCAGGGATTTATGAACCAAAGCAATGAAAGATGAAGACATAGTTTTAGGAAGATTTGCAGTGATATGGAACTTGTTCTGGACTGGGCAAGCACTGTGCCCCTAGAGGGGCAAGGCCCAATCCAATCCAGCCATTGGACAGGTCCAATAGCCAGAAACTAGCCGTTGGGCAGAAAGTAGCCATTGGCCAGAAACTAGCCGTTGGGCACGCCCCCTCACTCGCTGAGCAGTTCACGCGGCCAAATGTCTCCCCGAATCTCATGGAGACAGTTAGACCTGGTTAAAGGGCCACGCGCTCACTGGTCGGCCATTGGTCGGCCAGGCCCTTTGATCGCATGGGATCTCCCCATAAATACCCTCTCACTTGAGAGGGGCAGGTATTCAATATCCACTACTAGAACTCTTGTACTTGCTTTTCTCTCTTTTGACCAAACGCTTACTTTGGCATTAGAGTACCTTGCAGGTACCACCCCTTTTTTTCCTCTCCTACAAGCATCATCACTTGTCCAACGTGAAGGCCACGACGATCCTGTCTGATCACCTCCGATCAGTGGCGCCATCTGTGGGAAACTAGCTTCCCCGTATCTTGATTCAAGATCCTCTCTTTCATTTCAAAGACCTAAGCTTCATCTTCTAACCTCTTAAGATCATCATGGCCTCCACCAAGAATGATGCTCGTCAAGACTCTGCTGCTGCTGTTGTAACTGAGAACACCGACCACATCTTCGTCGGACATGTGCTTCAAGAAACCGACTCACTCGACGTAAGGAATGCGTCCCCGACCCCCGAGGAAGTAAAACCTAGGGTACCAGCTATCGAACGCATTTTTGAACCCATTCCTGTCTAGGAAAACGCTGACTCAAGTACAGCTGCTCTAATCGCCTACCTTAACAGATCAAACCTTTTGGTCTTCCAGCAAGGAGAGAAGATTAACGCTCTCGAGAATGTCCTCCAAGAGCGGCTTGCTTCGGAGAAACAACTCAGCCCGTCTCCACGTCCTCGGTCTCTCCCTCAGAAACGGAGATGCGATAGATCCAGAAGTCTCTCCCCAGAGAGAAGACGATCAAGATCGGAAGAGCCTGCATCCGATTTCGACCAAAGACACTGCAGATCTCCTCCGCGAAGGTCGAGCAGCTCCCCGGTGTCCAAGAAGCCCCAACAGCTAGATAGGCATGGGTGCCACCATATGCGCATGCATTCTTCACGACGCATCAGAAGTTTTGGTCGTAGCCATTCTTTCTCTGCTCTCTAAGCTCAAGCAGCGACGACGACGTCCACGACCCCCTTTCACAGGAGATCATGGACACGAGAATTCCTTGCGGGCTGGAGAAGCCCCTTACTCAAGCAACCTACGATGGGACCACCGACCCCGACGAACACATAGTGAACATAGAAGCAATGCTCCATTACCACAACCTGACCAGGGCCATAAAATGCAGATTATTCTCGATCACACTGAGAAAGGTGGCAATGGCTTGGTTCAAGCGCCTTCCTCGAGGGTCGATCACATCATGCAGAGACTTGAAGACTCAATTTTCCTGACACTTTACAGCTTCCCGACGACATCCCAAGTCGGAGGCCACCTTGGAAGCTATTATACAAGGAAGGGACGAATCCCTGCGGGCATATATCGAACGGTTCAACAAAGAAGTCGTGGAGGTCCGTACGACGGACCATGTGAAGAAGTATTTTCTCGAAAAGGGACTGAAACCAAAAAGTGAGTTTCGCAAATCCGTCAGGATCGAGACTCCTTGAACGTTGACAGAACTTCTCCAGAAAGCTGAAGCGTATATACAATACGAGGAGAAGGAGGTCGCCTATCATGCACGGGACACGAGAGATCGAGACAGCGCCGGGCATCAAAAAAAGACGAGTCGGAGTCATCCCGGCAAGGAAAAGAAAGGTGACAAGACGATCGTCCTCGAAAAGGTAAAGGACCTGCTGGCCGTTTCACGGAATATACCATGCTTACGGCTCCCCGTGAACGCATTCTCTCCGAATGCATCAATACGAAATTCAAGCAGGGGGCGTCAGGTTCCCCAAACCAACGACGTCCAAAGGCAACGTCGACAAGAACAAGTATTGTCGCTTCCACCGCAGCCACGGCCACACAACCGAGGACTGCGTGCACCTTAAAGACACAATAGAGATCCTTATCAAGGAGGGTCATTTGAAATAATACGTAAAGAAATGTGAGTCCTCCCGGTGAGAGACTTCAGATCCAAAGAAGGAAACAGAATCGTCTGAGTCCAGTCCTCCCCCGCAGGTCGGCATGTCTATTACGCGACCAGAGGACTTCGTCATTCCTGATTACCTCGAAGAGCCTTCCCCAATATCCGCCCACAACACTTGTGAAGTTTTCCCTGCATCCATGGTTATTTCATGCGGGGGGTACAATGAGCTGACACTAGGATCTGTCAAGAGGAAGTTCGAGCAGCTTATAGATTGCAGTCCCGACCGGTTATCTACGCTCGAGAAAATTAAGGGACGCTCCCAAACGATCACGTTCTACCGTGAGGAGCTGCCCGGGGGCTCTCCAAACTCTCACATTCCTCTACTCATCAGGGCCAGGCTAGCAATTACCAACGTCCGGAGGATCCTAGTCGACCAGGGCAGTTCGGTGGACATTATGTACATGGGCATGTTCCGCGCCCTAAAGCTAGACCAGAAGAACCTCTCGCCGTATGTGGGATCCAATCTGCAGGGGTTCAACGGAGCCACGGCCAGACCTTCGGGATACGTGGAGCTGCCGGTCACATTCTGGGAGGAGGAAGCATCTAGGTCGATCAAGACCCAGTTTTTGGTGATCGATTGCCCGTCGCTGTATCAATGCATTTTGGGCAGGCCAACACTCACAGAGCTGATCGCTGTTCCTTCAACCGTCCACCTCAAGCTAAAGTATTATACTAAGAAAGGTCACGTTACAACTTTACATGGGGACATAGAAGCTGCCCGCAGATGCTTCGAGGCAGCGACCAGGGGACAGAACCAGATCGGAACAGCACCGAAAGCAGCCAAATGGCAAAGGGATGAAGATCGTCCAACAGAAGATGACCAACCGGACAAGAAGCCTGCACTGTCCGTGCACATCATCAACCTTGACAGCCGAATTTCAGAAGACTGCAAGGAAGATAATGGTGAGGTTGCGCCAATAGGGACGACCAGCTCCCCCACTTCAACTCTTATGCGGCCAGTTCCAGACGGAGAATTCGAAGTCATCACCTTCAGCAATAACCCCGACAGAGGGGTGAAGATAGACGCAGGATTGCCCGACGAGGTCAAGCTACAACTGAAGAAATTCCTGGACAAAAATGATGACCTATTTGCCTGGAGCGCAACAGATTTTCCCAGGTTAGACCCCGAGACCTCGTGCCACCATTTGACCATTGATCCAGCTGCCCGTGCCGTCGCACAACGGAGAAGAAAGCATTATGATGAGAAGGCACAGGCTGCCGAAAAACTTGTACAAGACCTCTTAGAGGCAAAGTTCATATCGGAGGCCAGGTATACAACCTGGTTGTCCAACATTGTACTTGTGAAAAAACATAGTGGAAAATGGCGCATGTGCATTGACTACACCGATCTTAACCGGGCGTGCCCGAAAGATGCTTACCCTTTACCGAGCATAGATAAACTCGTGGATAACTATACAGGTTTCAAACTCTTGTCCTTCATGGACGCCTATTCGGGATACAATCAAATCCCTATGGCCGAAGAGGACAAGAGGTATACCGCATTCATGACCTCCTCGGGGAACTATTACTACAACATAATGGCCTTCGGTCTAAAAAACGTTGGGGCCACGTACCAGCGCATGATGAACAAAGTCTTCCGATCAGAGATCGGGGACATGCTCGAGGTATACATGGACGACATGATCGTAAAGTCCCAAGAGGAATCCGATCATATGGCTCACCTGCAAAAGATCTTCGACCAGGCCAGGAAATGTAAAATGCGCTTTAACCTAGGAAAATGCACCTTTGGCGTACGAGCAGGGAAGTTCCTCGGGTTCTATCTCACCGAAAGGGGAATAGAAGCAAACCCAGATACGTGCTAAGCATTAGCAGAGTTCCCCGCGCCCAGGTCAAAGAAGTCCATCCAATCCCTAAACGGGATGCTCGTCTCCCTTTCTCGATTCGTGGCCAAATCCGCTCAGCACGCCCTGCCCTTCTTTAAACTCCTCAGGAAAGAGACCTGTTTTGAATGGACATAAGATTGCGAGCAAGCCCTGGCCCACCTTAACCAGGCTCTGTCCGAGCCACCTGTGCTTTCCCAACCAGAGTGCGGGGAAACCCTATACTTGTACCTCTCTGTCGCCAGCGAAGCCATTAGTGTTGCCCTCATCCGCGAAACAACGGACGGGCAGAAGCCCATCTATTTCACCAGCAAGGCCTTACAAAGGCCAGAGGTCAGGTACGTGTAGATAGAGAAAGTCGCCCTTGCTCTCATCACCGCCGCGAGGAGTCTTAGACACTATTTCCTGGCCCACACTGTAGTTGTCCGTACGGACCAGCCCATCAAACAGTTGCTATGCTGACCAGATATGGCGGGCAGGATGCTTAAATGGTCCCTGGAGTTATTAGAATTCGACATTCAATACGAGGGTAGAAAGGCCTTCAAAGCACAAGTTTTGGCCGACTTCGTGGCAAAAATGACTCTACTACTTTCCCCGTCATGTGGAGCATATAAATGGGCCGTTTACGTAGATGGGGCATCCAGCCCCTCAGGGAGCGGAGCAGGTATCATCCTAAAAAATGAGGAAGTAATACTAATCAAAGTATCGCTGGTCCTGTCCTTCCTTACATCCAACAACCAAGCTGAATACGAAGCCTTCCTCGCGGGACTACGCCTGGCCAGGGACGTTGGCGCCAAGGAAGTAAAAATCTACACTGACTCCCAGCTCGTAGCATCGCAAGTACGGGGAGAATTTCAAGCAAAGAACGACCAGCTAGCCGAATACCTGGCGCTAGTAAAGGAAATAATCGCAAAGTTCGATGCATGGGAAGTCCAGCACATCCCCCGCGAATGAAACACGTGAGCTGACATCCTGTCCAAACTAGCCAGCACTAGAAGGAAAGGCAGAAATAAGTCCGTCGTACAAGAAATACTAGCCCGACCTAGTATTAAGAAACCATCAGAGCTGCTCGACGTCAACATCATCAGGGACACCTATTGCTGGATAACTCCCGTATACAACTACCTCACCAAAGGGGAGCTGCCCGAGGACAGTAAAGAAGCTAGCATAACTAAACGACGAGCCTGTTCGTATGTACTGGTTGAGGACAAACTCTACCGAAGAGGATTTTCCATCCCCCTCTTGAAATGCGTCGAAGAGAGTAAGGTCCCCGAGATTCGAAAAGAAATCTATGAGGGCATTAACGCGTAACACTTGGGGGAAGATCTCTGGCACAAAAAGCCTTGTGAGCAGGATAATATTGGCCAACCATGCAACACAACGCCAAAGAGCACGTCTAGAAGTGCGACCGGTGTCAGCGTCACGGGGACATGAACTTGGCACCCCCAATGAATTGAAGACTCTATCCTCGCCATGGCCCTTCGCCTGGTGGGGAATGGACATACTCGGCCCCTTTGCAATGGGGTCTTACCAAAACAAATTTCTAATCGTGGCCGTCGACTACTTTACAAAGTAGATCGAAGCCAAAGCCCTCACCAAGATCACAACCTTCAACATACTTTGTTTCAACAAAAGAAATGTCCTCGCACGGTTTGGGGTGCCTCAGACCCTCATAACCGACAACGAAACTCAGTTCACGGACAGAAAATTCCAAGACTTCGTCGCCAAATTAGGCACGAAGCAGCACTTTACTTTCGTTGAGCATCCCCAGACCAACGGGCAAGCAGAGGCTGCGAACAGGGTGATCCTTCGTGGTCTAAAGCGAAGGCTGGGCGAGTCCAAGAAGAGATGGTTCAAGGAGCTACATAGCGTGCTCTGAGCCTACAGAACAACACTACAGTCCACCACCGGGGAAACCCCTTTCTGACTAGCCTACGGAACCGAGGCAGTGATACCGGTAGAAATTAGAGAACCTTCCAGACGAACGGAAGCTCCCCTCGACGAGGAGATAAACGACGAAGCCTTAAGAAAAGAGCTTAATCTGGTCGAAGAAATACGATCAAGAGCAGCTCTCCACGAGGTCTTGCTGAAACAACGAATAACCTTGCGCCACGACGATAAGGTGATAAAGCGCGACTTCCCCGTTGGTAGCCTGGTCCTGCGCAGAAACCAGGAAGATTCGCGCAAAGGGAAGCTGGCCGCAAACTGGGAAGGATCATACAGGGTCAAGTCCAAAACGGGCACCGGAGCCTACTACTTAGAAACTCTGGACGGAGAACCATTTGCTTGACCATGGAATGCCAAAAAGCTCAAACAATACTACAGTTAATCCCGACCACGAGGTCGGACAAACTGCTGACGAGATCTCCCCGAACGGGGAGACGGCGCGGCTACAGGATCGTGCCCTGGTGAAGCACGACCCATTCTACAACGCCGGCCAGTCTCTGCTTATGGGACGAACAGATCTTGAGCCCAACGGGGATACCTCAATCGAGCTCCGCCGTTGCCACATGAATCAGGCAGGACGCCCAGCTCGCGATGGGAACAATCCAAGCCTATGAGTTTAGTACCTCAACCGAGGTCCTAGTCTCATCGCTGGCAAAAACACCTTGCCCTCCTCGACGAGCTTCCCAGCGTGTCGAGTAAACAAACAAGCATACATGAATAAATGCGAGAAGAATCCATAACAAAAGGTTAATGACATCGGCTACAAGGCCGGAATAAGTTAAGTGTACATTAGAGGGGCTATGCCCGATAAACATTACATCAAAAAGGCACGCAGGCCCATAAAATGCATGTACATCTAAAAAATATCCTGGCCAAACTAGACGACCTCCCTGACACCCTCCAAGGGGACCACCTCGCCATTTATGACCACATTGAGTAGACCCATTCCCTCAGTCGCCAGCTGGACGTTAGAATTGAGGGTCTTCACCTGCTCCAAAGCAGCATTAAAGCCAAACTCGGCTGCCCCAAGGTTGTCCTCCCCGAGGACACGAATCCTCTCGATCAGGTCCCTCCTTGTCCTCAAGGCCCTCTCATCTTCAGTCTCATCTTCACCCGCTGGCGACGACCCCTTCAGCTCCGCTATCCTCGCTTTCAAGAGGGAATTCTCATCATTGACATTCTTCACCTCCTTCTTCATTTGGGTCACCTCCTTTTGAAGCAATATCTTGGCCTCCTGGTGACCCTGCAACTTGTAACACCCTTTTCTACCCCACGAATAAACACGGCAAAATATATCATTTATCATAGTAAAATCAAAAACCACCTCGAAGGGTGCACATTTCTCAATAAATTCAAATTAAACACTTGCTCCGTAAACACGGGTATTCCTAAAATACTCAAAAGCCTTCATATGGCAGCGAAACTCAATAATTCAAAATAAAAAGGTTTTCAACAAAAGCCATCAAAGATAGCAGCAGAACCACCATAACCACAATAATAAAAAAGGTTTCAAAATAACCCATAGTCATCAAATATCACAAAACAACAACTCAACAATGGTTCGACTCAACAACCCAAGCCGATGTTACACTATCAGAGCAAGACCCTCTACATCGACCAAAAGTAAAGTACAACTCCACAAGTCCTCGAAGGCATCCACAACTAAACATGATCACCTGCACGTTACCCACGTGGAGGCAACATTCAAACAGGCAGGGTGAGTAATCACATTTCATCATAATCAATATAAAAACAGGATATGCAAAATGGCGTCATCATCATATACAACATCATCAGGGTCATCATAAAGGAAAACATCAGGAATCATTATATCACAATATCACGTCAATTCCACATAAAATGCAATGCACAACAAGACTCATGCATGTGGTACCAATTGTCACAAAAGATGGACACTAGGCCATCAACCCTCCACAAGGGAGCACGTCATAAACACCTCAATCCACACAATGGGATTGAAGCCACCACTGGACCGAAGTCCTAACATCGTCACTGGACTGAAGTCCTAACATCATCAATAGACCGAAGTCAAAATGCTATGAATACATGATGCACAACGTCCTAATCATCATCATCAACAAAAGTCATTACGTGCACCATCATCTATCAAACTCACATATTCATCATATCATCAAATACGTCATCAAAACATCATTAATCAGCATCTTGTAATCATCAATATAACTCATGGTAATTCACATCAAATAGTCATGTAGCATCGTCATAAAATTATCAACATATCTCATAGTAATTCACATCATCAATTATTCATCAAAACATCACAATATCATAATCTCATATTCATCAATATCATCATGGTAAATCATCATAAACATCACAACATCAAAACATCAAAACAGCACAGCAACACAAAACAAATTCGCGAACAACAGATGTTCGCTCCAGGATTCGCTAGGCAAACCTATTCGCTACAACCTTCGCTTAGCGAAGCGGCCAGCGAATCCCACAGACACCACACTCAACACCAGAAACACAATTATCTGTCATGCTCACTGGTTTATTCACTTAGCGAACCCACTCGGTGATTCCTTTGTTTAGCGAGATTCCCAGCGAATCCCCACCTCCACTCCAGAACCATCTCAGTACCTACACTCATGTTATCGCGCATTCGCTGCGCTGTTCGCTGTGCGAACCTTGGCGAACATTCGCCTAACGAAGCAATGGTTCGCCTAGCGAACCTGCAATTATAGCAAATCGCTGCTACACATCAGTAACACCACAGCCTCAAAGGTACCTGCGATAACAGCCCCAAATGACCCAAAAACACCCCTACAATGGCCCCAATACATCACGCAAATTAAAAGCCTAAAACCTACGTCTTTTAGGTCTATTCAGGACACTACAGGAAAACTTAATTTCCCTAAACCTTCAAAACTCTCAAGCTTCCTATAAACTCCATAAATCCCTTACGCCACAAGTTCAAAACAACATCGACAGGGAAGTCATCCCCAAGGTCTATTTTACCGGTTCAATTTAACATTATTAATCAATTCATAAAAATGCCCTTAAATTCATCATTTTACCTCAAAACCCATAAATCCTCACAATCCCCTTTTTCTACAAGGTCAAAACAACATCAAAGAAACATTAGCCTCAAAGGCCTAATTTTACCCAATTCAATCCAACCCTTCATATTCATCATCAACCCACAAAAACAACACCTAAATCATCAATATAATCATAAACCCACATAAACCTCAAAATCGGCCTTAAGCACATCGAATCCCTATATTGAAAACAATGAAAGGTAATACTCCCCATACCTTAGATTGTCGATTCGAAGCTTTCTCTCTAGGCCTTCAGAAACCTTCTCAAATTCCTCGCCTCCTCCTTTTTCCTCAGAGCTCTCACCTTCTTCTTTTCACGGTTTACCAAAAAAATGAAACCTATTCTCAAATCCTCCTTTTATATTCAACCTAACCCTTGGGCCTCAAAATTGGGCTTTCTCCATAATACCCTCACTAATCCTCCTCAAAAGTCTAATTTACCCTTAATTTCTCCAATATTATTTAAATTAATAGTAAGACATTATACCCCATAATATATACTATTATTTAATTAAATAACCAAACTCCACAAAATTCCACGCGATGCCCCAAACACTAAAATTCACCAAAAATCACAAATATTATATTTAAATAAATTAAATAAATATTCTTACGAATTTGGGGTGTTACAACTCTCCCCCACTTACAAAATTTTTGCCCTCGAAAATTACCTCAAGGAAACAGAGTCGGATACGACTCCCTCATCTGATCTTCACATCTCAAGCCCAACTTTCCTGCTTCTTGGATCATCTTAGCCTTTTTAGGTGTCTTCTTACACCACTTCAGGTCTGAGTACAACATTCTCGTCCGATTCATACCAACACACTGGAGTCCTACACCTCCTTCCACACAAAGCTTCATACAGCGTCATCCTAATACTAGCACAAAAACTGTTATTGTAGGTAAACTTGATCGACCGCAAATAACTATCCCATGGTCCTCCTTGGTCCAACACATTAGCTCTCGGCAAATCCTCTAAAGATTGGATAGTCCTCTATGTCTGCCCATCTGTCTGCGGATGATAGGCATAACTCAACCTCAACTTAGTACCCAAAGCATCTTGAAAACTCTTCCAAAACTTCGACGTAAATCTCGGGTCTCTATCCGACACAACATTCGACGGTATCACAATTTCCTCAATATACACCTTAGCTAGCCTCTGCATAGAATGATTAATCTTCATCGGTAAGAATGAGCCGATTTAATTAATCCATCCACAATCACCCAAATAGAATCACTCCCTTTCTCAGTTTTTGGCACTCCGACACAAAATCCACGACCATACTATCCCATTTCCATTCGGGAATACTCAACGATTGCATCATACCCAAGGCTTCTGATGCTCAATCTTCGACTTCTGACAAGTCAACTCAGTAATATCCTTCCTTACTGAATACTTTCCTCGATTTCTAGAACATCTGGAACGCACACTCTATCTCGAAACCTCATCACACCATTCTCATCAATCTGGAATTCTCCTCCGTTACCTTGGTTAATCAAAGTCAATTGGTCATCCAACTTCAAATCCACTTGCTGACCCGCTCTGATTTCCTCCAAAATACCACTTGTCAGCTTCAACATTCCTAACTTCACCCTGTCAGGAGTCTCTTCACACACCAAACTCTATCTCAAAATAGTTCGATTAATTCCAATTCTCTCACTATAAGCATCAACATATGCAATGACTTTCCGCTCAATGCATCGGCCACTACATTTGCTTTGCCAGGATGATAACTCAATTTAAAATCGAAATCCTTCAACAGCTCTAACCACCTTCTCTGCCTGATATTTCATTCCTTCTGAGCAAATAAGTACTTCAGACTCTTATGACCACTGAACACTTCAAATTTAGAGCCAAACAGATAAGTCTCCAAGTCTCCAACACAAACACCACAGCGGCCAATTCTAAGTCATGCTTAGGATAATTCCCTTCATAAACTCTCAATGTCTTGAAGCATAGGCAACAACTTGTCCATTCTTCATCAATACTCCACCAAGACCCATCTTTGACGCATCACTGTACACCACAAAAGATTCACTCGAATTAGGAAAAATCAACACTGGAGCGGTCGTTAACCTCCTCTTTAATTCCACACAATTCTCTTCACCAGCTCCAACCCACACAAAAGCTTGACCCTTTTGAGTCAACTGAGTCAAAGGTAATGCCAACTTAGGAAAACTCCCATAAACTTCGTATCTCAGTAGCACACCTCGGCGGCTCCCACTGCCACACCGCATCAATCTTAGAAGGATCAACAGAAATTCCACCACTTGCAATCACATGGCCGAGAAACTCACTTCCTTCAACCAAAACTCACACTTTGACAGCTTCACCTACAACTTCTTCTCTTTCAACACCTGCAACACAGTCCTCAAATGCTCAGCATGCTCTTCTTCAGATTTAGAGTCTATCAGAAGATCGTCAATAAAACCCACTACAAACTTATCCAAATACTCAAGAAAATTCCGATTCATATACTCCATGAATACCTGGTGCATTAGACGCACCAAACGACATCACAATATACTCATAGTCACCATACCTCGTCCTGAAAGCCGTCTTCAGAATATCATCATACTTAACACGAATCTGATGATAATCAAACCTCAAATCAATCTTGATAAACACACAGGCATCTACTAACTGATCCATCAATTCCTCAATCCTCAGAAGCAGACACTTATTCTATATCGTCACTCTATTCACATGTTTATAATCCACATACAATCGCATAATACCATATTTCTTCTTCACCGACATCACAGGGGCACCTCACTGGGAAGCACTCGGTCGAACAACTTCCTCTCAACAACTCTTCCAGCTATTCCTTCAATTCACTTAATCAGAAACATACATTCTGTATGCAAACACCGACATCGGGCTTGCATTGAGTACCAGGTCGATAGCAAGTTACACTCCACACTACAGTGGTAAATCACTGATATCTCATGGGAACGCCTCCAGATAGTCACACACCACCGCATCCCTTATGCCTTCCAATAATCCAACATCATAACACCTTTGCACCATCTTTCACAAACTCACCCACTTGCTTCACAAAACAAACAACTCTTCACCTTCGTCGAAATTAGATTCAGGTGATCGTCAGGAATTACACACCGTCGACATATCACTAGCCATCACTCTGTTCTCTATCCCTCAAAAGCAGACATCAACAATGCCTGATTGTTTTCCTCAAGATATCCCAACTGGACCGTCAGACAAGAAACTCGAATTCGCCTCATCCTCAAGTCTATTAGTCTGCATCGACTCATCAAAACAATCTGTAAGCACCCAGCTTAACTCCAAACAATTTACTGCGCACACTAATCAAGCTCGCAAGACACGTCTATCCCATCCAACATGATCCCGTCTATTATCAACAAGAGATTAAGGGTGATCAGTTCCTCAATTTGTCAATAACAGCCGATATGAGGCAGTACAAACTATCAACACCAACTATCGCAGCGTCCAACACCACACTTAGCTAACGCTCCACACTCGAATCACCTTGGAGAAGCACCATCTTCTCCCCCACTTGTTTCATTCCCAACCTGCAAATGGAAAACAAAACAAGTATCGATAGTGTTTTCACACACATGTCGCACACTAGGAAATAGACAACATTAGACAACCTTGCCGGACGGACCGACCTGCTCTGATACCACTAATGTAACACCCTTTTCTACCCAACGAATAAACACGACAAAATATATAATTTATCAGAGTAAAATAAAAAACCACCTCAAAGAATGCACATTTCTCAATAAATTCTAATTAAACACTTGCTCCGTAAACACGGGTTTTCCAAAAAAATACTCAAAAGCCTTCATATGGCAGCGGAACTCAATAATTCAAAATAAAAAGGTTTTCAACAAAAGCCATCAAAGTTAGCAGCAGAACCACCATAACCACAATAATAAAAAAGGTTTCAAAATAACCCATAGTCATCAAATATCACAAAACAACAACTCAACAATGGTTCGACTCAACAACCCAACCCGATGTTACACTATCAGAGCAAGACCCTCTACATCGACGAAAAGTAAAGTACAACTCCACAAGTCCTCGAAGGCATCCACAGCTAAACCTGATCACCTGCACGTTACCCACGTGGAGGCAACATTCAAACAGGAAGGGTGAGTAATCACATTTCGTCATAATCAATATAAAAACAGGATATGCAAAATGGCGTCATCGTCATATACAACATCATCAGGGTCATCATAAAGGAAAACATCAGGAATCATTATATCACAACATCACGTCAATGCCACATAAAATGCAATGCACAACAAGACTCATGCATGTGGTACCAATTGTCACAAAAGATGGACACTAGGCCATCAATCCTCCACAAGGGAGCACGTCATAAACACCTCAATCCACACAATGGGATTGAAGCCACCACTGAACCGAAGTCCTAACATCGTCACTGGAATGAAGTCCTAACATTATCAATAGACCGAAGTCGAAATGCTATGAATACATGATGCACAATGTCCTAATCATCATCATCAACAAAAGTCATTACGTGCACCATCATCCATCAAACTCACATATTCATCATATCAACAAATACGTCATCAAAACATCATTAATCAGCATCTCGTAATCATCAATATAACTCATGGTAATTCACATCAAATAGTCATGTATCATCGTCATAAAATCATCAACATATCTCATAGTAATTCACATTATCAATTATTCATCAAAACATCACAATATCATAATCTCATATTCATCAATATCATCATGGTAAATCATCATAAACATCACAGCATCAAAACATCAAAACAGCACAGCAACACAAAACAAATTCGCGAACAACAGATGTTCGCTCCAGGATTCGCTAGGCGAACCTATTCGCTACAACCTTCATTTAGCGAAGCGGCCAGCGAATCCCACAGACACCACACTCAACACCAGAAACACAAATATCTGTCATGCTCACTAGTTTGTTCGCTTAGCGAACCCACTCGCTGATTCCTTTGCTTAGCGAGACACCCAGCGAATCCCCACTTCCACTCCAGAACCATCTCAGTACCTACACTCATGTTATCGCGCATTCGCTGTGTTGTTCGCTTTGCGAACATTCGCCTAGCGAACCTGCAATTACAGTAAATCGCTGCTACGCATCAGTAACTCCAAAGCCTTAAAGGTACCTGCGATTACAGCCCCAAATGACCCAAAAATACCCCTACAACGGCCCCAATACATCACGAAAATTAAAGGCCTAAAACCTACGTCTTTTAGGTTGATTCAGGACACTAGGGAAACCTTAATTTCCCTAAACCTTCAAAACTCTCAAGCTTCCTATAAACTCCATAAATCCCTTACGCCACAAGTTCGAAACAACATCGACAGGGAAGTCATCCCTAAGGTCTATTTTACCGGTTCAATTTAACATTATTAATCGATTCATAAAAACGCCCTTAAATTCATCAGTTTACCTCAAAACCCATAAATCCTCACAATCCCCTTTTTCTACAAGGTCAAAACAACATCAAAGAAACATTAGCCTCAAAGGTCTAACTTTACCCAATTCAATCCAACCCTTCATATTCATCATCAACCCACAAAAACAACACCTAAATCATCAATATAATCATAAACCCACATAAACCTCAAAATCGGCCTTAAACGCATCGAATCCCTATATTGAAAACAATGAAAGGTAATACTCCCTATACCTTAGATTGTCGATTTGAAGCTTTCTCTCTGGGCCTTCAGAAACCTTCTCGAATTCCTCGCCTCCTCCTTTTTCCTCAGAGCTCCCACCTTCTTCTTTTCACGGTTTACCAAAAAAATGAAACCTATTCTCAAATCCTCCTTTTATATTCAACCTAACCCTTGGGCCTCAAAATTGGGCTTTCTCCATAATACCCTCACTAATCCTCCTCAAAAGTCCTATTTACCCTTAATTCCTCAAATATTATTTAAATTAATAGTAAGACATTATACCTAATAATATATACTATTATTTAATTAAATAACCAAACTCCACAAAATTCCACGCAATGCCCCAAAACACTAAAATTCCCCAAAAATCACGAATATTATATTTAAATAAATTAAATAAATATTCTTACGAATTTGGGGTGTTACACAGCTTCTTCAGCTCATTGTATATCCCCACATTCTCGCACTCCAAGTCATTGATCATAGTCTTGGCTTCTTTAAGGTCGGAGCGATGAGCCACCTCTACATCTCCAAGGGCCAGCGCCGCTTCTAATATTCTGATCATTTCGGTTGCGTCCTGGCAAAGGAGCTTCCTCTGCACCTGTGGATCGGCGGACAGAATCGCCGAGACATCCAAATCTGGGACGACGACGGAGCTCCCCTCGTCAAACATTTGCCCCTGTTTATAGCATGCAGGCAGTACGAACTTCCCTCCAAGAGAGCCACCCGAGCAGCCCGCAGGAGAGGCCCCAATATCATCACGTTTCCTCTTGTGGGATGAGTCAGGAGTTGGTGGTACAGAGGTCATCCTTGGGGTAGGACCAGCACCGGACACAAATTTCTCTATCATCGCTTGCTGCTTGGCCGGTCCGGCTTTGGGCACCGAAGGTACTTTCTTCTGGACCTGGGCTGCCTGCGACCTCATTAAGTGCTCCCTCATGTCAGCCATTTTCCCTGCGAACACAAAAGAGACAAAAGTTAGCAGACAGAAATAGTTCAACAAATGCGGACACAAGAGTAAGTTATACCAAGAAGCTGGAAGGCCACGTCGTCGTTTTTCACACTCGAGGAGGGCCTTAGTGTTAATATAACGACCTGCTATGGCGGGCACCCCATCATCCCCGATCAGTTCCTTACCATCTCTGTCCACCACGAAGGCCGGCGTAAAGCTCTCCACATAGGCATGGAGCACACAATAGGACTCCTTGTCGGCCTCACAGAGTTGATCGTGCTTTACCAGGAACTGGTCGGTCCTGTATCTGAAGTGGGCGAACACCCATTACAAAGGAAACTTAGACACAGGCTTTTTAACCTGCCGACCATCAACGGTCACCGTTTCAAGCGTCGAGATGGATCTCTTGGCCGCCTCAGAAACAGGCTTCACGACTAGGAATCTATCCTTAAAATGACGAACAGACTCGGAGTACGGCCAGATGAGCCTGCTTTGTTGTTTAAATGACACCCAGCTTTGTTTCGTGCCCGTAGTACTTCGCTGGAGCTAGAAGATGCAGAAGAAAAGGTCCACCGTCGCCCCGACACAGAGAAAGTGACACACCAGCTCAAAGGCACGTATGAAGGCCAACGCGTTCAGATGAAGCTGGGCCGGGCACAATTCTAAGTGACGAAAAAGGGCCTCCTGGAAGTCGGTGAAAGGCAGCCGAAACCTAGCCTCCACAAAGGCAAACTCATACATGGGGAACCGCATCCCCGGGTAAATAGAATAGATCCTGTCATTTTCGGTCGGACGGATGGTCCTCCATTGCACGGGCGCATCCTCGGCCCTATCCTCCAGATAGGGGAACTCCCGAACCTCCTCCTCAGTAAATGTCAACTGGGTCGACAGTGGCTCGTGCGCGATCCATTGAAGGTCCCCTCTCGCGACCTGAACGTTAGCATACTCGACGGCCTGCTCCGCCTCCTCTTGTGCGGCCTGGGCGTCGGGTACGACTTCATCACGAGGATCATCCATTTTCACCTGAAAAGAAGAGGAAGAAAAACTGAATTCAACGACTAAGTTCAAATCCACCCTTCCACCACTAGTCAAGTGAAAGGGCGAGGAAGAAGTCGAGGACGACCTCGAGCCCATATTGACCACGACTCAAGTCGGAGACGACATCGTCCCCGACAACGGAGACAAATCTCCACAACTCAACGGAGAGGGAGCTCAGGCGCGACGTCGCAAGCCCACCGCACAAACTAGGACCTTTCGCCGAATAGGCCTAATGCCCGACTACAAACTCAATACTAATCCTAGCCAGAATCTAAGAGAATCTACGCCAAAAAAATCCAACATTCATTATAGGATCTTCGCGTTCTTCATGTTCTTCATATATTTTCCAGAAATTCATATGTTCATCGAAGAACACATGAATCTTCCACCGGAAAACTCATATGTCACCGGAAAATTCATGAAGAAACCCAGAAAACGAAGAACTCCAGAAAAAATGCAGAAAAGATTGACAAACTTACTTGAATATGAAGAGTTGGAGATGAAGGTGTGAACGGAGACGATGAAGATCTACGGCGGTTCCTACGAAGGGACAATTTGCAGAGCAAAAGAGGAGAGAAGAAATTTGTGAGAAGTGGACAAATGAATCCCTCCTCCCTCCTTTTATAAGCATTTGCTCATGGGGAATCGCAAAGGCCATCATTGCCTAGGCGACTCTAGGTATGACAAAGGGGCTGCATGTTCAACACGTGTCAAAAGGTTCCTGCGTTTGACATTCCCAAGTATGAACGTCACATGCACCAGACCTTTTGCTATTCCGCTAGCACATCTCCTCACCAACACGCACACCAAGGTTCCCCGACACAAAAACGTTGCTGCAACGGGCACCTTCACAAGAGCGTGCTTGACAGAAAATACATCTTCACAATATGTTCTTCGGGCAACAACACCTGGTCGGGCAGATCAAATCACCAGCCCCGACCAGACCTGCCCTGCTGACAATAAAGAGATTCTCCCCGAATACCATCCAAAGATGACTATTTACACAGCTACCTTAAGTCCTCACTCTCCACCAGAGGAAGGACTTGGGGGCTCCTATTCTGGATTGGGCAGGTGCTGTGCCCCTAGAGGAGCAAGGCCCAATCCAATCTAGCCATTGGACAGGCCCAATTGCCAGAAACTAGCCGTTAGGAAGAAACTAGCCGTTGGGCACGTCCCCCTTACTCGCTGAGCAGTTCACGCGGCCAACTGTCTCCCCGAATCTCACGGAGACAGTTAGACCTGGTCAAAAGGCCATGCGCTTTGCCCTCCACTTGGAAAATCCCCATTGGTCGGCCAGGCCCTTTGATCGCATGGGATCTCCCCATAAATACCCTCTCACTTGAGAGGGGCAGATATTCAATATCCACTACTAGAACTCTTGTACTTGTTTTTCTCTCTTTTGACCAAACGCTTACTTTGGCATCGGAGTACCTTGCAGGTACCACCCCCCTTTTTGCCTCTCCTACAAGCATCATCACTAGCCCAACGTGAAGGCCACGATGATCCTGTCTGATCACCTCCGATCAAAACTCTTTAATGCAACTAAAAACATCATTGCCAACAACCTCCCAACATCTCTTGAGGAATTCCAGATTAAAACCATCCGGATTGGGGCTTTTATTACCCTCACAATCAAATACAACCAAACGAATTTCATCAGATGAAAAAGGCTCCTCTAGCATCAACATGTCCTCTTGGGTTAGGGAAGCCAAATCTATTAATTTGATCTATTCCATTATCATTCAATTTCTTATCATAAAAAATATCACAAGAGCCATTTATTGAATCTGGTAGTAAATAATTTTAAAGGCTAATGTAGTTTCACAATAATATAATTTTAATACTTTCTTATTACAAATATTTTTATAAACGATAAAAAGTGTATTATTGATACAAATATTTTTATAAACAATAAAAGTGTATGGTTTTTTTTGTAAGCAAGGAATATATTGATACGGAGTACAAAGGGTACTCAAACCATAACAAAAAGGTCGATAAAAAAATCGAAGAGATTACAAACCAACTTGAAACCAGGACAAAAACAAGATAGGATCCTTGTTGAAGTCATACAAATTACAATTGAGATATGTAATATCTCCTAACAAAGACCATCTCCAAATCATGAATTTCACCTTCAACACAAAGTCGACGACATTCCAAACTGCATTCCTAAAAATAATGTCGTTTCACACCAACCACAGAACCCAACAAACGGGCAACCAAGTGCTGCCTTCTTTCCCTTTCTTCAACTTCTTAGATTTACCGAAAGCTAACCAATCCAAGAAACTCCCCTTAATATCATTCTCACGAAAATCATAAAAGCCAATCCAAATGGCAATATCATTCCAAACCAAAGTTGCCACCCTACAAGACAAGAAAATATGGGAGAGATTTTCCGGGACAACATTACAATAAGGGCACATTGAATCGCTCAATGAGGAGATGATATTTCTAGACAACAAAAGATCCTTCGTCGGTAATCTATGCGAAAAACTACACCATCCAAAAACTCTAATATAAACGGGAACAAATTTATTGTTGCTATAAATATTTTTATAAACAAATTTTTTTTATTGTTGATACAAATACTTTTATAAATGAGAACAAATGTACTGTTAAAATAAATATTTTTATAAACATAAAAAATATTTTTGATAAAAATATTTTTATAAACGGAAGAAAATGTAATACGAAAATAACAAACAAAATTGATTGTGACTCTAAGAAAACGGTACATTGAACTTTTTTTAACAAGTAAAAAAATGTACTCTTTTTTGTTTTCTAATAAATTATATTTTATAAATTAATCACTAGAAAATATCAAAGATTATTCGTATTGATAGAAAAAGAAATATCCTTTATGTTACAAAATAACAAAGAAAATTGAATGTGACTTTTTATATAGGAAAAAATACAATGCACTTTTTTTGACAAGTACAAAAAAGTAAAAAAAATGTACCTTTTTTGTAGGCTAATAAAAACAGAACTTGGTGATAGTAAGAATACAAGGAATCCAGACAAATGTGATAAATATGTAAGGAAAATTTTTGGTACTTTATATTTGAATTTTTTATCCAAATATTCAACTTTTTCAATTTTAATCCCAAACTAACCTACCTTTCAAATTAATTCTCAATATACCCCACTTTTTATTTACTTGCGGATTTACCTGCAGAATTTATATTACCTGCGGATTTACTTGCGGAATTATCTAAATTCGTAGGTAAATTCGAAAGTAAATTCGCAGGTAATAAGCTTATATTGTTCTTAATTTTTCCGATTACCTATATTTTCTTGTTACCTGCGGAATTTCTTACAGAATTATAATAAATCCGTAGGTAATTTCGCAGGTAATGTCAAATCTGCAGATAAATCCGCAAATTACTAGAAAGTTGGGTATATTGAAAATTAATTTAAAAGGTAGGTTAGTTTGGGAATAAAATTGAAAAAGTTGAGTATTTGGATAAAAAATTCTTTTATATTTTGTAGATAAACTATTTTAAAATTTTAAAAGACTATTATATATATAACGTATCATATGAGAATGCTATTTTTTATGTGAGAACATGAGAATGAATCTGAACCATTAGATTTTAAAATAAATGGTGGAAATTATGTGTGATTTTTTTCTCTCTCACCTCCATCCATTATTCTAATAATGGAAGAGAGAGAAAAACAAAAATCACACATAATCTCCACCATTTATTTTCAAATCTAATCATTCAGATTCATTCTCATATCCTCACATAAAAATTGCATTCTCATATGATATGAATCATATATATATATATATATATATATATATATATATATATATATATATATATATATATATATATATATATATATATATATATATATATATATATATATATAATCAACCATAATCTATAATATTAGAATATTAAAAAAGTGTTAGGGTAACTCAACTAGGATTTATTGACTTAAATGATATAAATTGCCAGGTTAAAATTAAATTATTGACAAAATATTCTTTATTATTTTATAATATAATATTGCAAGAAAAATAATTTCAAATTTTAAAAAATTTTATATAATCTAGCTTCAGTTTTGCATAACAATTTTTTTATTTAATCATGATTCAACAATAATAATATATAATGATAATATTTTATGTTTATGGTTTTATCCTAACAAATTTTGAATTCTACATGACAGTCTATCGTACACTCTTACTCTCTCGTTATAAAAAAAAATTATTATTATTAATACTTCAATTTCAACGTAAAAAGAACATTTTAAAAAAATCAATAGTTATCCGTATCGAAATGAATATGAAAAACCTATGTAAATAGGTAGCGGTTTTCTTTGTATTTTTCTTTGTTAGTATTATTAATAAGCTTTCAAAAACAAGTGACCGACAAGAACTATCAACCTAAACTTTTAAATACCTTAATTTTTTATCTTATAAATTTAGTCATAGAAAAAACTAATTAAACTTAAATCTGTCAATCGTCATATTTTTTATTTTTGTTCATGAATTTTTTCAAATAATTCTTAAATATTAAAACTATTTTGGTATTAGTATTATCTGTTTTAGAAAAAGTTATTTGACAAACGTTTTGACATTTGGTACAAACAACATTTTGACATTTAGGAGCAATGACACCATATTTTGAAAGTTAACTGTCAAAACATTTGGCATTTAATTCTTTTTAAAACAAAACATAGTGCTAGAGACAAATATCTAAAGAATTTTAAAATTCAGTATTATTTTGAAAAAAGAAATAAAAAGACAAAAAATAAAAACACAATTGTCAACAAATTATTTAAAAATCAGGATATTTTTTTATCAATAATAGATAGATATGAAAATTATATTGATGAATAAATATTTTTGGATATTGATAATCCACATATTTACAACGGGGAATTTTCAATAATATGATCTTTCAACATATCTTCTAGTGGTCTTCTCTATCATTGCTCAGACCCGACGATTAAGTCATTCCAAGAGAAATGTATCAGGTACACTAATCACTCGCTCATTTAGGTTGCTGCCTCTATAGATCTTCGTTTTCCTTGGACTGGGTGCTAATCTGGTAGGTTCAAAGGGTTTGGTTTAAAGTCCTAACCTTAGGGTTAGGGACCTCTCTCCCTTTGGGTCTATATTTCACAGTGCGACTCTCTGTCCCTGGTAACCGGTCTTTGAGTATTTTCTGGGTTTTTGGGTTTTCTCGTATTCTTCAGTAATGGCGTTTCAAAAGAATACCAGATCTAACAGAGGGTTTTGGACGGAGGTGGGTAAGAAGAAGAAGAATTTAGGGCGGAACCATTCATCTGGGAGAATGTCGATTTGGAAGAACAATAGAGGTAAAGTTACAGAACTAGATCTGAAAGAGGCTTCCTCGTTCTTCTTTACTCAGTTTCTAGATTCGTACGAAGCGAAGCACATGTACGATATCTTTAAGGATTTTGGTGTTATACTGGAAGTGTTTATACCGGGAAGGCTCGACATTAGGGGAAAAAAGGTTTGGTTTTGTTAGGTTTAAAAGTGTTGAAGACGAACATATTCTTGCCAATGATCTAGACAACATTGCCATTAATGGTACTAAGATATTCGCCAATCTTCCAAGGTTTAGGAGAGAGTTCAATGATGCTGGTGGAATTCCTCATATAGATAGTAGGAAACATGATAAGAAATTTGACGGTGGTCTCCCTATCAGGAAAGAGAAATGGCGTGTTTTAGATGATAAAGTATCGTTTGTTCAGGCTGCTAAAGGGGGTCGAGATACGAATGTGGTTAATCTGAACCTGAATCAGAACCAAGTACGCCTTGCTGAAAAACCCAACTTCGCACACTTGAGCTTTGAAGTCAATGGGGAAGACCTAGAAAGGTTTGAGCAGGCTTTTACTGGGGTCCTGGAGATTCCGGGTTCAGCTGTTGAGGTATCTGAAGCATTCCAAATGGAGGGTTTTTTCAACATTAAGTTACCCCTATGGGGGCTAATTTGTGTCTCTTAGAAGAAGATAACCCAGGAGACATCAAAAGGCTAATATCTGATGAATCAAATTGGATCTCTAAATGGTTCTCAGAGATTCATCCTTGGTCCCCTAGAGACGTTGATCAGGAGAGACTTACATGGGTCAAAATTTTCGGGTTACCGTGTAACGTATGGGGGGAGAAATTCTTCAAATTTTTAGCTACAACCACTGGAACTTTTGTAAAGATGGACGATGACACAAGGAAACATGTGAGATTTGATGTTGCTAGAATCTTGATACGGACTAAATTCGCTATGAATCTCAATGAAGTAGTAAATGTTGATGTGAACGATACGGAGTATAGAATCAAGATAGTGGAAGATTCATTTGGGCCTTATATTAGAGATCAAGGTATGTCTAAAGCTTCATGTTTTGTAGAGGACAGTTCAGAAGAGGTACAGTCTGAGTCGGATCTGGAAGGTATAGGGGAGTATTGGGAGAATTCTTCAAGGGTCCTTAGTACACAAACGAAGCTCTCGGGGTCCTGTTCTCAAGATTTGGTGGTGAGAGAACCTGAGATTCCTGGTATGGAATGTGAAATAGGAGCTAGAGAAGTAGTTGGGGAATCCCCTCTTAGTTTAGTTTCCGTTGATGGCAATAGCAATAGTTCAGAGGCTGGGGATTCTTGTAACTCATCTATTCCAAGACTTCTATCGCCTGAAAGAGATAGACTGGATACTGGTGTAAGTGAAGCGGCCGGTGTTGATAGGAATGGGGCTACAGGCTCTTATCCTGATCATGTAACATGTACTCTGGAGATACAAAAGAGAGACGTTGATGTAGGACCGGTGAACTCTGAAATTAGGGGTGGGCCTTTATTGATGAAGAAGAAGAAAAAGAATATTACGGAGGATATTTATCAGAAAATTAAGATCCCTTTCTACCCCTCGTATTATGCTTCTCTGTTACATGCTGAGGGCTCCCACCCTAAGTATGCTAAGGCATTAATTAGACAGTCCGAAAGTAGTATGGTTAAATCTACCCCAGTTCATGATAGTAAGGTGCCTGACTCGATTGATAACTCTATTTCTGACTCTGGTTTTATCCAAAGTAATTCTAGAATTAAGAAGAAATTAGAGAGTCTCCATGCTAGAGTGTGGAAGTCAATCAAAACGTTAGGCATAGAAGCGGAGGAGGGTGATGAAGTGTTTGAAAACATTTTGAGAAAACTAGAAGAGGCTGATAGGAAATCGAAGAAAGGCAAGAAGGTGGCTGCTACTGTTTCATCATGAATTTTGTATCGTATAATGTTAGAGGATGCGGTGGAGTTTTAAAGAGGAGGAAGATTAGAGATACTCTTTACAAAGCTGGTGCAGAAATTTGTTTCATACAGGAAACTAAATGTACTTGTGTGACTGATGATATAGTGCACAGTTTGAGGGGGGACAGGAATTTTCAGTGGTCTACAGTTAATTCTATTGGGTTTTCAGGAGGTTTAGTAACTGTTTGGAAAATTGGAGTTTTGGTTCCTATCTGTAGTTATAGGGGAAAAGGCTATTTGGGTATGCAGGTTATTTGGAGAGGTATGAAGTGTTATATTTTCAATATTTACTCACCTTGTGCTATCACAGAGAAAAGGGAACTTTGGTCTTGTCTTATCAACCTTTAAAATAGCTTGGAACAAGGGGAGTGGATCTTAGGTGGAGATTTTAACTCAATTAAGTGTACAGGAGAACAAATTGGCTATACAAGTCTTAACAGAAGGCATATGTTGGAATTCTCTGAGTTTATTAGTATGATCGGATGTGTTGATTTTCCTCTCTGTGGTCTCAAATACTCTTGGTTTAAATCAAAAGGAAAAATCTGCAGTCACCTTGATAGATTTTTAGTTACACCTGGGGTATGTAATGATTGGAATATGGTGACTCAAAGGATTGGAGAACGTGATGTGTCAGATCATCGGCCTGTGTGGATTTCAGCTAAAAATACTAATTGGGGACCCAAGCCATTCAAGGTTATGTCGTGCTGGTTTGATCACTCAAGTTTCATTCCTTTTATCAAGAAAGAGAGGGAAGAATGTAAGGTGGTGGGGAAAGCTTCTTTTATTCTGGCCAGGAAGATGCAACATCTCAGGGAAAGGCTTCGTTGGTGGAATACTAATATTTTTGGTTTGGTTGATACCAAAATCAAAACGGATACAGGTGTAATTAATGAGTTTGAAGACCTGGTGGTTCTAAAGAGAGGAGATATAACGAATGAGGAGTTGAGGAAAAGAAATGATGCTGAAGATAATCTTTGGAAATCTATTAGGATAAAAGAAAGTATCCTAAAACAAAAATCAAGAACGAAATGGATTGAGGATGGAGACATCAATACAAAGTACTTCCATGCTGCATTTAGGAATTGTATGAACTTGAATACCATCAACGCGGTTAGTGTAAATGGAAAAGTCGAGGACGATGTGAAAAGGGTTAAAGAGGTTGTTAGGGACCATTTCGCAAAGAGGTTTAGCAGGGTGTCTAGACCATTCCCTAATGTAGGTGAGTCAGGTTTCAAACGTCTCTCTAGTCTGGAAAGTGAGGAGCTAGAGACAACCGTGAATGAACAAGAGATTAAAGGTGTGGTGTTCGAGTGTGCTGGGGATCGTAGTCCCGACCCTGATGGCTTCAGTTTTGAGTTCTTAAAAAGGTGCTGGGATATAGTAGGAGTAGATTTTACAAACTGCGTAATGGAATTCTTCGAGGGCGAGAAGTTACACAAGGTTTTTGCTTCCTCTTTTGTGGTTCTTATTCCTAAAAGCGACTGCCCTAACAAATTGGAAGATTACAGGCCTATATCTCTAGTCAGCTATGTCTATAAAGTTCTGTCTAAAATCCTTTCGAACAGGCTTAAAAAGAAGATTGGAGGTATTATCTCAAACACCCAAACGGCGTTCTTAGAGGGTAGGAATTTGTTAGATGGTGTTCTTGTTCTAAATGAGATTGTTGATTTCGCCAAGCGTTCCAAGAAAGAACTGTTACTCCTAAAAGTTGATTTCGCTAAAGCTTATGATTGTGTCGACTGGAATTACTTACGAGATGTCATGAAACTCACGGGGTTTGGCAAAAAATGGTTGAGATGGATGGAGTTCGGGGTTTTCAATAGTTTTTCTTCAGTATTGGTTAATGGGAGTCCAATTCTGGATTTTAGTGTTTCTAGGGGTCTTAAACAAGGGGATCCCTTTGCTCCCCTCTTATTCACTATTGCTGCCGAGGGGCTTGCTGTTCTAATGAATAGAGCATCGCAAAGTGGCATCTATTCAGGGTTCAAAATCAGTCTTGATCTCTCTTTTCAGCTGCTGCAGTATGCCAACGATTCGATATTACTTGGGGATGGATCCTGGAAGAATATTCTGGCTGCAAAGACCATTCTGAAAGGATTTCACCTAATATCTGGCCTGGACATAAATTTCAATAAGAGTTCTTTGTTTGGTGTTGGAGTGGATGAGTCGAAGCTTTTGGCTGCAGAACTTTATCTTGCCTGCAAGATCTCCGCTTTCCCGTTTAAGTTTTTAGGAATCCCTATTGGTGGAAACCATAGATTAATATCTATCTTGAAACCGTTGATTGATATAGTGCGTTCTAGATTGAACTCTTGGAGAAGTCACTTCCTCTCTATGGGTGGTAGGATTACCTTGATCAATTCTGTCCTTATTAATCTTCCGATTCATTTGATGTCTTTCTTTAAACTCCCTGCAAAAGTGATTTGAATCCTTACTACTATTCAAAAGTCCTTTTTGTGGAATGGAATGGTGAACAAAAGAGGTGTGTCGTGGGTAAGTTGGAATATGGTTTGTAGAAGAAGAGAAGATGGTGGTTTAGGGGTGAAAGATTTAAAACTTTTCAATAGAGCATTGTTGTTTAAATGGATTTGGAAAATTCTGGTCAATAAGGATACATTGTGGAAGGAGTTCATTGAGGTCTGGTACCCTAATAACACGCACGGTTTTCATAATGGTGAATGCTACAACTATTTGATTTCCCCCTCAAATTGGTGGCATGATTTGCTACAAGTCTCAATCATGTGTGGTAAGAGTACTGTGTCTGATTTAATCTCCTACAATATAGGAAATGGCGGTAGAGTGTTGTTTTGGTTGTCAAGATGGGCTGGAGATAGGATTTTGGCTGATGAATTTCCAGATCTGTGTCAGTTTGCAGAAAATTTGGGAAGCTTTGTGGTAGATAATGGTTCTTGGGTGGAGGGGAGCTGGAATTGGAACATCAAACTACATCATTCTATTCTACCTGAGCATGTCCAGTCGCAGCTTACAGCTTTAATTTCATTGCTGTCTGGCCTCTCATCGTCCGTAGGAGCACGGGACTCTGCCCATTGGTTGCTAAACAATGACGATAATTTCTCTGTCTCTTCCTTATATTCGTTTTTGCAGGAATATTCTGATACTTTTTCTACTCAAATAGGTGAGATAGCAGGGCCACTTTTAAACTAATTTGGTTAGCTCAGGTTCTGTTCAAAGTTAAAGTGTTTGGGTGGCGAGTGTTGCATAAGAGAATTTCGACGCGTGAAAACCTAGTGCGTAGAGGTATCATTACTAATAGACATGAAATGTCTTGTCCTTTCTGTTTTTTAGAAGTTGAGACTGTAGAGCATATTTTATTTCAATGCGACAAATCAGGCCGGGTTTGGAATTTTGTTAGTAATTGGTTGGGCATTCCAAACATTTTGGTTGGTAACATATTGAATCATCTCTCTTGTTGGGCAATGGGGTGTGTAGGTAGGAAGTTTTTGGTTAGTAATGCGGTTGGATTTTGGTTGTCTATATGCTGGATCATTTGGTCATCCCGTAATAATATTGTATTTCGGGATGAATTTTGGGATCTTGATACGATTTCGAACCGTATTCTCATTTTTACTTGGTGGTGGTTAGGAAAATATCACAAAAGTTCTTCTATTTGTAATTATTACACATGGGTAAATTCTCCAAGTGATTTTTGTGGCCTTTGATTTGTGAAAAGGGTCTAGTTGTATACGGGTTGGGATACCCCTTTGTATCCTTGATATATATAAATTTAGCTTATCAAAAAAAAAAGACATACTTACAACGGGTTGAAGTACTCCATATATTATATTTATTAAAATAAAAGTTATCACTGTAATGCCCTATATAATATATACCTAGAATAATACAATACAAGCATTTTATTTGGTACTGACACATCAAAAGTGCCTAATGACATAGTTCACATACTTGCCCATTTCTAAAACATAAATACAACATATGGAAACTAGCCAAAGCAAGAAAAAAACTAAGATCAATATACAATATCCTCAATTGTATACAACAGATACACAGCGGAATAAGCTCAACTAAGCTTCTCTTGAAACATCCAAGCATCGCTCCACTCGTAAATCAAACCTGCAAACCGTACCTGAAATATAGCAACTATAGTGGGGTGAGATATATCAAATCTCAGTGAGTTCTCTATATTATAGGTCCTCTCGGCTTTACAAGATTCTATCAATCCTAACTCAAGTCAAGGGGAAGGGAAATGACTTGGGTTCACAATCTCACAATCTCACACTATATGGAAACACGTTATTGAGCCCGTTACTCAAAAGTTTATTCACTTATCGATAACCTTGTCAAGGCATCCCCTTTCTCCCGACCTCTTCTACATCTAGAAGTAGGAATGAGTCATGGACCCTCGTAGATTTCTTGGCATACGAAATGGATTCGGGATCATCGGCCCGTACACCGTGATCCGTCACTTCACACGGCCCGTACACCGTCACAAGTCTCTTTACCCGTAGGCTCCATTCGTACTATAACATTGGGAATCAAACCTACCAAGAAATCGTGCATCATTCCAGAGGAGCTTGTTACTCAATAGACGGCACATAATAGGCCACATTAGCCTTTATCAATTTAAACATAATAAGTACACGTGTTCCATACTAGTGTCCACTCTCTCCTAAACCAATACTCATCACGGATGCACCATTATACATCAAGTGCCCGATCATCGCCATTTAGGTTATCTACTCTAGGCCAGAACTCGTTAAGGATGCATCTTTCTACATCGAATGCACGAGCGTCGCCATACAGAGTTTCTATCAATTCCTAGCCATTACTAGGTTCCACTATCAAGTTGTTATGGGGTAAAGTTTCCTCACTCTTCCTAATTCATTTTAAGCATGCATATATCTTTCATTCACAATTCACAATTTGATAGACATGGTATAATCACAAATATAACAAGTAAACACACATAATCACACATCACATAAAACATCACTTTTCACATTTACATAGTTAACACAATACGTAGGTTTCCTCCGATTCATTTAATCAGGTATTAAATCAATATTTCTCACTCTTATCCCGTAGGATATTTCCACAGTTTTACATCGGCTATAAATATGCCTCGATCGGATTTACGATCCAAAAGATGTCAATTCCAACATTTCACAAAACATTACTTTCCTTCATTTTCCACTAAATGAAATATCCCACATCATACCTAAGATAGAGGGTCGTCATAGCTTTCTAATGACACCAAGAACGTCCCGATCCGAGTTACGGATAAAAAGTTATGAAGGAAAGAAAACGGAAAAGCTGTCATGTTCGCTTTGTGAGGTACCAGCGAATGTTCGCTTCCCTATTCGCAGTGCGAAGCTCCCAGCGAACCAAGGCAGAACTAAAACGAGGTAAAGTTCGCATTGCGAATCTCTGGCGAACGTTCGCCCTCACCCTCGCCATGCGAATAGCCAGCGAATGCTAGATTTCCCCTTCGCTAGGGGATTCGCAGTGCGAACCTGCGGAAATGCAGAAATTCTGCAGCGTACAGCTGAGTTCCCTTGGGTTCAAAACCAACCCAAAACATACCCAAACATCCAAAAATCAAATACAGATGATTCTACACTCATATAGCTTAAACTACTCAGTTTATAACACATTTCAACCGTTAAATTTCATCGATTATCGATTTAAGCAATTTCTCATAAACCCTAACTTAAGCTAAAATAGTCTCTAACTCTAGAACTTAAGTTTCTATCTAGAACCCACCTGATAATCGAAGAGGAGGTTGAAGAAGATGATGATGATCCATGGCTTCTTCTTCTTCCTTGAACTTTTCCCTTTCTTTCTCTTCCTTTCCTCTTCTTCTCCTTTACTAACTTTTTTCTTCTTTTCTTTTCTTAACAAATATATATATATATATATATATATATATATATATATATATATATATATATATATATATATATATATATATGAACCAATATTATATAATATAATCCAATAGAGTAAAATATCTCCAATAGATATTTTGTCATCTCGACCAATTGATCAATTATTAGAGTTATCATAAAAGTCTCTCTTGAACTAATAATAAATTGATCTCTTCAGAGTTCATTAGTTGCTCTATTGGTCCCAATTGATATTTACTTAAAGTACTTAAAGGATTCCATTAATCCAATTTACCAAGGATAGAGTACATAGATGCTCATCTGATATCCAATTGAGCATTTAGATAATACGGGGTATTGCACTCTCCCCCCTTAAATTGAAATTCGCCCCCGAATTTCCTTCGCTCAACAATAGCCACAACTTGCATCATCGTCTTAGTTCCACACTCAACGTTACTTCCGTTCAAATTTCTGACGCATTCCAATTCCAACTTAACTTCACAGACCAAAATCCTTATTTTCACGAATTATCAATCTTCGGTTCCTTAGTCATACTCTTATTCCAATATTGGGTTAATTTCTAACCTTGCTTTTTCTATAACTCATCTGTTGTCCATACAAAACACTTTGTCGCATCTTACCTTGGAAAGAATGTACCATTCTACATTCCTCCACTGAGTCACAAACCAAACCGTAATATCTTATCTTGGTTCAGGATAACAAATACTTAATAAATCTTCACGATGTAGTTCAGTGATTCCTTAACTTCATACAATTACCGACTACTATTCTTCCATAAATCCTTTAACATTCGAACCACTTCATAACTAGTCAAACGACTTCTTTACCGGTTCCATCTGGTCTGATATTAAACATTGTAATCATTACATCCGATATTTCCTTTCTTTCGTGTCACTCCAAAAGGTAACACACTTAAACAAGATCTCCTAATTTCTTTATTATTCTTATAAGTAACCATCCATCTGGTTCTTATTAATCTGACTGAACTCTTTCATTTGTCACCCTCCACTGTGCAACTCAAATTCTAACAGTGAAATACCACCAATCCTTAGCATTACCAAGTAGCTAACAGTTTGCGGAGAAACACACTTATTCACTTGGATCCTTACTAACCCACGGTACAAGAAACTTACTGACGTCCTAAGGTAGAACAATTTCTTTGCCCACACACAATATTATAACATCGGTCCATCACTCTCCAGACTATAGAGGTACATGAGTTACACTGTTACTACCACAACATACACAACTCCAAATCCATTCTAAACTCGAACCCATATCCAAAATAGTTTAACAACCTTCGGTTCTGACTACCACATTCCAAATTGATTCTTCTTACGGGGTTCTGACTCGCTCAAGGTTCCTTGCTGATTCTAGATTTCAACTCAAAATGACGTAACACCATCGCGATACTTCAATCATATGCGAGTCACCATTATCAAAACTTACACCATTTAAGGTACAACTGTGAGTTTCCATACTACTCACCAATTCACGTACAACACTCCACACTTTCGAAGACCATACCACGTTTCTCAATTGAATCCACTTTTCTCATTCGTTCCGTTCCACAAACGATTCCAAGTTACATGCTTAACTTCGGAACGTCCAATTCTTACTCGTACTTGGAAAGATGACTTTCAAATTCCTTCTATGGGTCAAACACAACTGCACACAACTGATACCACTCTCACAGAGTCTAAATCCAATACCATGAACTCACGGAAGATAACCATTACTAAACTCCGACCAACCGCTCATACCTTGCTAACACCAACAATTAACTTACCGAAATATTCCTTACGAGATCAACACCTCGTGAGCATTCTCTAACTTCGGCCTTAAGACTCGCAACGGTAATGATAGTAATACACTTACAACTTCCTCACGCTCAACATAACTCACAAGATTATTTCCCCCATTCAACTCTCTTGTCGTCTGAACAAATGGCCAACTACGCAACACCTTTCCACAAGTTCCGATTTCCAAAACACAAGTTTCCGAAATATTGTATACAAAGACATTGTCAATATTGACTTTATTTTGGTTCCATCATATTCTATTCCTGACATAATTTATCGAGAATTCTTAATTTTCATAAATTTCAGGTACCTGGTTAGTTCTTCTGGAAATCAAATTTAAATTATGTCAAAGTGCTCGTAGAGTTTTCATATCCTCATTTGGGTCATTTTTAACTTTAGTTTCTTTTCTTGGTAGAGGACTTTTAACATCAGAACCGATTTTTTTACCACGCTTCAGGCGCAGCTATAACTCATTTGCAATATTATATTGTCCAATATGAGAATCCACTTTGAGTGGAATATTAGCAGCTAATAATATGTTTCATAAACTTAGAAATGAATTGTTTTGAACTTCGAAGTTCAAAATGATATAATAATATTTTGTTTCAAATTTTTCATTTGAACTTCTGGTTCACACGTCCAGCTGCTTATTCTCTCCTCCTAATATTGAGAAACTTAATTTATCAATTGAGAATCAGCCTACTAGGCTTCAAATAAGTATTCACTTATTGGATCAAGATATATCCTCAAGTACGAGATTCATATAAAATACCTTTTCTCAAAATTCTTTCAAAACTCATATTAGCGTACTATATTGAAGCAATTGAATAATTACAGCACATCCAAAAGTTTACTTAGATGAGATATAATAGGTTATTAACCTAAAATAATTTGTAAGTTAATGGGAGAATTATCTTATATTAACTTGTTGGCTTAATACGAATAAGTATCTTCATATTCATATTTTGTGTGTTTCAAATATCAAATTTAGAATTGACGGTCTCACAAGTATCAACTATATAACTAACTTTAGACGTCTAAAGAATGGATCTTCAAGTCCATTTTTTATGAGCATGTCCTTCAAGATGTTCAATATTAATTTTAGTAATATATGTGATACTTATCAAGGAATTTCTGAAAAATCCAAAAAACAAGATCTTAGTCTAATTAGCTGAGAAAATAATTTCACACACTTCTGGGTGTGAATAGACATATGCACGATCTTTTAGTCGATGCAACAATTAATGTCAGAAAAACTCAATTTCTCAAATTTTCCTTAAGGAACGCACAAATTTTATTGGATTGAAGAAACTTCTAGTTCTTCAAAACCAATTTTCACATCGTAATACATCTGAGATGACCCAACCGATTTTACCAACAACACACTTAAGTGTGATTTGTAAATATCTGATTTACCATAATACATATGATTCTATTCTTCTAATTTGTTTCAATCACTAGTAAGTATAAAATAATTTGTTTCAATATCTAGTATATATATTTTTCAATCTTAATAAATTTATAATTATTAATATTATTCATGCAATCATTCTGTGATTGTCAATTTTTCTAAGATCCATGAAAATCGTCATTGATACTTTTCTGATCAATGGAGACAGAATAATCATTTTCTTATCAATCATCAAAGGATAACCCTTCTTTGATGAACTAATAAAAGTAATTCATTTTTTGAACAATCCTCTAGGGATCCTTTATAATATATATATATATATATATATATATATATATATATATATATATATATATATATATATATATATATATATATATATATATATATTTAGAGAGGTAGATCGTAGATCTTCAAACAAAGATAAAGATAAACACTTTTTCGTGCAATCCTCCGGGAATGCAATATAATTTCTTCAAGAACTATATGAATTATTATTATTCTATTATTCATGGATCTTGATTAGTACTTCAAGAACTTTATAATAAATTATTATTTTGATATCCTTCAGCGATGCTTGATACGTTCTTCAGAAACTATATAATAAATTATTATTTTTCTATCCTTCAAGGATATTTGTTAAGTTCTTCAAGAACTATATAACAAACACATTATTTTATAGTCTTTAAGAGATATTTTAACATTACTCATCCAATCCTTATGGGATTCATAAAAATCATCGTTGATTTTTTCTTCTAATCAATATACCAATACATAATAGGTAGAATTAGAAATATATATTACGAAACAAAAAATAATAACGTTACCTTCTAAATCTTGAAGCTTCATATAATCAGACTTTCATTATCAAATTATTTGTATCACTTCTTAGACAATTAGTTAACATTCATATGGTAGAGTTTCGTGCTGATAACGTGTTATAAAATAAGGAAAAAGAATATAAAATAGAAGAGAGAAAGATTAGAATGATTATGTATTATTTCATTGGTCTCACGTATACAATGAGATTGGTCCTATTTATAGTACATCATATAAACATTATAATAAATACAAATTAATTAAATAAGAAAAGAAGTTATTGGGAGATAAATCATCCAATTATTCATAACAATTAAAAATATATACTTTTTTTAAATAGTGTTCTGTTTGATGGTTGAATTGATTGCATATTGAGCGTTTAATTTATTTCTTACATTCGTAAATTATTTATGATTATCATCTTATTCTTTTTTATTTTTTTATGCATATGGATTATGCGACAAAAATTACAGCTAATTTATTTTTTCCGTAATGATTTTTTGTTTTTTTGCTCTATTAATATTTGGTTTTGATGGTTGGGTGTGATTGCCTTTTGAGATTCAATTTACTTTTAACACGTTTATAAATATATTATCATCCCAAATTTTTATTTATACATGTTTGACATTGTTTCTCTTAATGAATTTGTTTACTTGTTTACAATTTTTTAGGGTTTAATTTTGCATTTGGCATCTTCTTCTTCATCTCTTTCCATTTTTGTTAAACTATTTTTTAATGCTTATTAGATTATTAGTATATAAATTTTCTGTATTGATTTTCACTTATTTGATTTAATTGTTTTAATATATTTTTAAATTAATGATTTGATTATATGTTGTCAAATTCAAATATTTTAATTAAGTAAATTAAAATTTTTAAATTATTTATCATTGTCAACTTTTTTTTGATACTAATGATTCATTAAAGGAGATTAAGGGAATCTCCAACCCAATCCAGAACAGACCAAAAAATACCAACAACAGAAAGAATATTACAGAAAAAAGACAACACTAAGAATTACTACTCCTGAAAACACAGCAACACTGTCAAGAAGGAGCCCCAACTCAGATAGATTCTGGTACAGGGTAGTGTACTTCTCAAACATGCTATCCTTAATATCCCAAGTCCACGATGTATCGCTCCGATGACCCAGCTCTGAAACGAGAGTGAGATTGCAGGAAGCAGCCTGAAACAAAATAGGAAATCGCAGGCACAGCTCCTGTTCTCCAATTCAGCACATGGTCCAAAATCTCACAGAATTCCATCACCCAAGGTAAAAATTGAAATAAGTAAAGCCTACTAGATTAGTTTTGATAATATACAATTTGGGCAATCTATATTTTCTTATTATACATTTTTTTATAAGCAAAACCGTGAATTTAAGGGGAGCATTAGGGGTACTCCAATCCAGAGCTACAAAGAACACCAGCTAATTGTACCAATAATACAACTCCAACAGATAATCAAGAGGGCGTTTATGCGCCTCATAAAAATTACATTTATATTTCGAATTAGGCTATATAACCAACCACGGCCAAGAAAGAGCAATGATTTTATCCACTAAAATCTCCAGGTTACCAATAGTGTCATAAAAAATAATCTAATTTCTCATCCTCCAGATGCACCAACAGGTCGCATACCAAATCATAAAAACAGAAGACTTAGAACATTTCCCTTTCAAACTTGCCTCACAAGCACTCATATGATCTCCACAATTAACTGCCACCAAGTAAGGAACACTTTCCCACTCAGCAAACTTCCTCCACACCACCCTTGCACACGAGCAAGAAATAAATAGGGTGTCAATGTCTTCATCACACCTAAAGCAATAGACACACACTTTGTCGAGCAGCAGTCTCCACCCGAAAATCTTAATTTTCAAAAGGATCAAGGACTTCCAAAGAAAAGCAAGCCAAAGTCAATGTTATATTAACATTCAATTCCAATACTCCTGCATAAAGTAAAAGCCTGTCATAGTAAGTTTCGACAGAAAAAAAATTATCAACACCATATGGCCACGTGAATGAATCCTAGACAACTCTTGACAGAAACACTTTAGCTAACAACATCAACATATCAGTCAATTCTCATACCCAAACCAGCGGCCCATATACTCCACCACAACCAACTTTCTCTCCAAAATTTTATACAGACCTGGAAAAAGCACCTTCAAAGGCAAGTTCCCCAACCATTTTTTCGTCCAAAATGGAATAATCTTCCCGTCCCCAAGCCTTCAAGTTAAAGATTCTGAAAACCCATCCGCATTGATTGAGTCAGCAAGTCCCATAAGGTCTTTCCACCACAACGATTCATGAAACAAGGTCATTGGTACCTCTTTTGAGAATAACCTGCAAATGAAATTACCATATCTATATGCAAGAATGCCACTCCAAATGGATGCCCCCTCCATAAGGAATCTCCAAAGCCATTTAGAAAGTAAAGCTTTATTAAAAAGACCAACATCCTTAATACCTATACCACCACTTACCTTGGGAAAGCACACAGATCTCCATCATATCCAAGCTACTCCAGACTTATCCAATGAGCCAGACCAAATGAACCTCCTTTGGATTGACTTAAACTTCTGAATCACTTTGGAAGGGGCCCTATAAAAAGCTAGATGATGAACATGTAGGTTAACCAATATATAATTAATGAGAGTAACCCTCCCCCTATTAAGAGCAATCTACCCTTCCACGAAGACAAATGAAGACTTAAGGCAAGAAATGCCCAGATTCCAAAAAGCAACACATTTGAATGACATAATTTCTTTCTTACACATCAAGAAATGAGATGCAACCTTCAGAAATGAGTCTTCAACTCCCACACCATAAAGTCTACTTTTCCAGAATTAATTATTAGCCCCGAAACCATCTCGATCAAAATCCCTCAAAATAGATTTAAGTCCCCAAAGATTATGCCACGAGCCATCACAAACTAAAATGGTGTCAACAGCAAACTAGAGCACGTTGATGGAGGCCTCCTCATCCAAGCTAAAACCATTGGGTATACCCAACCCTTTCGCCTTTCTGACCAGAGAAGCAAGCCCTTCAACAGCCAGGGCAAAGAAGAAAGAAGACAAGGGTCACCTTGTCTCAACCCCCTAGATGCCTTGAAATCCTGACTAGTTCCACCATTGACCAAAATACACATATAACTAGATAACACACCTCCATTTAACCATTTAAGCCATTTGTCTCCAAACCCCATAGCCACAAGATCCTTCAGCAAATAATTCCAATCCATACAATCACATGCCTTTGCAAAATCTATCTTGAAGAAAAGACAACTCCTTTTATTTCTCTTGGTAAAATCAATGACTTGATTTGCAACCACAACCCCATCCAAAAGTTGCCTCCCAAGAATGAATGCAGTATGAGATTTAGAAACTAGCCTGCCAATAATCTTTTTCAGCCTAGTAGCCAACAATTTAGATATGTCTTTATAAATTTAGTCATAGAAAAAACTAATTAAACTTAAATCTGTCAATCGTTATATTTTTTTTTTGTTCATGATTTTTTTCAAATATTTCTTAAATATTAAAACTATTTTGGTATTAGTATTATCTGTTTTAGAAAAAGTTATTTGACAAACGTTTTGACATTTGGTACAAACAACATTTTGACATTTAGGAGCAATGACACCATATTTTGGAAGTTAATTGTCAAAACATTTGGCATTTAATTCTTTGTAAAACAAAACATAGTGCTAGAGACAAATATCTAAAGAATTTTAAAATTCAAGATTATTTTGAAAAAAGAAATAAAAAGGCAAAAAATAAAAACTTAATTGTCAACAAATTATTTAAAAATTAGGATTTTTTTTTTATCAATAATTGATAGATATGAGAATTATATTGATGAATAAATATTTTTGGATATTGATAATCGACATATTTACAACGGGTTGAGGTACTCCATATATTATATTTATTAAAATAAAAAGTCATCACCTTAAAAAATAATAGATATTTTCTTTTTCTTTTCAACGAAAAATATTATTAAAAATTATTAGAAAACAAATACATTTTGAAGAATTTTGTCAAAATTAAAAAAAAAAAACAATTTAGTGCCAATGCTTCATTAAAATATTTATAGAAACACCCAAAAAAATGATAAAAAATAACTTAAAGTATGTTAACAGCTTTTAAGTTTGATCTTTTTGGTTACTTCTTTAAATTATATTAATTTGGAATTGGATTTCCTTTTTCTATATTACATTTTGTTGTTTTCTTAATTTTTGGGATATGTTCTATTTTAAAATAAAAATAAATATTTTATTATCAATATAACTCACAAGACATCTGTCAATATATTTTATTGATTCATTTATATATATTTAAATCTAAATTCTTACATTTAAAGTTTTAAATAAAAGTTATTTTACCTTTACATATATTAGTATCTTTGTTCAAAACTAATTAAGTTAATTAACAAATTAAATATAGTAATTTGTATATATTCAATGTAAAATATTGCGCCGATATTTTTTAGCTTTAAAATAATTTATCTTTTCTTTATATTTTTTAAAAATAATTTTATGAAAACGTTATTTAAAATATTAAAATAAAAATAATTTCTTTTTAATAAATTGAAAAATTAATTTTGATATTTTTTAATATAAACATATATTATAGAAATTAAAATATCGCTAAAATCGCAAGTTTTTTTAAAAAATTGTATTTTAAAAAGGATTTTTTATGAAAAACAATTTAAAATGACTTTAAAATTAAATGATTATTTTTTTGAAATTTTGTTATTCAAAAAAAGTTCTAATAAAAGGATAAAATTCCTAAACTAACATTTTAAAACAATAATTCAAACCAAACTTTCATTTGAAACTTTTATTAAAAAATTCTTTATAATTTTTCTTTTAAAAAAAGTATATAACACTAAAAAAATTATTTAAAATAAAAAACTAAAATAAACGGGTTCATAATGATTAAATATCTGAATATTATTTATTTAAATTAATTTTTACCAAAAAAATAATTACAATTATTTCTACAGACACAATGTCAATTTTTTTACCCAAACAATCCAAAATTTCAATTTTATTCCTAAAATAACTCATGTTTCAAAAAAATTCTCAATCTATTCCACTTTCAAACAAAAAATTTTTTTGAACCCAAAGCCAGCACTTGATGAATTACTACTTCCACTATAAAACCAAAGGGTGACACTAATTGAATTGGCGACTAACAAGGAAGTAACTGGTCTGATAATTTTGTGGGGGGATGCACGTTGAAGCTTCTTGTGTATAAGTGGTTTGACGTGGATCGTATAAATACCTATCTTCAAAGACAAACCTAATTGCAACTGATATATGTACCGAGTCATATAATTATTAGTTGGTTTAGATTTGGTTGACATCATAGTGTCTGTATGACATGGTCACAACGTTGCCTCCATTTACGGCACACAGAATTATCGAAGTTCTTCCCATTGTCAAAGTTTCACTGTTCATTAATTTTGGTTGGTGCCATTGTCCGAGGCACGCCGAGGGATCTGGGATGTTTTGAAGTATTCCAAACTGCAGTTTCATACAGTCACTATGGTGCATCTCCATAGTGGTGAACCTGATGATCGCGTGTACAATTTGATTTCAGACGAACATGCATATATTAAGAGCGTGTACAATAATCTTGAGAACGGATGGCAAAATCATCCTTCTAGCCATGTCTACTGTATTAGACATATTGCACAAAATTTCATGCGGAAAATCAAAGACAATAACTTTTGAAAAAAGCTGTGAATGCAGGGTATGCTTTAACTCAACCATCATTCTGACACTACCGTGAGAAAATTAAATTGTCAAATGCGGATGCATTAAGGTGGGTGGATAACATTCTATTGGAGAAGTGTACAAGTGCATTTTACGAAAGATGTCATTGGGGCCACATGACAGCAAACCTTGTTGAATCCATGAATAGTGTCTTAAAAGGCATTAGAAACATACCAATAACTGCGTTGGTGAGAATAACTTATTTTATATTAGGATCACTTTTTGCAATCAGGGGCAAAAAAAAGGAGTTTGATGTTACGGTCGGGGCAACTATTCAGTGAAAGTTGCATGAAAGTGATAAAGGTGAAAACTATTAAAGGTAGCACATATACGGTTACAATCATTGACAATCATAGGCATATTTTTAGTATAATGGAAACAATGGACCATAATGAGAGGAGGCCGAATGGAGACTATTGGTTCCTACTAAATAAAGGTTGGTGCAAGTGTGGCAAGTTTCAAGCCTTGCATATTCCTTACTCCTATTCATTGCAACATGTTCATATGTTCGCCAGGACGCTTCTAAGCATTTATCTGATGTTTACAAAGTCATAAATGTATTTAATGTGTACAACATTATCTTCCAGGTTGTAGCAATGGAAGATTATTGGCTTACATATCAAGAGGACATAATTTGGCACAACTAAAATATGCGACAGAAGAAAAAGGGTCGCCCCAACAACACGCGCATTAGAACAAAAATGGACACAACTGATAAAATGGTAACATTATGTGGTATATGTCGTAAGCCCGGACACAATTGGGCAAATTGTCTCAATGTTCGAGCAAGTTCTACATGATCATTTATTTTTTTATTTAAATTTTTGTAAACTTGGTATTTATAATATATAACAACTTACAACAAAAATAACATAAACACCCCTAAAACAAACAATTTCCGCACACAAACAACACACGACATATCATACCAACATAAATACACATAAAACAACCACACAAACAATAAATAAAAAATATTTAACACCACAACATGTCTAAGAGATTACAACAATCAAAATAATATCATATATTGTAGACATCATATCCCCAACATCATTGTCATCTTTAACTCGCACACCCACACACTGCATAACATTATTATCATCTACAATTGAGATGTACGAAACAAACCTCTCGATACTTCTAATTCTTTCCCCATCATTAATCTTTCTATCTAACCAACCTTTCAAACTCCTTTCAATATGTTCGAAATTTTGGATGTTCCAAAAAAACATTTTCATCGAAGGTTTTATTGCCGAATAACATTCATACCCACATCTTTTATCAATCATGATAGAGCTAGTGAAGAAAATAAAAGAAGAATATGAAATGAGGAGTAAAGTAAATGGTAGAATGCACCTCTATTTATTCTAAAAAAAACACAATACACACTGGCGCCAGATGATTGGCGCTACCATTGAAAAGATATACACTGTCACCGATTGGGTTGACAATACCATACACCAGCGTCAATCCAATTGACGTCACTATTAAAAGAGTACGCAAAGTCGTCAATTTATTTGACATCACCACTACATTCCAATTTTTTTTAATGTGGAATAGATTAGAAAATTTTTAAAACCTATATTATTTTAGAAATAAATTGAAATTGTGAATTATTTAGGTACAAAATTCACACAATATCGTCTTAAATGATAAAAACCACAAAACCATCCTATAGATACGTTAAAAGTGGAAGGTTAATTTTATTTTATTTTCATCCAAAAATGGATAAGTAAAACTGTAGTTAAAAACAACACGACTCGCCACAGCCACTAAAAACTGAAATAGTCATTATGGTAAAAAAAAATTCATAGATACCAAATTCGAACATACAACTAATTTACTTACTACCCTTTTAATTTGGATTATGAGTCAGCATGCAAATTGAAAATTCTCATTCTCATTTTAATTATTTTAAATTCATTATTATATTAAATCTATTACTTGGTTATAAATACTCAGAATGTTTCAGCATCAACGAATAAAATCACTTCCATAATCATAAGCAACGTCACTTGCTAAGCACCCAAGAAGCTTATAAGAAATAGCTTCACAAAAATGGGTGCATGGTTAAGAAATGCAAAGCCATATCGGTTAAGATTAATATTTTGATATTTATTTTAATTAAATTAAATATTGAAGCACATTAGTATTTGTCAGCTTATTGTTAGCTATTTTATTGTTTCAGTCAAAGTCAGTTCCTAGAATTTAGGAATGAATAAACTGCTCCACATATAATGGGCAGTTAGGGAGATCGTGTGATATTGTACGTCTGTTTATTGGCCTTTTCTTATTCAATTAACTATGTTTTCAGCATTTGATTCTAACATCAGGTATCAGAGCAGAAAATTTCACAAGAAACAAAGAGAGAAAATTTCACTCAACAAAAGGCCTCATCCTTCAGAGCAACATGACCTCCAACCGTATGTTTGTTGTGCTCTCTGATAAGCACTCTGACAAGGACACAAAAGAAGTATGTCTGCAGTCCACAACCCAAGATTCGGTACAGCTTTGGCATCGGAGATTTGAGCATCTCGGTTACAAAGGATTGCAGATGTTGAAGGACAGAGAGATGTCGTGTCTTCTTGGATCTGAATCCATCTGAACAGATTGTCTGAAAGGAAAATAACATAGAGAACATATCCAAAAAAAAGCATATGGCGTGCCTCAACTAAGTTGGAATTAATCCATGCTGACATTTGCGGACCCGTTTCACCAACTTCAAATGGCCAAAAAAGGTATTTGCTTTGTTTCATTGATGACTTTAGTAGGAAAGCATGGGTCTATTTCCTTGCATATAAAGCTGATGCACTTGCCACCTTTAAGAAATTTAAGTGTAGTGTTGAAAAGGAGTCTAGTTTGTCTATTAAATGCTTAAGAACAGATCGGGGAGGAGAATTTACATCAAGTGCTTTCAATGATTATTGTAAAGATAATGGAATCAAGAGACAACTAACCACAACTTACACACCGCAGCAAAACGGAGTAGCCGAGAGGAAGAACAGAGCAGTGATGAACATGGTAAGAAGTATGATGGTTGATATTTCTAAGAGTTTTTGGCTAAAAGCTGCGAGTTGGGCGTTCTATGTGCTTAACAGAAGTCCAACTTATTTTGTGAAGGACATGACACCTATGGAAGCTTGGAGTGGGATAAAGCCGTCTGTAGAACATGTTAGGGTGTTTGGTTATATAGGACATGTACATGTGCCTGACGCCAAATGCACTAAACTTGAGAATTAGAGCGGAAGTTGTGTACTGTTTGGGGTTAGTTCAGAATCAAAAGGCTACAGGCTATTCGATCCCATAAGCAAGAAAATCATTGTTAGTCGGGATGTTGTGTTTGAAGAAGAGAGAAAGTGGAGATGGGATAAGAGTTATGACAACTCGATAAGTCTTGATCTGGACTGGGGAGATGACATAAATGAAGGAGAAATTGGGACACAAGTTGTGGGAGAAGTTGAGACTCAAGATGTTACCAATGAAGATTCTGATGTTATTAAAGAATCTGACACTGAAAAAGATAAAGCAAGTATAAATGAAGAGTGAAGTGGTAAAGAAAACACTATGATAGTGGTTGCGTCATCTGAAGCCTCAAATACAAGGGAAGGAGATTGTGTCAGAAGGTCAAGTCGCATCAGAAGAAGACCAGTGTGGATAAGAGACTATAATGTCAATAATGAAGCTGAAATTACCGTCAATGATGAAGCTCAAACTGCTGAAGCAAGTCAAGATCACACTTCACATTTAGCCTTATTCATAGAATGTGATCCTATTAGCTATGAAGAAGCTGCTAAGAGCCAAGAATGGAGAAATGTTATGAATTCAGAAATTCAATCCATTGAGAAGAATGAAACTTGGTTTCTCACTAATCTACCAGAGGGAGCCAAGAGTATAGGAGTCAAATGGGTATATAAGACTAAATTGAATCAATATGGAGAAGTTGAAAAATACAAAGCTCGGCTAGTTGCAAAAGGATATGCACAGGAACACGGAATTGATTATGAGGAAGTATATGCACCAGTCGCTCGGATGGATACCATGAGGATGATTTTAGCATTGACAGCTCAGAAAAGTTGGATAATCTATCAGCTAGATGTAAAGTCAACTTTCTTGCAAAGAGAACTCTTCGAAGAAGTGTACGTGGACCAGCCAAGAGGGTATGAAATCAAGGGTGCGGAAAGAAAAATGTACAAGATTAATAAGGCTCTATATGGATTAAAGCAAGCACCACGTGCATGGTTCAGCAGGATAGATACTTACTTTCAGAAGATGGGATTTGTAAAGGATGTCAGCGAGCAAACACTCTTCACAAAATTCAACACACAAGGTAAATGTCTAATTATTAGCATGTATGTTGATCATTTAATCTACACTGGTAATGATCAAACTATGATGAATGAATTTAAAGAATCTATGATGAAAGAGTTCGAAATGACTGACTTGGGAAGAATGAAATACTTCTTGGGAATTGAGGTGTTGCAGCTTGTTAATGGAATTTTTATATGTCAAAGAAAGTATGTGAAAGATTTGTTAATAAAATTCAGAAAGGAAGAAAGCAACTTTGTCTTAAATCCTATTGTCTCAAGGTCTAAGATTCACAAAGATGAAGAAGGAGTGAAGGTAAGTATCACGCTCTATAAGCAGCTTGTGGTAAGCATGATGTATGTGATAGCCACTCGGTCAGATATAATGTATGTTGTTAGTTTGATTAGCAGATACATGTCTATGCCAACTGAACTTCACTTTGCAGCGGCCAAAAAAATTTTAAGGTATTTGCAAGGGACTATTAAATATGGGCTCTTTTACATGACAGGGGGAAACAGAGAGCTAGTAGGATTCACCGACAGTGATTACACTGGATGTGTGGAGTACAGAAAAAGTAAATCCGGGTATACCTTCATTCTCAGTGATGCAGTTGTGGCATGGTCCTCCAAGAAACAACTAATTGTTACTCTAAGTACAACTGAAGCAGAATTTGTGGCGGCAGCAGCTTACTCCTGTCAGTTAATATGGATGAAAAGAGTGTTGGGCAAAATTGGCTACAAAGGAAGAAGCAACCCTATTATTTTCTGTGCATGATAACAACTTAACAATCAAGCTTTCAAAAAATCCGATGATGCGCGGCAAAAGCAAACACATCGATGTAAGGTTCCACTTCCTACGTGAGCTGGTGAATGAAGGAGCTGGTCAATTAAGGTTTTATAGCACGCACAGCAGGTTGCAAATATATTTACTAAGCCACTCGACACAAGAACCTTTCAGGGACTTAGAAAGAAGCTAGGAGTATATGATGCACCTAAGTTAAACTGAATTGGACAATTCAGTTTAGGAGGAGATGTTAAGATTAATATTTTGATATTTATTTTAGGGTTAATACCTATTTTCCCCCCTGCCATATGGGCGTGTTTTGAAAAACCCCCCTGCGAAAAAAAAAGTTGCAAGACTGACCTTAAAAAATTTTAAAAATTTTGATTTAAACCTTGATCAGGCCACATCATCAAAAATGCTTATGTGGCAATCATTTATTTAATTTTTTAATGAAAAGAAATTCCACATCATTAAAAGGCTTTGTGAAATGACTCTTATACCCCCACTTTTTAATTTTTTTTATTTAGTTTTTCTTTTATTTAATTTTTTTAGATTTTATTTAATTTATAATTTTTTTATTTATTTAATTTTTTCTTTAATTATTTTTCGTATTAATTTTATTTATTTAAATTGTTATTTTAAATTATCAAAATATTAACATTGGGCCTAAGCCCATTTTTGTTCCTGAACCCAGCCCAAACTTGGACCCATTCACATTGTCTCAATCTAGTTGAAACTTATTGCACTCTAGTGTATTATAAACACCAATACAATAGTTGATATGAACGATGTGGGACTCTATTCACCACCTATTCAGCCACCATACACATGTTTCATTTTCCCAGCCAAGACCAACTCAACGCAAGCCTTGCCAAGCAACAATCAGCCAGCGACCATCCTGCAACAAAAAGGCAATAACACACATCATACAAGGGACCCCACAACTCCATAAAAAAACTCAAGCATTTCCAAGCATAAAACCTGCAAGAAAACCTGCTGCAAGAAAACTCAAGCATTTCCAGCTCACGATTTCATCAGAAATTTTCATTCCAAAAATACCACAAGTACTCTCTGCATTCATTATAAAGAGGGACCATTTGTTCTTCATTTTGGGAAGTGGGAACCCAGCTCACGATTGCAACATCATTTCCAACCACATCTAACGTCTTATGGGTTTCGATACTTCCAAGATCATTATCCAGAACTGCAATTTCAACACTGTCAACTTTAATAACGCCGGTGACAAATATTGGCACGTGAATTTGGCCTCCAGTAGCATAAACTTTGTCACTTTCAGAATCATGTAGAGCAATCTCCAAAACAAAAACATATGTTCCCACATCAATATTTTCTGGAAGGGTATCCAAGATATGAAATCCACTTTTTGGTCTTACTTAAGCTCCTTGCTTTTAATAAAAGCTGGATTTTTTGCAAGGATATGTCTTGAATAAGTTCCTTAATGACTTCAATGATATCATGCTCCAACTACAGTTCTCTTGAACTCTTATCAACATATCTACTTTTTCTTTCAGAATCACCCCACGGTGAAGTTCCAAGAACCAGTTGTGTTGGTTTGTTCTTTCTTGTTTAAAGGCTGTTTTGGGTGATGAGAAAACACATTAGTTGTTGAAGTATGGTGTATGAGTGTATGGTTTTGTTATGGAGTTTTTGTGATTGTGAACACAATGAGATGGGATGATTGTTTGCAGGTGTAATGTAGCTTTGGCGAAAACGGTTGTGGATGAGAGTGTATGATTTTGTGAAGGATATAAACACTACTAGTAATGTAGCTTTCACAGTAAGGAAATAAATAAGTCCCACATCGAAAGTATTGGACATACTAGTAGTGTTTATATATCAAACACACAGAGTTTAATTTGAAATGAAAATAAATCAAAAGGGTTAAATAGAAATGTCAAATGCTTTGTCTTGAAACAAAAATGGGCTTAGGCCCAAGTTTAATATTTTGATAATTTAAAATAACAATTTAAATAAATAAAATTAATACGAAAAATAATTAAAGAAAAAATTAAATAAATAAAAAAATTATAAATTAAATAAAATCTAAAAAAATTAAATAAAAGAAAAACTAAATAAAAAAAATTAAAAAGTGGGGGTATAAGAGTCATTTCACAAAGCCTTTTAATGATGTGGAATTTCTTTTCATTAAAAAATTAAATAAATGATTGCCACATAAGCATTTTGGATGATGTGGCCTGATAAAGGTTTAAATCAAAACTTTTAAAATTTGTTAAGGTCAGTCTTGCAACTTTTTTTTTCACAGGGGGGTTTTTCAAAACACGCCCATATGGCAGGGGGGAAAATAGGTATTAACCCTTTATTTTAATTAAATTAAGTATTGAAGCACATTAGTATGTGTCAGCTTATTGTTAGCTATTTTATTGTTTCAGTCAAAGTCAATTCCTAGAATTTAGGAAGGCATAAACTGATCCTTAGGGAGATCGTGATATTGTAAGCCTATTTATTGGCCTTATCTTATTCAATTAAGTAAGTTTTCAGCATTTGATTCTAACAATATCTACTACTTTTGGCTCTTCAATTTGGTTCTGCAGGAATGTTCATTTTTGCCATGGATGCTATCAAGAAAGGAATTAGCCATTACGTTTTCATCGTCTACCGTAACGCTCTTGCCACTGTAACATTAGTTCCGTTTGCATTTTATATAGAAAGGTCTCTCCAATCTCTTTCATTCATCCATTCATTATTAGTACTAATTATAAGTATCAAGCCTTTTAATTATGTTGTTCTAAGAAAATGTATTTTTTTTCTTTCAGGAAAATTAGGCCGAAGATGACTCTCCGGGTATTTTCAGAGATTATGTTACTGGCTTTTTTCGAGTAATGATAATAGTTTATTATATATGAATTTCAATCTCAATTTTTCTATATTAACTTAATTGACTAAACTATATTGTATAACATTTACAGAATAACTAGTAACTAAATCAGTGCATTCGCACGCGCATGTCTAGTCGAGGATTTTATGTTATGGACGCGTAATTGTTAATCAAATTGAAAAAAATGGTAAAATTATAAAAATAGATATGATTGAAATTAAAAGTTTGTATTGGTAAGTATAAGAAAATGTTGTGTGTCGTAAAAAAAGGAGTTAAATTAATTATTGATATAAATTCAAATAATGCAATGATGATTGAAAATATTAAACAAAAAATATTAATCAATAGGTAGACCAAAAACAAATGAAACTAAATTTAAATTGAAATTAAATAAAATTAAGAATTAATTGTGTTAGATAAAAATATTATTTGTTAGAATTGCTGGTATACACTTCACACTATAAGTGGTGATATATATGTAACAATAGTTAATGAATGAAAAAAAATAAGTTAATACGGTTTTGTGCATGCATTTGTTTGCAGACTGTCATAAAATTTTAAAGTTGAAAATAGAAAAAAAATAAGAATAATAGTAAATTAAAGTTGAAATAGTAATACATGTATAAGATGAAAGGTAAACAACAATATCAATAATAATATGATTAAAAACACTATTGAAACTTGTATTAGATGAATTAATCGTTTAGGTTTTTTAAACAAATAAGACAATTATGTTATAAGAGATAATATAATAGTCGATAAATTTCTATTATTCAATATTTGAACCAATAGTAAAGTCGATCCCGTTTATAACAATAGTAATTGTTTTCGTATATAAAAATATTTTAATCAACAATATATTTTTTCCGTATATAAATATTAGTTTTGTTTTGACACAATTTATAAAAAAAAATTGAATGAACGGTAAAGCTGTTTCCGTATATAAAAAAATTTGAATCAAATGCAAAGTTGTGCCCGTTTATAACAATAGTATTTCTTTCATATATAAAATAATTTGAATCAAGATTAAAGGTGTCCCCATTTATAACAATAGTATTTTTTTTGTATATAAAAATATTTGCATCAAAATTAAAACGAGATATGTTATTAATCATATTAATTTTTTTTCATATTGTTCATATTTTTGAATTTTAAAATTTTAACTTATCTATTTATAAGAATTATATTTAGAAGTAAATGATTTTATGGATTACTTTTGATTTTTTTGGATCTGCAGATCAGGAATAATTCCTGATATGCATCGGAACAAATTAACGTTTTTTAAAAAAAGGTGCGTCTGGATGTGCATATTCGGAAATTGAGGGTAAAAAGGGAATTTTGCGTGGTGCCTAAGAAACTCATGTGGTGTATTAAGAAATCCGCTAAAAATATTTGAATCAAAATTTAAGTTGTGCCCGTTTATAACAATAGTATTTTTTCTTATATAAAAAAAATTGAATCAAAATTAAATTTGTGCCCGTTTATAACAATAGTATTTTTTTTCGTATATAATAAAATTTGAATCAAAATTAAAGTTGTGCTCGTTTATAACAATAGTATTTGTTTCGTATAAAAAATAACCTGAATCAAGATTAAAGTTGTGCCCATTTATAACAATAAATTTTTTTTGTATATACAAAAATTAAATCAAAATTAAAGTTGTACCCGTTTGTAACAATTGTTTTTTTCGTATATGATAAAATTTGAATCAAAATTAAATTTGTCCCCGTTTATAACAATAGTATTTTTTCGTATATAGAAAAATTTGAACAAAATTAAAGTTGTACCCGTTTATAACAATAGTATTTTTTTCGTATATAAAAAAATTTGAATAAAAATTAAAGTTGTGCCCGTGTATAACAATACTATATTTATCGTATATAAAAAAATTTGAATCAAAATTAAAGTTGTGTCAATTTATAACAATAGTACTTTTTTGGTATATAAAAAAACTCGAATCAAAATTAAAGTGGTGCCCTTGTATAACAATAGTATTTTTTTCGTATATAAAAAAATTTGAATTAAAACTAAAGTTGTGCTCGTTTATAACAATAGTGTAATGCCCTGTATAATATATATCTAGAATAATACAATACACACATTAATTTGGTACTGACACCATCATAAATGCCTAATGACATAGTTCACATACTTGTCCATTTCTAAACATAAGTACACTACATGGCACAAGTCATGAAAACTAGCCAAAAATAATAAAAACTAAGAATGTAACGCCCTGTATAATATTCATCTAGAATAATACCATACAAGTGTTTTATTTGGTACTGACACATCAAAAGTGCCTACTGACATAGTTCACATACTTGTCCATTTCTAAAACGTAAATACAACATATGGCACAAAGCATGGAAACTAGCCAAAAATAAAAATCTAAGAATAATATACAATATCCTCAATTGTATACAACAAAAGATTACACAGCGGAAAATAAGCTTAACTAAGCTTCTCTTGAAACATCCACGCATCGCTCCACTTGTAAATGAAACCTGCAAACCACACCTGAAATAAAGCAACTATAGTGGGGTGAGATACATCAAATCTCAGTGAGTTCCCTATCTTATAGGTTCTCTCGGCTTTAACCGGTTCTTACAATCCTAACTCAAGTCCGGGGAAAGGGAAGGACTCTTGAGTTCACACTCTCACAATCTCATAAACTCACCCTATATGGAAACATGTTCATGAGTTCAACAACTCAAAATATTACCACTAATTGGTAACACACACCAAGGCATCTTTCCCCGGCCAGCCTACACAAAAGGTTATGGACACGGGTCACGGATCCTTAAATTCGTAGACAACCATTCTCGGCCACCCCTTCACAAGAGTTTTCGACACGAGTCTTGGATGCTAAGGTAAATAACTTTCCCCGGCCATCCACAAAGGGCTATCCAACACGGGTCACGGTTATCTACACATAGTACTTTTCCCGGCCAGCCCGCACCAGGGGCCCTTCAACACGGGTCAATCATACCATCGTCTAAGCAACCTCCCCGGTTATCCATCATAAGAGGATCAAAACGCGGGTCACAGTTACTTAGTGTCGCTCCCGGGATTTTCATCCTAGTACAAACGCGAAAGTGGCACTGAAACAGAGTCGCCAGCAATGTGTATTTATCCCAAGAGAGGGAAAGGAAACACCGCATAAACCTGAAGGAAAGGATAGAGCATGGTCTTGCGACCAAGAGAATGGGTAAGGGAGTCGGTTACGCGAGAGGAAGGTATTAGCACCCCCACGCGTCCATCGTACCCGATGGGATCCACGCTTGCTTGTCTCGATCAAAGGGTGTAGGAAAAGGATACTGGAAAGGAACTGCTAATGGAAGGGAAAGAGGAAGAGAAACAAATGTAGGGAAAATAAAAGAAGTGCTCGAATGGGCCCTACCCCACTGCCTACGTATCTCATCGGGAGCATGAGAATCAGAGCGACGTAGTTCCCCTCACCTAGGGAAAGATTGTTTTTTTTAGGAACAGCTAACGTTCTAGCTCAGGTGTTTGCAGGCTCGCTGGTCCGAGTGCGTTACCATCTTGCAAGAGAACGAGTAGAAGCACGTTCGTACGCTAAGAGTGAATGAGGTGAGAAAAGAATTCCCGAAGGAAAGCCGTTATTGTTTGTTTTTTGTCTTTTAGAAGGAAGTGTTTTGGATTTGTTTGCATATGACAGTGTATCTGGATCTTAGTCATTGGAATGTGTACATTCTCACATTCCAAGATGGAATGGGTAAGAAAGCACACTAAGAGTGAAGAAGACCCCCACCCTTAGTTCCAATTGTCAAGGTTCAAACACACTAGCATACTTGTGTTTATTAAGTGTTTTTGTTAATTAAGAAATAAAGAAGTGTTTTTTATTTGTACCTTCAACAAGTATTGCATTTAAGTCCCTCATACAAGATCAAATGTTTAACACATTGACCCAAGATGGGCTATATGCTATACATTCTAAGATTATAAGAGAAGACCCCTTATAACCTTTTCTTTATATGAAAGGCCTAAATGCAATAAATGCCTACCTTCATTAGATATTTTGAATTTTCTTTGAGATGAGAAAAGAGACTCAAGAGAGGATAAAGGTAAAAATCTATATGGACTAAGACTCAATCTTAATTGATTAGTTAAGGGAGTGATCCTAAGGTTTGTGAGGTTTCAACCTAAAGTCTAAAGAAAGAATGAATTAAACAATTCACTTCTAAAGTGGAAGATGAATTGTAATTCACAAAGGGAAAGTGATGAGTTATTAAAAGAAAGCACATAAGTGCTTAACAAAACATAAAATGGAATTGTAAAAGAGAAAGGATAGAAGTTGAATGTGGATTCCTTATCCACACTCAATTGAAACTTACCAAAGCCCCTACATGGTTAGTAAACATGTATAAGAAGTATAAGAAGTAAAAGAACATGTAATGCATCATAAAACTCAAAAGAATTAAATGAGAAATCAAATTCTAGAACCACAACCAGAATGTACATCATATGGAAAACAAATGGTTATTATCATGCAAGTCCAAGTGGATAGGCAACAAACATCATCCATGGCATTAGAACATGCCACCATAAGAAAAGGGAGAATGAAAGATGAAGGGAAAAAGAAGAAATGTGCATAAATGGAACATGTAATCCATGGATCAGAATTGAAATGAAATGAAAAATGATTCACAAACCTCTCACAAGTATTCATGAAGCACATCAAGACATTTAAGAAGTGATAGAAGAAGTAGGATTGAAATGGAAGTCCCAAACAAAGGAAAGTGCAAACACAACATGTTAAAGGTGCACAAGGTTCAAATGATAATCAACAAGCAAAGATGACATATGATATGTATCAATGTCCTATAATGTCAAGAGTGTAGCTCACCAAATACGCAAATGATCATGCAAGTATACACAAAAGAAAACATGTAAACATGCACAAAAGATTACAATGATATGACATGTTATAATGCTTTAAATGAAATGCATCAAACAAAAATCAAATGGCCTAATGAAAATTATGAAAACATGGTATTGAAATTCACTAATCAGAGATGAATCACATATCAAAGTAGCATGCAAAGAACCAAGGCAAAATGATGTCAAACAATGCACTTAGGTCAAATAGACATATCATACAAAGTAGCACAAAAGTGAACACCAAACATGCCATAAAATGACCTAAAAAATCAAATAAAAATCACTTAACATACCTCAAGATGCTAATGACTCAATGCAAAAAGAAGAGCATCAAAACAATTTTTAATGATCAAGAACAAAATTAAACAAGATCATGTACCACATTAAGAATGCACACCAAAGAAATTCAAAGAAAATTATGGAGCAGGGGTAAAAATGAAATCACCAAAAATTTTCTAAATGTTTTAATAATGCTCATGAATTTTTGTGGAATTTTATGATGCTATTTAGTATTTTTAAAAATTAAAAAAACAAACGTGTAGAAAAATGGAAAAATAAAATGCAATGCAAAAATGAATGGGGGTGCATGCCTAGTAAAAATGAGTTCAAAAATCATTGGGCCTTAAGCAAGGGGTGTGAATATCAATTTAATCCAAGGTCCAAATCTGCGCAAAACACACTAATTAACATGTACACTCAGTCAACAAAATTGACTCGCTCATGGCCATTGGATCAAGTCAAGGTCAAACAAAAGTCTAAGTAAACAACATCAACGCACACATGTGAGTGACCACACAACATACAGTGTACCACACCACATAATGTTCACTCTGATTAAAATAAAACATGTGCCACGCATGTGACATTTTTATGCGCTGTCATCACACAAGCCACACGATGATGAACATCCAACGGTCTACGTTCAAACTGCAAATAAAACCCTAAACAAGATCACCAGCCGGAGAGGGACTTCCGGTCACCTTCTCCGGCGAGCACCACCACCTGCAACACTCACATGTTCACCAAAACACACAAATCGCATACCAAATTGAAGCTAAGCTCATGTAGATCAAGAATATGCTCATAAAAACAACAAAACATGCACACACAGCAAGAACAGAGGAGATGAACTTGTGCCCTAAGTTTTGCAACTACGCCTTTAGAAGGCCTATCAACTAGCCGGAGTCTGGAATGCTTCTATTAAGCTCATATAAGCATGAAAACAACAAATTAAACCATAAAATGCCAGAGCAAAGTTTGAGAGTTTGGAACCTGAACTTGTAGCTTTTGAAGATTCTTGAGAAAACCAAAGACTACACTTGTTCTTCAACCTTGGAGCCTCCAAATCAAGCAAAATAAATGCTGATGTAACTTGTTATCTTGAGCAGAGAGATTCAATTCTGAAATACACTTGGAGCAAACTTGAGAATCGTGATGAAATCTCCTTCAATCATGTGCCATTGATGATGATGAAGATGAAGTATCGTGTACTTTGAGAAGAAGTTTTTAGATTGTTGGTGAAAAAGTGAGAGAATCAGAGAGAAAGTAGTGAAAGCTTTGAGATGAAAACGAGAAAAAATGAAATTGAAACAAAGAAATGTGAGTGAGGTTGTCATTTATAGTGTGGGTTAACCAGGGTTAAACTGAGTGAGGTTAACTGAGTTAGCATGGTTTAGGTGAGTCATCCCTAACTAACTGAGCCAAGTTAGTTAGGGCGAGTTATCCATGGCTGTGATATGGTGGAGGAGGTGTATAACAGTTGTGGTGGAGATTAATGAGCTAACTCATGTGTGCTGTAGCAAACAAACTTGTTCTACAAGTTTCCATTCCTTTCCTTTCATGAGCATGGGTAGCACGTGGTATGGCAAATGGGAAGTATGTTTGGCTAAATGAAGTAATGTTGGGAGAGTGAGCAATGCACGGGCAAGCTTGTAACAACAACATCAATAACATTGGTTTTGTTTCTGATTTTTATGGCAGCTGAGAACAATGGAGATATGGTGATTTGGTGATGTTTTTCTCCCTACTCAATGGGTGGATTGATGAGTTTTTGGAGTCATTTGGAAGAGGAGATGTAATAGAGCATGTTTGGTATGAAAATTGGATGGAAATGAAACTTGTAATAGGTTGAAAAATGACTCACAACACAAAGGTTTGGGAACTGATGGAAGGCGTGGCAATGAGGTTGGTTAGCAAGGCATCTTGGCATGGAATTTCAGCAAGATCACCATAACTTGAGACCATTATATCTCCCTCCTAACTTGATCAAATGGAATTTTGTCCAACATGAATATTGAAGATGACATTACAAGGAACAACTTTGATATTAAAAAGTTTTTCATTTGGAGCTTCCCCCTTGGAGAAACATGGGTGAACATTTGGCACACCACTTGTTTGAGAAAATGACTGCGCATGAGCTTGGCAAGACTTGGTCATGACCTGGTTTTTGACCTACTTTCCTCTAACTTTGATCAATCATATCTCACTCAATTTTTATCCAATGGAGATGTTCTACACATGGATTTGAAGCTTAAAACAAGATCTTTTGTTGTGGTCGAGTGGAATTTTCATTTGGTGCTTCAATTTTGAATGGCCTTGGTTCAAACTCTGATGTAAAATGGCCAAAACTTGCCTTATTTAGTAACCCTTCTTCATCCAAAAATGGCAACTCTCCACATCTTGATTTTTTCATGATTCCTTTGGAGTTTCTTGATCAAATTTTGTACATTGGACATATGTAACATGAATTTCATGATTTTGGGCTCAAAAAGTCAAGAGTTGACTTTTTCCTCTGATTATTTGACTTGGCCCCAATTTTCCTGATTTCTGATCTTTCTTCCAATTGAACCACTTCCAAAACCATTGAGAAGCAATTTTCCACCTCCATACACTTAGGGACATATGAAATACCATGACATCAAATTTGGTCCAAAAAATCAAAAATTCCCTAATTTTATTAGAAACCCTAGTTTTGGTGCCCACCTCCTAGGAGAAAAATGTGCAGTCTTCAATTTCCAATTCCTCAGAGTATGTTATGTATCCTCTTAAAAGATGATGATATATGCCATTTGAGGATGATTTTGGATCAATGAGCTATCTCTTTTGAGGGTTTTCCTTCATTTTTTGAACCTCTTGCATAGTGAAAGATGTAGTGCTTCAATCTCCCATTGAATCTCTCATCCTTGAGGTTGTGGATGATCCATTGAGATGGCATGAGACATGAAAGACCTCTTGGCTGGCCTTGAGGAAACTTGATTGACCTTTTTGTGCTTTGAATGATTCCTTGATTGTCCACCTTCCACCTGATCACATGCCCTGATGGTAAGAAGGATGCCATGCTTCATTTTTCTATGTTAAATGCAATGTAATGTTAATGAGGTGGATATGATATGATAAATGATAATGCCATGCTATGATGACAAAGAGGGAGAGCAAATTTTGGGGTATTACAGCTGCCCCTATTCAAGCGCTGCAGACCTGAATGCCTGAAAGCAATTGCTTTCGGACTTTCAAGGTATATAGTGATTGAATACCAAATATAACCAAAAATTTGCTCTGGATGATGAGGAAGAAACCCCCCGACATTGCTGGATTGAATCTTCAATGAAACATTGTCGGAGAAATCTGCCTTTTGAACGACACCAGACGTCTACTGGCTCGCCGCATTACTGGTAAACTTTAACAATGTCTTTTATGCAATTCCAGACGACTACTGGCCTGCCACGCTACTGGTGGACTTTGATAACGTCGTTTTGAACGACGCCAGACGACTACTGGCTCGCCGCATTACTGGTAAACTTTAACAATGTCTTTTATGCAATTCCAGACGACTACTGGCCTGCCACGCTACTGGTGGACTTTGATAACGTCGTTTTGAACGACGCCAGACGACTACTGGCTTACCACGCTGCTGGTGGACTTTAATAATGTCTTTTATGCAACTCCAGACGACTACTGGCCTGCCACGCTACTGGTGGACTTTGATAACGTCTTTTTGAACGACGCCAGACGACTACTGGCTTGCCACGCTGCTGGTGGACCTTAATAATGTCTTTTATGCAACTCCAGACGACTACTGGCCTGCCACGCTACTGGTGGACTTTGATAACGTCTTTTTGAACGACGCCAGACGACTACTGGCTTGCCACGCTGCTGGTGGACCTTAATAATGTCTTTTATGCAACTCCAGACGACTACTGGCCTGCCACGCTACTGGTGGACTTTGCAGCTTCGTGCCACCCGAAGACGGACTTTTGCCAATCCACTGTTGGACTTTTAGAATTTGCCACCCTTAGATGGACCTTTCGCCAATCCACTGTTGGACTTTTGCCACCCGAAGACGGACTTTTGCCAATCCACTGTTGGACTTTTAGCTGCTTTGCCACCCGAAGATGGACTTTTGCCAATCCACTGTTGGACTTTTAGAATTTGCCACCCTTAGATGGACCTTTCGCCAATCCACTGTTGGACTTTTGCCACCCGAAGACGGACTTTTGCCAATCCACTGTTGGACTTTTGCCACCCGAAGACGGACTTTTGCCAATCCACTGTTGGACTTTTGCCACCCGAAGACGGACTTTTGCCAATCCACTGTTGGACTTTTAGCTGCTTTGCCACCCGAAGATGGACTTTTGCCAATCCACTGTTGGACTTTTGCCACCCGAAGACGGACTTTTGCCAATCCACTGTTGGACTTTTAGCTGCTTTGCCACCCGAAGATGGACTTTTGCCAATCCACTGTTGGACTTTTGCAATATTCCAATACCGGATTGCACTCTGCATCCGTGTCAGACATCTCTGCCGACTTTGCTGAGGAACAATGATCAATGCCTTGACCTTAGAGATTCCTGAGAGGATAGTATCTCTGTTGGAGAATAAATGAACAATCCGTCTGCTTCGAATTGTCAAGTTTGCCAAAAATAAATTGGACTTGAAGAATAATAAATCTGCCAGGAATCACTTCATCTGCTGGGGGAAATGAATTCTGGTCACAGCGATTCCGCTGGGGATGAGAATTTCTTTGCATGGTGTCTTGCTAGGGAAGAAAAGTCATAAAAACTCTGCTTGGGGATCTATCCAATCCAAGACCTTTTGTAGGGGTTATCCACCTTCTGACCCGGCTGGGGAAAGACTGTACCATCCTTGTGGAGGAATAGATTCTGCCGATCTTATAAACCTCTGCGGGGAGAACAACAACTCAGCTGGGGAGTATTGCTGACAAGATTCGATGCTGACCTCTGTGGGGGATCATTACCAGAGACACAATCTTGCTGGGGATCAGGGCTACTCTGCCAGGGATATGCAAATCCTGGTTAGAACATTCCACTGCAACTTGCTAGGAAAGAGTCCTTAGAGATCTGTTGGGGAAACCCAAAGCAAATCTACAGTAGTCTGCTGAAGAATATGACTGTCGAGCTTAGGATAAGCACCGCAATGCACCATGTTAGGCGAGCTTCCCTTTAGACAATTCCGTTAGGGATGACGAGTTTATAACAAACTCTGCTGGAGGAAACTGCTTTAAAACGTCTCGTGCTGGGGAATGCCTTTTGAGAGGATTTTACAGAAGACCAACTGTCCTCAAACTCTACTGGGGATGATCAACACTTCATGATGGGGAAACAAACATGCCCCATGCTTGGACAAACCAACAATTCGTCCCCGAAGAGGATGTCATAAGAGGATTTTACAGAAGATTTAGCCTCTTCAAACTCTTGTGACTTCGCTGGGGATAATGACCATCAGTTTCGGTGTCGACGAGACCACTCTTTTGGGGAACCTGTGACCGTTATCGACATATAAAAGCTTGTAGCTGTTGGAAGTACTGTATGAGAGAATCGACTTAATAAGATACAACGGCACCCAGTCGAACTTAATTCACTGATATCGAACCGTTATGAACAATCGTCGAACGAACGATGAACGCCGATCTCCTTACCCGTAATTGCCCCAGTCTTTTGCGTGGGGTGATTGATTACTGGTCTTGTGTTTAAAATCATCTGCACCTGCTACCTGCAACAAAAGAATATGCCCACATGCCCCGAATATTGCGTGGCTAGAATCCACCATCCAGGAGTATTCAACATTCAAAGTAATTTCAAATGTTTTGTTCTGTGCATGTTATTGCAAGGCCGCCATGTTTTTAAATGCAATGTTTTATAAAAAATTAGGACGTTTTTGCAAACAAAGCAATAAAACAAAAATAGAAAGCTTTTTATTGAAATTCAATTCATTGACTGAGAGCCCAGAATAGGCAATTACATCCGGAAGCAATCCCTGGAAAGAGGTGATCGCTGAAAATTGAGAAAAGAAACTATCCTAATGGCAATGTGAAAACGGACTTCCACTGAGTTTCCATTCTGTTATGACCAGTATGTCTTCAAAACTCCCCGACCTTGCCTTCTGAGGACTGATCAGACCGATTCCTATCTTTCAGAATGTCAGTTGTTCAAACGGTAATGGGTACAGATAACTCAGACCGTAGTCATTCGCTTAAATCCCTCTTTTGCGTGGACCGCCCTTTCAGGTTTTCGATCCACCAGGATACCCTTTTTTGCCTAAGTTGCCCTTTCGGGTTTTCAACTTACCGGGTGTACAATTTTTCAATTATATCCCTAATTTTTGCCCGAACCTTGTTCTGTTTTTGGTTCGCCGGGATGCCCTTTTTTGCCTGGATTTTTTTTATTTTTATTATCCAGCGGGTCTATTCATGCGAAGTATTTTTTGACTACGTCCGAGTTGACAGGGGATGAAAAGTCTTCGCCATCCATGGTTGTAAGCAATAAGGCTCCGCCCGAAAAGACCTTTTTAACCACGAATGGACCTTCATAGTTAGGAGTCCATTTTCCCCTGTGATCTGTATTGGGAGGAAGGATCCTTTTGAGTACCACATCTCCGACTTTGTAAACCCGAGGACGCACCTTTTGGTCAAATGACTGCTTCATTCTGCGCTGGTATAATTGCCCATGATATACAGCCGCCAATCGTTTTTCCTCAATAAGGCTCAGCTGATCAAATCTGGCTCGTACCCATTCAGCCTCATCTAGCTTAACATTAATCATGACTCTGAGAGATGGAATCTCCACTTCAACCGGTAGTGCTGCCTCCATACCATATACAAGTGAAAATGGGGTTGCCCCAGTAGACGTGCGTACCGACGTTCGATACCCATGCAAAGCAAATGGTAACATCTCATGCCAATCTTTGTACGTGACAACCATCTTCTGTACAATCTTCTTGATATTTTTGTTGGCCGCTTCGACCGCGCCATTCATCTTTGGGCGGTACGGAGAAGAATTGTGATGTTCGATTTTGAAGTCCCGGCATAACTCAGCCATCATCTTATTATTCAAATTAGAACCATTATCAGTAATGATTCTTTCGGGAACTCCATATCGGCAAATGATATCCCGTTTTAAGAAACGAGCTACCACTTGTTTTGTAACATTGGCATAGGATGCAGCTTCAACCCATTTGGTGAAATAATCAATTGCCACCAAGATGAAACGATGACCGTTAGAAGCTGTAGGCTCAATCTTTCCGATCATATCAATGCCCCACATGGCAAACGGCCAGGGCGATGCCATGATACTCAACAGATTTGGAGGCACATGCACTTTATCTGCATAGATCTGGCATTTATGGCATTTGCGGGCATATTTACAACAATCTGACTCCATAGTCGACCAATAATATCCCGATCTTAACAACTTTTTAGCCATTGCATGCCCTCCGGCATGGGTACCGAAAGAGCCTTCGTGCACTTCAATCATCAACAGGTCTGCTTCATGTCTATCGACACATCTAAGCAGGACCGTGTCAAAATTTCTTTTATACAGCACGCCATCTTTGTTCAAGAAGAAACTACCAGCTAACCTTCTCAACGTCTTCCTGTCTTTGGACGATGCCCCGGGCGGGTACTCTTGACTTTTCAAGAAACACTTAATGTCATGAAACCATGGCTTGTCATCAGACGTTACATCGACCGCAAACACAAATGCTGGTCTGTCAAGGCGGGACACCTCAATCTTAGGTACATGGTTCCATCCTTGCACTTTGATCATGGAAGACAAAGTGGCCAAGGCATCAGCGAACCTATTCTCATCTCGAGGAATATGGTACAGTTTCACTGTTGTGAAAAATGTCAGCAATCCCCTTGTATAATCTCTATACGGCATTAGATTTGCTTGGTGCGTGTACCAACTCCCTTTCACTTGATTGATTACCAAAGCTGAATCACCGAATATATCAAGGGTTTTAATCCGTAGATTAACCGCCTCCTCGATCCCCATTATACAAGCTTCGTACTCTGCTTCATTGTTGGTGCATCCGAAAGTTATTCGTGCAGTGAAAGGCATATGAACACCTTCCGGCGTGATAAGAACTGCTCCAACTCCGCACCCATTCATATTGACAGCCCCATCAAACATCAGACTCCATTTGGATTCAGGGTCTGGCCCCTCCTCCGGGAGTGGTTCCTCGCAGTCTTTAGCTTTGAGAAACATGATGTCCTCATCAGGGAAGTCAAACTTCATGGGTTGGTAATCATCAATCGGCTGTTGCGCAAGATAGTCGGACAAGATACTTCCTTTGATGGCCTTTTGTGAAGTGTACTGAATGTCATACTCTGTCAAGACCATTTGCCACCGTGCAACTCTGCCTGTCAATGCTGGTTTCTCGAAAATGTACTTGATATGATCCATTTTTGAAATCAACAAGGTTGTGTGCCTAACCATATATTGCCTCAATCGCTTAGCGGCCCATGCAAGCGCACAGCAGGTCTTTTCAAGCATTGAGTATCGGGACTCACAATCATTGAACTTTTTGCTCAGGTAGTAGATAGCATGCTCCTTCCTACCTGTCTCGTCATGTTGACCGAGAACACAACCCATGGAACCTTCAAGCACTGTCAGATACATTATCAGCGGTCTCCCTTCAACTGGAGGCATTAGAATCGGAGGTTCCTGCAAGTATTCTTTTATCTTATCGAATGCCAATTGGCAATCATCATTCCACCTGACCGTTTGATCTTTCCTTAACAATTTAAATATTGGCTCACACGTGGCTGTTAGGTGAGATATGAACCTTGCAATGTAGTTGAATCTACCCAAGAAACCACGAACCTCTTTTTCTGTTCTCGGTTCAGGCATTTCTTGTATTGCTTTCACCTTGGCAGGATCAACCTCGATTCCTCTTTCGCTCACAATGAAACCCAGTAACTTTCCAGAACGCACCCCAAACGTGCACTTGTTTGGATTTAATCTCAGACGGAACTTTCTCAACCTTTCAAACAGCTTTTTCAGGTTAACCAGATGTTCCTCTTCTGTTCTCGACTTGGCAATCATATCATCTACATAACATTCGATCTCCTTATGAATCAAGTCATGAAACAATGTCACCATCGCCCGCTGGTACGTTGCCCCTGCGTTTTTCAACCCAAAAGGCATTACTTTATAACAATATGTACCCCACGGAGTAATGAACGTGGTCTTCTCCATATCTTCAGGTGCCATCTTGATCTGGTTGTACCCGGAGAACCCGTCCATAAAGGAGAACACTGAAAATTGAGCTGTATTATCGACCAGCACATCAATATGAGGTAGTGGAAAATCATCTTTCGGGCTAGCTTTATTAAGATCTCGATAATCCACACACATTCTCACTTTTCCATCTTTCTTCGGTACTGGCACGATGTTGGCTACCCACGGAGGATATTTTGTCACAGCAAGAAAACCAGCATCCCACTGCTTCTGGACTTCCTCCTTGATCTTTAAAGCCATGTCGGGGTGAGTCCGACGAAGTTTCTGCTTGACTGGCGGGCATTCTTCTCTTAATGGCAGCCTGTGCACGACAATATCCGTATCCAACCCCGGCATGTCTTGATACGACCAGGCGAAGATGTCGACATACTCGCGCAACATTTCCGTCAAAGTTTGCTTCACATCTGCTTGCAAGCTGGCACCAATCCTGATCTCTTTCTTGGCGTCCTTGGTACCAATATTGATGATTTCTACAGTCTCCTGATGAGGCTGGATGACCCTTTCCTCTTGTTTCAACAATCTGGCCAGTTCTTCAGAGAGTTCACAATCTTTCTCATCCCCTTCTTCGGCTTGATAAATCGGATTGTCAAAGTCATACATAGCCATATCAAAATCGTTATCAGTGGTATCCGGAGGATCAAGTCTGCATGAACGGGTTCATGCCTTATTTTAGAATTTTATTTTTAAGCAAAACAAAAGAAAATGAAACATTGCCATTTTATTTTTGTGCAAAAATAAAAACTGAAAGACAGAGAACAAAATTTGATTGCAAAACGTCCTTTATTAATGATTAAACATTGCAAATGCAACCATGGTGGCCCTACAAATGAATCTATACGCCTTGGGCAGAGCGCAAGATTTTGACATGCATTATGGTTAGAAAAAAAACAAAGAAAAATTACTCTGTCTGAAGAGTAACCCGGATGACTTCTTCAACGGACCAGTTTTGCACTTGTTGTCCCAGAGCATGAGGGTGTACCCAGTTGTCCAGGTCACAATTACTGTCAACACTATCCTCTGTGGCTGCACAAGACTGGTCCGTGTAGATAATTCCCCCACTATTGAAAGTAATGGGTCCCCTGCTCCCCGCATCTGAAGTTGTAGAGGGATGATAACCAATACCAAATTTGTCTTCCTTCATTGGGGTCTCTATCAACCTGCCCCAACCTTGGGCGTTGCCTGCCCTGACGACTTTAACAGCTTGTTTGTAAGATGAAATGGAGGTACCGGCCCCAATTGGTACAGAAGAAGACTCAGGTGCATCGTCAATATTGACTGCTTCAAATGATTGGCACAGCATCTCATGAATTTCCCCATCCATTTCAATGTACTTGAACGTGGATAAGTGGCTCACAAAGATGTCTTCTTCCCCACACACCGTCACAACCTACCCTTCAAACTCATACTTTAGCTTTTGATGTAGAGTAGAAGTAACAGCCCCGGCTCCGTGAATCCAAGGGCGCCCCAATAGGCAGCTATATACAGGTTGTATGTCCATTACATGGAACTTGGATTTGAATACCTGTGGTCCAATTTGTATGGGCAATTCCACCTCACCAAACACAGATCGTCTAGTTCCATCGAATGCTCTGACCACCAATTCACTAGGCCTTAAGATCAAACCATCAACTTCCAGCTTCATTAATGCCTTCTTGGGCAAGACATTGAGTGATGAACCAGTGTCTACTAGTACATGAGATAACACTGCGCCCTTACACTCCATCGTGATATGCAAAGCCTTATTATGGTTTCTTCCTTCAACAGTCAAATCTCTACTTGTAAAGCCCAAGCCATGGCTAACATTAACATTGGAGATTACGCCCTCGAGCTGATTAACAGTAATTTCTTGTGGCACGTATGCACTCTTCAACACTTTCAACAACGCCTGCCGATGCGCATCAGAACACATCAATAGTGACAAGATTGAAATCTTTGAAGGGGTCTGATTCAGTTGGTCCACAATCTTATAATCGCTTTTCTTGATTATCTTCATAAATTCTTCCATTTCCTTATCAAAAGTAATCTTTGTCTCTGCTTCAGGTGTAGGCGCATTTTCAACCACCTGTTTACCTTTAGCCTTTGCTGCAGCTTCTGCTTCTTTATCACTTCTCAAGGTTTGGGGAGCGAACAACCTTCCACTCCTTGTAAAGCCCCCCACACCCCCTACATTATCAATATTTGGGCTGACTGACGACTCAACTTCCTGCTTTTTACCTTCGTAATATACATCTGCCCCATAGTGCCATGGGATAGCCTTCGTAGACGTGAACGGAATTGGTCTTGGCACTGTGATAGTGACAGGACTTGGCCTTTCTGGCGCAACACTCGCCACGGGAACTGCATTGACCGGCATTGGAATCTCAGCGGGAGTGTAATAGATGGTCACGGTTGATATCTCATCAGTGTCTTTCACGACTCTGTCGAACTGTAGACATCCTTCATCGATCAGATTCTGTAAACCCACCTTCAACTTATTACAGCCATTCTCCTGATTCATACACTCGGAACAATCTTGATTACAGCCCGGGAACACCTGTCCCTTCAATAAACGATCTTTTACAACCAACAAAGAAGTTTTCACTTGATGGATATCTGTCACCAGATTCAATCTCCTCCCATCTTCAATAGCGTACACATTTGCTGCACTATGATCAGGCATGGGATGCTGAGTAATATTAGGAGCGGGAGAGAAATTGATGGCTTTAGCATCAATCAAATCTTGTACTTTATGATGGAAAGCCCAGCATTTTTCAATGGAGTGCCCCTGAGCACCTGAGTGGAACTCACAACGAGCATTAGCATCGAAGTTAGGTGGCAGGTTTCCAGCAACCGGAGCTTTCATAGTACGGAGTTCTACCAACTTTAACTCGAGTAGTCGGGGCAACAGCGCGGCATAAGTCATAGAGAGAGGATCCATCTTACGATCCCTCTGCCTAGACCTTTGCTGAAAAAAAGGTTGTTGCTGTTGAACTTGTTGTTGGGGTTGTTGTTTCTGAACAGACGGTGTGGGGATTGTTACAGCATCTACCTAATAATAAGCTTGAGAACGCCCTCTGCCTCGTCCTCTAAACACAGCATTCGTATCACCTTCTCTTCTTTTCTGGTTACTAGCAAACGGTTTCTTCGTCCCCGAAGAGCCAGCCCCACTCACATCCTGGATCTTTCCAAGCTTTAACAGACTTTCTATTCTTTCTCCCGCAATCACAATATCAGCAAATCCAGTTGACGGACAAGCAGCTAATCTATCAAGATAAGCCCCTTGCAAGGTGCCCATAAACATATCTGCCATTTCTCTGTCTGACAAGGGAGGTTGAACCTGGGCAGCCATTTCCCTCCACCTCTGTGCATATTCTTTGAAACTCTCTTTGGCATTTTGTGACAACCCCTGCAATTGAGTGCGGTTGGGCGCCATGTCAATATTGTACTGGTATTGCTTCAAGAACGCTTCTGCCAGATCTTTCCAACTCTTCACAGTAGCTCTATTCAACTTCATATACCAGGTCAAGGACGCCCCAGCCAGACTGTCCTGAAAATAGTGCATCCATAGCTTCTCGTCATCCGTATGGGCTGAAATCTTCCCAAAGTAAGCTTGAAGATGCGTTTGGGGACACACATTGCCGTGATACTTATCAAAAGTGGGAGGCTTGAATTTAGGAGGAATTCTGACTCCTGGGACCAGCTCCAAGCTGGTAACATCGATACCCATAGAGTTCTTGTATTCTATGGCCCTGATCTTTTCTGCTAACTCATCATACCTTCGATCACCTTGATTACCCACGTCAGCATCTAGCAAAGTAAATTGGTCTTCCAGAGTATCTTCAAGAGTAACACCAGCATGCCTACCATTTCCATTACCCCGATTGTTACCACCAGGAGGAGGGTTGCCACCGGGAGGAGGGATGCCATGTCCCTGTGAATTGTCATGCTGATCACCTTCGGGCCCATTGTCTGGACGCTCGACCAGAAGCCTCAATCTCTCCTGATTTTGCGCCATGCCAGTCATGAGGGTCATGAACTGGTCCATACGCGCCCTCATTTCGGCCAAATCACTTTGCACTTGATCCATGATTCTTACTTGATTTCTTCGCGTCGAATATCGGTGAATATGATTCTCAGCTATACTGCCTGAAACCAAATAAAGGTTAGAGACCCTGCAACGAGTACCTGAAAAGCAAGTAACATAAATGCAGAATGATATACAATGCCATGCAATGTTATGTTTATCATTTCCAAAGTGCTTTACACCCTGATTCCAATCCAAACCACGGAAATCTGAAGACCAGAAATCATGATATAAAGAGACGTGTAGTGGTCATGTGCTTGTGTACAGATATCTGATAAAGAGTAATTCTGAATAAACGGCTCCTACTCATTCAACAAAGTATTCAAGTATTTAAGAAAGGCTCATCCGCCAATGCAATACAAGGAAAAAATGGATCCATCAACAAGCCTGATGGTAGCCATTAACAACAAAATACAGGGAAAAGAACATCAATCTGACAATTCCACATCCTTCAGCTTATCACTTGAGTATTTAATCTCCTCAAAAAGTATACGGGTACGCTGGTGATTCGGCTTTTCAATCATTTCTTTGATCAAGACATCCCTTTTCTCAAGAGCTTCAATTAAAGAACCCATATGCAGCATAAGAGCTTCGTCATCATGCACTCCTTTGTGTCTCTTTACGCCAGCTTGAGTCTTGAGTATCTCTCTTTCTATCATGGCTTCTTCAAGCTCTTTCTTGGTATTCTTCAGCTGGCTTCTAGCTTCTTCTAACTGTTCTTGACTTTTACCGAGACTTTCCCGATACTTTCTCCTCTGCTCATGTGCCTTTTTAAGCTCCTCGTCTCTAGTCTTCGACTGATCCTTTAACTCGGCATTTTCAATTCTGACTTCATCCCAAGCTTGACGAAGTTGAGCTAATGAATCCTTGCTTCGGGCTAAAGCCTGTTTTGTAATCTTGTGAGCCTGACTAGTGTCATCTGCTCCCAAAGTAAGTTTCCGAAAGTACCGAGCTCTGTCATCAAAATCTTCCTCTTTGTCAGCCAAGGTTTTTTCCGCTTTCAAGGCTCTCTTTTCCAACTCTTTGTTGTCAGCTAGAGCTTTCTGAAGACATCTGCTCATTCCAGAATTCTCTATCTGCAACTCTCTGACCATTTTCTTCCACTTCTCACATTCTTCAATAGCCACCATAGTGGGTTGTTCTGGCTGTACTGAACATAAAAGAGGTCCCCTTGAAAAGGGTAAAAGCAATTCCTTTACTTTCGTCTCAATCCACCTGTCATATTCAGGATAAGATCTACAATCTCCTTTTCCAAAAACTGCTTTTCCAATTTTGTGCCTATCTTTCCAAGCATTCACTACTTCTACCACCTTCGCATCTTTAGTTCCTGTAAAGAATAAAGATTCCTCCACATCTTGCTCTGTAGGAGGATCCCTGGAAGCATACCCAAACTGTCGGATGGCCAAAACTGGATTATAATTGATCCCTCCTTTTCTGCCAATCAAAGGCACATTTGGAAAATTTCCGCATCTTGTGACAAGCTCTATTCTCAATAACCGGTGGTCAAACCATACAATGTTATCAGCAGTTAAACCCATCAATCGTTTAGACCATTTCGCCACATCTTTGGTTTCCACAAAGGCACCTGTCTGAGGCAAATGTTTGAAAAACCAATGACTCAGCAGTGGAGTACAACAACTAACAGATCCTCCCCTCCTTTTCTCATTCTTGTAATGCACGGAATGATAAAAATCTCCTAACAAAGTAGGGACTGGATTTTTAAGGACGAAAACTCTCGTTGCTTGCATATCCACAAAGTCTTGCTGATTGGGAAAGAAAACTAGGCCATATATGCAGAGAGCCAGAATGGAATTGTAAACCGTCCAATTTTTAGCACTTGCAGCATCTTGGGCTTGTCCAGACAGAAATTCTAAATGAAATCCGCTAACTCCATTTTTACTGCTCACACCACTCTTTACCACTGCCTGATCCATTTGTAACGCAGCAGCAATTTCTTTTACGCTGGGAGAACCACCAGAGAAGAATGGTATTGCCGGCGTGATCGGAATTCCCAAAATAAATGAGAATTCTTCCAGTGTTGGCATCAAAATGTAATCTGAAAAAAGAAAGCATCTCAACGAAGGCTCGTAGAACTGCAGCAGAGTGTGCAAAGCATCATGTTCATACTTGGTGATTGTACGGACCATCCCAACCAAATTCCCGTAGCTCTTCTGAAACCTATCAAGAATACCCGGACCAGCCATATCTATAACTTTGAGCAATGAATCCAAAACAGGATCTGGAAACTTGTAAGACACATTGTTCTTTCTCTCGGCAACGATCTCTGTTGAACCCATGGATTGGAATCAGAAATGTATTATGCACCTGAAAATGACAAACATAACTGTTATGATATGATAATGCAATGCAAAAGGGCATGTGATCAAGTAATCAAGTGTCTGTGTCTGTATTGAACTGTGTGCACTGTGTCTCTGTACTGAATCTGGCAATATCTGAGATGAACACTTAAATCACTGTCATAGGATACAATGTCTGAAATCATCATAGAATCACAAGTAAGGTAGGTAGGAGGCTGGGTTTCCTGCAAACCTGTAAACATCCCGCCCATACTCACATGTGGTTCTTAGAAAATAAGGCTTCTCATCTTCGAAGGTTTGAGAAGCCATAGCACATTCAGCCCGTAGGATACAATGCTATGCCAATCAAAGAGGTCGTCCACTGACTCCCCTTAGAAAATAAAAGTCATCCTATGCAAGTTCCAAAGTGGGCCCTCAGGTGCGAATGGGTTTGCCACAGAATGTGGTCTGCCATTGTCACCGCTAAAGAGGGATGTTTCCACTAAGGTCCTCATGATCGGTCACTAGAGTCGACAGCTCTCTAGATCTACATCCTGGAATACGCAAGATGCGCATGCCACGACGTGTCCCAAGATAGCCTCTTGTAGCTGTGAATTTCGTGAACACCCAACGCACTCCAAACGGCACGTAGGTCCCACTACTCTCCACTCTAATTCTAAGTGTATCCTCAAGCCTATGTGATGGGCTTATCTCTCAGAAATCCCATCCCGCCAAACAGAAAACAGCACAGTCCAGCATAGCATAATATATCATATGGAATAAAAAATGGTAAAATGCAGTAAATGCAGTAATATACAGTAATATACAGTAAATAACTATACAGTAAAACGGTAAATACAGCACAACAATAAACACGCAATGAAAGAAAAACAGACAAGCGTTAGGATTGACTCGCTTAGGATGGACCAGCAATAGGTCAACCTATCCCCAGCAGAGTCGCCAGCTGTCGCTCCCGGGATTTTCATCCTAGTACAAACGCGAAAGTGGCACTGAAACAGAGTCGCCAGCAATGTGTATTTATCCCAAGAGAGGGAAAGGAAACACCGCATAAACCTGAAGGAAAGGATAGAGCATGGTCTTGCAACCAAGAGAATGGGTAAGGGAGTCGGTTACGCGAGAGGAAGGTATTAGCACCCCCACGCGTCCATCGTACCCGATGGGATCCACGCTTGCTTGTCTCGATCAAAGGGTGTAGGAAAAGGATACTGGAAAGGAACTGCTAATGGAAGGGAAAGAGGAAGAGAAACAAATGTAGGGAAAATAAAAGAAGTGCTCGAATGGGCCCTACCCCACTGCCTACGTATCTCATCGGGAGCATGAGAATCAGAGCGACGTAGTTCCCCTCACCTAGGGAAAGATTGTTTTTTTTAGGAACGGCTAACGTTCTAGCTCAGGTTTTTGCAGGCTCGCTGGTCCGAGTGCGTTACCATCTTGCAAGAGAACGAGTAGAAGCACGTTCGTACGCTAAGAGTGAATGAGGTGAGAAAAGAATTCCCGAAGGAAAGACGTTATTGTTTGTTTTTTGTCTTTTAGAAGGAAGTGTTTTGGATTTGTTTGCATATGACAGTGTATCTGGATCTTAGTCATTGGAATGTGTACATTCTCACATTCCAAGATGGAATGGGTAAGAAAGCACACTAAGAGTGAAGAAGACCCCCACCCTTAGTTCCAATTGTCAAGGTTCAAACACACTAGCATACTTGTGTTTATTAAGTGTTTTTGTTAATTAAGAAATGAAGAAGTGTTTTTTATTTGTACCTTCAACAAGTATTGCATTTAAGTCCCTCATACAAGATCAAATGTTTAACACATTGACCCAAGATGGGCTATATGCTATACATTCTAAGATTATAAGAGAAGACCCCTTATAACCTTTTCTTTATATGAAAGGCCTAAATGCAATAAATGCCTACCTTCATTAGATATTTTGAATTTTCTTTGAGATGAGAAAAGAGACTCAAGAGAGGATAAAGGTAAAAATCTATATGGACTAAGACTCAATCCTAATTGATTAGTTAAGGGAGTGATCCTAAGGTTTGTGAGGTTTCAACCTAAAGTCTAAAGAAAGAATGAATTAAACAATTCACTTCTAAAGTGGAAGATGAATTGTAATTCACAAAGGGAAAGTGATGAGTTATTAAAAGAAAGCACATAAGTGCTTAACAAAACATAAAATGGAATTGTAAAAGAGAAAGGATAGAAGTTGAATGTGGATTCCTTATCCACACTCAATTGAAACTTACCAAAGCCCCTACATGGTTAGTAAACATGTATAAGAAGTATAAGAAGTAAAAGAACATGTAATGCATCATAAAACTCAAAAGAATTAAATGAGAAATCAAATCCTAGAACCACAACCAGAATGTACATCATATGGAAAACAAATGGTTATTATCATGCAAGTCCAAGTGGATAGGCAACAAACATCATCCATGGCATTAGAACATGCCACCATAAGAAAAGGGAGAATGAAAGATGAAGGGAAAAAGAAGAAATGTGCATAAATGGAACATGTAATCCATGGATCAGAATTGAAATGAAATTAAAAATGATTCACAAACCTCTCACAAGTATTCATGAAGCACATCAAGACATTTAAGAAGTGATAGAAGAAGTAGGATTGAAATGGAAGTCCCAAACAAAGGAAAGTGCAAACACGTACAACATGTTAAAGGTGCACAAGGTTCAAATGATAATCAACAAGCAAAGATGACATATGATATGTATCAATGTCCTATAATTTCAAGAGTGTAGCTCACCAAATAGGCAAATGATCATGCAAGTATACACAAAAGAAAACATGTAAACATGCACAAAAGATTACAATGATATGACATGTTATAATGCTTTAAATGAAATGCATCAAACAAAAATCAAATGGCCTCATGAAAATTATGAAAACATGGTATTGAAATTCACTAATCAGAGATGAATCACATATCAAAGTAGCATGCAAAGAACCAAGGCAAAATGATGTCAAACAATGCACTTAGGTCAAATAGACATATCATACAAAGTAGCACAAAAGTGAACACCAAACATGCCATAAAATGACCTAAAAAATCAAATAAAAATCACTTAACATACCTCAAGATGCTAATGACTCAATGCAAAAAGAAGAGCATCAAAACAATTTTTAATGATCAAGAACAAAATTAAACAAGATCATGTACCACATTAAGAATGCACACCAAAGAAATTCAAAGAAAATTATGGAGCAGGGGTAAAAAGGTCATAAAATCAGAAAATAAAATCACCAAAAATTTTCTAAATGTTTTATTGATGCTCATGAATTTTTGTGGAATTTTATGATGCTATTTAGTATTTTTAAAAATTAAAAAAACAAACGTGTAGAAAAATGGAAAAATAAAATGCAATGCAAAAATGAATGGGGGTGCATGCCTAGTAAAAATGAGTTCAAAAATCATTGGGCCTTAAGCAAGGGGTGTGAATATCAATTTAATCCAAGGTCCAAATCTGCGCAAAACACACTAATTAACATGTACACTCAGTCAACAAAATTGACTCGCTCATGGCCATTGGATCAAGTCAAGGTCAAACAAAAGTCCAAGTAAACAACATCAACGCACACACGTGAGTGACCACACAACATACAGTGTACCACACCACATAATGTTCACTCTGATTAAAATAAAACATGTGCCACGCATGTGACATTTTTATGCGCTGTCATCACACAAGCCACACGATGATGAACATCCAACGGTCTACGTTCAAACTGCAAATAAAACCCTAAACAAGATCACCAGCCGGAGAGGGACTTCCGGTCACCTTCTCCGGCGAGAACCACCACCTGCAACACTCACATGTTCACCAAAACACACAAATCGCATACCAAATTGAAGCTAAGCTCATGTAGATCAAGAATATGCTCATAAAAACAACAAAACATGCACACACAGCAAGAACAGAGGAGATGAACTTGTGCCCTAAGTTTTGCAACTACGCCTTTAGAAGGCCTATCAACTAGCCGGAGTCTGGAATGCTTCTATTAAGCTCATATCAGCATGAAAACAACAAATTAAACCATAAAATGCCAGAGCAAAGTTTGAGAGTTTGGAACCTGAACTTGTAGCTTTTGAAGATTCTTGAGAAAACCAAAGACTACACTTGTTCTTCAACCTTGGAGCCTCCAAATCAAGCAAAATAAATGCTGATGTAACTTGTTATCTTGAGCAGAGAGATTCAATGCTGAAATACACTTGGAGCAAACTTGAGAATCGTGATGAAATCTCCTTCAATCATGTGCCATTGATGATGATGAAGATGAAGTATCGTGTACTTTGAGAAGAAGTTTTTAGATTGTTGGTGAAAAAGTGAGAGAATCAGAGAGAAAGTAGTGAAAGCTTTGAGATGAAAACGAGAAAAAATGAAATTGAAACAAAGAAATGTGAGTGAGGTTGTCATTTATAGTGTGGGTTAACCAGGGTTAAACTGAGTGAGGTTAACTGAGTTAGCATGGTTTAGGTGAGTCATCCCTAACTAATTGAGCCAAGTTAGTTAGGGCGAGTTATCCATGGCTGTGATATGGTGGAGGAGGTGTATAACAGTTGTGGTGGAGATTAATGAGCTAACTCATGTGTGCTGTAGCAAACAAACTTGTTCTACAAGTTTCCATTCCTTTCCTTTCATGAGCATGGGTAGCACGTGGTATGGTAAATGGGAAGTATGTTTGGCTAAATGAAGTAATGTTGGGAGAGTGAGCAATGCACATGCAAGCTTGTAACAACAACATCAATAACATTGGTTTTGTTTCTGATTTTTATGGCAGCTGAGAACAATGGAGATATGGTGATGTTTTTCTCCCTACTCAATGGGTGGATTGATGAGTTTTTGGAGTCATTTGGAAGAGGAGATGTAATAGAGCATGTTTGGTATGAAAATTGGATGGAAATGAAACTTGTAATAGGTTGAAAAATGACTCACAACACAAAGGTTTGGGAACTGATGGAAGGCATGGCAATGAGGTTGGTTAGCAAGGCATCTTGGCATGGAATTTCAGCAAGATCACCATAACTTGAGACCATTATATCTCCCTCCTAACTTGATCAAATGGAATTTTGTCCAACATGAATATTGAAGATGACATTACAAGGAACAACTTTGATGTTAAAAAGTTTTTCATTTGGAGCTTCCCCCTTGGAGAAACATGGGTGAACATTTGGCACACCACTTGTTTGAGAAAATGACTGCGCATGAGCTTGGCAAGACTTGGTCATGACCTGGTTTTTGACCTACTTTCCTCTAACTTTGATCAATCATATCTCACTCAATTTTTATCCAATGAAGATGTTCTACACATGGATTTGAAGCTTAAAACAAGATCTTTTGTTGTGGCCGAGTGGAATTTTTATTTGGTGCTTCAATTTTGAATGGCCTTGGTTCAAACTCTGATGTAAAATGGCCAAAACTTGCCTTATTTAGTAACCCTTCTTCATCCAAAAATGGCAACTCTCCACATCTTGATTTTTTCATGATTCCTTTGGAGTTTCTTGATCAAATTTTGTACATTGGACATATGTAACATGAATTTCATGATTTTGGGCTCAAAAAGTCAAGAGTTGACTTTTTCCTCTGATTATTTGACTTGGCCCCAATTTTCCTGATTTCTGATCTTTCTTCCAATTGAACCACTTCCAAAACCAATTGAGAAGCAATTTTCCACCTCCATACACTTAGGGACATATGAAATACCATGACATCAAATTTGGTCCAAAAAATCAAAAATTCCCTAATTTTATTAGAAACCCTAGTTTTGGTGCCCACCTCCTAGGAGAAAAATGTGCAGTCTTCAATTTCTAATTCCTCAGAGTATGTTATGTATCCTCTTAAAAGATGATGATATATGCCATTTGAGGATGCTTTTGGATCAATGAGCTATCTCTTTTGAGGGTTTTCCTTCATTTTTTGAACCTCTTGCATAGTGAAAGATGTAGTGCTTCAATCTCCCATTGAATCTCTCATCCTTGAGGTTGTGGATGATCCATTGAGATGGCATGAGACATGAAAGACCTCTTGGCTGGCCTTGAGGAAACTTGATTGACCTTTTTGTGCTTTGAATGATTCCTTGATTGTCCACCTTCCACCTGATCACATGCCCTGATGGTAAGAAGGATGCCATGCTTCATTTTTCTATGTTAAATGCAATGTAATGTTAATGAGGTGGATATGATATGATAAATGATAATGCCATGCTATGATGACAAAGAGGGAGAGCAAATTTTGGGGTATTACACTTAGGTATCAATTACTCAACGAAATCCTACATGTTCCATACTAGGGTCTTACACTCATCTAGACCATCACTCGTCGAAGATGCACACCTAGGCATATAACGCACGAGCACCGTCATCTAGATCGTTTATCAATCCTAGCCACAACTAGAATCATGAACCTCCTAGTCATTCTAGGTTCCCCTATTATTAAGGTTGATGTTTCCCTCACTCTTCCTATTCCATTTCATATTAACATGCATATACTCTCATAACATGTTTAAACAATTTCAGGCAAAGCATATTACAATTATATAATAAACACATAAAGTGAAACAATCATAATTGCATTCAACATCTCTAGGCCTCTTTTGCCTTTCTCAAATAAACATAATAATTACACATTCTGGGTTTTCCTCCGATTATTTAATCGGGCATCAAAACCGATATTTTACACCTTCATTGTGTAGAATATCTCTGTAGCTTTCCATCGGTGCCAAGAACTCCTCGATCGGAAACACGGTTCACAAGATATGGATTTTTAAAGTATTTTTCCAAAAAGTTACAATGTTAATCGGTTAACACATTTGGTTAACCGATTAACCAAATTCAGAAACTTTCTGTTAACCGATCAACCAAAATGGTTAACCGATTAACCAGTTCAATTTTTCCCGTAAAACACCAGATTTCTCACTGGTTAATCGGTTAACCCATAACGTTAATCGATTAACCATGTTGCAGAAACCCAAAAACTCTGTTTTCTTGGATTCTTTCCATTCCAATCCCAATCAAAACCTTTTCAAACATTCAACCAAGCATAAACAGATGATTATACATATATAATGCTCATGCTACACAATTTATAACACATTTCAACCGTTAGATTTCATTGATTTGCAAAAATTGTTCATTTCCTTAAAATTTAACCTAACTCTAAAACCTCAAGAAAACTCTACACTAAAGTCTCTATCTAGAACCCACCTGATAACCGAAGAGGAGTTTGAAGAAGATGATGATCCGTGAGCTTTCTTCTCCCTCTTTCTCTTTTTCCTCTCTTCTTCTCTCCCACGTTTCCTCTTCTCTGCTTTTCTTCTTCTTTCACAAATATATATATATATATATATATATATATATATATATATATATATATATATATATATAATACTATTATTATATAATATATTCCAATAGAGTGAGATATCTCCAATTGATATTTCGTCATCTCAATCTAATTGATCAATTATTAGAGTTACCTTCAAATACTTCCTAGAATTAATAAATATTAATCCGCCTCTTAAATAAAATAATTGATCTCTTCAGAGTTCATTAGTTGCTCTATTGATCCCAAAAGTCCATACTTAAAGCACTTAGAGGATTCCATTAATCCAATTTACCAATGATAGAGTACATAGATACTTAGCTGATCTCATCTGATATCCAATTGAGCATTTAAATAATATGGGGTATTACACTCTCCCCCCTTAAATTGAAATTCGCCCCCAAATTTCCTCTATTCGACAATAACCGCAACTTATATCATTATCTTAGATTCATTCTCAACTTTACTTTCGTTACAATTTCTGACGTATCCATAATCCAACTTGACTTTGCAGACCAAATTCTTAATTTCACGAATTATCAAACTTCACTTCCTTATTCATACTCTTATTCCAATATTGGGTTAACTTTCAACTTGCGTTTCCTCAATTCATCTGCTGTTTCATACAAAAACTTGGTCGCAACTTACTTCGGAAAGAATGTACCATTCTACATCCCTCTACCGAGTCACAAAACGAACCCATAACACCTTATCTTGGTTCAGGGTAACAACCACTCATCAAATTCTCATGAGGTAATTCGGTGATTCCTTAACTTCATACAATTACCGACAACTATCCTTTCATAAATCCTTTAACATTCGAACCACTTCATAACTAGTCAACGACTTCTTTACCAGTTCCATCTGGTCTGATACTATACATGGTACTCCTTACATCAGGTATTTCATTTCCTTCGTGTCATCCCAAAGGATAACACACTTAAAACAAGATCTCCTTATTTCTATACTTACAAGTAACAAGCATTCTAATCCTTATTAGTCTGACTGAACTCTTTCATCTGTCACCTTCCACTGTGCAAATCCAAAATCTAACAGTGGAATACCACGAATTCTCAAGCACTACCAAGTAGCTAACATTCAGCGGAGAACACACTTATCCATTTGGGTTCTTACTAACCAACGACACAAGAAACTTACCGACGTCCTATAGTAGAACAATTTCCTTGCCAACACACAATATTATAATATCGGTCCCACACTTTCCAGACGATAGAGGTATCGTAGTTACATTGCTACAACCATAACATATACACTTCCAAATCCATTTTAAACTCGAAATAACTCATCTAAAATAATTTTACAACCTCCGGTTCTGGTTACCACATTCCCCATTAAGTCTTTTTACAGGTCTCCGACTTGCTCAAGGTTTGTTGTTGGTACGAGTTCTCGACTAATATTACATAGCACCATCACGAAGCTTCAACATATGCAAGTCACCACTTATCAAAACTTAACTCATCCAAAGCACGATTGTGAGTTTCCATATAACTCACCAATTCACATACAACACTCTACACGTACGCACACCCTCAAAGGACATGCCACGTTTCTCAATTTAATCCACTTCTCTTAATCGTCTTGTTCCATAAACGATCCAAGTTATACGCTTAAACTTGGAACGTTCAATCCTTACTCGCACTTGGAAAGCTAACTTTCAAATTCCCTTCTCTGGGTAAAACACAATTGCACACAACTGGTACCACTCTCACGGAGTCTAAATCCAAAACCATGAACCCACGGAAGATAAAAATTGCAACTATAACCAACCGTTCATTCCTTACTAATACCATTAATACACACCGAAATATTCCTTACAAGAACAATACTTCGTGAGTAATCTCCAACTTCGCCCTCAAGGCTTTCAACAGTAATACACTTAAGACTTTCTCATGCTCAACCCAAATCACAAGATTATTTCCTCAAAGTCAAATTCCCTTGTTATCTAAACAGATGATCGACTAAGTAACACCTTCTAGAAGTTCTGATATTCAACCACGAATATGTCTTTCATTTACTTGGAATTCCATTTTACATTCACACAAAACTCTCCACTCGGAGCAACATAAGGTAACAAAACGCAGATGATGGTTCCTAAGGGATTTCACAACTTACACACCTGCTAATCGATTACCCATCTGAGCTAATCGGTAAACTTCTCAAAATTCAACGTAAAACACCTTCCATACACGTGTTAATCGGTTAACCCCATTATGTTAATCGATTAACACCGCTGCAGGAACTGAAAATACACAATTTCTCATAATTCAAAAAAACATCCCTATTCAAAACCATCAATCCGGCTTGCTCTAACCCACGATATTATTCTCAACTCGTGGCTTTTTAACTTGTATAACATTCACTAGCCATGATCCACTCAAGGTAAAACCGACAAAATCAAAACATGCAGATGACACACTCCAACCAAGTAACAAGGCAAAATTCCAAATTCTGACGCGGTCACTCTACAAAACTTCAGTGGGATAGCTCACTCTCTGTTCATACAACGACACTAGCGGGAAGCAAATAATGACGACATGCTAGGGTCTTAACCACAACTCATACTTGATTCGTCCATAAGCAAAATCCAACATACAACCATTATACGGTACCTCAAACGATGGACATCTCATATCAAGCATACAACTTGGTTCTCTCACTTGAATTTCCTTGGAGAGAACTAAAACAACAACGTCCTTGGTTCAACCAAAAGGTAGATTCCGAATAATCCAATCATTCACAAATACAGAAGTTTCTCTATACTTGAAAATAGATCGGGGTAATGCATCCTCTTGAAGAACCTTTCTATCACTTCGTACACACTAACCGGGATTTCTTACCTTTCACTACCCATTACACATCCCACTTACACCAATTTACTTAATGGAAGATTCGCAACCGACAATTCTCATCAACTAGTTACAAAACCCTTCCGGTATAAATCATTTCATGATTTACATTTAGTCCGTAATAAGTCCTGATTTTGCTTCTCGTTGTTTTACCACAATCTTGTTTCTTAAAATACAATACTCACTGTTCCACAAAGTACGTCTCTTCACACTTATCTCAAGAAAAAAAACCATCACGTACACTCGTTACCACGGTGCTACCACTACGATTGTTCTTAATACCAAGTTGTAACCTTCTCATGACCTACCATCGATACCGTTTTCCATATCGCGTTTACTTTTCTCTCACGGTAATCCTCTTAGGTCCAAATATGAAACCATCTTACTAAGATTTCCTTAGATCCAAGGTACTTACTCTGTCTCTTAATACAACTACTTCCGGTCCATATCACTACACTTCTATTACTAAATGAAGTCCAAACTTTCTCCAACACAATACCTTATACCCTTCCTTGGGTAAATTACCAAATCCCAATTCCAAATTGGCCTTTTACTGAAAATGGAAAACCTGAAGTATTATCCCGAACTTAATCTCCACGCATAACTGAAGTTACACAACTCATGTCTTACTCTTCTTTCGGCTCACACTTGTTTCACTTGAAGCATGTAAACACATCCTTGTGTTCCTTCACACGCTTCTCTACTACTTTAAGTTCCCATAAAAGCCGAACGCCCTTAACTCTCAACTTTAACCAGTCGGAAGATATTGTTCCGAACACATTCCTTAAGGTACTCTCGTCCATTTAAGATACCCTAATAACCTTAGAAACTAAAGCACCAAAACTTATCTCACTTCCGGACCATACGCCACGCGTTCCACAAAACCACTTTTCTTTTTCACAGAATGAGATTACTTGAAAACCTTATCCAGATTAGTGGTCAATCTAGCTCTACTAGCGACTGTTACTTACTCCTCAATACCTCAACCAACCGTCTGATAGGGATCCTTAACTTTCAGACTCCATCCTTTCCAAAGGATTGCTTGAACAACATTTCACTCTTCGATTCCCTGCTACCCGAGCACAACTTCTACTAAAACCTCTTTAGAGTTGACCAAAACTCCACACTACTAACTCTTGGCTTGATCCTTCCCTCACAGCACAAGTTCCAACAGCACTTCGGAGTCCTCGCGGTCGCTCAACCATGATTCTACCTATCACATACATAGTATTAGGTTGATCAGGCCCAACACTACATAGTATGATATTAAGTTTCATGATGGCGAGACACACTTAAGAGGCAGGAATGGATTTACTTATGATGTTTCAAGGCTAGGTCGAGGACACGACCTGCTCTGATACCAACTGTAACGCCCTGTATAATATTCATCTATAATAATACCATACAAGTGTTTTATTTGGTACTGACACATCAAAAGTGCCTACTGACATAGTTCACATACTTGTACATTTCTAAAACGTAAATACAACATATGGCACAAGGCATGGAAACTAGCCAAAAATAAAAATCTAAGAATAATATACAATATCCTCAATTGTATACAACAAAAGATTACACAGCGGAAAATAAGCTTAACTAAGCTTCTCTTGAAACATCCACGCATCGCTCCACTTGTAAATCAAACCTGCAAACCACACCTGAAATAAAGCAACTATAGTGGGGTGCGATACATCAAATCTCAGTGAGTTCCTTATCTTATAGGTTCTCTCGGCTTTAACCGGTTCTAACAATCCTAACTCAAGTCCGGGTAAAGGGAAGGACTCTTGAGTTCACACTCTCATAATCTCAGAAACTCACCCTATATGGAAACATGTTCATGAGTTCAACAACTCAAAATATTACCACTAATCGTTAACACACACCAAGGCATCTTTCCCCGGCCAGCCTACACAAAAGGTTATGGACCCGGGTCACGGATCCTTAAATTCGTAGACAACCATTCTCGGCCAACCCTTTACAAGAGTTTTCGACACGAGTCTTGGATGCTAAGGTAAATAACTTTCCCCGGCCATCCACAAAGGGCTGTCTAACACGGGTCACGGTTATCTACACATAGTACTTTTCCCGGCCAGCCCGCACCAGGGGCCCTTCAACACGGGTCAATCATACCATCGTCTAAGCAACCTCCCCGGTTATCCATCATAAGAGGATCAAAACGTGGGTCACAGTTACTTAGGTATCAATTACTCAATGAAATCCTACATGTTCCATACTAGGGTCTTACACTCATATAGACCATCACTCGTCGAAGATGCACACCTAGGCATATAACGCACGAGCACCGTCATCTAGATCGTTTATCAATCCTAGCCACAACTAGAATCATGAACCTCCTAGTCATTCTAGGTTTCCCTATTATTAAGGTTGATGTTTCCCTCACTCTTCCTATTCCATTTCATATTAACATGCATACACTCTCATAACACGTTTAAACAATTTCAGGCAAAGCATATTACAATTATATAATAAACACATAAAGTGAAACAATCATAATTGCATTCAACATCTCTAGGCCTCTTTTGCCTTTCTCAAATAAACATAATAATTACACATTCTGGGTTTTCCTCCGATTATTTAATCGGGCATCAAAACCGATATTTTACACCTTCATTGTGTAGAATATCTCTGTAGCTTTCCATCGGTACCAAGAACTCCTCGATCGGAAACACGGTTCACAAGATATGGATTTTTAAAGTATTTTTCCAAAAAGTTACAATGTTAATCGGTTAACACATTTGGTTAACCGATTAACCAAATTCAGAAAATTTCTGTTAACCGATTAACCAAAATGGTTAACCGATTAACCAGTTCAATTTTTCACGTAAAACACCAAATTTCTCACTGGTTAATCGGTTAACCCATAGCGTTAATCGATTAACCATGTTGCAGAAACCCAAAAACTCTGTTTTCTTGGATTCTTTCCATTCCAATCCCAATCAAAACCTTTTCAAACATTCAACCAAGCATAAATAGATGATTATACATATATAATGCTCATGCTACACAATTTATAACACATTTCAACCGTTAGATTTCATTGATTTGCAAAAATTGTTCATTTCCTTAAAATTTAACCTAACTCTAAAACCTCAAGAAAACTCTACACTAAAGTCTCTATCTAGAACCCACCTGATAACCGAATAGGAGTTTGAAGAAGATGATGATTCGTGAGCTTTCTTCTCCCTCTTTCTCTTTTTCCTCTCTTCTTCTCTCCCACGTTTCCTCTTCTCTGCTTTTCTTCTTCTTTCACAAATATATATATATATATATATATATATATATATATATATATATATATATATATATATATATATAATACTATTATTATATAATATATTCCAATAGAGTGAGATATCTCCAATTGATATTTCGTCATCTCAATCTAATTGATCAATTATTAGAGTTACCTTCAAATACTTCCTAGAATTAATAAATATTAATCCGCCTCTTAAATAAAATAATTGATCTCTTCAGAGTTCATTAGTTGCTCTATTGATCCCAAAAGTCCATACTTAAAGCACTTAGAGGATTCCATTAATCCAATTTACCAATGATAGAGTACATAGATACTTAGCTGATCTCATCTGATATCCAATTGAGCATTTAAATAATATGGGGTATTACACTCTCCCCCCTTAAATTGAAATTCGCCCCCGAATTTCCTCTATTCGACAATAACCGCAACTTATATCATTATCTTAGATTCATTCTCAACTTTACTTCCGTTACAATTTCTGACGTATCCATAATCCAACTTGACTTTGCAGACCAAATTCTTAATTTCACGAATTATCAAACTTCACGTCCTTATTCATACTCTTATTCCAATATTAGGTTAACTTTCAACTTGCGTTTCCTCAATTCATCTGCTGTTTCATACAAAAACTTAGTCGCAACTTACTTCGGAAAGAATGTACCATTCTACATCCCTCTACCGAGTCACAAAACGAACCCATAACACCTTATCTTGGTTCAGGGTAACAACCACTCATAAAATTCTCATGAGGTAATTCGGTGATTCCTTAACTTCATACAATTACCGACAATTATCCTTTCATAAATCCTTTAACATTCGAACCACTTCATAACTAGTCAACGACTTCTTTACCAGTTCCATCTGGTCTGATACTATACATGGTACTCCTTACATCAGGTATTTCATTTCCTTCGTGTCATCCCAAAGGATAACACACTTAAAACAAGATCTCCTTATTTCTATACTTACAAGTAACAATCATTCTGATCCTTATTAGTCTGACTGAACTCTTTCATCTGTCACCTTCCACTGTGCAAATCCAAAATCTAACAGTGGAATACCACGAATTCTCAAGCACTACCAAGTAGCTAACATTCAGCGGAGAACACACTTATCCATTTGGGTTCTTACTAACCAACGACACAAGAAACTTACCGACATCCTATAGTAGAACAATTTCCTTGCCAACACACAATATTATAATATCGGTCCCACACTTTCCAGACGATAGAGGTATCGTAGTTACATTGCTACAACCATAACATATACACTTCCAAATCCATTTTAAACTCGAAACAACTCATCCAAAATAATTTTACAACGTCCGGTTCTAGTTACCACATTCCCCATTAAGTCTTCTTACAGGTCTCCGACTTGCTCAAGGTTTGTTGTTGGTACGAGTTCTCGACTAATATTACATAGCACCATCACGAAGCTTCAACATATGCAAGTCACCACTTATCAAAACTTAACTCATCCAAAGCACGATTGTGAGTTTCCATATAACTCACCAATTCACATACAACACTCTACACGTACGCACACCCTCAAAGGACATGCCACGTTTCTCAATTTAATCCACTTCTCTTAATCGTCTTGTTCCATAAACGATCCAAGTTATACGCTTAAACTTGGAACGTTCAATCCTTACTCGCACTTGGAAAGCTAACTTTCAAATTCCCTTCTCTGGGTAAAACACAACTGCACACAACTGGTACCACTCTCACGGAGTCTAAATCCAAAACCATGAACCCACGGAAGATAAAAATTGCAACTATAACCAACGGTTCATTCCTTACTAATACCATTAATACACACCGAAATATTCCTTACAAGAACAATACTTCGTGAGTAATCTCCAACTTCGCCCTCAAGGCTTTCAACAGTAATACACTTAAGACTTTCTCATGCTCAACCCAAATCACAAGATTATTTCCTCAAAGTCAAATTGCCTTGTTATCTAAACAGATGATCGACTAAGTAACACCTTCCAGAAGTTCTGATATTCAACCACGAATATGTCTTTCATTTACTTGGAATTCCGTTTTACATTCACACAAAACTCTCCACTCGGAGCAACATAAGGTAACAAAACGCAGATGATGGTTCCTAAGGGATTTCACAACTTACACACCTGCTAATCGATTACCCATCTGAGCTAATCGGCTAACTTCTCAAAATTCAACGTAAAACACCTTCCATACACGTGTTAATCGGTTAACCCCATTATGTTAATCGGTTAACACCGCTGCAGGAACTGAAAATACACAATTTCTCATAATTCAAAAAAACATCCCTATTCAAAACCATCAATCCGGCTTGCTCTAACCCACGATATTATTCTCAACTCGTGGCTTTTTAACTTGTATAACATTCACTAGCCATGATCCACTCAAGGTAAAACCGACAAAATCAAAACATGCAGATGACACACTCCAACCAAGTAACAAGGCAAAATTCCAAATTCTGACGCGGTCACTCTACAAAACTTCAGTGGGATAGCTCACTCTCTGTTCATACAACAACACTAGCGGGAAGCCAATAATGACGACATGCTAGGGTCTTAACCACAACTCATACTTGATTCGTCCATAAGCAAAATCCAACATACAACCATTATACGGTACCTCAAACGATGGACATCTCATATCAAGCATACAACTTGGTTCTCTCACTTGAATTTCCTTGGAGAGAACTAAAACAACAACGTCCTTGGTTCAACCAAAAGGTAGATTCCGAATAATCCAATCATTCACAAATACAGAAGTTTCTCTATACTTGAAAATAGATCGGGGTAATGAATCCTCTTGAAGAACCTTTCTATCACTTCGTACACACTAACCGGGATTTCTTACCTTTCACTACCCATTACACATCCCACTTACACCAATTTACTTAATGAAAGACTCGCAACCGACAATTCTCATCAACTAGTTACAAAACCCTTCCGGTATAAATCATTTCATGATTTACATTTAGTCCGTAATAAGTCATGATTTTGCTTCTCGTTGTTTTACCACAATCTTGTTTCTTAAAATACAATACTCACTGTTCCACAAAGTACGTCTCTTCACACTTATCTCAAGAAAAAAAACCATCACGTACACTCGTTACCACGGTGCTACCACTACGATTGTTCTTAATACCAAGTTGTAACCTTCTCATGACCTACCATCGATACCGTTTTCCATATCGCGTTTACTTTTCTCTCACTGTAATCCTCTTAGGTCCAAATATGAAACCATCTTACTAAGATTTCCTTAGATCCAAGGTACTTACTCTGTCTCTTAATACAACTACTTCCGGTCCATATCACTACACTTCTATTACTAAATGAAGTCCAAACTTTCTCCAACACAATACCTTATACCCTTCCTTGGGTAAATTACCAAATCCCAATTCCAAATTGGCCTTTTACTGAAAATGGAAAACCTGAAGTATTATCCCGAACTTAATCTCCACGCATAACTGAAGTTACACAACTCATGTCTTACTCTTCTTTCGGCTCACACTTGTTTCACTTGAAGCATGTAAACACATCCTTATGTTCCTTCACACGCTTCTCTACTACTTTAAGTTCCCATAAAATCCGAAAGCCCTTAACTCTCAACTTTAACCAATCGGAAGATATTGTTCCGAACACATTCCTTAAGGTACTCTCGTCCATTTAAGATACCCTAATAACCTTAGAAACTAAAGCACCAAAACTTATCTCACTTCCGGACCATACGCCACGCGTTCCACAAAACCACTTTTCTTTTTCACAGAATGAGATTACTTGAAATCCTTATCCAGATTAGTGGTCAATCTAGCTCTACTAGCGACTGTTACTTACTCCTCAATACCTCAACCAACCGTCTGATAGGGATCCTTAACTTTCAGACTCCATCCTTTCCAAAGGATTGCTTGAACAACATTTCACTCTTCGATTCCCTGCTACCCGAGCACAACTTCTACTAAAACCTCTTCAGAGTTGACCAAAACTCCACACTACTAACTCTTGGCTTGATCCTTCCCTCACATCACAAGTTCCAACAACACTTCGGAGTCCTCGCGGTCGCTCAACCATGATTCTACCTATCACATACATAGTATTAGGTTGATCAGGCCCAACACTACATAGTATGATATTAAGTTTCATGATGGCAAGACACACTTAAGAGGCAGGAATAGATTTACTTATGATGTTTCAAGGCTAGGTCGAGGACACGACCTGCTCTGATACCAACTGTAACGCCCTGTATAATATTCATCTATAATAATGCCATACAAGTGTTTTATTTGGTACTGACACATCAAAAGTGCCTACTGACATAGTTCACATACTTGTCCATTTCTAAAACGTAAATACAACATATGGCACAAGGCATGGAAACTAGCCAAAAATAAAAATCTAAGAATAATATACAATATCCTCAATTGTATACAACAAAAGATTACACAGCGGAAAATAAGCTTAACTAAGCTTCTCTTGAAACATCCACGCATCGCTCCACTTGTAAATCAAACCTGCAAACCACACCTGAAATAAAGTAACTATAGTGGGGTGCGATACATCAAATCTCAGTGAGTTCCCTATCTTATAGGTTCTCTCGACTTTAACCGGTTCTAACAATCCTAACTCAAGTCCGGGTAAAGGGAAGGACTCTTGAGTTCACACTCTCATAATCTCATAAACTCACCCTATATGGAAACATGTTCATGAGTTCAACAACTCAAAATATTACCACTAATCGGTAACACACACCAAGGCATCTTTCCCCGGCCAGCCTACACAAAAGGTTATGGACCCGGGTCACAGATCCTTAAATTCGTAGACAACCATTCTCGACCAACCCTTCACAAGAGTTTTCGACACGAGTCTTGGATGCTAAGGTAAATAACTTTCCTCGGCCATCCACAAAGGGCTATCCAACACGGGTCACGGTTATCTACACATAGTACTTTTCCCAGCCAGCCCGCACCAGGGGCCCTTCAACACGGGTCAATCATACCATCGTCTAAGCAACCTCCCCGGTTATCCATCATAAGAGGATCAAAACGCGGGTCACAGTTACTTAGGTATCAATTACTCAACGAAATCCTACATGTTCCATAATAGGGTCTTACACTCATCTAGACCATCACTCGTCGAAGATGCACACCTAGGCATATAACGCACGAGCACCGTCATCTAGATCATTTATCAATCCTAGCCACAACTAGAATCATGAACCTCCTAGTCATTCTAGGTTCCCCTATTATTAAGGTTGATGTTTCCCTCACTCTTCCTATTCCATTTCATATTAACATGCATATACTCTCATAACACGTTTAAACAATTTCAGGCAAAGCATATTACAATTATATAATAAACACATAAAGTGAAACAATCATAATTGCATTCAACATCTCTAGACCTCTTTTGCCTTTCTCAAATAAACATAATAATTACACATTCTGGGTTTTCCTCCGAATATTTAATCGGGCATCAAAACCGATATTTTACACCTTCATTGTGTAGAATATCTCCGTAGCTTTCCATCGGTACCAAGAACTCCTCGATCGGAAACATGGTTCACAAGATATGGATTTTTAAAGTATTTTTCCAAAAAGTTACAATGTTAATCGGTTAACACATTTGGTTAACCGATTAACCAAATTCAGAAACTTTTTGTTAACCGATTAACCAAAATGGTTAACCGATTAACCAGTTCAATTTTTCACGTAAAACACCAGATTTCTCACTAGTTAATCGGTTAACCCATAGCATTAATCGATTAACCATGTTGCAGAAACCCAAAAACTCTGTTTTCTTGGATTCTTTCCATTCCAATCCCAATCAAAACCTTTTCAAACATTCAACCAAGCATAAACAGATGATTATACATATATAATGCTCATGCTACACAATTTATAACACATTTCAACCGTTAGATTTCATTGATTTGCAAAAATTGTTCATTTCCTTAAAATCTAACCTAACTCTAAAACCTCAAGAAAACTCTACACTAAAGTCTCTATCTAGAACCCACCTGATAACCGACGAGGAGTTTGAAGAAGATGATGATCCGTGAGCTTTCTTCTCCCTCTTTCTCTTTTTCCTCTCTTCTTCTCTCCCATGTTTCCTCTTCTCTGCTTTTCTTCTTCTTTTCTAACTTCTTTCTTCTTCTTTCACAAATATATATATATATATATATATATATATATAATACTATTATTATATAATATATTCCAATAGAGTGAGATATCTCCAATTGATATTTCGTCATCTCAATCCAATTGATCAATTATTAGAGTTACCTTCAAATACTTCCTAGAATTAATAAATATTAATCCGCCTCTTAAATAAAATAATTGATCTCTTCAGAGTTCATTAGTTGCTCTATTGATCCCAAAAGTCCATACTTAAAGCACTTAGAGGATTCCATTAATCCAATTTACCAATGATAGAGTACATAGATACTTATCTGATCTCATCTAATATGCAATTGAGCATTTAAATAATATGGGGTATTACAAATAACATTATACAATATTCCTCATTGTACAAGAACAATAAAATACACAGCCGAAATAAGCTTAACTAAGCTTATCTTGAAACATCCGAGCATCACTCCACTTGTAACCAAACCTGCACCTAAAATAAAACAACTATAGTGGGGTAATATACATCATATCTCAGTGAGTTCCCTATCTTATAAGTCCTCTCGGCTTTACAAGGTTCTATCAATCCTAACTCAAGTCAAGGGGAAGGGAAAAGACCTTGAGTACACAATCTCACAATCTCACACTATATGGAAACACGTTATTGAGCTTGTTACTCAAAAGTATATCACTAATCGATAACCGTGTCAAGGCATCCCCTCTCTCCCGACCTCTTCTACGTCTAGAAGTAGGAACGAGTCATAGATCCTCGTAGATTTCTTGGCATACGAAATGGATTCGGGATCATCGCCCCGTAAACCGTGATCCATCACTTCACACGGCCCGTACACCGTCACAAGTCTCTTTACCCGTAGGCTCCATTCGTACTATAACATTGGGAATCAAACCTACCAAGAAATCGTGCATCATTCTAGAGGAGCTTGTTACTCAATAGACAACACATAATAGAATAATGGTTACGATTTCGTGATTTCACATACAACCATAATTGTATTCAACATTTCTAGGCCACATTAGCCTTTATCAATTAAACAAAATAAGTACACGTGTTCCATACTAGTGTTCACTCTCTCCTAGACCAATACTCGTCACGGATGCACCGTTATACATCAAGTGCCCGAGCATCGCCATTTAGGTTATCTACTCTAGGCCAGAACTCGTCAAGGATGCACCTTTCTACATTGAATGCACGAGCGTCGCCATACAGAGTTTCTATCAATTCCTAGCCATCACTAGGTTCCACTATCAAGTTGTTATGGGGTAAAGTTTCCTCACTCTACCTAATTCATTTTACGCAACAATTTAGGCAAAGCATATTACAATTGCACATTTTAGAATTTCATATAATAATTAAATCAAAAGTTATACAAAGCATATTACAATTGTATAATAGAATCACATATAGTGATTCATCACATAAACATCACTTTCGATTCCCTCCAATTCATTTGATCGGGTATCAATTAATATTCTCACTCTTATCCCGTAGGATATTTTCACAGCTCTACATTGGCTATAATTATGCCGCAATCGGACTTATGATCCAGAAGATATCAATTCCAACATTCCACAAAACATTACTTTCCTTCATTTTCCACTAAATAATTTATCCCACATCATACCTAATATTTTCACTTTTTATCGGGTAGAGGGTCGTCATAGCTTTCTAATGACACCAAGAACGTCCCGATCCGAGTTACGGATCAAAAGTTATAAAGGAAAGAAGTTGGAGGATCTGCTATGTTCGCAATGCGAAGCAGCCAGCGAATGCTCTCTTTCTCATTCGCAGTGCGAAGCTCCCAGCGAATGCCTAAATACACTGGGTTCGCTGTCCCATTCGCAGTGCGAACGTCTGTCGAACCGTGGCAGAACCAAAATAGGGTAATGTTCGCAGTGCGAACCTCTGGCGAATGCTCGCCTTCACCTTCGCCGTGCGAACAACCAGAGAATGTTCGATTTCCCCTTCGCTAGGGGATTCGCAGTGCGAACCTGCGAAAACCCAGAATTTCGTAGTAACGTACAACAGTTCATTTCCACCAATTATCTCACCCAAAACATGATCAAACACCCAAGTAAGCATTGAGAAATGATTACATATAGATATTAACCATATTACTCAGATTATAACTCATTTTATCCTTTAGATTTCATTTTCTCTCAATTTAACCTAATTCCAATTCGGGAGTTTCTAGCACTTAGAGTGTCTAACTAGAACCCACCTGATAATCGAAGAGGAGTTTGAAGAAGATGCTGATGATCCATGGGTTTCTCTTCTTCATCTTTTCCATTTTCTCTCTTTCTCTTCTTTCCTTTTCCTTTTCTTCTTCTTCTTTTGTAACTTCTTCTTTTTTTTCTCTTTTTCTTTCTCTTTCCAAATATATACATATATTATACTATTATTATATAATATAAATCCGATAGGGTAAAATATCTCCAATTGATATTTTATCGTCTAAACCCAATAGATCAATTATTAGAGTTATCTTAAAATCCTTTCTCGAATTTAAATAATTGATCTCTTCAGAGTTCATCAGTTGCTCTATTGATCCCTAAGTCAATACTTAAAGTACTTAGAGGATTCCATTAATCCAATATACCAAAGATAGAGCACATAGATACTCATCTGGTCTCATCTAATATCCAATTGAGCAATTAGATAATATGGGGTATTACACACTCCCCCCCTTAAATTGAAATTCGCCCCCGAATTTCCTCTATTCGACAATAATCACAACTTGCATCATTGTTTTAGTTCCACACTCAACTTTACTTCCGTTAGAATTTCTGACATAATCCAAAATCCAACTTGACTTCACGGACCAAAATCCTTAATTTCACGAATTATCAAACTTCACGTCTTTAGTCACACCCTTATTCCAATATTGGGTTAACTTCGAACTTAGCTTTTTCCCATAGTTCATCTGTTGTTCCATACTACAACACTTGGTCGCATTCTACCTTCGGAAGGAATGTACCATTTCATACTCCTCTACAGAGTCACAACAAACCCGTAACACTTTCTCTTGGTTAGGATGACAAACACTCAACAAATCTTCGCGAGGTAATTTAGTGATTCCTTATCCCCATGCAATTTCTGACAACTTAACCTTTCATGGATCTTTCAACATCCAAAACCACTTCATAATTAGTCAACGACTTCTTTACCAGTTCCATCTGGTCTGATGCCGTACCAGGTACTCATTAAATCCAATATTCAATTCCTTTTGTGGCATACCAAAAGGTAACACACTTAGAACGAGATCTTCGTACCCTCACACTTATAAGCAACAACTTTCAACTCTTTAATTCTGACTAAACTCCTTCGTCTGTCACCTTCCACTGCGCAATTCCAAAACAAAACTAACAGTGGAATACCACGGATTCTTAAGCACCACCAAGTAGCTAACAGTCCATGGAGAACACACTTATCCAATGGGGTCCTTACTAACCAATGGTACAAGAACTTACTGGCGTCCTAAGGTAGACCAATTTCTTTACCAACACATAATATTATATCATCGGTCCAACACTCTCCAGATTATAGAGACTCAAGAGTTACACTACTACAATCATAACATTCATAACTCCAAATTCACTCAAAACTCGAATAATTAATCCAAAGCAGTTTAACAACCTTCGTTTCTAGTTACCACATTCCATATCAATTCTTCTTATGGTTTTTCGACTCACTCAAGGTTCCTTGTTGATTCGAGATCTCAACCCAAAACGTCGTAACACCAACACAGGACTTCAGTCACATGCGAGTCACCACTTATCAAAACTTAAACCGTCCAAAGCACAAATGTGGGTTTTCATACCACTTGCCAAATCACAACAACACTCCCCACGCACACATACCTTTAAGGACATGCCACGCTTCTCAATTGAATCCAATCTCCTTAATCGTTCTGTTCCATAAACGATTCCAAGTTATATGCTTAACCTCAGAACATCAAATTCTTACTCGTACTTTGGAAAGATAACTTTCAAACTTCCTTCTCTAGGTAAAACACAACTGTACATAACTGGTACCACTCTCACGGAGTCTAAATCCAATACCGTGATCCCATGGAAGTTAACGATTACTAAACTCTGACCAATCAATCGAACCTTACTAGCACCATAATTCAACACTGCAATATTCCTTGTGAGGTCAACACCTCGTGAGTATTCTCTGACTTCGCACTCAAGGCTTTCTCATACTCAACACAACTTCACAAGATTACTTCCTCGAGGTCAAATTCTTTTGTCATCTAAACAGATGACCGACTAAGTAACACCCTTCCACAAGTTCCAATTTCAAAACACAAAATCGTCTTTCCTTTACTTACCATCCCGTTTTCCATTTACACAATACTCTCCACTTGGAGCAACAAAGGTAACAAAACACCGATGATGGTTCCAAAGGGATTTCATAATTTACACACATGTTAATCGATTACCCATCTGAGGTTAATCGGTTAACTCCTCAAAATTCAGCGCAAAACGTCATTCTCGTACGTTTTAAACGGTTAACCCCATTATGTTAGTCGGTTAACACTGTTGCAGAACCAAAACCAATTTCTCATAATTCAAAACCATCCCTACCCAAACCATCAATCTAATTTTCCCTAACCCACAATATCATTCTTAACTCGTGGCTTTTAACTTGTATAACATTCACCAACCATGATCAACTCAAGATAATACCAACCAAGTCAAAACATGCAGATTATATCTCATTTTATCCGTTAGATTTCATTTTCTCTCAATTTAACCTAATTCCAATTCGGGAGTTTCTAGCACTTAGAGTGTCTAACTAGAACCCACCTGATAATCGAAGAGGAGTTTGAAGAAGATGCTGATGATCCATGGGTTTCTCTTCTTCATCTTGTCGCTCCCGAAAGATTCGCATCCAACGGTACAAGCGTGAGAGTGGCGCAAAAGACACAGAGTCGCCAGCAATGTGTATTTATCCCGAGAGAGGGAAAGGAAACACTGCATAAACCTGAAGAGAAAGGAAAGAACATGGTCTCACGACCAAGAGAAATGGGTACGGGAGTCGGTTACGTGAAGGGAAGGTGTTAGCACCCAATATGTCCATCGTACTCGATGGAATCCACGCTTGCTGTCTACATCAAAGGGTGTCGTCGTCTGGAATTCAGCTGCTACTGGAAAGGAAAAAGAACGAGAACGGAAAGAAACGAAGAAACAAATGTAGGGAAAATAAAAGAAGTGCTCGAATGGGCCCTACCCCACTGCCTACGTATCTCATCGGGAGCATGAGAATCAAAGCGACGTAGTTCCCCTGACTAGGGATGGATTGTGTTTTTTAAGGAACGGCTAACGTTCTAGCTCAGGTGTTGCAGGCTCGCTGAATCGAGTGCGTTACCATCTTGAAGGAGAACGAGTAGGAGCACGTTCGTACGTTGAGAGTGAGTGAGATGAGAAAAGAATTCCCGAAGGAAAGACGTTATTGTCTGTTTGAAGTTTTTTAAGCAAGAAGTGTTTTTTACATTTATTTGTAAGTTGCATTGAACCAAAGTCTTAAATACAGGAACGAATACTTCGCGCATCGCCCCAACAGGACGTACACTAAGTATCCTAGAAGAATGAGAGGAAGCCCCTCATTCCCCACTTCCCACATAGAAGGCTCGAGCGCAATACGCGTTAATTTTTATTACGTGTTTTCAAGAAGTTTTGAGATGAGAAGAGAGAGGACTCAATGGAAACTCTAACCTAAATCTAACATGCAAAGGAGATCCTAGGGTTAGTGAGGTTTAGGAGAGAAACAACTACCTAAGACCTAATGCTAATCCTACTCCAAGCTTAATCGAAAATTAAGTTGGACTAGGTAGCTCTAATGGGAAAGGAATCCAAGACTTAAACAAGTCTTGAGATTCAAGGGAAGAGAAAGAGTGAAAGAGATGAAGTAGAGAAAGGAAGAATGAGAAAAGTGATGGGGCAGCAAGCACATCATAATCATCATATCCAAATCATAACATAGAACATGCTTCAAAGATCATACAAGCACATATCAAGTATACAAGTGAAGGCACACAAGAAAGGGTGCAAGTAAACTTGCACAAGATTCACAATTTCACACACTAAGGTTTCATACAAAGATGACATGAACAAAATAAGATGAAAGTGAAACCAAGTCAGAATTCAATTCATATCATGATCATCTAATCCAAACATGCAAGAATGTTTCACATTATGATGCATTATGAGCCAAAGAAACCACAAAACCAATGATGATGATATGCATCATACAAATCAAACCATGATGATCAAGTGAGATGAAAACCAAGTAATGAACTCAAGGGGCAGTATCATATGTATCAACATCATACCAAAATCATACTCAAGTCATGCAAGATGAATCATTAAGCAACACATTCAAAACATGCATCAAAGTTAATCAAAACATCCACTTATCATTCATGCCAACAAACAAAGAAACATGTGAAGCAAAGAGTGAGAACATGTCACATAAAGCACCTTAAACCAAGAGGGTCAGAACCTCTAACATGTCATATAAGTCAAACAAAAGGCCTCATGCATTGGTTGTATCAAACAAGGAAACATTTCACAAGATTAAGTCAAATCTGCCATTGAATTCAAGTCAAAACAACATCAACTTAGAAAACCAAAAACAAATAGGAAAATGGATCAATGAGGATGAATCTAAAGCCATAGACAAGCTCAAACAGAATAGGATCACTCCATATAATCATTCCAAGCATCAATCAATCACAAGTAAACAAATGCACTCAAACTAGGTCAAGTGTATAAGCATACCTCAACCAAATTCAAACCACAAGTAAAAATCAACCAAAAATAGCAAGGTGGTTCAATAAATTCCCAAGAAGCAATAAAAGGAAATTTTAAATATCCAACTAACAAGTGCAAAAGAATCGGAACAGAACTAGATCAATAGCATGTTAAAAAGAGCTTCACAAGACAAGGTATGCAAGTGATCGTGTATGAATCGAGGAGCATCAAAAATCACATGAAAAACAATCAAAGGTGATCACCAAGGCAGTAAGATAACATTCAAACATTTCTCATCCACATGTCAAAACAAGGGAAAACAATCGGCTCAAGAAGGCATGGCAAAGTCATCAAACATAAGTATTAATCACAAGGGCTAACATGAAAGACACTTTGGAAAGGAAAATCGGAATTAATCATCAAAATAAATGGAAAATGAAAATAAAATTCATATAAAATTAAATAAAACATTAAAATACGATCATGATTTTTTTTGGAATTTTTTAATAATAGGAAGTATTTTTAATAATAAAAGAAAGAAAAAACAAATAAAAAAAGTGTTAAAAATGGAGGGTGTGTTAGTTAGTAAATGAAAGAGGAAGCTAGGAGTTGGGCCGGTACGGGGGGGGGGGGGGGGGGGGGGGGGGGAGGACGAACAGCATTTCGCTGGGCCCAATGATAGTGGATATATCATATTTTTGAAATAAAAAAAAGAAATGGAAATAAGAATGTAACAAATATTATGTAAACATTATCAATTGGTCACATGTACACTTAAGTTACTAAAAACAAAACAAAACCAACAACCACTCACATGTTGCCGCCTCGTCATCATCTTCATGAAACCATGCAAGAACATGAACAGTACCAGTGGCAGCCCTCCATGGCCGGACCACCGCCGAAGACCACCATAGTCCGGCTGGCCACCACCGTCGGCGGCGGGGGGCGGCCGAAAACGCGCAAAAACACCCTTCCCCCCTCAAAATTTCGTGTAGATTCCAAAAATGCCTTTAGTTTCTCAAAATTCTTCCTCTAAAGCCATGAAAATCAAACCTCAAGAAACAACACACATGGATCCATGATCTCAAATCAAAACAACCAACATACTACCATGTAGTACACTCCATGGAGATCTCAAATATGCAAAAACAATTGAAAAACAACCACTAAATCTCAAGCAATCATGATTTAAAGTTTGAACACTCAAAATGAAACTTCATTAAAACTAACAAATAAGTACTCAAACATTGCCTACCCTAAGGTAGGACTTCAGATGCACGAACAAAAGTTCTAAAAAGCACCTAAGACAAGAGTTACGAGTTAGAGAAAAAATACCTAACGGAGGAGCTCCGTTGGCTCTTCAAATAATGGCAAGAGCTTCAGAAAACCAATTGGAAACCTTCACTGAGCTTCAGAGAGTAAGGACCAAGCAATAGAATGAAGAGAAATTGCAATATAATTCAGATTCGAAAAGGAGAAGAATGAGAGTGTGTGTGTATTTTTTTCTCTGAACTTACCAACTGCTGCCTTTTTTTTCTCATTCTAGGGTTTCTCTCCTTAAATATGGTGGGTTAAGAGAGTTTATTTGGGCCTGAAATGTGGAATGGTTTTTTTGGAGTTTTTTGGCAAAGATTGGAAGAGAGAGAGGGTGGTACGATTTAAGCAAATGGGAGGGTGCTTGGAGTGATTTTGAGTGGGGAATGGAGGCATGAAAGGAATGGTTGTACATGGCACGTGAGAGAGGATGTAATAAGGTCAGAATTTGTGCCAAGTTTCTCTCTCTCATTTTTCCTTTTTATGGTAAAGGTGGTACATGATGCATGCCTCACACATTATGGAATGTTTGGACATCTTGGGCACAAATTGATGGGGTTATGCGTGTGATATTAGCATGTACATGATCATGCTGTCATATAGTCTCAAATTGATCCAAAAAATTGCACCATGACATGCCTTGGAAATCAATGGAAATCCTTCACTTTAAATGGACATAACTTAATGAATCTTGCTCTATTTGGAACAAGTTTTTGATCAATGGAAAGTACGAAAGATGTAGAGCAAAACTCATGTTGAAATGATCTTGAAACAATGTTTAAATGATGATGAAAAACAACCAAGAACATATGCACTCACCACTGCCAAAACAGAATGAGAATATTCTAGGTTATAAACATGACTTGACCATTTGATGACACCAACTTTGCACCTTCACAACTTAAAGAATTCTAATCCAAATAAGACAATCTTGGATTCTTTGGAAAGCTAGCACAATAGAGAACAAAATTGATGTTTGACTCAAATTGAAATAACATGTGGGCATATGAGAAAATCTGCTTTGGAATCATGTCCTTGGAGCTGCCAAAAGTAACTTAGAAAAATTCTAAGTTTTTCCCAATTTTCCAACTTAAAACCTCCATCTTTAAAACATCATAACTCTCTCAAAAATGATCTAAATGGGACAAACTTTACATGGTTGGAAAACTTGAAGAATGATCTAAAACTTTCATGTGAATAAGATTTCCAAATGGATCTTGCATCATAGTGTAAAATGCCCATGAATGTTGGTTCTCAAAACTGCCCAAAGTAACTTAGAAAAATTTCTAAGTTTTTGAACTTGGTAAAGTAAAAATGTCCAACTTTAGTGCACCATAACTCATCCAATAATAACTCAAACACCATGGTTCTTGTGCCCATATTGAAGGGAAAATTTCAAACTACAATTTTCATGTGGAAAAGATTTTGAAATGAGGCCTTGAACATGGTGAAAAATAGCATATAAAGTGATTAAAAACTTACTAAAAATAGTAAGTTTCTAAAAACATAATTTTCCAATTTTAGTAACTTTTCGACATTCTTGATTTTTCATGAACCCTTTAACATCTCTTGACCAAATCTTGTCCATGGACCATATTTGACTTGAAAATCATGATGTTGACCTCAAAAGGTCAGGAGTTGACTTTTTTCACTGCACAGTGGACTTATTCCCAATTCTCCTGATTCTCAATCTTCTGATCAATTGAAATCCTTCTGAATCAAATGAATGGCCCATCCTATATCCCCAGACGCCTTAGGACATATAGAACACCATGGAACCAAGTCTTGCTCAAAAAATCAGAAATAAACTGATTTTATGGCAAACCCTAGTTTTGGTGCCTTCAGTCTAGGAGGAATCAACACATCCTCCAAATCCAAATTCCTCTGAGTATGATGTATGTCCTATCCACCAATGATGATATGTGCCATTTGGAGATGATAAACAATCAAAGAGCTTGCTCCTTTGAAGGTTAAATCTCAGAATCTCCAAAACCCTAATTTAAGACATCAGGTTAGGAGAATGTGATTCCTTTGAATTCTCTTGCCAATCTTGATCTTATGATGAGATGATGGACCAAATAAGACACCTTGAGGCTTAAGGCTCCCTTGTGGCTCAAGAATTGATAGTATCAAGAATTTTCTCTCCCCTTAGCCCCTTGGACAATACACATGAACCTGTGGCTTGAAGCCCTGAGAACATCCTCTTCACCTGAGTTAAACCAAGTACCTTGATCCCATGCTAAAAGCCAAAGATATGCAAAGATGCTAATGCAAGAATGAAATGAAACACAAGCCAGTTAGTATAAAAAACAAAAGGGCAAATTTTGAGGTGCTACAGCTGCCCCTATTCAAACTTCTTGGATCCGAGAGTATGAAAGCAAGGGGCTTTCAAACAATGGGGATACACGGAGATTGAATACCAAAAGAACCTGGAAATTTGCAACCTGTGGGGATCAAAGGTAAGTGTTTGGCAACCGAAAGTGGACATAGACACAGTAGATACCAACCAATAGTTGGGATAAAAGAAGGGTGCCAACCAATAGTTGGGATAACCAAGAAAAGATACCGACCAATAGTTGGGATAAAAGAAGGGTACCAACCAATAGTTGGGATAACCAAGAAAAGATACCAACCAATAGTTGGGATAAAAGAAGGGTACCAACCAATAGTTGGGATAACCAAGAAAAGATACCAACCAATAGTTGGGATAAAAGAAGGGTACCAACCAATAGTTGGGATAACAAAGAAAAGATACCAACCAATAGTTGGGATAAAAGAAGGGTACCAACCAATAGTTGGGATAACCAAGAAAAGATACCAACCAATAGTTGGGATAAAAGAAGGGTACCAACCAATAGTTGGGATAACCAAGAAAAGATACCAACCAATAGTTGGGATAAAAGAAGGGTACCAACCAATAGTTGGGATAACAAAGAAAAGATACCAACCAATAGTTGGGATAAAAGAATGGTACCAACCAATAGTTGGGATAACCAAGAAAAGATACCAACCAATAGTTGGGATAAAAGAAGGGTACCAACCAATAGTTGGGATAACCAAGAAAAGATACCAACCATTAGTTGGGATAAAAGAAGGGTACCAACCAATAGTTGGGATGGCCGAGAAATGATACCAACCAATAGTTGGGGTAAAAGAAGGGTACCAACCAATAGTTGGGATAACCAAGAAAAGATACCAACCAATAGTTGGGATAAAAGAAGGATACCAACCAATAGTTGGGATAACCAAGAAAAGATACCAACCAATAGTTGGGATAAAAGAAGGGTACCAACCAATAGTTGGGATAACCAAGAAAAGATTCCAACCAATAGTTGGGATAAAAGAAGGGTACCAACCAATAGTTGGGATAACCAAGAAAAGATACCAACCATTAGTTGGGATAAAAGAAGGGCACCAACCAATAGTTGGGATGACCAAGAAACGATACCAACCAATAGTTGGGGTAAAAGAAGGGTACCAACCAATAGTTGGGATAACCAAGAAAAGATAACAACCAATAGTTGGGATAAAATAAGGGTACCAACCAATAGTTGGGATAACCAAGAAAAGATACCAACCAATAGTTGGGATAAAAGAAGGGTACCAAGCAATAGTTGGGATGACCAAGAAACGATACCAACCAATAGTTGGGATAAAAGAAGCGTACCAAACAATAGTTGGGATAACCAAGAATCTATACCAACAAATAGTTGGGATAACCAAGAAACGATACCAACCAATAGTTGGGATAAAAGAAGGGTACCAACCAATAGTTGGGATATCCAAGAAAAGATACCAACCAATAGTTGGGATAAAAGAAGGGTACCAACCAATAGTTGGGATAACAAAGAAAAGATACCAACCAATAGTTGGGATAAAAGAAGGGTACCAACCAATAGTTGGGATAACCAAGAAAAGATACCAACCAATAGTTGGGATAAAAGAAGGGTACCAACCAATAGTTGGGATAACCAAGAAAAGATACCAACCAATAGTTGGGATAAAAGAAGGATACCAACCAATAGTTGGGATAACCAAGAAAAGATACCAACAAATAGTTGGGATAAAAGAAGGGTACCAACCAATAGTTGGGATAACCAAGAAAAGATTCCAACCAATAGTTGGGATAAAAGAAGGGTACAAACCAATAGTTGGGATAACCAAGAAAAGATACCAACCATTAGTTGGGATAAAAGAAGGGTACCAACCAATAGTTGGGATGACCAAGAAACGATACCAACCAATAGTTGGGGTAAAAGAAGGGTACCAACCAATAGTTGGGATAACCAAGAAAAGATACCAACCAATAGTTGGGATAAAAGAAGGGTACCAAGCAATAGTTGGGATGACCAAGAAACGATACCAACCAATAGTTGGGATAAAAGAAGGGTACCAAACAATAGTTGGGATAACCAAGAATCTATACCAACCAATAGTTGGGATAACCAAGAAACGATACCAACCAATAGTTGGGATAAAAGAAGGGTACCAACCAATAGTTGGGATAACCAAGAAACGATACCAACCAATAGTTGGGATAAAAGAAGGGTACCAACCAATAGTTGGGATAACCAAGAAACGATACCAACCAATAATTGGGATAAAAGAAGGGTACTAACCAATAGTTGGGATAACCAAGAAAAGATACCAACCAATAGTTGGGATAACAGAAGGGTACCCAACAATAGTTGGGATAACCAAGAAAAGATACCAACCAATAGTTGGGATAAAAGAAGGGTACCAAGCAATAGTTGGGATGACCAAGAAACGATACCAACCAATAGTTGGGATAAAAGAAGGGTACCAAACAATAGTTGGGATAACCAAGAATCTATACCAACAAATAGTTGGGATAACCAAGAAACGATACCAACCAATAGTTGGGATAAAAGAAGGGTACCAACCAATAGTTGGGATAACCAAGAAAAGATACCAACCAATAGTTGGGATAAAAGAAGGGTACCAACCAATAGTTGGGATAACAAAGAAAAGATACCAACCAATAGTTGGGATAAAAGAAGGGTACCAACCAATAGTTGGGATAACCAAGAAAAGATACCAACCAATAGTTGGGATAAAAGAAGGGTACCAACCAATAGTTGGGATAACCAAGAAAAGATACCAACCAATAGTTGGGATAAAAGAAGGATACCAACCAATAGTTGGGATAACCAAGAAAAGATACCAACCAATAGTTGGGATAAAAGAAGGGTACCAACCAATAGTTGGGATAACCAAGAAAAGATTCCAACCAATAGTTGGGATAAAAGAAGGGTACAAACCAATAATTGGGATAACCAAGAAAAGATACCAACCATTAGTTGGGATAAAAGAAGGGTACCAACCAATAGTTGGGATGACCAAGAAACGATACCAACCAATAGTTGGGGTAAAAGAAGGGTACCAACCAATAGTTGGGATAACCAAGAAAAGATACCAACCAATAGTTGGGATAAAAGAAGGGTACCAAGCAATAGTTGGGATGACCAAGAAACGATACCAACCAATAGTTGGGATAAAAGAAGGGTACCAAACAATAGTTGGGATAACCAAGAATCTATACCAACCAATAGTTGGGATAACCAAGAAACGATACCAACCAATAGTTGGGATAAAAGAAGGGTACCAACCAATAGTTGGGATAACCAAGAAACGATACCAACCAATAATTGGGATAAAAGAAGGGTACCAACCAATAGTTGGGATAACCAAGAAACGATACCAACCAATAATTGGGATAAAAGAAGGGTACTAACCAATAGTTGGGATAACCAAGAAAAGATACCAACCAATAGTTGGGATAACAGAAGGGTACCCAACAATAGTTGGGATAACCAAGAAAAGATACCAACCAATAGTTGGGATAAAAGAAGGGTACCCACCAATAGTTGGGATAACCAAGAAAAGATACCAACCAATATGTGGGATAAAAGAAGGGTACCAACCAATAGTTGGGATAACCAAGAAAAGATACCAACCAATAGTTGGGATAAAAGAAGGGTACCAACCAATAGTTGGGATAACCAAGAAAAGATACCAACCAATAGTTGGGATAAAAGAAGGGTACCAACCAATAGTTGGGATAACCAAGAAAAGATACCAACCAATAGTTGGGATAAAAGAAGGGTACCAACCAATAGTTGGGATAACAAAGAAAAGATACCAACCAATAGTTGGGATAAAAGAAGGGTACCAACCAATAGTTGGGATAACCAAGAAAAGATACGAACCAATAGTTGGGATAAAAGAAGGGTACCAACCAATAGTTGGGATAACCAAGAAAAGATACCAACCATTAGTTGGGATAAAAGAAGGGTACCAACCAATAGTTGGGATGACCAAGAAATGATACCAACCAATAGTTGGGGTAAAAGAAGGGTACCAACCAATAGTTGGGATAACCAAGAAAAGATACCAACCAATAGTTGGGATAAAAGAAGGATACCAACCAATAGTTGGGATAACCAAGAAAAGATACCAACCAATAGTTGGGATAAAAGAAGGGTACCAACCAATAGTTGGGATAACCAAGAAAAGATTCCAACCAATAGTTGGGATAAAAGAAGGGTACCAACTAATAGTTGGGATAACCAAGAAAAGATACCAACCATTAGTTGGGATAAAAGAAGGGTACCAACCAATAGTTGGGATGACCAAGAAACGATACCAACCAATAGTTGGGGTAAAAGAAGGGTACCAACCAATAGTTGGGATAACCAAGAAAAGATAACAACCAATAGTTGGGATAAAAGAAGGGTACCAACCAATAGTTGGGATAACCAAGAAAAGATACCAACCAATAGTTGGGATAAAAGAAGGGTACCAAGCAATAGTTGGGATGACCAAGAAACGATACCAACCAATAGTTGGGATAAAAGAAGGGTACCAAACAATAGTTGGGATAACCAAGAATCTATACCAACCAATAGTTGGGATAACCAAGAAACGATACCAACCAATAGTTGGGATAAAAGAAGGGTACCAACCAATAGTTGGGATAACCAAGAAAAGATACCAACCAATAGTTGGGATAAAAGAAGGGTACCAACCAATAGTTGGGATAGCAAAGAAAAGATACCAACCAATAGTTGGGATAAAAGAAGGGTACCAACCAATAGTTGGGATAACCAAGAAAAGATACCAACCAATAGTTGGGATAAAAGAAGGGTACTAACCAATAGTTGGGATAACCAAGAAAAGATACCAACCAATAGTTGGGATAAAAGAAGGATACCAACCAATAGTTGGGATAACCAAGAAAAGATACCAACCAATAGTTGGGATAAAAGAAGGGTACCAACCAATAGTTGGGATAACCAAGAAAAGATTCCAACCAATAGTTGGGATAAAAGAAGGGTACAAACCAATAGTTGGGATAACCAAGAAAAGATACCAACCATTAGTTGGGATAAAAGAAGGGTACCAACCAATAGTTGGGATGACCAAGAAACGATACCAACCAATAGTTGGGGTAAAAGAAGGGTACCAACCAATAGTTGGGATAACCAAGAAAAGATAACAACCAATAGTTGGGATAAAAGAAGGGTACCAACCAATAGTTGGGATAACCAAGAAAAGATACCAACCAATAGTTGGGATAAAAGAAGGGTACCAAGCAATAGTTGGGATGACCAAGAAACGATACCAACCAATAGTTGGGATAAAAGAAGGGTACCAAACAATAGTTGGGATAACCAAGAATCTATACTAACCAATAGTTGGGATAACATAGAAAATATACCAACCAATAGTTGGGATAAAAGTAGGGTACCAACCAATAGTTGGGATAACCAAGAAAAGATACCAACCAATAGTTGGGATAAAAGAAGGGTACCAACCAATAGTTGGGATAACCAAGAAAAGATACCAACCAATAGTTGGGATAAAAGAAGGATACCAACCAATATTTGGGATAACCAAGAAAAGATACCAACCAATAGTTGGGATAAAAGAAGGGTACCAACCAATAGTTGGGATAACCAAGAAAAGATTCCAACCAATAGTTGGGATAAAAGAAGGGTACAAACCAATAGTTGGGATAACCAAGAAAAGATACCAACCATTAGTTGGGATAAAATAAGGGTACCAACCAATAGTTGGGATGACCAAGAAACGATACCAACCAATAGTTGGGGTAAAAGAAGGGTACCAACCAATAGTTGGGATAACCAAGAAAAGATACCAACCAATAGTTGGGATAAAAGAATGGTACCAAGCAATAGTTGGGATGACCAAGAAACGATACCAACCAATAGTTGGGATAAAAGAAGGGTACCAAACAATAGTTGGGATAACCAAGAATCTATACCAACCAATAGTTGGGATAACCAAGAAACGATACCAACCAATAGTTGGGATAAAAGAAGGGTACCAACCAATAGTTGGGATAACCAAGAAACGATACCAACTAATAGTTGGGATAAAAGAAGGGTACCAATCAATAGTTGGGATAACCAAGAAACGATACCAACCAATAATTGGGATAAAAGAAGGGTACTAACCAATAGTTGGGATAACCAAGAAAAGATACCAACCAATAGTTGGGATAACAGAAGGGTACCCAACAATAGTTGGGATAACCAAGAAAAGATACCAACCAATAGTTGGGATAAAAGAAGGGTACCCACCAATAGTTGGGATAACCAAGAAAAGATACCAACCAATATGTGGGATAAAAGAAGGGTACCAACCAATAGTTGGGATAACCAAGAAAAGATACCAACCAATAGTTGGGATAAAAGAAGGGTATCAACCAATAGTTGGGATAACCAAGAAAAGATACCAACCAATAGTTGGGATAAAAGAAGGGTACCAACCAATAGTTGGGATAACCAAGAAAAGATACCAACCAATAGTTGGGATAAAAGAAGGGTACCAACCAATAGTTGGGATAACAAAGAAAAGATACCAACCAATAGTTGGGATAAAAGAAGGGTACCAACCAATAGTTGGGATAACCAAGAAAAGATACCAACCAATAGTTGGGATAAAAGAAGGGTACCAACCAATAGTTGGGATAACCAAGAAAAGATACTAACCATTAGTTGGGATAAAAGAAGGGTACCAACCAATAGTTGGGATGACCAAGAAATGATACCAACCAATAGTTGGGGTAAAAGAAGGGTTCCCAACCAATAGTTGGGATAACCAAGAAAAGATACCAACCAATAGTTGGGATAAAAGAAGGATACCAACCAATAGTTGGGATAACCAAGAAAAGATACCAACCAATAGTTGGGATAAAAGAAGGGTACCAACCAATAGTTGGGATAACCAAGAAAAGATTCCAACCAATAGTTGGGATAAAAGAAGGGTACCAACCAATAGTTGGGATAACCAAGAAAAGATACCAACCATTAGTTGGGATAAAAGAAGGGTACCAACCAATAGTTGGGATGACCAAGAAACGATACCAACCAATAGTTGGGGTAAAAGAAGGGTACCAACCAATAGTTGGGATAACCAAGAAAAGATACCAACCAATAGTTGGGATAAAAGAAGGGTACCAAGCAATAGTTGGGATGACCAAGAAACGATACCAACCAATAGTTGGGATAAAAGAAGGGTACCAAACAATAGTTGGGATAACCAAGAATCTATACCAACCAATAGTTGGGATAACCAAGAAACGATACCAACCAATAGTTGGGATAAAAGAAGGGTACCAACCAATAGTTGGGATAACCAAGAAACGATACCAACCAATAGTTGGGATAAAAGAAGGGTACCAACCAATAGTTGGGATAACCAAGAAACGATACCAACCAATAATTGGGATAAAAGAAGGGTACTAACCAATAGTTGGGATAACCAAGAAAAGATACCAACCAATAGTTGGGATAACAGAAGGGTACCCAACAATAGTTGGGATAACCAAGAAAAGATACCAACCAATAGTTGGGATAAAAGAAGGGTACCCACCAATAGTTGGGATAACCAAGAAAAGATACCAACCAATATGTGGGATAAAAGAAGGGTACCAACCAATAGTTGGGATAACCAAGAAAAGATACCAACCAATAGTTGGGATAAAAGAAGGGTACCAACCAATAGTTGGGATAACCAAGAAAAGATACCAACCAATAGTTGGGATAAAAGAAGGGTACCAACCAATAGTTGGGATAACCAAGAAAAGATACCAACCAATAGTTGGGATAAAAGAAGGGTACCAACCAATAGTTGGGATAACAAAGAAAAGATACCAACCAATAGTTGGGATAAAAGAAGGGTACCAACCAATAGTTGGGATAACCAAGAAAAGATACCAACCAATAGTTGGGATAAAAGAAGGGTACCAACCAATAGTTGGGATAACCAAGAAAAGATACCAACCATTAGTTGGGATAAAAGAAGGGTACCAACCAATAGTTGGGATGACCAAGAAATGATACCAACCAATAGTTGGGGTAAAAGAAGGGTACCAACCAATAGTTGGGATAACCAAGAAAAGATACCAACCAATAGTTGGGATAAAAGAAGGATACCAACCAATAGTTGGGATAACCAAGAAAAGATACCAACCAATAGTTGGGATAAAAGAAGGGTACCAACCAATAGTTGGGATGACCAAGAAACGATACCAACCAATAGTTGGGGTAAAAGAAGGGTACCAACCAATAGTTGGGATAACCAAGAAAAGATACCAACCAATAGTTGGGATAAAAGAAGGGTACCAAGCAATAGTTGGGATGACCAAGAAACGATACCAACCAATAGTTGGGATAAAAGAAGGGTACCAAACAATAGTTAGGATAACCAAGAATCTATACCAACCAATAGTTGGGATAACCAAGAAACGATACCAACCAATAGTTGGGATAAAAGAAGGGTACCAACCAATAGTTGGGATAACCAAGAAACGATACCAACCAATAGTTGGGATAAAAGAAGGGTACCAACCAATAGTTGGGATAACCAAGAAACGATACCAACCAATAATTGGGATAAAAGAAGGGTACTAACCAATAGTTGGGATAACCAAGAAAAGATACCAACCAATAGTTGGGATAACAGAAGGGTACCCAACAATAGTTGGGATAACCAAGAAAAGATACCAACCAATAGTTGGGATAAAAGAAGGGTACCCACCAATAGTTGGGATAACCAAGAAAAGATACCAACCAATATGTGGGATAAAAGAAGGGTACCAACCAATAGTTGGGATAACCAAGAAAAGATACCAACCAATAGTTGGGATAAAAGAAGGGTACCAACCAATAGTTGGGATAACCAAGAAAAGATACCAACCAATAGTTGGGATAAAAGAAGGGTACCAACCAATAGTTGGGATAACAAAGAAAAGATACCAACCAATAGTTGGGATAAAAGAAGGGTACCAACCAATAGTTGGGATAACCAAGAAAAGATACCAACCAATAGTTGGGATAAAAGAAGGGTACCAACCAATAGTTGGGATAACCAAGAAAAGATACCAACCATTAGTTGGGATAAAAGAAGGGTACCAACCAATAGTTGGGATGACCAAGAAATGATACCAACCAATAGTTGGGGTAAAAGAAGGGTACCAACCAATAGTTGGGATAACCAAGAAAAGATACCAACCAATAGTTGGGATAAAAGAAGGATACCAACCAATAGTTGGGATAACCAAGAAAAGATACCAACCAATAGTTGGGATAAAAGAAGGGTACCAACCAATAGTTGGGATAACCAAGAAAAGATTCCAACCAATAGTTGGGATAAAAGAAGGGTACCAACCAATAGTTGGGATAACCAAGAAAAGATACCAACCATTAGTTGGGATAAAAGAAGGGTACCAACCAATAGTTGGGATGACCAAGAAACGATACCAACCAATAGTTGGGGTAAAAGAAGGGTACCAACCAATAGTTGGGATAACCAAGAAAAGATACCAACCAATAGTTGGGATAAAAGAAGGGTACCAAGCAATAGTTGGGATGACCAAGAAACGATACCAACCAATAGTTGGGATAAAAGAAGGGTACCAAACAATAGTTGGGATAACCAAGAATCTATACCAACCAATAGTTGGGATAACCAAGAAACGATACCAACCAATAGTTGGGATAAAAGAAGGGTACCAACCAATAGTTGGGATAACCAAGAAACGATACCAACCAATAGTTGGGATAAAAGAAGGGTACCAACCAATAGTTGGGATAACCAAGAAACGATACCAACCAATAATTGGGATAAAAGAAGGGTACTAACCAATAGTTGGGATAACCAAGAAAAGATACCAACCAATAGTTGGGATAACAGAAGGGTACCCAACAATAGTTGGGATAACCAAGAAAAGATACCAACCAATAGTTGGGATAAAAGAAGGGTACCCACCAATAGTTGGGATAACCAAGAAAAGATACCAACCAATATGTGGGATAAAAGAAGGGTACCAACCAATAGTTGGGATAACCAAGAAAAGATACCAACCAATAGTTGGGATAAAAGAAGGGTACCAACCAATAGTTGGGATAACCAAGAAAAGATACCAACCAATAGTTGGGATAAAAGAAGGGTACCAACCAATAGTTGGGATAACCAAGAAAAGATACCAACCAATAGTTGGGATAAAAGAAGGGTACCAACCAATAGTTGGGATAACAAAGAAAAGATACCAACCAATAGTTGGGATAAAAGAAGGGTACCAACCAATAGTTGGGATAACCAAGAAAAGATACCAACCAATAGTTGGGATAAAAGAAGGGTACCAACCAATAGTTGGGATAACCAAGAAAAGATACCAACCATTAGTTGGGATAAAAGAAGGGTACCAACCAATAGTTGGGATGACCAAGAAATGATACCAACCAATAGTTGGGGTAAAAGAAGGGTACCAACCAATAGTTGGGATAACCAAGAAAAGATACCAACCAATAGTTGGGATAAAAGAAGGATACCAACCAATAGTTGGGATAACCAAGAAAAGATACCAAACAATAGTTGGGATAAAAGAAGGGTACCAACCAATAGTTGGGATAACCAAGAAAAGATTCCAACCAATAGTTGGGATAAAAGAAGGGTACCAACTAATAGTTGGGATAACCAAGAAAAGATACCAACCATTAGTTGGGATAAAAGAAGGGTACCAACCAATAGTTGGGATGACCAAGAAACGATACCAACGAATAGTTGGGGTAAAAGAAGGGTACCAACCAATAGTTGGGATAACCAAGAAAAGATAACAACCAATAGTTGGGATAAAAGAAGGGTACCAACCAATAGTTGGGATAACCAAGAAAAGATACCAACCAATAGTTGGGATAAAAGAAGGGTACCAAGCAATAGTTGGGATGACCAAGAAACGATACCAACCAATAGTTGGGATAAAAGAAGGGTACCAAACAATAGTTGGGATAACCAAGAATCTATACCAACCAATAGTTGGGATAACCAAGAAACGATACCAACCAATAGTTGGGATAAAAGAAGGGTACCAACCAATAGTTGGGATAACCAAGAAAAGATACCAACCAATAGTTGGGATAAAAGAAGGGTACCAACCAATAGTTGGGATAGCAAAGAAAAGATACCAACCAATAGTTGGGATAAAAGAAGGGTACCAACCAATAGTTGGGATAACCAAGAAAAGATACCAACCAATAGTTGGGATAAAAGAAGGGTACTAACCAATAGTTGGGATAACCAAGAAAAGATACCAACCAATAGTTGGGATAAAAGAAGGATACCAACCAATAGTTGGGATAACCAAGAAAAGATACCAACCAATAGTTGGGATAAAAGAAGGGTACCAACCAATAGTTGGGATGACCAAGAAACGATACCAACCAATAGTTGGGATAAAAGAAGGGTACCAACCAATAGTTGGGATAACCAAGAAAAGATAACAACCAATAGTTGGGATAAAAGAAGGGTACCAAGCAATAGTTGGGATGACCAAGAAACGATACCAACCAATAGTTGGGATAAAAGAAGGGTATCAAACAATAGTTGGGATAACCAAGAATCTATACCAACCAATAGTTGGGATAACATATAAAAGATACCAACCAATAGTTGGGATAAAAGTTGGGTACCAACCAATAGTTGGGATAACCAAGAAAAGATACCAACCAATAGTTGGGATAAAAGAAGGGTACCAACCAATAGTTGGGATAACCAAGAAAAGATACCAATCAATAGTTGGGATAAAAGAAGGATACCAACCAATAGTTGGGATAACCAAGAAAAGATACCAACCAATAGTTGGGATAAAAGAAGGGTACCAACCAATAGTTGGGATAACCAAGAAAAGATTCCAACCAATAGTTGGAATAAAAAAAGGGTACAAACCAATAGTTGGGATAACCAAGAAAAGATACCAACCATTAGTTGGGATAAAAGAAGGGTACCAACCAATAGTTGGGATAACCAAGAAAAGATACCAACCATTAGTTGGGATAAAAGAAGGGTACCAACCAATAGTTGGGATGACCAAGAAATGATACCAACCAATAGTTGGGGTAAAAGAAGGGTACCAACCAATAGTTGGGATAACCAAGAAAAGATACCAACCAATAGTTGGGATAAAAGAAGGATACCAACCAATAGTTGGGATAACCAAGAAAAGATACCAACCAATAATTGGGATAAAAGAAGGGTACCAACCAATAGTTGGGATAACCAAGAAAAGATTCCAACCAATAGTTGGGATAAAAGAAGGGTACCAACCAATAGTTGGGATAACCAAGAAAAGATACCAACCATTAGTTGGGATAAAAGAAGGGTACCAACCAATAGTTGGGATGACCAAGAAACGATACCAACCAATAGTTGGGGTAAAAGAAGGGTACCAACCAATAGTTGGGATAACCAAGAAAAGATACCAACCAATAGTTGGGATAAAAGAAGGGTACCAAGCAATAGTTGGGATGACCAAGAAACGATACCAACCAATAGTTGGGATAAAAGAAGGGTACCAAACAATAGTTGGGATAACCAAGAATCTATACCAACCAATAGTTGGGATAACCAAGAAACGATACCAACCAATAGTTGGGATAAAAGAAGGGTACCAACCAATAGTTGGGATAACCAAGAAACGATACCAACCAATAGTTGGGATAAAAGAAGGGTACCAACCAATAGTTGGGATAACCAAGAAACGATACCAACCAATAATTGGGATAAAAGAAGGGTACTAACCAATAGTTGGGATAACCAAGAAAAGATACCAACCAATAGTTGGGATAACAGAAGGGTACCCAACAATAGTTGGGATAACCAAGAAAAGATACCAACCAATAGTTAGGATAAAAGAAGGGTACCCACCAATAGTTGGGATAACCAAGAAAAGATACCAACCAATATGTGGGATAAAAGAAGGGTACCAACCAATAGTTGGGATAACCAAGAAAAGATACCAACCAATAGTTGGGATAAAAGAAGGGTACCAACCAATAGTTGGGATAACCAAGAAAAGATACCAACCAATAGTTGGGATAAAAGAAGGGTACCAACCAATAGTTGGGATAACCAAGAAAAGATACCAACCAATAGTTGGGATAAAAGAAGGGTACCAACCAATAGTTGGGATAACAAAGAAAAGATACCAACCAATAGTTGGGATAAAAGAAGGGTACCAACCAATAGTTGGGATAACCAAGAAAAGATACCAACCAATAGTTGGGATAAAAGAAGGGTACCAACCAATAGTTGTGATAACCAAGAAAAGATACCAACCATTAGTTGGGATAAAAGAAGGGTACCAACCAATAGTTGGGATGACCAAGAAATGATACCAACCAATAGTTGGGGTAAAAGAAGGGTACCAACCAATAGTTGGGATAACCAAGAAAAGATACCAACCAATAGTTGGGATAAAAGAAGGATACCAACCAATAGTTGGGATAACCAAGAAAAGATACCAAACAATAGTTGGGATAAAAGAAGGGTACCAACCAATAGTTGGGATAACCAAGAAAAGATTCCAACCAATAGTTGGGATAAAAGAAGGGTACCAACTAATAGTTGGGATAACCAAGAAAAGATACCAACCATTAGTTGGGATAAAAGAAGGGTACCAACCAATAGTTGGGATGACCAAGAAACGATACCAACGAATAGTTGGGGTAAAAGAAGGGTACCAACCAATAGTTGGGATAACCAAGAAAAGATAACAACCAATAGTTGGGCTAAAAGAAGGGTACCAACCAATAGTTGGGATAACCAAGAAAAGATACCAACCAATAGTTGGGATAAAAGAAGGGTACCAAGCAATAGTTGGGATGACCAAGAAACGATACCAACCAATAGTTGGGATAAAAGAAGGGTACCAAACAATAGTTGGGATAACCAAGAATCTATACCAACCAATAGTTGGGTTAACCAAGAAACGATACCAACCAATAGTTGGGATAAAAGAAGGGTACCAACCAATAGTTGGGATAACCAAGAAAAGATACCAACCAATAGTTGGGATAAAAGAAGGGTACCAACCAATAGTTGGGATAGCAAAGAAAAGATTCCAACCAATAGTTGGGATAAAAGAAGGGTACCAACCAATAGTTGGGATAACCAAGAAAAGATACCAACCAATAGTTGGGATAAAAGAAGGGTACCAACCAATAGTTGGGATAACCAAGAAAAGATACCAACCAATAGTTGGGATAAAAGAAGGATACCAACCAATAGTTGGGATAACCAAGAAAAGATACCAACCAATAGTTGGGATAAAAGAAGGGTACCAACCAATAGTTGGGATAACCAAGAAAAGATTCCAACCAATAGTTGGGATAAAAGAAGGGTACCAACCAATAGTTGGGATAACCAAGAAAAGATAACAACCATTAGTTGGGATAAAAGAAGGGTACCAACCAATAGTTGGGATGACCAAGAAACGATACCAACCAATAGTTGGGGTAAAAGAAGGGTACCAACCAATAGTTGGGATAACCAAGAAAAGATAACAACCAATAGTTGGGATAAAAGAAGGGTACCAACCAATAGTTGGGATAACCAAGAAAAGATACCAACCAATAGTTGGGATAAAAGAAGGGTACCAAGCAATAGTTGGGATGTCCAAGAAACGATACCAACCAATAGTTGGGATAAAAGAAGGGTACCAAACAATAGTTGGGATAACCAATAATCTATACCAACCAATAGTTGGGATAACCAAGAAACGATACCAACCAATAGTTGGGATAAAAGAAGGGTACCAACCAATAGTTGGGATAACCAAGAAAAGATACCAACCAATAGTTGGGATAAAAGAAGGGTACCAACCAATAGTTGGGATAACAAAGAAAAGATACCAACCAATAGTTGGGATAAAAGAAGGGTACCAACCAATAGTTGGGATAACCAAGAAAAGATACCAACCAATAGTTGGGATAAAAGAAGGGTACCAACCAATAGTTGGGATAACCAAGAAAAGATACCAACCAATAGTTGGGATAAAAGAAGGATACCAACCAATAGTTGGGATAACCAAGAAAAGATACCAACCAATAGTTGCGATAAAAGAAGGGTACCAACCAATAGTTGGGATAACCAAGAAAAGATTCCAACCAATAGTTGGGATAAAAGAAGGGTACAAACTAATAGTTGGGATAACCAAGAAAAGATACCAACCATTAGTTGGGACAAAAGAAGGGTACCAACCAATAGTTGGGATGACCAAGAAACGATACCAACCAATAGTTGGGGTAAAAGAAGGGTACCAACCAATAGTTGGGATAACCAAGAAAAGATAACAACCAATAGTTGGGATAAAAGAAGGGTACCATCCAATAGTTGGGATAACCAAGAAAAGATACCAACCAATAGTTGGGATAAAAGAAGGGTACCAAGCAATAGTTGGGATGACCAAGAAACGATACCAACCAATAGTTGGGATAAAAGAAGGGTACCAAACAATAGTTGGGATAACCAAGAATCTATACCAACCAATAGTTGGGATAACCAAGAAACGATACCAACCAATAGTTGGGATAAAAGAAGGGTACCAACCAATAGTTGGGATAACCAAGAAACGATACCAACCATTAGTTGGGATAAAAGAAGGGTACCAACCAATAGTTGGGATGACCAAGAAACGATACCAACCAATAGTTGGGGTAAAAGAAGGGTACCAACCAATAGTTGGGATAACCAAGAAAAGATAACAACCAATAGCTGGGATAAAAGAAGGGTACCAACCAATAGTTGGGATAACCAAGAAAAGATACCAACCAATAGTTGGGATAAAAGAAGGGTACCAAGCAATAGTTGGGATGACCAAGAAACGATACCAACCAATAGTTGGGATAAAAGAAGGGTACCAAACAATAGTTGGGATAACCAAGAATCTATACCAACCAATAGTTGGGATAACCAAGAAACTATACCAACCAATAGGTGGGATAAAAGAAGGGTACCAACCAATAGTTGGGATAACCTGTAATACCCCAAAATTTGCTCTCCCCTTTTGTCATCATAGCATGGCATTATCATTTATCATATCATATCCACCTCATTAACATTACATTGCATTTAACATAGAAAAATGAAGCATGGCATCCTTCTTACCATCAGGGCATGTGATCAGGTGGGAGATGGACAATCAAGAGATCATTCAAAGCACAAAAAGGTAAATCAAGTTTCCTCAAGGCAAGCCAAGAGGCCTCTCATGTCTCATACTATCTCAATTGATCTTCCAAAACCTCAAGGAAGTGAGATTCAATGGGAGATTGAAGCACTACATCTTTCACTATGCAAGAGGTTCAAAAATTGAAGGAAAACCCTCAAAAGAGATAGCTCATTGATTCAAAATCATTCTCAAGTGGCATTTCTCATCATCCTTTAAGAGGATACACAACATACTCTGGGGAATTTGGATTTGGAAGATGTGCAATTTCCTCCTAACCAGAGAGGGTCAAAATTAGGGTTTCTAATAAAATCAGGATATCTCTGATTTTTTGGACAAAGCTTGTTGTCATGATATTCTACATGTTCTTAAGTGTATGTGTATGGAAAATTGCCTCTCAATTGGTTTTGGAAGTGTTTCAATTGGAAGAAAGATAAAAAATCAGGGAATTTGGGGCCAAGTCAAATAATCAGAGGAAAAAGTCAACTCTTGACTTTTTGAGGCCAAATTCATGAAATTCATGTTACATATGTCCAATGTACAAAATTTGGTCAAGAAACTCCAAAGGAATCATAAAAAAATCAAGATGTGGAAAGTTGCCATTTTTGGAAGAGGAAGGGTTACTAAAAATAGCAAGTTTTGGCCATTTTGCATCAGAATTTGAACCAAGGCCATTCAAATTTGGAGTACCAAATGAAAATTCCACTCTGCCTCAATGAAAGGCCTTGCTTTAAGCTTCAAATCCATGTGTGGAACATCTCCATTGGATAAAAAATGAGGGAGATATGATTGATCAAAGTTTGAGCAAAGTAGGTTCAAAACTAGGTCATGACCAAGATTTTCAGGGCACGCGCGCAGTCATTTTAACAAACATGTGGTGGGCCAAATGTCCACTCATTTTACTCATGGTTAAAGGCTTCAAATGAAAAATCTTGCAACATCAAAGTTGTTCCCCTATGTGAGATCTTCAAGATCGATGTTCATGATTTTTTCATTTGATCAAAGGACAAGGAGTTATGATAGCTCAAAGATTGGTCAACACAACTGAAAATCCATGCCATGCACACCTTGCCATGCCATGCCACAAATTGCTCGCCCATGCACCAGTCGTTTTCCATCTGTTTATGATGATTTTTAGACATGTTTGAGGTACCTTTTCAACTCAAGTCCAACACCAAAATTGTCCTATGATGCTTCCTCAATCCATTGACACCAAGATGATTCATTTTCGTGCCTTGGTCATAAAGAAATCCATGTTCAAACATCACCATCTGCATTGAGGCATTGACTGTCATGTGTAGCAGTTCACACTTTGTTTTGGTTCAGTCACACCACAAACACTTCACCATCACCAGCTGTTTTCTTTTCCTCATTTGCCCAAACATTCTGGCACGTGCTTCCACTTTGTTACTTCTTACATGAGAAGGGAAACTTGCGAAACTTCCACCACAAGCTACTGCTGCATAACACCACCTCACCATTATCCTCACCATAAGTGACCATGAGCTCTTCCACACTAAAACAAAACCTCTCCAACTCGTGTCACTAACTGTCATGACTCATTCTGTTAACTCAAACTCAGTTAACTAACTCAGTTAACTGTAGTTCTAACCATCAACCACCAGGGTCAAATCATAACCACGCCTATATAAACAATTCTAACAGATTTGGAAAGGGAGATTCTGATTGTTTCACTCTCACTCCAAAAGCACTCTCAACTTTCTCTCTGAATTTTCTCTCTACCTGCACGAACTCCTCAAGTTCTTCTTCAACCTTCACAATCAAGCAAGAAGACATCACTGAAGCATGGAATAGCACAGTTATCTCCAATTTCAGATTCAGATTTCCTCTTATTCTCAAGATCAAATAGCATTTATTTTGCTCAAATTGAAGTTCTAGAAGTTCAAGAACAAGTTCTCATCTCTGGTTTTCTCAAAAATCCAAAGATCTTCAAGTTTCAGGTTCCAAAAGTTCTCAAACTTTGCTTGCACGATTTGATGTTATTTTAACTGGTTGATGTGTTATTTGAGCTTATTAGAAGCTATATGAAACCGGTTAGTTGATAGAGCTTCTTAGAAGCTTAGATCCAAAACCTAGGGCTAATTTCATTGCTTCGATTCTCTCTGTTTGTGTGTTGTTTGTGAAAAATAAGCCTAGATTCATGATCTATGTGACTTCCTGAACATTTTGATGTGTATTGCATAAATTTCTGGAATGTTTGATTGATTGCAGTGCCGGAGAGTGGCCGGAGAAGGTGACCGGAGGTCCCTCTCCGGCCGGTGAGGTTTCATTAGGGTTTATATGCCAGATTAAGTCGTGTCCGTTGATTTGTTTTGATCCAAGGGTGGTGGTGGTGCCAGCGAATAAATGGAGAGGGTGTGTGTCACGTGCTTCATTTTTTCCATCTGATGATTAGCATGCGCGTGTGTACATGGTTATTAGTGTGTACTAGCAATGTGAGATGCTTGATTTGATTACCTTGACTTTTACATTGACCTGACCTAATCTGATGGTTGTGAGTGAGTCAAAATGGTTGACTGATGGTACACGCTAGTTATGGTGTTTTGCGTGCTTACTGGACCTAAGCCAGATTGATATCCACACCCCATGTTTTCAAGGCCCAATGATTTTGAACTGTTAATTTGCTATGCATGCACCCCCTTCTTTAGTTCCATTTCATTTTATTTCTCATTTTTGCTACACGTTTCCTAATTAATTTTTAAAAATACCAAAACATATTGGAAAATTCTACAAAAATTCATGTGTATTCTTAAAGCATTTAGGAAATTTTTCATGATTTTATTTTCTGATTTTATGACCTTTTTGCCCCTGTTCCATAATTTTCTTTGAATTTCTTTGATGTGCATTCTTAATATGGTACATGATCTTGTTTAATTTTGTTCTTAATCATTAAAAATTGTTTTGATGCTCTTCTTTTTGCATTGAGTCATTAATACATTTAAGCATGTTAAATGATTTTTGTTTGGTTTTTTGGACCACTTTATGACATGTCTTGATGCCTATATTTGTACCACTTTGCATGACATTTCAACTTGACCTAATTGCTTTGTTTGAAGTCATTTTGCTTTGAATTTTGATATGCTATTTTGATATGTGATTCATCTCTGATTAGTGAACTCTAATACCATGTTTTCATATTTTTCATGAGGCCATTTGATTTTTGTTTGATGCATTTCATTTAAAGCATTATAACATGTCATATCATTGTAATCTTTGGTGCATGTTTTCTTTGGTGTATACTTGCATGATCATTTGCATATTTGGTGAACCATTCACTTGACATTATAGGTCATTGGTACATATTATATGTCATCCTTGCATGTTGACTTTCATTTAAACCTTGTGCACCTTTAACATGTTGTGTTTGTACTTGTGTTCTCTTTTTGAACTTTCATTTCAATTCTTCTTATATTACTTCTTGAATGTCTTGAAGTTGATTCATAAATACTTTTGAGGTGTTTATAAACCATTTTCCATTTAGTTTCAATTCTGGTTGTTGATTTACATGTTCCATTTATGCATGTCCTCTTCATTTCTTTCCATCTTTCATCTACCCCTTCTTCTTGTAACATGTTTAAATGCTAATGGGTGATGATTATTGCTTATTCACTTGCACTTGTATGATGATATTCACTTGGTTTCCATATGATGCCCATTCTGGTTGTGGTTCTAGGATTTGTTTTCTCATTTAATTCTTTTGAGTTTTATGATGCATTACATGTTCTTTTACTTCTTATACTTCTTATACATGTTTACTAACCATGTAGGGGCTTTGGTAAGTTTCATTTGAGTGTGGATAAGGAATCCACATTCAACTTCTATCCTTTCTCTTTTACAATTCCATTTTGTGTTTTGTTAAGCACTTATGTGCTTTCTTTTAATAACTCATTACTTTCCCTTTTTGAATTACAATTCATCTTCTACTTTGGAAGTGAATTGTTTAATTCTTTCTTTCTTTAGACTTTAGGTTGAAACCTCACAAACCTTTAGGATCACTCCCTTTAATCTTCAATTAGGATTGAGTCTTAGTCCATATAGGTTTTACCTTTTCTCCTCTCTTGAGTCTCTTTTCTCATCTCCAAGAAAATTCAAAACATATAATAAAGGTAGGCATTTATTGCATTTAGGCCTTTCATATAAAGAAAAGATTATAAGGGGTCTTCTCTTGTAATCTTAGAATGTGTAGCATATAGCCCATCTTGGGTCAATGTGTTAAACATTTGATCTTGTATGAGGGACTTAAATGCAATACTTGTTGAAGGTGCAAATAATAAAAAACACTTCTTCACTTCATAATTTACAAAAACACTTAATAAACACAAGTATGCTAGTGTGTTTGAACCTTGACAATTGGAGTTAAGTGTGGAGGTCTTCTTCACTCTTAGTGTGCTTTCTTACCCATTCCATCTTGGAATGTTAGAATGTACACATTCCAATGACTAAGATTCAGATACACTGTCATATGCAAACAAATGAAAAGACTCTTAAAAGACAAAAACAAACAATAACGTCTTTCCTTCGGGAATTCTTTTCTCACCCCATTCACTCTTAGCGTACGAACGCGCTTCTACTCGTTCTCTTGCAAGATGGTAACGCACTCGGACCAGCGAGCCTGCAACACCTGAGCTAGAACGTTAGCCGTTCCTTAAAAAATGCAAATAATCCATCCCTAGTGAGGGGAACTACGTCGCTCTGATTCTCATGTTCCCGATGAGATACGTAGGCAGTGGGGTAGGGCCCATGCGAGCACTTCTTTTATTTTCCCTACATTTGTTTCTTGTTCCTTTTTCATTCTTTCTCCTTTATTTCTTTCAGTTCCTTTTTCAGTATCCTTTTCTATCACCCTTTGATTGAAGCAGCAAGCGTGGATCCCATCGGGTACGATGGACGCGTGGGGGTGCTAATACCTTCCTCTCGCGTAACCGACTCCCGAACCCATTTCTCTTGGTCGCGAGACCATGCTCTTTCCTTCTCTTCAGGTTTATGCGGTGTTTCCTTTCCCTCTCTTGGGATAAATACACATTGCTGGCGACTCTGTTTCGGTGCCACTTTCGCGTTTGTACTAGGATGAAAATCCCGGGAGCGACAGCTGGCGACTCTGCTGGGGACAATGGGAACAAGAGCCCAGAATCTCTGGTTCCCTAAGCGAGTCAATCCTAGCGCTTGTTTGTTTTTCTTTCATTGGGTGTTAACTTTGATAATGTTGTGCTATATTTACCATTTTATTGTATGGTTATTTACTGCTTTACTGTACATTACTGTATTTACTGCTTTTTAGCATTACATATCATATTATTACTGTTGTGTTGGACTGTGCTATTTTCTGTTTGGCGGGATGGGATTTCTGAGAGATAAGCCCATTACACAGGCTTGAGTATACACTTAGAATTAGAGTGGAGAGTAGTGGGACCTACGTGCCGTTTGGAGTGCGTTGGGTGTTCACGAAATTCACAGCTAGACGAGGCTATCTTGGGACACGTCGTGGCATGCGCATCTTGCGTATTCCAGGATGTAGATCTAGAGAGCTGTCGACTCTAGTGACCGATCATGAGGACCTTAGTGGAAATATCCCTCTTTAGTGGTGACAATGGCAGACCACATTCTGTGGCAAACCCATTCGCACCCGAGGGCCCACTTTGGAACTTGCATAGGATGACTTTTATTTTCTAAGGGGAGTCAGTGGACGACCTCTTTGATTGGCATAGCATTGTATCCTACGGGCTGAATGTGCTATTGCTTCTCAAACCTCCGAAGCTGACAAGCCTTATTTTCTAAGAACCACATGTGAGTATGGGCGGGATGTTTACAGGTTTGCAGGAAACCCAGCCTCCTACCTACCTTACTTGTGATTCTATGATGATTTCAGACATTGTATCCTATGACAGTGATTTAAGTGTTCATCTCAGATATTGCCAGATTCAGTACAGAGACACAGTGCACACAGTTCAATACAGACACCGACACTTGATTACCTGATCACATGCCCTCTTGCATTGCATTATCATATCATAACAGTTATGTTTGTCATTTTCAGGTGCATAATACATTTCTGATTCCAATCCATGGGTTCAACAGAGATTGTTGCCGAGAGAAAGAACAATGTGTCTTACAAGTTTCCAGATCCTGTCTTGGATTCATTGCTCAAAGTTATAGATATGGCTGGTCCGGGTATTCTTGATAGGTTTCAGAAGAGCTACGGGAATTTGGTTGGGATGGTCCGTACAATCACCAAGTATGAACATGATGCCTTGCACACTCTGCTGCAGTTCTACGAGCCTTCGTTGAGGTGCTTTCTTTTTTCAGATTACATTTTGATGCCAACACTGGAAGAATTCTCATTTATTTTGGGAATTCCGATCACGTCGGCAATACCATTCTTCTCTGGTAGTTCTCCCAGCGTAAAAGAAATTGCTGCTGCTTTACAAATGGATCAGGCAGTGATATAGAGTGGTGTGAGCAGTAAAAATGGAGTTAGCGGATTTCATTTAGAATTTCTGTCTGGACAGGCCCAAGAGGCTGCAAGTGCTAAAAATTGGACGGTTTACAATTCCATTCTGGCTCTCTGCATATATGGCCTAGTTTTCTTTCCCAATCAGCAAGACTTTGTGGATATGCAAGCGACAAGAGTTTTCGTTCTTAAAAATCCAGTCCCTACTTTGTTAGGAGATTTTTATCATTCTGTGCACTATAAGAATGAGAAAAGGAGGGGAGGATCTGTTAGTTGTTGCACTCCACTGCTGAGTCATTGGTTTTTCAAACATTTGCCTCAGACAGGTGCCTTTGTGGAAACCAAAGATGTGGCGAAATGGTCTAAACGATTGATGAGTTTAACTGCTGATAACATTGTATGGTTTGACCACCGGTTATTGAGAATAGAGCTTGTCACAAGATGCGGAAATTTTCCAAATGTGCCTTTGATTGGCAGAAAAGGAGGGGTCAATTATAATCCAGTTTTGGCCATCCGACAGTTTGGGTATGCTTCCAGGGATCCTCCTACAGAGCAAGATGTGGAAGAATCTTTATTCTTTACAGGAACTAAAGATGCGAAGGTGGTAGAAGTAGTGAATGCTTGGAAAGATAAGCACAAAATTGGAAAAGCAGTTTTTGGAAAAGGAGATTGTAGATCTTATCCTGAATATGACAGGTGGATTGAGACAAAAGTAAAGGAATTGCTTTTACCCTTTTCAAGGGGACCTCTTTTATGTTCAGCACAGCCAGAACAACCCACTATGGTGGCTATTGAAGAATGTGAGAAGTGGAAGAAAATGGTCAGAGAGTTGCAGATAGAGAATTCTGGAATGAGCAGATGTCTTCAGAAAGCTCTAGCTGACAACAAAGAGTTGGAAAAGAGAGCCTTGAAAGCGGAAAAAACCTTGGCTGACAAAGAGGAAGATTTTGATGACAGAGCTCGGTACTTTTGGAAACTTACTTTGGGAGCAGATGACGCTAGTCAGGCTCACAGGATTACAAAACAGGCTTTAGCCCGAAGCAAGGATTCATTAGCTCAACTTCGTCAAGCTTGGGATGAAGTCAGAATTGAAAATGCCGAGTTAAAGGATCAGTCGAAGACTAAAGACGAGGAGCTTAAAAAGGCACATGAGCAGAGGAGAAAGTATCGGGAAAGTCTCGGTAAAAGTCAAGAACAGTTAGAAGAAGCTAGAAGCCAACTGAGGAATACCAAGAAAGAGCTTGAAGAAGTCATGATAGAAAGGGAGATACTCAAGACGCAAGCCGGCATAAAGAGACACAAAGGAGTGTGTGATGACGAAGCTCTGATGCTGCATATGGGTTCTTTAACTGAAGCTCTTGAGAAAAGGGATGTCTTGATCAAAGAGATGATTGAAAAGCCGAATCACCAGCGTACCCGTATACTTTTTGAGGAAATCAAGTATTCAAGTGATAAGCTGAAGGATGTGGAATTGTCAGATTGATGTTCTTTTCCCTGTATTTTGTTGTTAATGGCTACCATCAGGCTTGTTGATGGATCCATTTTTTCCTTGTATTGCATTTGCGGATGAGCCTTTCTTAAATGTACTTGAATACTTTGTTGAATGAGTATGAGCAGTTTTATTCAGAATTATTCCTTATCAGATAGCTGCACACAAGCACATGACCACAATACGTCTCTTTATATCACGATTTCTGGTCTTCAGATTTCTGTGGTTTGGATTGGAATCAGGGTATAAAGCACCTAGGAAATGACAAACATAGCATTGCATGGCATTGCATATCATTTTGCATTTTGTTACTTGCTTTTCAGGTACTCGTTGCAGGGTCTCTAACCTTTATTTGGTTTCAGGCAGTATAGCGGAGAATCATATTCACCGATATTCGACGCGAAGAAATCAAGTAAGAATCATGGATCAAGTGCAGAGTGATTTGGCCGAAATGAGGGCGCGTATGGACCAGTTCATGACCCTCATGACTGGCATGGCGCAAAATCAGGAGAGGTTGAGGCTTCTGGTCGAGCGTCCAGACAATGGGCCCGAAGGTGATCAACATGACAATTCACAGGGACACGGCATCCCTCCTCCCGGTGGCAACCCTCCTCCTGGTGGTAACAATCGGGGTAATGGAAATGGTAGGCATGCTGGTGTTACTCTTGAAGATACTCTGGAAGACCAATTTACTCTACTAGATGCTGATGTGGGTAATCAAGGTGATCGAAGGTATGAGGAGTTAGCAGAAAAGATCAGGGCCATAGAATGCAAGAACTCTATGGGTATTGATGTTACCAGCTTGGGGCTGGTCTCAGGAGTCAGAATTCCCCCTAAATTCAAACCTCCCACTTTTGATAAGTATCACGGCAATGCGTGTCCCCAAACGCATCTTCAAGCTTACTTTGGGAAGATTTCAGCCCATACGGATGACGAGAAGCTATGGATGCACTATTTTCAGGACAGTCTGGCTAGGGCATCCTTGACCTGGTACATGAAGTTGAATAGAGCTGCTGTGAAGAATTGGAAAGATCTGGCAGAAGCGTTCCTGAAGCAATACCAGTATAATATCGACATGGCGCCCAACCGCACCCAATTGCAGGGATTGTCCCAGAATGCCAAGGAGAGTTTCAAAGAATATGCACAGAGGTGGAGGGAAATGGCTGCCCAGGTCCAACCTCCCTTGTCAGACAGAGAAATGGCAGATATGTTCATGGGCACCTTGCAAGGGGCCTATCTGGATAGATTAGCTGCTTGTCCGTCAACTGGATTTGCTGATATTGTGATTGCGGGAGAAAGAATAGAAAGTCTGTTAAAGCTTGGAAAGATCCAGGATGTGAGTGGGGCTGGCTCTTCGGGGACGAAGAAACCGTTTGCTAGTAACCAGAAAAGAAGAGAAGGTGATACGAATGCTGTGTTTAGAGGACGAGGCAGAGGGCGTTCTCGAGCTTATTATCAGGTAGATGCTGTGACAATCCCCACACCGTCTGTTCAGAAACAACAACCCCAACAACAAGTTCAATAGCAACAACCTTTTTTCCAGCAAAGGTCTAGACAGAGGGATCGTAAGATGGATCCTCTCCCTATGACTTATGTCGCGCTGTTGCCCCGGCTACTCGAGTTAAAGTTGGTAGAACTCCGTACTATGAAAGCTCCGGTTGCTGGAAACCTGCCACCTAACTTCGATGCTAATGCTCGTTGTGAGTTCCACTCAGGTGCTCAGGGGCACTCCATTGAAAAATGCTGGGCTTTCCATCATAAAGTACAAGATTTGATTGATGCTAAAGCCATCAATTTCTCTCCCGCTCCTAATATTACTCAGCATCCCATGCCTGATCATAGTGCAGCAAATGTGTACGTTATTGAAGATGGGAGGAGATTGAATCTGGTGTTAGACGTTCATCAAGTGAAAACTTCTTTGTTGGTTGTAAAATATCGTTTATTGAAGGGACAGGTGTTCCCGGGCTGTAATCAAGATTGCTCTGAGTGTATGAATCAGGAGAACGGTTGTGATAAGTTGAAGATGGGTTTACAGAATCTGATCGATGAAGGATGTCTACAGTTCGACTGAGTCGTGAAAGACACTGATGAGATATCAACCGTGACCATCTATTACACTCCCGCTGAGATTCAAATGCCGGTCAATGCAGTTCCCGTGGCGAGTGTTGCGCCAGAAGGGCCCAGTCCTGTCACTATCACGGTGCCAGGACCAATTCCGTTCACGTCTACGAAGGCTATCCCATGGCACTATGGGGCAGATGTATATTACGAAGGTAAAAAACAGGAAGTTGAGCCGTCAGTCAGCCCAAATATTGATAATGTAGGGGGTGTAGGGGGCTTTACAAGGAGTGGAAGGTTGTTCGCTCCCCAAACCTTGAGAAGTGATAAGGAGGTAGAAGCTGCAGCGAAGGCTAAGGGTAAACAGGTGGTTGAAAGTGCGCCTACACCTGAAGCAGAGACAAAGATTACTTTTGATAAGGAAATGGAAGAATTTATGAAGATAATCAAGAAAAGCGATTATAAGATTGTGGACCAACTGAATCAGACTCCTTCAAAGATTTCAATCTTGTCACTATTGATGTGCTCTGATGCGCACCGGCAGGCGTTGTTGAAAGTGTTGAAGAGTGCGTACGTGCCACAAGAAATTACTGTTAATCAGCTCGAGGGCGTAATCTCCAATGTTAATGTTAGCCATGGCTTGGGCTTTACAAGTAGAGATTTGACGGTTGAAGGAAGAAACCATAATAAGGCTTTGCATATCACGATGGAGTGTAAGGGCGCAGTGTTATCTCATGTACTGGTAGACACTGGTTCATCACTCAATGTCTTGCCCAAGAAGGCATTAATGAAGCTGGAAGTTGACGGTTTGATCTTAAGGCCTAGTGAATTGGTGGTCAGAGCATTCGATGGAACTAGACGAACTGTGTTTGGTGAGGTGGAATTGCCCGTACAAATTGGACCACAGGTATTCAAATCCACGTTCCATGTAATGGACATACAACCTGCATATAGCTGCCTATTGGGACGCCCTTGGATTCACGGAGCCGGGGCTGTTACTTCTACTCTACATCAAAAGCTGAAGTATGAGTTTGAAGGGCAGGTTGTGACAGTGTGCGGGGAAGAAGACATCTTTGTGAGTCACTTGTCCACGTTCAAGTACATTGAAATGGATGGGGAAATTCATGAGATGCTGTGCCAATCATTTGAAGCAGTCAATATTGACGATGCACCTGAGTCTTCTTCTGTACCAATTGGGGCTGGTACCTCCATTTCATCTTACAAACAAGCTGTCGAAGTCGTCAGGGCAGGCAACGCCCAAGGTTGGGGCAGGTTGATAGAGACCCCAATGAAGGAAGACAAATTTGGTATTGGTTATCATCCCTCTACAACTTCAGATGCGGGGAGCAGGGGACCCATTACTTTCAATAGTGGGGGAATTATCTACACGGACCAGTCTTGTGCAGCCACAGAGGATAGTGTTGACAGTAATTGTGACCTGGACAACTGGGTACGCCCTCGTGCTCCGGGACAACAAGTGCAAAACTGGTCCGTTGAAGAAGTCATCCGGGTTACTCTTCAGACAGAGTAATTTTTCTTTGTTTTTTCTAACCATAATGCATGACAAAATCTTGCGCTCTGCCCAAGGCGTATAGATTCATTTGTAGGGCCACCATGGTTGCATTTGCAATGTTTAATCATTAATAAAGGACGTTTTGCAATCAAATTTTGTTCTCTGTCTTTCAGTTTTTATTTTTGCACAAAAAATAATAAAATGGTAATGTTTCATTTTCTTTTGTTTTACTTAAAAATAAATTCTAAAATAAGGCATGAACCCGTTCATGCAGACTTGATCCTCCGGATACCACTGATAACGATTTTGATATGGCTATGTATGACTTTGACAATCCGATTTATCAAGCCGAAGAAGGGGATGAGAAAGATTGTGAACTTTCTGAAGAACTGGCCAGATTGTTGAAACAAGAGGAAAGGGTCATCCAGCCTCATCAGGAGACTGTAGAAATCATCAATATTGGTACCAAGGACGCCAAGAAAGAGATCAGGATTGGTGCCAGCCTGCAAGCAGATGTGAAGCAAACTTTGACGGAAATGTTGCGCGAGTATGTTGACATCTTCGCCTGGTCGTATCAAGACATGCCGGGGTTGGATACAGATATTGTTGTGCACAGGCTGCCATTAAGAGAAGAATGTCCGCCAGTCAAGCAGAAACTTCGTCGGACTCACCCCGACATGGCTTTAAAGATTAAGGAGGAAGTCCAGAAGCAGTGGGATGCTGGTTTTCTTGCTGTGACAAAGTATCCTCCATGGGTAGCCAACATCGTGCCAGTACCGAAGAAAGATGGAAAAGTGAGAATGTGTGTGGATTATCGAGATCTTAATAAAGCTAGCCCGAAAGATGATTTTCCACTACCTCATATTGATGTGCTGGTCGATAATACAGCTCAGTTTTCAGTGTTCTCATTTATGGACGGTTTCTCCGGGTACAACCAGATCAAGATGGCACCTGAAGACATGGAGAAGACCACGTTCATTACTCCGTGGGGTACATATTGTTATAAAGTAATGCCTTTTGGGTTGAAAAACGCAGGGGCAACGTACCAGCGGGCGATGGTGACATTGTTTCATGACTTGATTCATAAGGAGATCGAATGTTATGTAGATGATATGATTGCCAAGTCGGGAACAGAAGAGGAACATCTGGTTAACCTGAAAAAGCTGTTTGAAAGGTTGAGAAAGTTCCGTCTGAGATTAAATCCAAACAAGTGCACGTTTGGGGTGCGTTCTGGAAAGTTACTGGGTTTCATTGTGAGCGAAAGAGGAATCGAGGTTGATCCTGCCAAGGTGAAAGCAATACAAGAAATGCCTGAACCGAGAACAGAAAAAGAGGTTCGTGGTTTCTTGGGTAGATTGAACTACATTGCAAGGTTCATATCTCACCTAACAGCCACGTGTGAGCCAATATTTAAATTGTTAAGGAAAGATCAAACGGTCAGGTGGAATGACGATTGCCAATTGGCATTCGATAAGATAAAAGAATACTTGCAGGAACCTCCGATTCTAATACCTCCAGTTGAAGGGAGACCACTGATAATGTATCTGACAGTGCTTGAAGGTGCCATGGGTTGTGTTCTCGGTCAACATGACGAGACAGGTAGGAAGGAGCATGCTATTTACTACCTGAGCAAAAAGTTCAATGATTGTGAGTCCCGATACTCAATGCTTGAAAAGACATGCTGTGCGCTTGCATGGGCCGCTAAGCGATTGAGGCAATATATGGTTAGGCACACGACCTTGTTGATTTCAAAAATGGATCCTATCAAGTATATTTTCGAGAAACCAGCATTGACAGGCAGAGTTGCACGGTGGCAAATGGTCTTGACAGAGTATGACATTCAGTACACTTCACAAAAGGCCATCAAAGGAAGTATCTTGTCCGACTATCTTGCGCAACAGCCGATTGATGATTACCAACCCATGAAGTTTGACTTCCCTGATGAGGACATCATGTTTCTCAAAGCTAAAGACTGCGAGGAACCACTTCCGGAGGAGGGGCCAGACCCTGAATCCAAATGGAGTCTGATGTTTGATGGGGCTGTCAATATGAATGGGTGCGGAGTTGGAGCAGTTCTTATCACGCCGGAAGGTGTTCATATGCCTTTCACTGCACGAATAACTTTCGGATGCACCAACAATGAAGCAGAGTACGAAGCTTGTATAATGGGGATCGAGGAGGCGATTAATCTACGGATTAAAACCCTTGATATATTCGGTGATTCAGCTTTGGTAATCAATCAAGTGAAAGGGAGTTGGTACATGCACCAAGCAAATCTAGTGCCGTATAGAGATTATACGAGGAGATTGCTGACATTTTTCACAACAGTGAAACTGTACCATATTCCTCGAGATGAGAATAGGTTCGCGGATGCCTTGGCCACTTTGTCTTCCATGATCAAAGTGCAAGGATGGAACCATGTACCTAAGATTGAGGTATCCCGCCTTGACAGACCAGCATTTGTGTTTGCGGTCGATGCAGCGTCTGATGACAAGCCATGGTTTTATGACATTAAGTGTTTCTTGAAAAGTCAAGAGTACCCGCCCGGGGCATCGTCCAAAGACAGGAAGACGTTGAGAAGGTTAGCTGGTAGTTTCTTCCTGAACAAAGATGGCGTGCTGTATAAAAGAAATTTTGACACGGTCCTGCTTAGATGTGTGGATAGACATGAAGCAGACTTGTTGATGATTGAAGTGCACGAAGGCTCTTTCGGTACCCATGCCGGAGGGCATGCAATGGCTAAAAAGTTGTTAAGGTCGGGATATTATTGGTTGACTATGGAGTCAGATTGTTGCAAATATGCCCGCAAATGCCATAAATGCCAGATCTACGCAGATAAAGTGCATGTACCTCCAAATCCGTTGAGTATCATGTCGTCGCCTTGGCCGTTTGCCATGTGGGGCATTGATATGATCGGAAAGATTGAGCCTACAGCTTCCAATGGTCATCGTTTCATCTTGGTGGCAATTGATTACTTCACCAAATGGGTTGAAGCCGCGTCTTATGCCAATGTTACAAAGCAAGTGGTCGCTCGTTTCTTAAAACGGGATCTCATTTGCCGATATGGAGTTCCCGAAAGAATCATTACTGATAATGGTTCTAATTTGAATAATAAGATGATGGCTGAGTTATGCCGGGACTTCAAAATCGAACATCACAATTCTTCTCCGTACCGCCCAAAGATGAATGGCGCGGTCGAAGCGGCCAACAAAAATATCAAGAAGATTGTACAGAAGATGGTTGTCACGTACAAAGATTGGCATGAGATGTTACCATTTGCTTTGCATGGGTATCGAACGTCGGTACGCACGTCCACTGGGGCAACCCCATTCTCACTTGTATATGGTATGGAGGCAGTGCTACCGGTTGAAGTAGAGATTCCGTCCCTCAGAGTCATGATGGATGTTAAGCTAGATGAAGCTGAATGGGTACGAGCCAGATTTGATCAGTTGAGCCTTATTGAGGAAAAGCGATTGGCGGCTGTATGTCATGGGCAACTATACCAGCGCAGAATGAAGCAGGCATTTGACCAAAAGGTGCGTCCTCGGGTTTACAAAGTCGGAGATGTGGTACTCAAAAGGATCCTTCCTCCCAATACAGACCACAGGGGCAAATGGACTCCTAATTATGAAGGTCCATTCGTGGTTAAAAAGGTCTTTTCGGGCGGAGCTTTATTGCTTACAACCATGGATGGCGAAGACTTTTCATCCCCTGTCAACTCGGACGTAGTCAAAAAATACTTCGCATGAATAGACCCGCTGGATAATAAAAATAAAAAAAATCCAGGCAAAAAAGGGCATCCCGGCGAACCAAAAACAGAATAAGGTTCGGGCAAAAATTAGGGATATAATTGAAAAAATTTGTACACCCGGTAAGTTGAAAACCCGAAAGGGCAACTTAGGCAAAAAAGGGTATCCTGGTGGATCGAAAACCTGAAAGGGCGGTCCACACAAAAGAGGGATTTAAGCGAATGACTACAGTCTGAGTTATCTGTACCCATTACCGTTTGAACAACTGACGTTCTGAAGAATAGGAATCGGTCTGATCATTCCTCAGAAGGCAAGGTCGGGGAGTTTTGAAGACATACTGGTCATAACAGAATGGAAACTCAGTGGAATTCCGTTTTCACATTGCCATTAGGATAGTTTCTTTTCTCAATTTTCAGCGATCACCTCTTTCCAGGGATTGCTTCCAGATGTAATTGCCTATTCTGGGCTCTCAGTCAATAAATTGAATTTCAATAAAAAGCTTTCTATTTTTGTTTTATTGCTTTGTTTGCAAAAACGTCCTAATTGTTGATAAAACATTGCATTTGAAAACATGGCAGCCTTGCAATAACATGCGCAGAAAAAACATTTGAAATTACTTCGAATGTTGAATATTCCCGGATGGTGGATTCTAGCCACGCAATATTCGGGGCATGTGGGCATATTCTTTTGTTGCAGGTAGCAGGTGCAGATGATTTTAAGCACAAGACTAGCAATAAATCACCCCACGCAAAAGACTGGGGCAATTATGGGTAAGGAGATCGGCGTTCATCGGGTCGATCTCAGTGAATTAAGTTCAACTGGGTACCGTGGTATCTTATTAAGTCGATTCTCTCATTCAGTACTTCCAACAACTACAAGCTTTTCTGTGTCGATAACGGTCACAGGTTCCCCAAAAGGGTGGTCTCGTCGACACCGAAACTGATGGTCATTGCCCCAGCGAAGTCACAAGAGTTGGAAGAGGCTAGATCTTCTGTAAAATCCTCTTATGACATCCGCTTCGGGGACAAATTGTTGGTTTTCTTAAGCATGGGGCATGTTGTTTCCCCAGCATGAAGTGTTGATCACCCCCCAGTAGAGTTTGATGGTCATTATCCCCAGCGAAGTCGCAGGAGTTCGAAGAAGCTAAATCTTCTGTAAAAACCTCTTATGACATCCTCTTCGGGGACAAATTGTTTGGTTCCCCAGCATGAAGTGTTGATCATCCCCAGTAGAGTTTGAGGACAGTTGGTCTTCTGTAAAATCCTCTCAAAAGGCATTCCCCAACACGAGACGCTTTAAAGCAGTTTTCTCCAGCAGAGTTTGTTATAAACCCGTCATCCCTAACGGAATTGTCTAAAGGGAAGCTCGCCTAACATGGGGCATTGTAGTACTTATCCTAAGCACGACAGTCATATTCTGCAGCAGACTACTGTGGATTTGCTTTGAGTTTCCCCAACAGATCTCTAAGGACTCTTTCTAGCAAGTTGCAGTGGAATGTTCTAACCAGGATTTGCATATCCCTGGCAGAGTAGCCCTGATACCCAGCAAGATCGTATCTCTGGCCATGGTATCCCCACAGAGGTCAGCATCGAATCTTGTCAGCAACTTCCAGCTGAGTTGTTGTTCTCTCCGCAGAGGTTTATCAGATCGACAGAATCTATTCCTCAACAAGGATGGTACAGCCTTTCCCCAGCCGGGTCAGAAGGTTGATAATCCCTATAAAGGATCTTGGGTTGAATAAATCCCCAAGCAGAGTTTTAATGGCTCATTTCCCCAGCAGGACGTCATTTAAAAATTCTCATCCCCAGCGGAATCGCTGTGACCAGAATTCATTCCCCCAAACAGATGGAATAATTCCTGGTAGAGTCGTCATTCCCTCATATCTTAAAGTCCAATTTATTTTTGGCAAGCTTGACAATTCGAAGCAGACGGATTGTTCATCCATTCGCCAGCAGAGATATTATCCTTTTAGGAGTCTCCGAGATTAAATCATTGATTGTGGTTCCTCAGCAGAGTCGGCAGAGATGTCTGGCGCAGAGGCAGAGAGTAATTCGATTTTAAAATTCTAAAAGTCCAACAGTGGATTGGCAAAAGTCCGTCTTCGGGTGGCAAAAGTCCAACAGTGGATTGGCAAAAGTCCGTCTTCGGGTGGCAAAAGTCCAACAGTGGATTGGCAAAAGTCCGTCTTCGGGTGGCAAAAGTCCAACAGTGGATTGGCAAAAGTCCGTCTTCGGGTGGCAAAAGTCCAACAGTGGATTGGCAAAAGTCCATCTTCGGGTGGCAAAGCAGCTAAAAGTCCAACAGTGGATTGGCAAAAGTCCGTCTTCGGGTGGCAAAAGTCCAACAGTGGATTGGCGAAAGGTCCATCTAAGGGTGGCAAATTCTTAAAGTCCAACAGTGGATTGGCAAAAGTCCGTCTTCGGGTGGCAAAAGTCCAACAGTGGATTGGCAAAAGTCCGTCTTCGGGTGGCACGAAGCTGCGAAGTCCACCAGTAGTGTGGCAAGCCAGTAGTCGTCTGGCGTCGTTCAAAAAGACATTTCCAAAGTCCACCAGTAGTGTGGCAGGCCAGTAGTCGTCTGGAATTGCATAAAAGACAGTATTAAAGTCCACCATCAGCGTGGCAAGCCAGTAGTCGTCTGGCATCGTTCAAAAGACAGATCTCTCCGACGTTTCATCGAGGATTCAATCCAGCAGTCTCGTTGGGTTTATATCCCTTTTCTTCTTCACCCAGAGCAAATTTTTGGTTATTTTTGGTATTCAATCACTATATACCTTGAAAGTCCGAAAGCATTTGCTTTCAGGCATTCAGGTCTACAGCGCTTGAATAGGGGCAGCTGTAATACCCCAAAATTTGCTCTCCCCTTTTGTCATCATAGCATGGCATTATCATTTATCATATCATATCCACCTCATTAACATTACATTGCATTTAACATAGAAAAATGAAGCATGGCATCCTTCTTACCATCAGGGCATGTGATCAGGTGGGAGATGGACAATCAAGAGATCATTCAAAGCACAAAAAGGTAAATCAAGTTTCCTCAAGGCAAGCCAAGAGGCCTCTCATGTCTCATACTATCTCAATTGATCTTCCAAAACCTCAAGGAAGTGAGATTCAATGGGAGATTGAAGCACTACATCTTTCACTATGCAAGAGGTTCAAAAATTGAAGGAAAACCCTCAAAAGAGATAGCTCATTGATTCAAAATCATTCTCAAGTGGCATTTCTCATCATCCTTTAAGAGGATACACAACATACTCTGAGGAATTTGGATTTGGAAGATGTGCAATTTCCTCCTAACCAGAGAGGGTCAAAATTAGGGTTTCTAATAAAATCAGGATATCTCTGATTTTTTGGACAAAGCTTGTTGTCATGATATTCTACATGTTCTTAAGTGTATGTGTATGGAAAATTGCCTCTCAATTGGTTTTGGAAGTGTTTCAATTGGAAGAAAGATAAAAAATCAGGGAATTTGGGGCCAAGTCAAATAATCAGAGGAAAAAGTCAACTCTTGACTTTTTGAGGCCAAATTCATGAAATTCATGTTACATATGTCCAATGTACAAAATTTGGTCAAGAAACTCCAAAGGAATCATAAAAAAATCAAGATGTGGAAAGTTGCCATTTTTGGAAGAGGAAGGGTTACTAAAAATAGCAAGTTTTGGCCATTTTGCATCAGAATTTGAACCAAGGCCATTCAAATTTGGAGTACCAAATGAAAATTCCACTCTGCCTCAATGAAAGGCCTTGCTTTAAGCTTCAAATCCATGTGTGGAACATCTCCATTGGATAAAAAATGAGGGAGATATGATTGATCAAAGTTTGAGCAAAGTAGGTTCAAAACTAGGTCATGACCAAGATTTTCAGGGCACGCGCGCAGTCATTTTAACAAACATGTGGTGGGCCAAATGTCCACTCATTTTACTCATGGTTAAAGGCTTCAAATGAAAAATCTTGCAACATCAAAGTTGTTCCCCTATGTGAGATCTTCAAGATCGATGTTCATGATTTTTTCATTTGATCAAAGGACAAGGAGTTATGATAGCTCAAAGATTGGTCAACACAACTGAAAATCCATGCCATGCACACCTTGCCATGCCATGCCACAAATTGCTCGCCCATGCACCAGTCGTTTTCCATCTGTTTATGATGATTTTTAGACATGTTTGAGGTACCTTTTCAACTCAAGTCCAACACCAAAATTGTCCTATGATGCTTCCTCAATCCATTGACACCAAGATGATTCATTTTCGTGCCTTGGTCATAAAGAAATCCATGTTCAAACATCACCATCTGCATTGAGGCATTGACTGTCATGTGTAGCAGTTCACACTTTGTTTTGGTTCAGTCACACCACAAACACTTCACCATCACCAGCTGTTTTCTTTTCCTCATTTGCCCAAACATTCTGGCACGTGCTTCCACTTTGTTACTTCTTACATGAGAAGGGAAACTTGCGAAACTTCCACCACAAGCTACTGCTGCATAACACCACCTCACCATTATCCTCACCATAAGTGACCATGAGCTCTTCCACACTAAAACAAAACCTCTCCAACTCGTGTCACTAACTGTCATGACTCATTCTGTTAACTCAAACTCAGTTAACTAACTCAGTTAACTGTAGTTCTAACCATCAACCACCAGGGTCAAATCATAACCACGCCTATATAAACAATTCTAACAGATTTGGAAAGGGAGATTCTGATTGTTTCACTCTCACTCCAAAAGCACTCTCAACTTTCTCTCTGAATTTTCTCTCTACCTGCACGAACTCCTCAAGTTCTTCTTCAACCTTCACAATCAAGCAAGAAGACATCACTGAAGCATGGAATAGCACAGTTATCTCCAATTTCAGATTCAGATTTCCTCTTATTCTCAAGATCAAATAGCATTTATTTTGCTCAAATTGAAGTTCTAGAAGTTCAAGAACAAGTTCTCATCTCTGGTTTTCTCAAAAATCCAAAGATCTTCAAGTTTCAGGTTCCAAAAGTTCTCAAACTTTGCTTGCACGATTTGATGTTATTTTAACTGGTTGATGTGTTATTTGAGCTTATTAGAAGCTATATGAAACCGGTTAGTTGATAGAGCTTCTTAGAAGCTTAGATCCAAAACCTAGGGCTAATTTCATTGCTTCGATTCTCTCTGTTTGTGTGTTGTTTGTGAAAAATAAGCCTAGATTCATGATCTATGTGACTTCCTGAACATTTTGATGTGTATTGCATAAATTTCTGGAATGTTTGATTGATTGCAGTGCCGGAGAGTGGCCGGAGAAGGTGACCGGAGGTCCCTCTCCGGCCGGTGAGGTTTCATTAGGGTTTATATGCCAGATTAAGTCGTGTCCGTTGATTTGTTTTGATCCAAGGGTGGTGGTGGTGCCAGCGAATAAATGGAGAGGGTGTGTGTCACGTGCTTCATTTTTTCCATCTGATGATTAGCATGCGCGTGTGTACATGGTTATTAGTGTGTACTAGCAATGTGAGATGCTTGATTTGATTACCTTGACTTTTACATTGACCTGACCTAATCTGATGGTTGTGAGTGAGTCAAAATGGTTGACTGATGGTACACGCTAGTTATGGTGTTTTGCGTGCTTACTGGACCTAAGCCAGATTGATATCCACACCCCATGTTTTCAAGGCCCAATGATTTTGAACTGTTAATTTGCTATGCATGCACCCCCTTCTTTAGTTCCATTTCATTTTATTTCTCATTTTTGCTACACGTTTCCTAATTAATTTTTAAAAATACCAAAACATATTGGAAAATTCTACAAAAATTCATGTGTATTCTTAAAGCATTTAGGAAATTTTTCATGATTTTATTTTCTGATTTTATGACCTTTTTGCCCCTGTTCCATAATTTTCTTTGAATTTCTTTGATGTGCATTCTTAATATGGTACATGATCTTGTTTAATTTTGTTCTTAATCATTAAAAATTGTTTTGATGCTCTTCTTTTTGCATTGAGTCATTAATACATTTAAGCATGTTAAATGATTTTTGTTTGGTTTTTTGGACCACTTTATGACATGTCTTGATGCCTATATTTGTACCACTTTGCATGACATTTCAACTTGACCTAATTGCTTTGTTTGAAGTCATTTTGCTTTGAATTTTGATATGCTATTTTGATATGTGATTCATCTCTGATTAGTGAACTCTAATACCATGTTTTCATATTTTTCATGAGGCCATTTGATTTTTGTTTGATGCATTTCATTTAAAGCATTATAACATGTCATATCATTGTAATCTTTGGTGCATGTTTTCTTTGGTGTATACTTGCATGATCATTTGCATATTTGGTGAACCATTCACTTGACATTATAGGTCATTGGTACATATTATATGTCATCCTTGCATGTTGACTTTCATTTAAACCTTGTGCACCTTTAACATGTTGTGTTTGTACTTGTGTTCTCTTTTTGAACTTTCATTTCAATTCTTCTTATATTACTTCTTGAATGTCTTGAAGTTGATTCATAAATACTTTTGAGGTGTTTATAAACCATTTTCCATTTAGTTTCAATTCTGGTTGTTGATTTACATGTTCCATTTATGCATGTCCTCTTCATTTCTTTCCATCTTTCATCTACCCCTTCTTCTTGTAACATGTTTAAATGCTAATGGGTGATGATTATTGCTTATTCACTTGCACTTGTATGATGATATTCACTTGGTTTCCATATGATGCCCATTCTGGTTGTGGTTCTAGGATTTGTTTTCTCATTTAATTCTTTTGAGTTTTATGATGCATTACATGTTCTTTTACTTCTTATACTTCTTATACATGTTTACTAACCATGTAGGGGCTTTGGTAAGTTTCATTTGAGTGTGGATAAGGAATCCACATTCAACTTCTATCCTTTCTCTTTTACAATTCCATTTTGTGTTTTGTTAAGCACTTATGTGCTTTCTTTTAATAACTCATTACTTTCCCTTTTTGAATTACAATTCATCTTCTACTTTGGAAGTGAATTGTTTAATTCTTTCTTTCTTTAGACTTTAGGTTGAAACCTCACAAACCTTTAGGATCACTCCCTTTAATCTTCAATTAGGATTGAGTCTTAGTCCATATAGGTTTTACCTTTTCTCCTCTCTTGAGTCTCTTTTCTCATCTCCAAGAAAATTCAAAACATATAATAAAGGTAGGCATTTATTGCATTTAGGCCTTTCATATAAAGAAAAGATTATAAGGGGTCTTCTCTTGTAATCTTAGAATGTGTAGCATATAGCCCATCTTGGGTCAATGTGTTAAACATTTGATCTTGTATGAGGGACTTAAATGCAATACTTGTTGAAGGTGCAAATAATAAAAAACACTTCTTCACTTCATAATTTACAAAAACACTTAATAAACACAAGTATGCTAGTGTGTTTGAACCTTGACAATTGGAGTTAAGTGTGGAGGTCTTCTTCACTCTTAGTGTGCTTTCTTACCCATTCCATCTTGGAATGTTAGAATGTACACATTCCAATGACTAAGATTCAGATACACTGTCATATGCAAACAAATGAAAAGACTCTTAAAAGACAAAAACAAACAATAACGTCTTTCCTTCGGGAATTCTTTTCTCACCCCATTCACTCTTAGCGTACGAACGCGCTTCTACTCGTTCTCTTGCAAGATGGTAACGCACTCGGACCAGCGAGCCTGCAACACCTGAGCTAGAACGTTAGCCGTTCCTTAAAAAATGCAAATAATCCATCCCTAGTGAGGGGAACTACGTCGCTCTGATTCTCATGTTCCCGATGAGATACGTAGGCAGTGGGGTAGGGCCCATGCGAGCACTTCTTTTATTTTCCCTACATTTGTTTCTTGTTCCTTTTTCATTCTTTCTCCTTTATTTCTTTCAGTTCCTTTTTCAGTATCCTTTTCTATCACCCTTTGATTGAAGCAGCAAGCGTGGATCCCATCGGGTACGATGGACGCGTGGGGGTGCTAATACCTTCCTCTCGCGTAACCGACTCCCGAACCCATTTCTCTTGGTCGCGAGACCATGCTCTTTCCTTCTCTTCAGGTTTATGCGGTGTTTCCTTTCCCTCTCTTGGGATAAATACACATTGCTGGCGACTCTGTTTCGGTGCCACTTTCGCGTTTGTACTAGGATGAAAATCCCGGGAGCGACATAACCAAGAAAAGATACCAACCAATAGTTGGGATAAAAGAAGGGTACCAACCAATGGTTGGGATAACAAAGAAAAGATACCAACCAATAGTTGGGATAAAAGAAGGGTACCAACCAATAGTTGGGATAACCAAGAAAAGATACCAACCAATAGTTGGGATAAAAGAAGGGTACCAACCAATAGTTGGGATAACCAAGAAAAGATACCAACCAATAGTTGGGATAACAGAAGGATACCAACCAATAGTTGGGATAACCAAGAAAAGATACCAACCAATAGTTGGGATAAAAGAAGGGTACCAACCAATAGTTGGGATAACCAAGAAAAGATTCCAACCAATAGTTGGGATAAAAGAAGGGTACCAACCAATAGTTGGGATAACCAAGAAAAGATACCAACCATTAGTTGGGACAAAAGAAGGGTACCAACCAATAGTTGGGATGACCAAGAAACGATACCAACCAATAGTTGGGGTAAAAGAAGGGTACCAACCAATAGTTGGGATAACCAAGAAAAGATAACAACCAATAGTTGGGATAAAAGAAGGGTACCAACCAATAGTTGGGATAACCAAGAAAAGATACCAACCAATAGTTGGGATAAAAGAAGGGTACCAAGCAATAGTTGGGATGACCAAGAAACGATACCAACCAATAGTTGGGATAAAAGAAGGGTACCAAACAATAGTTGGGATAACCAAGAATCTATACCAACCAATAGTTGGGATAACCAAGAAACGATACCAACCAATAGTTGGGATAAAAGAAGGGTACCAACCAATAGTTGGGATAACCAAGAAAAGATACCAACCAATAGTTGGGATAAAAGAAGGGTACCAACCAATAGTTGGGATAACAAAGAAAAGATACCAACCAATAGTTGGGATAAAAGAAGGGTACCAACCAATAGTTGGGATAACCAAGAAAAGATACCAACCAATAGTTGGGATAAAAGAAGGGTACCAACCAATAGTTGGGATAACCAAGAAAAGATACCAACCAATAGTTGGGATAAAAGAAGGATACCAACCAATAGTTGGGATAACCAAGAAAAGATACCAACCAATAGTTGGGATAAAAGAAGGGTACCAACCAATAGTTGGGATAACCAAGAAAAGATTCCAACCAATAGTTGGGATAAAAGAAGCGTACAAACCAATAGTTGGGATAACCAAGAAAAGATACCAACCATTAGTTGGGATAAAAGAAGGGTACCAACCAATAGTTGGGATAACCAAGAAAAGATAACAACCAATAGTTGGGATAAAAGAAGGGTACCAACCAATAGTTGGGATAACCAAGAAAAGATACCAACCAATAGTTGGGATAAAAGAAGGGTACCAAGCAATAGTTGGGATGACCAAGAAACGATACCAACCAATAGTTGGGATAAAAGAAGGGTACCAAACAATAGTTGGGATAACCAAGAATCTATACCAACCAATAGTTGGGATAACCAAGAAACGATACCAACCAATAGTTGGGATAAAAGAAGGGTACCAACCAATAGTTGGGATAACCAAGAAAAGATAACAACCAATAGTTGGGATAAAAGAAGGGTACCAACCAATAGTTGGGATAACCAAGAAAAGATACCAACCAATAGTTGGGATAAAAGAAGGGTACCAAGCAATAGTTGGGATGACCAAGAAACGATACCAACCAATAGTTGGGATAAAAGAAGGGTACCAAACAATAGTTGGGATAACCAAGAATCTATACCAACCAATAGTTGGGATAACCAAGAAACGATACCAACCAATAGTTGGGATAAAAGAAGGGTACCAACCAATAGTTGGGATAACCAAGAAAAGATACCAACCAATAGTTGGGATAAAAGAAGGGAACCAACCAATAGTTGGGATAACAAAGAAAAGATACCAACCAATAGTTGGGATAAAAGAAGGGTACCAACCAATAGTTGGGATAACCAAGAAAAGATACCAACCAATAGTTGCGATAAAAGAAGGGTACCAACCAATAGTTGGGATAACCAAGAAAAGATTCCAACCAATAGTTGGGATAAAAGAAGGGTACAAACCATTAGTTGGGATAACCAAGAAAAGATACCAACCATTAGTTGGGATAAAAGAAGGGTACCAACCAATAGTTGGGATGACCAAGAAACGATACCAACCAATAGTTGGGGTAAAAGAAGGGTACCAACCAATAGTTGGGATAACCAAGAAAAGATAACAACCAATAGTTGGGATAAAAGAAGGGTACCAACCAATAGTTGGGATAACCAAGAAAAGATACCAACCAATAGTTGGGATAAAAGAAGGGTACCAAGCAATAGTTGGGATGACCAAGAAACGATACCAACCAATAGTTGGGATAAAAGAAGGGTACCAAACAATAGTTGGGATAACCAAGAATCTATACCAACCAATAGTTGGGATAACCAAGAAACGATACCAACCAATAGTTGGGATAAAAGAAGGGTACCAACCAATAGTTGGGATAACCAAGAAACGATACCAACCATTAGTTGGGATAAAAGAAGGGTACCAACCAATAGTTGGGATGACCAAGAAACGATACCAACCAATAGTTGGGGTAAAAGAAGGGTACCAACCAATAGTTGGGATAACCAAGAAAAGATAACAACCAATAGCTGGGATAAAAGAAGGGTACCAACCAATAGTTGGGATAACCAAGAAAAGATTCCAACCAATAGTTGGGATAAAAGAAGGGTACCAAGCAATAGTTGGGATGACCAAGAAACGATACCAACCAATAGTTGGGATAAAAGAAGGGTACCAAACAATAGTTGGGATAACCAAGAATCTATACCAACCAATAGTTGGGATAACCAAGAAACGATACCAACCAATAGTTGGGATAAAAGAAGGGTACCAACCAATAGTTGGGATAACCAAGAAAAGATACCAACCAATAGTTGGGATAAAAGAAGGGTACCAACCAATAGTTGGGATAACAAAGAAAAGATACCAACCAATAGTTGGGATAAAAGAAGGGTACCAACCAATAGTTGGGATAACCAAGAAAAGATACCAACCAATAGTTGGGATAAAAGAAGGGTACCAACCAATAGTTGGGATAACCAAGAAAAGATACCAACCAATAGTTGGGATAAAAGAAGGGTACCAACCAATAGTTGGGATAACCAAGAAATGATACCAACCAATAGTTGGGATAAAAGAAGGGTACCAACCAATAGTTGGGATAACCAAGAAAAGATTCCAACCAATAGTTGGGATAAAAGAAGGGTACCAACCAATAGTTGGGATAACCAAGAAAAGATACCAACCATTAGTTGGGATAAAAGAAGGGTACCAACCAATAGTTGGGATGACCAAGAAACGATACCAACCAATAGTTGGGGTAAAAGAAGGGTACCAACCAATAGTTGGGATAACCAAGAAAAGATAACAACCAATAGTTGGGATAAAAGAAGGGTACCAACCAATAGTTGGGATAACCAAGAAAAGATACCAACCAATAGTTGGGATAAAAGAAGGGTACCAAGCAATAGTTGGGATGACCAAGAAACGATACCAACCAATAGTTGGGATAAAAGAAGGGTACCAAACAATAGTTGGGATAACCAAGAATCTATACCAACCAATAGTTGGGATAACCAAGAAACGATACCAACCAATAGTTGGGATAAAAGAAGGGTACATACCAATAGTTGGGATAACCAAGAAAAGATACCCACCAATAGTTGGGATAAAAGAAGGGTACCAACCAATAGTTGGGATAACAAAGAAAAGATACCAACCAATAGTTGGGATAAAAGAAGGGTACGAACCAATAGTTGGGATAACCAAGAAAAGATACCAACCAATAGTTGCGATAAAAGAAGGGTACCAACCAATAGTTGGGATAACCAAGAAAAGATACTAACCAATAGTTGGGATAAAAGAAGGATACCAACCAATAGTTGGGATAACCAAGAAAAGATACCAACCAATAGTTGGGATAAAAGAAGGGTACCAACCAATAGTTGGGATAACCAAGAAAAGATTCCAACCAATAGTTGGGATAAAAGAAGCGTACAAACCAATAGTTGGGATAACCAAGAAAAGATACCAAGCATTAGTTGGGATAAAAGAAGGGTACCAACCAATAGTTGGGATGACCAAGAAACGATACCAACCAATAGTTGGGGTAAAAGAAGGGTACCAAGCAATAGTTGGGATGACCAAGAAACGATACCAACCAATAGTTGGGATAAAAGAAGGGTACCAAACAATAGTTGGGATAACCAAGAATCTATACCAACCAATAGTTGGGATAACCAAGAAACGATACCAACCAATAGTTGGGATAAAAGAAGGGTACCAACCAATAGTTGGGATAACCAAGAAACGATACCAACCATTAGTTGGGATAAAAGAAGGGTACCAACCAATAGTTGGGATGACCAAGAAACGATACCAACCAATAGTTGGGGTAAAAGAAGGGTACCAACCAATAGTTGGGATAACCAAGAAAAGATAACAACCAATAGCTGGGATAAAAGAAGGGTACCAACCAATAGTTGGGATAACCAAGAAAAGATTCCAACCAATAGTTGGGATAAAAGAAGGGTACCAAGCAATAGTTGGGATGACCAAGAAACGATACCAACCAATAGTTGGGATAAAAGAAGGGTACCAAACAATAGTTGGGATAACCAAGAATCTATACCAACCAATAGTTGGGATAACCAAGAAACGATACCAACCAATAGTTGGGATAAAAGAAGGGTACCAACCAATAGTTGGGATAACCAAGAAAAGATACCAACCAATAGTTGGGATAAAAGAAGGGTACCAACCAATAGTTGGGATAACAAAGAAAAGATACCAACCAATAGTTGGGATAAAAGAAGGGTACCAACCAATAGTTGGGATAACCAAGAAAAGATACCAACCAATAGTTGGGATAAAAGAAGGGTACCAACCAATAGTTGGGATAACCAAGAAAAGATACCAACCAATAGTTGGGATAAAAGAAGGGTACCAACCAATAGTTGGGATAACCAAGAAACGATACCAACCAATAGTTGGGGTAAAAGAAGGGTACCAACCAATAGTTGGGATAACCAAGAAAAGATAACAACCAATAGTTGGGATAAAAGAAGGGTACCAACCAATAGTTGGGATAACCAAGAAAAGATACCAACCAATAGTTGGGATAAAAGAAGGGTACCAAGCAATAGTTGGGATGACCAAGAAACGATACCAACCAATAGTTGGGATAAAAGAAGGGTACCAAACAATAGTTGGGATAACCAAGAATCTATACCAACCAATAGTTGGGATAACCAAGAAACGATACCAACCAATAGTTGGGATAAAAGAAGGGTACATACCAATAGTTGGGATAACCAAGAAAAGATACCCACCAATAGTTGGGATAAAAGAAGGGTACCAACCAATAGTTGGGATAACAAAGAAAAGATACCAACCAATAGTTGGGATAAAAGAAGGGTACGAACCAATAGTTGGGATAACCAAGAAAAGATACCAACCAATAGTTGCGATAAAAGAAGGGTACCAACCAATAGTTGGGATAACCAAGAAAAGATACTAACCAATAGTTGGGATAAAAGAAGGATACCAACCAATAGTTGGGATAACCAAGAAAAGATACCAACCAATAGTTGGGATAAAAGAAGGGTACCAACCAATAGTTGGGATAACCAAGAAAAGATTCCAACCAATAGTTGGGATAAAAGAAGCGTACAAACCAATAGTTGGGATAACCAAGAAAAGATACCAAGCATTAGTTGGGATAAAAGAAGGGTACCAACCAATAGTTGGGATGACCAAGAAACGATACCAACCAATAGTTGGGGTAAAAGAAGGGTACCAAGCAATAGTTGGGATGACCAAGAAACGATACCAACCAATAGTTGGGATAAAAGAAGGGTACCAAACAATAGTTGGGATAACCAAGAATCTATACCAACCAATAGTTGGGATAACCAAGAAACGATACCAACCAATAGTTGGGATAAAAGAAGGGTACCAACCAATAGTTGGGATAACCAAGAAACGATACCAACCATTAGTTGGGATAAAAGAAGGGTACCAACCAATAGTTGGGATGACCAAGAAACGATACCAACCAATAGTTGGGGTAAAAGAAGGGTACCAACCAATAGTTGGGATAACCAAGAAAAGATAACAACCAATAGCTGGGATAAAAGAAGGGTACCAACCAATAGTTGGGATAACCAAGAAAAGATTCCAACCAATAGTTGGGATAAAAGAAGGGTACCAAGCAATAGTTGGGATGACCAAGAAACGATACCAACCAATAGTTGGGATAAAAGAAGGGTACCAAACAATAGTTGGGATAACCAAGAATCTATACCAACCAATAGTTGGGATAACCAAGAAACGATACCAACCAATAGTTGGGATAAAAGAAGGGTACCAACCAATAGTTGGGATAACCAAGAAAAGATACCAACCAATAGTTGGGATAAAAGAAGGGTACCAACCAATAGTTGGGATAACAAAGAAAAGATACCAACCAATAGTTGGGATAAAAGAAGGGTACCAACCAATAGTTGGGATAACCAAGAAAAGATACCAACCAATAGTTGGGATAAAAGAAGGGTACCAACCAATAGTTGGGATAACCAAGAAAAGATACCAACCAATAGTTGGGATAAAAGAAGGGTACCAACCAATAGTTGGGATAACCAAGAAATGATACCAACCAATAGTTGGGATAAAAGAAGGGTACCAACCAATAGTTGGGATAACCAAGAAAAGATTCCAACCAATAGTTGGGATAAAAGAAGGGTACCAACCAATAGTTGGGATAACCAAGAAAAGATACCAACCATTAGTTGGGATAAAAGAAGGGTACCAACCAATAGTTGGGATGACCAAGAAACGATACCAACCAATAGTTGGGGTAAAAGAAGGGTACCAACCAATAGTTGGGATAACCAAGAAAAGATAACAACCAATAGTTGGGATAAAAGAAGGGTACCAACCAATAGTTGGGATAACCAAGAAAAGATACCAACCAATAGTTGGGATAAAAGAAGGGTACCAAGCAATAGTTGGGATGACCAAGAAACGATACCAACCAATAGTTGGGATAAAAGAAGGGTACCAAACAATAGTTGGGATAACCAAGAATCTATACCAACCAATAGTTGGGATAACCAAGAAACGATACCAACCAATAGTTGGGATAAAAGAAGGGTACATACCAATAGTTGGGATAACCAAGAAAAGATACCCACCAATAGTTGGGATAAAAGAAGGGTACCAACCAATAGTTGGGATAACAAAGAAAAGATACCAACCAATAGTTGGGATAAAAGAAGGGTACGAACCAATAGTTGGGATAACCAAGAAAAGATACCAACCAATAGTTGGGATAAAAGAAGGGTACCAACCAATAGTTGGGATAACCAAGAAAAGATACCAACCAATAGTTGGGATAAAAGAAGGATACCAACCAATAGTTGGGATAACCAAGAAAAGATACCAACCAATAGTTGGGATAAAAGAAGGGTACCAACCAATAGTTGGGATAACCAAGAAAAGATTCCAACCAATAGTTGGGATAAAAGAAGCGTACAAACCAATAGTTGGGATAACCAAGAAAAGATACCAAGCATTAGTTGGGATAAAAGAAGGGTACCAACCAATAGTTGGGATGACCAAGAAACGATACCAACCAATAGTTGGGGTAAAAGAAGGGTACCAACCAATAGATGGGATAACCAAGAAAAGATAACAACCAATAGTTGGGATAAAAGAAGGGTACCAACCAATAGTTGGGATAACCAAGAAAAGATACCAACCAATAGTTGGGATAAAAGAAGGGTACCAAGCAATAGTTGGGATGACCAAGAAACGATACCAACCAATAGTTGGGATAAAAGAAGGGTACCAAACAATAGTTGGGATAACCAAGAATCTATACCAACCAATAGTTGGGATAACCAAGAAACGATACCAACCAATAGTTGGGATAAAAGAAGGGTACCAACCAATAGTTGGGATAACCAAGAAAAGATACCAACCAATAGTTGGGATAAAAGAAGGGAACCAACCAATAGTTGGGATAACAAAGAAAAGATACCAACCAATAGTTGGGATAAAAGAAGGGTACCAACCAATAGTTGGGATAACCAAGAAAAGATACCAACCAATAGTTGCGATAAAAGAAGGGTACCAACCAATAGTTGGGATAACCAAGAAAAGATTCCAACCAATAGTTGGGATAAAAGAAGGGTACCAAGCAATAGTTGGGATGACCAAGAAACGATACCAACCAATAGTTGGGATAAAAGAAGGGTCCCAAACAATAGTTGGGATAACCAAGAATCTATACCAACCAATAGTTGGGATAACCAAGAAACGATACCAACCAATAGTTGGGATAAAAGAAGGGTACCAACCAATAGTTGGGATAACCAAGAAACGATACCAACCATTAGTTGGGATAAAAGAAGGGTACCAACCAATAGTTGGGATGACCAAGAAACGATACCAACCAATAGTTGGGGTAAAAGAAAGGTACCAACCAATAGTTGGGATAACCAAGAAAAGATAACAACCAATAGCTGGGATAAAAGAAGGGTACCAACCAATAGTTGGGATAACCAAGAAAAGATTCCAACCAATAGTTGGGATAAAAGAAGGGTACCAAGCAATAGTTGGGATGACCAAGAAACGATACCAACCAATAGTTGGGATAAAAGAAGGGTACCAAACAATAGTTGGGATAACCAAGAATCTATACCAACCAATAGTTGGGATAACCAAGAAACGATACCAACCAATAGTTGGGATAAAAGAAGGGTACCAACCAATAGTTGGGATAACCAAGAAAAGATACCAACCAATAGTTGGGATAAAAGAAGGGTACCAACCAATAGTTGGGATAACAAAGAAAAGATACCAACCAATAGTTGGGATAAAAGAAGGGTACCAACCAATAGTTGGGATAACCAAGAAAAGATACCAACCAATAGTTGGGATAAAAGAAGGGTACCAACCAATAGTTGGGATAACCAAGAAAAGATACCAACCAATAGTTGGGATAAAAGAAGGATACCAACCAATAGTTGGGATAACCAGGAAAAGATACCAACCAATAGTTGGGATAAAAGAAGGGTACCAACCAATAGTTGGGATAACCAAGAAAAGATTCCAACCAATAGTTGGGATAAAAGAAGGGTACCAACCAATAGTTGGGATAACAAAGAAAAGATACCAACCATTAGTTGGGATAAAAGAAGGGTACCAACCAATAGTTGGGATGACCAAGAAACGATACCAACCAATAGTTGGGGTAAAAGAAGGGTACCAACCAATAGTTGGGATAACCAAGAAAAGATAACAACCAATAGTTGGGATAAAAGAAGGGTACCAACCAATAGTTGGGATAACCAAGAAAAGATACCAACCAATAGTTGGGATAAAAGAAGGGTACCAAGCAATAGTTGGGATGACCAAGAAACGATACCAACCAATAGTTGGGATAAAAGAAGGGTACCAAACAATAGTTGGGATAACCAAGAATCTATACCAACCAATAGTTGGGATAACCAAGAAACGATACCAACCAATAGTTGGGATAAAAGAAGGGTACCAACCAATAGTTGGGATAACCAAGAAAAGATACCAACCAATAGTTGGGATAAAAGAAGGGTACCAACCAATAGTTGGGATAACAAAGAAAAGATACCAACCAATAGTTGGGATAAAAGAAGGGTACCAACCAATAGTTGGGATAACCAAGAAAAGATACCAACCAATAGTTGGGATAAAAGAAGGGTACCAACCAATAGTTGGGATAACCAAGAAAAGATACCAACCAATAGTTGGGATAAAAGAAGGATACCAACCAATAGTTGGGATAACCAAGAAAAGATACCAACCAATAGTTGGGATAAAAGAAGGGTACCAACTAATAGTTGGGATAACCAAGAAAAGATTCCAACCAATAGTTGGGATAAAAGAAGCGTACAAACCAATAGTTGGGATAACCAAGAAAAGATACCAACCATTAGTTGGGATAAAAGAAGGGTACCAACCAATAGTTGGGGTGACCAAGAAACGATACCAACCAATAGTTGGGGTAAAAGAAGGGTACCAACCAATAGTTGGGATAACCAAGAAAAGATAACAGCCAATAGTTGGGATAAAAGAAGGGTACCAACCAATAGTTGGGATAACCAAGAAAAGATACCAACCAATAGTTGGGATAAAAGAAGGGTACCAAGCAATAGTTGGGATGACCAAGAAACGATACCAACCAATAGTTGGGATAAAAGAAGGGTACCAAACAATAGTTGGGATAACCAAGAATCTATACCAACCAATAGTTGGGATAACCAAGAAACGATACCAACCAATAGTTGGGATAAAAGAAGGGTACCAACCAATAGTTGGGATAACCAAGAAACGATACCAACCATTAGTTGGGATAAAAGAAGGGTACCAACCAATAGTTGGGATGACCAAGAAACGATACCAACCAATAGTTGGGGTAAAAGAAGGGTACCAACCAATAGTTGGGATAACCAAGAAAAGATAACAACCAATAGCTGGGATAAAAGAAGGGTACCAACCAATAGTTGGGATAACCAAGAAAAGATTCCGAACAATAGTTGGGATAAAAGAAGGGTACCAAGCAATAGTTGGGATGACCAAGAAACGATACCAACCAATAGTTGGGATAAAACAAGGGTACCAAACAATAGTTGGGATAACCAAGAATCTATACCAACCAATAGTTGGGATAACCAAGAAACGATACCAACCAATAGTTGGGATAAAAGAAGGGTACCAACCAATAGTTGGGATAACCAAGAAAAGATACCAACCAATAGTTGGGATAAAAGAAGGGTACCAACCAATAGTTGGGATAACAAAGAAAAGATACCAACCAATAGTTGGGATAAAAGAAGGGTACCAACCAATAGTTGGGATAACCAAGAAAAGATACCAACCAATAGTTGGGATAAAAGAAGGGTACCAACCAATAGTTGGGATAACCAAGAAAAGATACCAACCAATAGTTGGGATAAAAGAAGGATACCAACCAATAGTTGGGATAACCAAGAAAAGATACCAACCAATAGTTGCGATAAAAGAAGGGTACCAACCAATAGTTGGGATAACCAAGAAAAGATTCCAACCAATAGTTAGGATAAAAGAAGGGTACAAACCATTAGTTGGGATAACCAAGAAAAGATACCAACCATTAGTTGGGATAAAAGAAGGGTACCAACCAATAGTTGGGATGACCAAGAAACGATACCAACCAATAGTTGGGGTAAAAGAAGGGTACCAACCAATAGTTGGGATAACCAAGAAAAGATAACAACCAATAGTTGGGATAAAAGAAGGGTACCAACCAATAGTTGGGATAACCAAGAAAAGATACCAACCAATAGTTGGGATAAAAGAAGGGTACCAAGCAATAGTTGGGATGACCAAGAAACGATACCAACCAATAGTTGGGATAAAAGAAGGGTACCAAACAATAGTTGGGATAACCAAGAATCTATACCAACCAATAGTTGGGATAACCAAGAAACGATACCAACCAATAGTTGGGATAAAAGAAGGGTACCAACCAATAGTTGGGATAACCAAGAAACGATACCAACCATTAGTTGGGATAAAAGAAGGGTACCAACCAATAGTTGGGATGACCAAGAAACGATACCAACCAATAGTTGGGGTAAAAGAAGGGTACCAACCAATAGTTGGGATAACCAAGAAAAGATAACAACCAATAGCTGGGATAAAAGAAGGGTACCAACCAATAGTTGGGATAACCAAGAAAAGATTCCAAACAATAGTTGGGATAAAAGAAGGGTACCAAGCAATAGTTGGGATGACCAAGAAACGATACCAACCAATAGTTGGGATAAAACAAGGGTACCAAACAATAGTTGGGATAACCAAGAATCTATACCAACCAATAGTTGGGATAACCAAGAAACGATACCAACCAATAGTTGGGATAAAAGAAGGGTACCAACCAATAGTTGGGATAACCAAGAAAAGATACCAACCAATAGTTGGGATAAAAGAAGGGTACCAACCAATAGTTGGGATAACAAAGAAAAGATACCAACCAATAGTTGGGATAAAAGAAGGGTACCAACCAATAGTTGGGATAACCAAGAAAAGATACCAACCAATAGTTGGGATAAAAGAAGGGTACCAACCAATAGTTGGGATAACCAAGAAAAGATACCAACCAATAGTTGGGATAAAAGAAGGATACCAACCAATAGTTGGGATAACCAAGAAAAGATACCAACCAATAGTTGCGATAAAAGAAGGGTACCAACCAATAGTTGGGATAACCAAGAAAAGATTCCAACCAATAGTTAGGATAAAAGAAGGGTACAAACCATTAGTTGGGATAACCAAGAAAAGATACCAACCATTAGTTGGGATAAAAGAAGGGTACCAACCAATAGTTGGGATGACCAAGAAACGATACCAACCAATAGTTGGGGTAAAAGAAGGGTACCAACCAATAGTTGGGATAACCAAGAAAAGATAACAACCAATAGTTGGGATAAAAGAAGGGTACCAACCAATAGTTGGGATAACCAAGAAAAGATACCAACCAATAGTTGGGATAAAAGAAGGGTACCAAGCAATAGTTGGGATGACCAAGAAACGATACCAACCAATAGTTGGGATAAAAGAAGGGTACCAAACAATAGTTGGGATAACCAAGAATCTATACCAACCAATAGTTGGGATAACCAAGAAACGATACCAACCAATAGTTGGGATAAAAGAAGGGTACCAACCAATAGTTGGGATAACCAAGAAAAGATACCAACCAATAGTTGGGATAAAAGAAGGGTACCAACCAATAGTTGGGATAACAAAGAAAAGATACCAACCAATAGTTGGGATAAAAGAAGGGTACCAACCAATAGTTGGGATAACCAAGAAAAGATACCAACCAATAGTTGGGATAAAAGAAGGGTACCAACCAATAGTTGGGATAACCAAGAAAAGATACCAACCAATAGTTGGGATAAAAGAAGGATACCAACCAATAGTTGGGATAACCAAGAAAAGATACCAACCAATAGTTGCGATAAAAGAAGGGTACCAACCAATAGTTGGGATAACCAAGAAAAGATTCCAACCAATAGTTAGGATAAAAGAAGGGTACAAACCATTAGTTGGGATAACCAAGAAAAGATACCAACCATTAGTTGGGATAAAAGAAGGGTACCAACCAATAGTTGGGATGACCAAGAAACGATACCAACCAATAGTTGGGGTAAAAGAAGGGTACCAACCAATAGTTGGGATAACCAAGAAAAGATAACAACCAATAGTTGGGATAAAAGAAGGGTACCAACCAATAGTTGGGATAACCAAGAAAAGATACCAACCAATAGTTGGGATAAAAGAAGGGTACCAAGCAATAGTTGGGATGACCAAGAAACGATACCAACCAATAGTTGGGATAAAAGAAGGGTACCAAACAATAGTTGGGATAACCAAGAATCTATACCAACCAATAGTTGGGATAACCAAGAAACGATACCAACCAATAGTTGGGATAAAAGAAGGGTACCAACCAATAGTTGGGATAACCAAGAAACGATACCAACCATTAGTTGGGATAAAAGAAGGGTACCAACCAATAGTTGGGATGACCAAGAAACGATACCAACCAATAGTTGGGGTAAAAGAAGGGTACCAACCAATAGTTGGGATAACCAAGAAAAGATAACAACCAATAGCTGGGATAAAAGAAGGGTACCAACCAATAGTTGGGATAACCAAGAAAAGATTCCAAACAATAGTTGGGATAAAAGAAGGGTACCAAGCAATAGTTGGGATGACCAAGAAACGATACCAACCAATAGTTGGGATAAAACAAGGGTACCAAACAATAGTTGGGATAACCAAGAATCTATACCAACCAATAGTTGGGATAACCAAGAAACGATACCAACCAATAGTTGGGATAAAAGAAGGGTACCAACCAATAGTTGGGATAACCAAGAAAAGATACCAACCAATAGTTGGGATAAAAGAAGGGTACCAACCAATAGTTGGGATAACAAAGAAAAGATACCAACCAATAGTTGGGATAAAAGAAGGGTACCAACCAATAGTTGGGATAACCAAGAAAAGATACCAACCAATAGTTGGGATAAAAGAAGGGTACCAACCAATAGTTGGGATAACCAAGAAAAGATACCAACCAATAGTTGGGATAAAAGAAGGATACCAACCAATAGTTGGGATAACCAAGAAAAGATACCAACCAATAGTTGCGATAAAAGAAGGGTACCAACCAATAGTTGGGATAACCAAGAAAAGATTCCAACCAATAGTTAGGATAAAAGAAGGGTACAAACCATTAGTTGGGATAACCAAGAAAAGATACCAACCATTAGTTGGGATAAAAGAAGGGTACCAACCAATAGTTGGGATGACCAAGAAACGATACCAACCAATAGTTGGGGTAAAAGAAGGGTACCAACCAATAGTTGGGATAACCAAGAAAAGATAACAACCAATAGTTGGGATAAAAGAAGGGTACCAACCAATAGTTGGGATAACCAAGAAAAGATACCAACCAATAGTTGGGATAAAAGAAGGGTACCAAGCAATAGTTGGGATGACCAAGAAACGATACCAACCAATAGTTGGGATAAAAGAAGGGTACCAAACAATAGTTGGGATAACCAAGAATCTATACCAACCAATAGTTGGGATAACCAAGAAACGATACCAACCAATAGTTGGGATAAAAGAAGGGTACCAACCAATAGTTGGGATAACCAAGAAAAGATACCAACCAATAGTTGGGATAAAAGAAGGGTACCAACCAATAGTTGGGATAACAAAGAAAAGATACCAACCAATAGTTGGGATAAAAGAAGGGTACCAACCAATAGTTGGGATAACCAAGAAAAGATACCAACCAATAGTTGGGATAAAAGAAGGGTACCAACCAATAGTTGGGATAACCAAGAAAAGATACCAACCAATAGTTGGGATAAAAGAAGGATACCAACCAATAGTTGGGATAACCAAGAAAAGATACCAACCAATAGTTGGGATAAAAGAAGGGTACCAACCAATAGTTGGGATAACCAAGAAAAGATTCCAACCAATAGTTGGGATAAAAGAAGCGTACAAACCAATAGTTGGGATAACCAAGAAAAGATACCAACCATTAGTTGGGATAAAAGAAGGGTACCAACCAATAGTTGGGATGACCAAGAAACGATACCAACCAATAGTTGGGGTAAAAGAAGGGTACCAACCAATAGTTGGGATAACCAAGAAAAGATAACAACCAATAGTTGGGATAAAAGAAGGGTACCAACCAATAGTTGGGATAACCAAGAAAAGATACCAACCAATAGTTGGGATAAAAGAAGGGTACCAAGCAATAGTTGGGATGACCAAGAAACGATACCAACCAATAGTTGGGATAAAAGAAGGGTACCAAACAATAGTTGGGATAACCAAGAATCTATACCAACCAATAGTTGGGATAACCAAGAAACGATACCAACCAATAGTTGGGATAAAAGAAGGGTACCAACCAATAGTTGGGATAACCAAGAAACGATACCAACCATTAGTTGGGATAAAAGAAGGGTACCAACCAATAGTTGGGATGACCAAGAAACGATACCAACCAATAGTTGGGGTAAAAGAAGGGTACCAACCAATAGTTGGGATAACCAAGAAAAGATAACAACCAATAGCTGGGATAAAAGAAGGGTACCAACCAATAGTTGGGATAACCAAGAAAAGATTCCAAACAATAGTTGGGATAAAAGAAGGGTACCAAGCAATAGTTGGGATGACCAAGAAACGATACCAACCAATAGTTGGGATAAAAGAAGGGTACCAAACAATAGTTGGGATAACCAAGAATCTATACCAACCAATAGTTGGGATAACCAAGAAACGATACCAACCAATAGTTGGGATAAAAGAAGGGTACCAACCAATAGTTGGGATAACCAAGAAAAGATACCAACGAATAGTTGGGATAAAAGAAGGATACCAACCAATAGTTGGGATAACAAAGAAAAGATACCAACCAATAGTTGGGATAAAAGAAGGGTACCAACCAATAGTTGGGATAACCAAGAAAAGATACCAACCAATAGTTGGGATAAAAGAAGGGTACCAACCAATAGTTGGGATAACCAAGAAAAGATACCAACCAATAGTTGGGATAAAAGAAGGATACCAACCAATAGTTGGGATAACCAAGAAAAGATACCAACCAATAGTTGCGATAAAAGAAGGGTACCAACCAATAGTTGGGATAACCAAGAAAAGATTCCAACCAATAGTTGGGATAAAAGAAGGGTACCAAGCAATAGTTGGGATGACCAAGAAACGATACCAACCAATAGTTGGGATAAAAGAAGGGTACCAAACAATAGTTGGGATAACCAAGAATCTATACCAACCAATAGTTGGGATAACCAAGAAACGATACCAACCAATAGTTGGGATAAAAGAAAGGTACCAACCAATAGTTGGGATAACCAAGAAAAGATACCAACCAATAGTTGGGATAAAAGAAGGGTACCAACCAATAGTTGGGATAACAAAGAAAAGATACCAACCAATAGTTGGGATAAAAGAAGGGTACCAACCAATAGTTGGGATAACCAAGAAAAGATACCAACCAAAAGTTGGGATAAAAGAAGGGTACCAACCAATAGTTGGGATAACCAAGAAAAGATTCCAAACAATAGTTGGGATAAAAGAAGGGTACCAAGCAATAGTTGGGATGACCAAGAAACGATACCAACCAATAGTTGGGATAAAAGAAGGGTACCAAACAATAGTTGGGATAACCAAGAATCTATACCAAACAATAGTTGGGATAACCAAGAAACGATACCAACCAATAGTTGGGATAAAAGAAGGGTACCAACCAATAGTTGGGATAACCAAGAAAAGATACCAACGAATAGTTGGGATAAAAGAAGGGTACCAACCAATAGTTGGGATAACAAAGAAAAGATACCAACCAATAGTTGGGATAAAAGAAGGGTACCAACCAATAGTTGGGATAACCAAGAAAAGATACCAACCAATAGTTGGGATAAAAGAAGGGTACCAACCAATAGTTGGGATAACCAAGAAAAGATACCAACCAATAGTTGGGATAAAAGAAGGATACCAACCAATAGTTGGGATAACCAAGAAAAGATACCAACCAATAGTTGCGATAAAAGAAGGGTACCAACCAATAGTTGGGATAACCAAGAAAAGATTCCAACCAATAGTTGGGATAAAAGAAGGGTACCAAGCAATAGTTGGGATGACCAAGAAACGATACCAACCAATAGTTGGGATAAAAGAAGGGTACCAAACAATAGTTGGGATAACCAAGAATCTATACCAACCAATAGTTGGGATAACCAAGAAACGATACCAACCAATAGTTGGGATAAAAGAAAGGTACCAACCAATAGTTGGGATAACCAAGAAAAGATACCAACCAATAGTTGGGATAAAAGAAGGGTACCAACCAATAGTTGGGATAACAAAGAAAAGATACCAACCAATAGTTGGGATAAAAGAAGGGTACCAACCAATAGTTGGGATTACCAAGAAAAGATACCAACCAAAAGTTGGGATAAAAGAAGGGTACCAACCAATAGTTGGGATAACCAAGAAAAGATACCAACCAATAGTTGGGATAAAAGAAGGATACCAACCAATAGTTGGGATAACCAAGAAAAGATACCAACCAATAGTTGGGATAAAAGAAGGGTACCGACCAATAGTTGGGATAACCAAGAAAAGATTCCAACCAATAGTTGGGATAAAAGAAGCGTACAAACCAATAGTTGGGATAACCAAGAAAAGATACCAACCATTAGTTGGGATAAAAGAAGGGTACCAACCAATAGTTGGGATGACCAAGAAACGATACCAACCAATAGTTGGGGTAAAAGAAGGGTACCAACCAATAGTTGGGATAACCAAGAAAAGATAACAACCAATAGTTGGGATAAAAGAAGGGTACCAACCAATAGTTGGGATAACCAAGAAAAGATACCAACCAATAGTTGGGATAAAAGAAGGGTACCAAGCAATAGTTGGGATGACCAAGAAACGATACCAACCAATAGTTGGGATAAAAGAAGGGTACCAAACAATAGTTGGGATAACCAAGAATCTATACCAACCAATAGTTGGGATAACCAAGAAACGATACCAACCAATAGTTGGGATAAAAGAAGGGTACCAACCAATAGTTGGGATAACCAAGAAAAGATACCAACCAATAGTTGGGATAAAAGAAGGGTACCAACCAATAGTTGGGATAACAAAGAAAAGATACCAACCAATAGTTGGGATAAAAGAAGGGTACCAACCAATAGTTGGGATAACCAAGAAAAGATACCAACCAATAGTTGGGATAAAAGAAGGGTACCAACCAATAGTTGGGATAACCAAGAAAAGATACCAACCAATAGTTGGGATAAAAGAAGGATACCAACCAATAGTTGGGATAACCAAGAAAAGATACCAACCAATAGTTGGGATAAAAGAAGGGTACCAACCAATAGTTGGGATAACCAAGAAAAGATTCCAACCAATAGTTGGGATAAAAGAAGCGTACAAACCAATAGTTGGGATAACCAAGAAAAGATACCAACCATTAGTTGGGATAAAAGAAGGGTACCAACCAATAGTTGGGATGACCAAGAAACGATACCAACCAATAGTTGGGGTAAAAGAAGGGTACCAACCAATAGTTGGGATAACCAAGAAAAGATAACAACCAATAGTTGGGATAAAAGAAGGGTACCAACCAATAGTTGGGATAACCAAGAAAAGATACCAACCAATAGTTGGGATAAAAGAAGGGTAACAAGCAATAGTTGGGATGACCAAGAAACGATACCAACCAATAGTTGGGATAAAAGAAGGGTACCAAACAATAGTTGGGATAACCAAGAATCTATACCAACCAATAGTTGGGATAACCAAGAAACGATACCAACCAATAGTTGGGATAAAAGAAGGGTACCAACCAATAGTTGGGATAACCAAGAAACGATACCAACCATTAGTTGGGATAAAAGAAGGGTACCAACCAATAGTTGGGATGACCAAGAAACGATACCAACCAATAGTTGGGGTAAAAGAAGGGTACCAACCAATAGTTGGGATAACCAAGAAAAGATAACAACCAATAGTTGGGATAAAAGAAGGGTACCAACCAATAGTTGGGATAACCAAGAAAAGATACCAACCAATAGTTGGGATAAAAGAAGGATACCAACCAATAGTTGGGATAACCAAGAAAAGATACCAACCAATAGTTGGGATAAAAGAAGGGTACCAACCAATAGTTGGGATAACCAAGAAAAGATTCCAACCAATAGTTGGGATAAAAGAAGGGTACCAACCAATAGTTGGGATAACCAAGAAAAGATACCAACCATTAGTTGGGATAAAAGAAGGGTACCAACCAATAGTTGGGATGACCAAGAAACGATACCAACCAATAGTTGGGGTAAAAGAAGGGTACCAACCAATAGTTGGGATAACCAAGAAAAGATAACAACCAATAGTTGGGATAAAAGAAGGGTACCAACCAATAGTTGGGATAACCAAGAAAAGATACCAACCAATAGTTGGGATAAAAGAAGGGTACCAAGCAATAGTTGGGATGACCAAGAAACGATACCAACCAATAGTTGGGGTAAAAGAAGGGTACCAACCAATAGTTGGGATAACCAAGAAAAGATAACAACCAATAGCTGGGATAAAAGAAGGGTACCAACCAATAGTTGGGATAACCAAGAAAAGATACCAACCAATAGTTGGGATAAAAGAAGGGTACCAAGCAATAGTTGGGATGACCAAGAAATGATACTAACCAATAGTTGGGATAAAAGAAGGGTACCAAACAATAGTTGGGATAACCAAGAATCTATACCAACCAATAGTTGGGATAACCAAGAAACGATACCAACCAATAGTTGGGATAAAAGAAGGGTACCAACCAATAGTTGGGATAACCAAGAAACGATACCAACCATTAGTTGGGATAAAAGAAGGGTACCAACCAATAGTTGGGATGACCAAGAAACGATACCAACCAATAGTTGGGGTAAAAGAAGGGTACCAACCAATAGTTGGGATAACCAAGAAAAGATAACAACCAATGGTTGGGATAAAAGAAGGGTACCAACCAATAGTTGGGATAACCAAGAAAAGATACCAACCAATAGTTGGGATAAAAGAAGGATACCAACCAATAGTTGGGATAACCAAGAAAAGATACCAACCAATAGTTGGGATAAAAGAAGGGTACCAACCAATAGTTGGGATAACCAAGAAAAGATTCCAACCAATAGTTGGGATAAAAGAAGGGTACCAACCAATAGTTGGGATAACCAAGAAAAGATACCAACCATTAGTTGGGATAAAAGAAGGGTACCAACCAATAGTTGGGATGACCAAGAAACGATACCAACCAATAGTTGGGGTAAAAGAAGGGTACCAACCAATAGTTGGGATAACCAAGAAAAGATTCCAACCAATAGTTGGGATAAAAGAAGCGTACAAACCAATAGTTGGGATAACCAAGAAAAGATACCAACCATTAGTTGGGATAAAAGAAGGGTACCAACCAATAGTTGGGATGACCAAGAAACGATACCAACCAATAGTTGGGGTAAAAGAAGGGTACCAACCAATAGTTGGGATAACCAAGAAAAGATAACAACCAATAGTTGGGATAAAAGAAGGGTACCAACCAATAGTTGGGATAACCAAGAAAAGATACCAACCAATAGTTGGGATAAAAGAAGGGTAACAAGCAATAGTTGGGATGACCAAGAAACGATACCAACCAATAGTTGGGATAAAAGAAGGGTACCAAACAATAGTTGGGATAACCAAGAATCTATACCAACCAATAGTTGGGATAACCAAGAAACGATACCAACCAATAGTTGGGATAAAAGAAGGGTACCAACCAATAGTTGGGATAACCAAGAAACGATACCAACCATTAGTTGGGATAAAAGAAGGGTACCAACCAATAGTTGGGATGACCAAGAAACGATACCAACCAATAGTTGGGGTAAAAGAAGGGTACCAACCAATAGTTGGGATAACCAAGAAAAGATAACAACCAATAGTTGGGATAAAAGAAGGGTACCAACCAATAGTTGGGATAACCAAGAAAAGATACCAACCAATAGTTGGGATAAAAGAAGGATACCAACCAATAGTTGGGATAACCAAGAAAAGATACCAACCAATAGTTGGGATAAAAGAAGGGTACCAACCAATAGTTGGGATAACCAAGAAAAGATTCCAACCAATAGTTGGGATAAAAGAAGGGTACCAACCAATAGTTGGGATAACCAAGAAAAGATACCAACCATTAGTTGGGATAAAAGAAGGGTACCAACCAATAGTTGGGATGACCAAGAAACGATACCAACCAATAGTTGGGGTAAAAGAAGGGTACCAACCAATAGTTGGGATAACCAAGAAAAGATAACAACCAATAGTTGGGATAAAAGAAGGGTACCAACCAATAGTTGGGATAACCAAGAAAAGATACCAACCAATAGTTGGGATAAAAGAAGGGTACCAAGCAATAGTTGGGATGACCAAGAAACGATACCAACCAATAGTTGGGGTAAAAGAAGGGTACCAACCAATAGTTGGGATAACCAAGAAAAGATAACAACCAATAGCTGGGATAAAAGAAGGGTACCAACCAATAGTTGGGATAACCAAGAAAAGATACCAACCAATAGTTGGGATAAAAGAAGGGTACCAAGCAATAGTTGGGATGACCAAGAAATGATACTAACCAATAGTTGGGATAAAAGAAGGGTACCAAACAATAGTTGGGATAACCAAGAATCTATACCAACCAATAGTTGGGATAACCAAGAAACGATACCAACCAATAGTTGGGATAAAAGAAGGGTACCAACCAATAGTTGGGATAACCAAGAAACGATACCAACCATTAGTTGGGATAAAAGAAGGGTACCAACCAATAGTTGGGATGACCAAGAAACGATACCAACCAATAGTTGGGGTAAAAGAAGGGTACCAACCAATAGTTGGGATAACCAAGAAAAGATAACAACCAATGGTTGGGATAAAAGAAGGGTACCAACCAATAGTTGGGATAACCAAGAAAAGATACCAACCAATAGTTGGGATAAAAGAAGGATACCAACCAATAGTTGGGATAACCAAGAAAAGATACCAACCAATAGTTGGGATAAAAGAAGGGTACCAACCAATAGTTGGGATAACCAAGAAAAGATTCCAACCAATAGTTGGGATAAAAGAAGGGTACCAACCAATAGTTGGGATAACCAAGAAAAGATACCAACCATTAGTTGGGATAAAAGAAGGGTACCAACCAATAGTTGGGATGACCAAGAAACGATACCAACCAATAGTTGGGGTAAAAGAAGGGTACCAACCAATAGTTGGGATAACCAAGAAAAGATAACAACCAATAGTTGGGATAAAAGAAGGGTACCAACCAATAGTTGGGATAACCAAGAAAAGATACCAACCAATAGTTGGGATAAAAGAAGGGTACCAAGCAATAGTTGGGATGACCAAGAAACGATACCAACCAATAGTTGGGGTAAAAGAAGGGTACCAACCAATAGTTGGGATAACCAAGAAAAGATAACAACCAATAGCTGGGATAAAAGAAGGGTACCAACCAATAGTTGGGATAACCAAGAAAAGATTCCAAACAATAGTTGGGATAAAAGAAGGGTACCAAGCAATAGTTGGGATGACCAAGAAACGATACCAACCAATAGTTGGGATAAAAGAAGGGTACCAAACAATAGTTGGGATAACCAAGAATCTATACCAACCAATAGTTGGGATAACCAAGAAACGATACCAACCAATAATTGGGATAAAAGAAGGGTACCAACCAATAGTTGGGATAACCAAGAAAAGATACCAACCAATAGTTGGGATAAAAGAAGGGTACCAACCAATAGTTGGGATAACAAAGAAAAGATACCAACCAATAGTTGGGATAAAAGAAGGGTACCAACCAATAGTTGGGATAACCAAGAAAAGATACCAACCATTAGTTGGGATAAAAGAAGGGTACCAACCAATAGTTGGGATGACCAAGAAACGATACCAACCAATAGTTGGGGTAAAAGAAGGGTACCAACCAATAGCTGGGATAACCAAGAAAAGATAACAACCAATAGCTGGGATAAAAGAAGGGTACCAACCAATAGTTGGGATAACCAAGAAAAGATTCCAAACAATAGTTGGGATAAAAGAAGGGTACCAAGCAATAGTTGGGATGACCAAGAAACGATACCAACCAATAGTTGGGATAAAAGAAGGGTACCATACAATAGTTGGGATAACCAAGAATCTATACCAACCAATAGTTGGGATAACCAAGAAACGATACCAACCAATAGTTGGGATAAAAGAAGGGTACCAACCAATAGTTGGGATAACCAAGAAAAGATACCAACCAATAGTTGGGATAAAAGAAGGGTACCAACCAATAGTTGGGATAACAAAGAAAAGATACCAACCAATAGTTGGGATAAAAGAAGGGTACCAACCAATAGTTGGGATAACCAAGAAAAGATACCAACCAATAGTTGGGATAAAAGAAGGGTACCAACCAATAGTTGGGATAACCAAGAAAAGATACCAACCAATAGTTGGGATAAAAGAAGGATACCAACCAATAGTTGGGATAACCAAGAAAAGATACCAACCAATAGTTGCGATAAAAGAAGGGTACCAACCAATAGTTGGGATAACCAAGAAAAGATCCCAACCAATAGTTGGGATAAAAGAAGGGTACCAAGCAATAGTTGGGATGACCAAGAAACGATACCAACCAATAGTTGGGATAAAAGAAGGGTACCAAACAATAGTTGGGATAACCAAGAATCTATACCAACCAATAGTTGGGATAACCAAGAAACGATACCAACCAATAGTTGGGATAAAAGAAGGGTACCAACCAATAGTTGGGATAACCAAGAAAAGATACCAACCAATAGTTGGGATAAAAGAAGGGTACCAACCAATAGTTGGGATAACAAAGAAAAGATACCAACCAATAGTTGGGATAAAAGAAGGGTACCAACCAATAGTTGAGATAACCAAGAAAAGATACCAACCAATAGTTGGGATAAAAGAAGGGTACCAACCAATAGTTGGGATAACCAAGAAAAGATACCAACCAATAGTTGGGATACAAGAAGGATACCAACCAATAGTTGGGATAACCAAGAAAAGATACCAACCAATAGTTGGGATAAAAGAAGGGTACCAACCAATAGTTGGGATAACCAAGAAAAGATTCCAACGAATAGTTGGGATAAAAGAAGCGTACAAACCAATAGTTGGGATAACCAAGAAAAGATACCAACCATTAGTTGGGATAAAAGAAGGGTACCAACCAATAGTTGGGATGACCAAGAAACGATACCAACCAATAGTTGGGGTAAAAGAAGGGTACCAACCAATAGTTGGGATAACCAAGAAAAGATAACAACCAATAGTTGGGATTAAAGAAGGGTACCAACCAATAGTTGGGATAACCAAGAAAAGATACCAACCAATAGTTGGGATAAAAGAAGGGTACCAAGCAATAGTTGGGATGACCAAGAAACGATACCAACCAATAGTTGGGATAAAAGAAGGGTACCAAACAATAGTTGGGATAACCAAGAATCTATACCAACCAATAGTTGGGATAACCAAGAAACGATACCAACCAATAGTTGGGATAAAAGAAGGGTACCAACCAATAATTGGGATAACCAAGAAAAGATACCAACCAATAGTTGGGATAAAAGAAGGGTACCAACCAATAGTTGGGATAACAAAGAAAAGATACCAACCAATAGTTGGGATAAAAGAAGGGTACCAACCAATAGTTGGGATAACCAAGAAAAGATACCAACCAATAGTTGGGATAAAAGAAGGGTACCAACCAATAGTTGGGATAACCAAGAAAAGATACCAACCAATAGTTGGGATAAAAGAAGGATACCAACCAATAGTTGGGATAACCAAGAAAAGATACCAACCAATAGTTGGGATAAAAGAAGGGTACCAACCAATAGTTGGGATAACCAAGAAAAGATTCCAACCAATAGTTGGGATAAAAGAAGCGTACAAACCAATAGTTGGGATAACCAAGAAAAGATACCAACCATTAGTTGGGATAAAAGAAGGGTACCAACCAATAGTTGGGATGACCAAGAAACGATACCAACCAATATTTGGGGTAAAAGAAGGGTACCAACCAATAGTTGGGATAACCAAGAAAAGATAACAACCAATAGTTGGGATAAAAGAAGGGTACCAACCAATAGTTGGGATAACCAAGAAAAGATACCAACCAATAGTTGGGATAAAAGAAGGGTACCAAGCAATAGTTGGGATAACCAAGAAACGATACCAACCAATAGTTGGGATAAAAGAAGGGTACCAAACAATAGTTGGGATAACCAAGAATCTATACCAACCAATAGTTGGGATGACCAAGAAACGATACCAACCAATAGTTGGGATAAAAGAAGGGTACCAACCAATAGTTGGGATGACCAAGAAACGATACCAACCATTAGTTGGGATAAAAGAAGGGTACCAACCAATAGTTGGGATGACCAAGAAACGATACCAACCAATAGTTGGGGTAAAAGAAGGGTACCAACCAATAGTTGGGATAACCAAGAAAAGATAACAACCAATAGCTGGGAAAGAAGAAGGGTACCAACCAATAGTTGGGATAACCAAGAAAAGATTCCAACCAATAGTTGGGATAAAAGAAGGGTACCAAGCAATAGTTGGGATGACCAAGAAACGATACCAACCAATAGTTGGGATAAAAGAAGGGTACCAAACAATAGTTGGGATAACCAAGAATCTATACCAACCAATAGTTGGGATAACCAAGAAACGATACCAACCAATAGTTGGGATAAAAGAAGGGTACCAACCAATAGTTGGGATAACCAAGAAAAGATACCAACCAATAGTTGGGATAAAAGAAGGGTACCAACCAATAGTTGGGATAACCAAGAAAAGATTCCAACCAATAGTTGGGATAAAAGAAGCGTACAAACCAATAGTTGGGATAACCAAGAAAAGATACCAACCATTAGTTGGGATAAAAGAAGGGTACCAACCAATAGTTGGGATGACCAAGAAACGATACCAACCAATAGTTGGGGTAAAAGAAGGGTACCAACCAATAGTTGGGATAACCAAGAAAAGATAACAACCAATAGTTGGGATAAAAGAAGGGTACCAACCAATAGTTGGGATAACCAAGAAAAGATACCAACCAATAGTTGGGATAAAAGAAGGGTACCAAGCAATAGTTGGGATGACCAAGAAACGATACCAACCAATAGTTGGGATAAAAGAAGGGTACCAAGCAATAGTTGGGATAACCAAGAATCTATACCAACCAATAGTTGGGATAACCAAGAAACGATACCAACCAATAGTTGGGATAAAAGAAGGGTACCAACCAATAGTTGGGATAACCAAGAAAAGATACCAACCAATAGTTGGGATAAAAGAAGGGTACCAACCAATAGTTGGGATAACAAAGAAAAGATACCAACCAATAGTTGGGATAAAAGAAGGGTACCAACCAATAGTTGGGATAACCAAGAAAAGATACCAACCAATAGTTGGGATAAAAGAAGGGTACCAACCAATAGTTGGGATAACCAAGAAAAGATACCAACCAATAGTTGGGATAAAAGAAGGATACCAACCAATAGTTGGGTTAACCAAGAAAAGATACCAACCAATAGTTGGGAAAAAGAAGGGTACCAACCAATAGTTGGGATAACCAAGAAAAGATTCCAACCAATAGTTGGGATAAAAGAAGCGTACAAACCAATAGTTGGGATAACCAAGAAAAGATACCAACCATTAGTTGGGATAAAAGAAGGGTACCAACCAATAGTTGGGATGACCAAGAAACGATACCAACCAATAGTTGGGGTAAAAGAAGGGTACTAACCAATAGTTGGGATAACCAAGAAAAGATAACAACCAATAGTTGGGATAAAAGAAGGGTACCAACCAATAGTTGGGATAACCAAGAAAAGATACCAACCAATAGTTGGGATAAAAGAAGGGTACCAAGCAATAGTTGGGATGACCAAGAAACGATACCAACCAATAGTTGGGATAAAAGAAGGGTACCAAACAATAGTTGGGATAACCAAGAATCTATACCAACCAATAGTTGTGATAACCAAGAAACGATACCAACCAATAGTTGGGATAAAAGAAGGGTACCAACCAATAGTTGGGATAACCAAGAAAAGATACCAACCAATAGTTGGGATAAAAGAAGGGTACCAACCAATAGTTGGGATAACAAAGAAAAGATACCAACCAATAGTTGGGATAAAAGAAGGGTACCAACCAATAGTTGGGATAACCAAGAAAAGATACCAACCAATAGTTGGGATAAAAGAAGGGTACCAACCAATAGTTGGGATAACCAAGAAAAGATACCAACCAATAGTTGGGATAAAAGAAGGATACCAACCAATAGTTGGGATAACCAAGAATAGATACCAACCAATAGTTGGGATAAAAGAAGGGTACCAACCAATAGTTGGGATAACCAAGAAAAGATTCCAACCAATAGTTGGGATAAAAGAAGCGTACAAACCAATAGTTGGGATAACCAAGAAAAGATACCAACCATTAGTTGGGATAAAAGAAGGGTACCAACCAATAGTTGGGATGACCAAGAAACGATACCAACCAATAGTTGGGGTAAAAGAAGGGTACCAACCAATAGTTGGGATAACCAAGAAAAGATAACAACCAATAGTTGGGATAAAAGAAGGGTACCAACCAATAGTTGGGATAACCAAGAAAAGATACCAACCAATAGTTGGGATAAAAGAAGGGTACCAAGCAATAGTTGGGATGACCAAGAAACGATACCAACCAATAGTTGGGATAAAAGAAGGGTACCAAACAATAGTTGGGATAACCAAGAATCTATACCAACCAATAGTTGGGATAACCAAGAAACGATACCAACCAATAGTTGGGATAAAAGAAGGGTACCAACCAATAGTTGGGATAACCAAGAAACGATACCAACCATTAGTTGGGATAAAAGAAGGGTACCAACCAATAGTTGGGATGACCAAGAAACGATACCAACCAATAGTTGGGGTAAAAGAAGGGTACCAACCAATAGTTGGGATAACCAAGAAAAGATAACAACCAATAGCTGGGATAAAAGAAGGGTACCAACCAATAGTTGGGATAACCAAGAAAAGATTCCAAACAATAGTTGGGATAAAAGAAGGGTACCAAGCAATAGTTGGGATGACCAAGAAACGATACCAACCAATAGTTGGGATAAAAGAAGGGTACCAAACAATAGTTGGGATAACCAAGAATCTATACCAACCAATAGTTGGGATAACCAAGAAACGATACCAACCAATAGTTGGGATAAAAGAAGGGTACCAACCAATAGTTGGGATAACCAAGAAAAGATACCAACCAATAGTTGGGATAAAAGAAGGGTACCAACCAATAGTTGGGATAACAAAGAAAAGATACCAACCAATAGTTGGGATAAAAGAAGGGTACCAACCAATAGTTGGGATAACCAAGAAAAGATACCAACCAATAGTTGGGATAAAAGAAGGGTACCAACCAATAGTTGGGATAACCAAGAAAAGATACCAACCAATAGTTGGGATAAAAGAAGGATACCAACCAATAGTTGGGATAACCAAGAAAAGATACCAACCAATAGTTGCGATAAAAGAAGGGTACCAACCAATAGTTGGGATAACCAAGAAAAGATTCCAACCAATAGTTGGGATAAAAGAAGGGTACAAACCATTAGTTGGGATAACCAAGAAAAGATACCAACCATTAGTTGGGATAAAAGAAGGGTACCAACCAATAGTTGGGATGACCAAGAAACGATACCAACCAATAGTTGGGGTAAAAGAAGGGTACCAACCAATAGTTGGGATAACCAAGAAAAGATAACAACCAATAGTTGGGATAAAAGAATGGTACAAACCAATAGTTGGGATAACCAAGAAAAGATACCAACCAATAGTTGGGATAAAAGAAGGGTACCAAGCAATAGTTGGGATGACCAAGAAACGATACCAACCAATAGTTGGGATAAAAGAAGGGTACCAAACAATAGTTGGGATAACCAAGAATCTATACCAACCAATAGTTGGGATAACCAAGAAACGATACCAACCAATAGTTGGGATAAAAGAAGGGTACCAACCAATAGTTGGGATAACCAAGAAACGATACCAACCATTAGTTGGGATAAAAGAAGGGTACCAACCAATAGTTGGGATGACCAAGAAACGATACCAACCAATAGTTGGGGTAAAAGAAGGGTACCAACCAATAGTTGGGATAACCAAGAAAAGATAACAACCAATAGCTGGGATAAAAGAAGGGTACCAACCAATAGTTGGGATAACCAAGAAAAGATTCCAAACAATAGTTGGGATAAAAGAAGGGTACCAAGCAATAGTTGGGATGACCAAGAAACGATACCAACCAATAGTTGGGATAAAAGAAGGGTACCAAACAATAGTTGGGATATCCAAGAATCTATACCAACCAATAGTTGGGATAACCAAGAAACGATACCAACCAATAGTTGGGATAAAAGAAGGGTACCAACCAATAGTTGGGATAACCAAGAAAAGATACCAACCAATAGTTGGGATAAAAGAAGGGTACCAACCAATAGTTGGGATAACAAAGAAAAGATACCAACCAATAGTCGGGATAAAAGAAGGGTACCAACCAATAGTTGGGATAACCAAGAAAAGATACCAACCAATAGTTGGGATAAAAGAAGGGTACCAACCAATAGTTGGGATAACCAAGAAAAGATACCAACCAATAGTTGGGATAAAAGAAGGATACCAACCAATAGTTGGGATAACCAAGAAAAGATACCAACCAATAGTTGCGATAAAAGAAGGGTACCAACCAATAGTTGGGATAACCAAGAAAAGATTCCAACCAATAGTTGGGATAAAAGAAGGGTACAAACCATTAGTTGGGATAACCAAGAAAAGATACCAACCATTAGTTGGGATAAAAGAAGGGTACCAACCAATAGTTGGGATGACCAAGAAACGATACCAACCAATAGTTGGGGTAAAAGAAGGGTACCAACCAATAGTTGGGATAACCAAGAAAAGATAACAACCAATAGTTGGGATAAAAGAAGGGTACCAACCAATAGTTGGGATAACCAAGAAAAGATACCAACCAATAGTTGGGATAAAAGAAGGGTACCAAGCAATAGTTGGGATGACCAAGAAACGATACCAACCAATAGTTGGGATAAAAGAAGGGTACCAAACAATAGTTGGGATAACCAAGAATCTATACCAACCAATAGTTGGGATAACCAAGAAACGATACCAACCAATAGTTGGGATAAAAGAAGGGTACCAACCAATAGTTGGGATAACCAAGAAACGATACCAACCATTAGTTGGGATAAAAGAAGGGTACCAACCAATAGTTGGGATGACCAAGAAACGATACCAACCAATAGTTGGGGTAAAAGAAGGGTACCAACCAATAGTTGGGATAACCAAGAAAAGATAACAACCAATAGCTGGGATAAAAGAAGGGTACCAACCAATAGTTGGGATAACCAAGAAAAGATTCCAAACAATAGTTGGGATAAAAGAAGGGTACCAAGCAATAGTTGGGATGACCAAGAAACGATACCAACCAATAGTTGGGATAAAAGAAGGGTACCAAACAATAGTTGGGATAACCAAGAATCTATACCAACCAATAGTTGGGATAACCAAGAAACAATACTAACCAATAGTTGGGATAAAAGAAGGGTACCAACCAATAGTTGGGATAACCAAGAAAAGATACCAACCAATAGTTGGGATAAAAGAAGGGTACCAACCAATAGTTGGGATAACAAAGAAAAGATACCAACCAATAGTTGGGATAAAAGAAGGGTACCAACCAATAGTTGGGATAACCAAGAAAAGATACCAACCAATAGTTGGGATAAAAGAAGGGTACCAACCAATAGTTGGGATAACCAAGAAAAGATACCAACCAATAGTTGGGATAAAAGAAGGATACCAACCAATAGTTGGGATAACCAAGAAAAGATACCAACCAATAGTTGGGATAAAAGAAGGGTACCAACCAATAGTTGGGATAACCAAGAAAAGATTCGAACCAATAGTTGGGATAAAAGAAGGGTACCAACCAATAGTTGGGATAACCAAGAAAAGATACCAACCATTAGTTGGGATAAAAGAAGGGTACCAACCAATAGTTGGGATGACCAAGAAACGATACCAACCAATCGTTGGGGTAAAAGAAGGGTACCAACCAATAGTTGGGATAACCAAGAAAAGATAACAACCAATAGTTGGGATAAAAGAAGGGTACCAACCAATAGTTGGGATAACCAAGAAAAGATACCAACCAATAGTTGGGATAAAAGAAGGGTACCAAGCAATAGTTGGGATGACCAAGAAACGATACCAACCAATAGTTGGGATAAAAGAAGGGTACCAAACAATAGTTGGGATAACCAAGAATCTATACCAACCAATAGTTGGGATAACCAAGAAACGATACCAACCAATAGTTGGGATAAAAGAAGGGTACCAACCAATAGTTGGGATAACCAAGAAAAGATACCAACCAATAGTTGGGATAAAAGAAGGGTACCAACCAATAGTTGGGATAACAAAGAAAAGATACCAACCAATAGTTGGGATAAAAGAAGGGTACCAACCAATAGTTGGGATAACCAAGAAAAGATACCAACCAATAGTTGGGATAAAAGAAGGGTACCAACCAATAGTTGGGATAACCAAGAAAAGATACCAACCAATAGTTGGGATAAAAGAAGGATACCAACCAATAGTTGAGATAACCAAGAAAAGATACCAACCAATAGTTGGGATAAAAGAAGGGTACCAACCAATAGTTGGGATAACCAAGAAAAGATTCCAACCAATAGTTGGGATAAAAGAAGCGTACAAACCAATAGTTGGGATAACCAAGAAAAGATACCAACCATTAGTTGGGATAAAAGAAGGGTACCAACCAATAGTTGGGATGACCAAGAAACGATACCAACCAATAGTTGGGGTAAAAGAAGGGTACCAACCAATAGTTGGGATAACCAAGAAAAGATAACAACCAATAGTTGGGATAAAAGAAGGGTACCAACCAATAGTTGGGATAACCAAGAAAAGATACCAACCAATAGTTGGGATAAAAGAAGGGTACCAAGCAATAGTTGGGATGACCAAGAAACGATACCAACCAATAGTTGGGATAAAAGAAGGGTACTAAACAATAGTTGGGATAACCAAGAATCTATACCAACCAATAGTTGGGATAACCAAGAAACGATACCAACCAATAGTTGGGATAAAAGAAGGGTACCAACCAATAGTTGGGATAACCAAGAAAAGATACCAACCAATAGTTGGGATAAAAGAAGGGTACCAACCAATAGTTGGGATAACAAAGAAAAGATACCAACCAATAGTTGGGATAAAAGAATGGTACCAACCAATAGTTGGGATAACCAAGAAAAGATACCAACCAATAGTTGGGATAAAAGAAGGGTACCAACCAATAGTTGGGATAACCAAGAAAAGATACCAACCAATAGTTGGGATAAAAGAAGGATACCAACCAATAGTTGGGATAACCAAGAAAAGATACCAACCAATAGTTGGGATAAAAGAAGGGTACCAACCAATAGTTGGGATAACCAAGAAAAGATTCCAACCAATAGTTGGGATAAAAGAAGGGTACAAACCAATAGTTGGGATAACCAAGAAAAGATACCAACCATTAGTTGGGATAAAAGAAGGGTACCAACCAATAGTTGGGATGACCAAGAAACGATACCAACCAATAGTTGGGGTAAAAGAAGGGTACCAACCAATAGTTGGGATAACCAAGAAAAGATAACAACCAATAGTTGGGATAAAAGAAGGGTACCAACCAATAGTTGGGATAACCAAGAAAAGATACCAACCAATAGTTGGGATAAAAGAAGGGTACCAAGCAATAGTTGGGATGACCAAGAAACGATACCAACCAATAGTTGGGATAAAAGAATGGTACCAAACAATAGTTGGGATAACCAAGAATCTATACCAACCAATAGTTGGGATAACCAAGAAACGATACCAACCAATAGTTGGGATAAAAGAAGGGTACCAACCAATAGTTGGGATAACCAAGAAACGATACCAACCATTAGTTGGGATAAAAGAAGGGTACCAACCAATAGTTGGGATGACCAAGAAACGATACCAACCAATAGTTGGGGTAAAAGAAGGGTACCAACCAATAGTTGGGATAACCAAGAAAAGATAACAACCAATAGCTGGGATAAAAGAAGGGTACCAACCAATAGTTGGGATAACCAAGAAAAGATACCAACCAATAGTTGGGATAAAAGAAGGGTACCAAGCAATAGTTGGGATGACCAAGAAACGATACCAACCAATAGTTGGGATAAAAGAAGGGTACCAAACAATAGTTGGGATAACCAAGAATCTATACCAACCAATAGTTGGGATAACCAAGAAACGATACCAACCAATAGTTGGGATAAAAGAAGGGTACCAACCAATAGTTGGGATAACCAAGAAAAGATACCAACCAATAGTTGGGATAAAAGAAGGGTACCAACCAATAGTTGGGATAACAAAGAAAAGATACCAACCAATAGTTGGGATAAAAGAAGTGTACCAACCAACAGTTGGGATAACCAAGAAAAGATACCAACCAATAGTTGGGATAAAAGAAGGGTACCAACCAATAGTTGGGATAACCAAGAAAAGATACCAACCAATAGTTGGGATAAAAGAAGGATACCAACCAATAGTTGGGATAACCAAGAAAAGATACCAACCAATAGTTGGGATAAAAGAAGGGTACCAACCAATAGTTGGGATAACCAAGAAAAGATTCCAACCAATAGTTGGGATAAAAGAAGGGTACCAACCAATAGTTGGGATAACCAAGAAAAGATACCAACCATTAGTTAGGATAAAAGAAGGGTACCAACCAATAGTTGGGATGACCAAGAAACGATACCAACCAATAGTTGGGGTAAAAGAAGGGTACCAACCAATAGTTGGGATAACTAAGAAAAGATAACAACCAATAGTTGGGATAAAAGAAGGGTACCAACCAATAGTTGGGATAACCAAGAAAAGATACCAACCAATAGTTGGGATAAAAGAAGGATACCAACCAATAGTTGGGATAACCAAGAAAAGATACCAACCAATAGTTGGGATAAAAGAAGGGTACCAACCAATAGTTGGGATAACCAAGAAAAGATTCCAACCAATAGTTGGGATAAAAGAAGGGTACCAACCAATAGTTGGGATAACCAAGAAAAGATACCAACCATTAGTTAGGATAAAAGAAGGGTACCAACCAATAGTTGGGATGACCAAGAAACGATACCAACCAATAGTTGTGGTAAAAGAAGGGTACCAACCAATAGTTGGGATAACCAAGAAAAGATAACAACCAATAGCTGGGATAAAAGAAGGGTACCAACCAATAGTTGGGATAACCAAGAAAAGATACCAACCAATAGTTGGGATAAAAGAAGGATACCAACCAATAGTTGGGATAACCAAGAAAAGATACCAACCAATAGTTGGGATAAAAGAAGGGTACCAACCAATAGTTGGGATAACCAAGAAAAGATTCCAACCAATAGTTGGGATAAAAGAAGGGTACCAACCAATAGTTGGGATAACCAAGAAAAGATACCAACCATTAGTTAGGATAAAAGAAGGGTACCAACCAATAGTTGGGATGACCAAGAAACGATACCAACCAATAGTTGGGGTAAAAGAAGGGTACCAACCAATAGTTGGGATAACTAAGAAAAGATAACAACCAATAGTTGGGATAAAAGAAGGGTACCAACCAATAGTTGGTATAACCAAGAAAAGATACCAACCAATAGTTGGGATAAAAGAAGGGTACCAAGCAATAGTTGGGATGACCAAGAAACGAAACCAACCAATAGTTGGGATAAAAGAAGGGTACCAAACAATAGTTGGGATAACCAAGAATCTATACCAACCAATAGTTGGGATAACCAAGAAACGATACCAACCAATAGTTGGGATAAAAGAAGGGTACCAACCTATAGTTGGGATAACCAAGAAACGATACCAACCATTAGTTGGGATAAAAGAAGGGTACCAACCAATAGTTGGGATGACCAAGAAACGATACCAACCAATAGTTGGGGTAAAAGAAGGGTACCAACCAATAGTTGGGATAACTAAGAAAAGATAACAACCAATAGCTGGGATAAAAGAAGGGTACCAACCAATAGTTGGGATAACCAAGAAAAGATACCAACCAATAGTTGGGATAAAAGAAGGGAACCAAGCAATAGTTGGGATGACCAAGAAACGATACCAACCAATAGTTGGGATAATAGAAGGGTACCAAACAATAGTTAGGATAACCAAGAATCTATACCAACCAATAGTTGGGATAACCAAGAAACGATACCAACCAATAGTTGGGATAAAAGAAGGGTACCAACCAATAGTTGGGATAACCAAGAAAAGATACCAACCAATAGTTGGGATAAAAGAAGGGTACCAACCAATAGTTGGTATAACAAAGAAAAGATACCAACCAATAGTTGGGATAAAAGAAGGGTACCAACCAATAGTTGGGATAACCAAGAAAAGATACCAACCAATAGTTGGGATAAAAGAAGGGTACCAACCAATAGTTGGGATAACCAAGAAAAGATACCAACCAATAGTTGGGATAAAAGAAGGATACCAACCAATAGTTGGGATAACCAAGAAAAGATACCAACCAATAGTTGGGATAAAAGAAGGGTACCAACCAATAGTTGGGATAACCAAGAAAAGATTCCAACCAATAGTTGGGATAAAAGAAGGGTACCAACCAATAGTTGGGATAACCAAGAAAAGATACCAACCATTAGTTGGGATAAAAGAAGGGTACCAACCAATAGTTGGGATGACCAAGAAACGATACCAACCAATAGTTGGGGTAAAAGAAGGGTACCAACCAATAGTTGGGATAACCAAGAAAAGATAACAACCAATAGTTGGGATAAAAGAAGGGTACCAACCAATAGTTGGGATAACCAAGAAAAGATACCAACCAATAGTTGGGATAAAAGAAGGGTACCAAGCAATAGTTGGGATGACCAAGAAACGATACCAACCAATAGTTGGGATAAAAGAAGGGTACCAAACAATAGTTGGGATAACCAAGAATCTATACCAACCAATAGTTGGGATAACCAAGAAATGATACCAACCAATAGTTGGGATAAAAGAAGGGTACCAACCAATAGTTGGGATAACCAAGAAACGATACCAGCCAATAATTGGGATAAAAGAAGGGTACCAACCAATAGTTGGGATAACCAAGAAAAGATACCAACCAATAGTTGGGATAACAGAAGGGTACCCAACAATAGTTGGGATAACCAAGAAAAGATACCAACCAATAGTTGGGATAAAAGAAGGGTACCCACCAATAGTTGGGATAACCAAGAAAAGATACCAACCAATATGTGGGATAAAAGAAGGGTACCAACCAATAGTTGGGATAACCAAGAAAAGATACCAACCAATAGTTGGGATAAAAGAAGGGTACCAACCAATAGTTGGGATAACCAAGAAAAGATACCAACCAATAGTTGGGATAAAAGAAGGATACCAACCAATAGTTGGGATAATAGAAGGGTACCAAACAATAGTTGGGATAACCAAGAATCTATACCAACCAATAGTTGGGATAACCAAGAAACGATACCAACCAATAGTTGGGATAAAAGAAGGGTACCAACCAATAGTTGGGATAACCAAGAAAAGATACCAACCAATAGTTGGGATAAAAGAAGGGTACCAACCAATAGTTGGGATAACAAAGAAAAGATACCAACCAATAGTTGGGATAAAAGAAGGGTACCAACCAATAGTTGGGATAACCAAGAAAAGATACCAACCAATAGTTGGGATAAAAGAAGGGTACCAACCAATAGTTGGGATAACCAAGAAAAGATACCAACCAATAGTTGGGATAAAAGAAGGATACCAACCAATAGTTGGGATAACCAAGAAAAGATACCAACCAATAGTTGGGATAAAAGAAGGGTACCAACCAATAGTTGGGATATCCAAGAAAAGATTCCAACCAATAGTTGGGATAAAAGAAGGGTACCAACCAATAGTTGGGATAACCAAGAAAAGATACCAACCATTAGTTGGGATAAAAGAAGGGTACCAACCAATAGTTGGGATGACCAAGAAACGATACCAACCAATAGTTGGGGTAAAAGAAGGGTACCAACCAATAGTTGGGATAACCAAGAAAAGATAACAACCAATAGTTGGGATAAAAGAAGGGTACCAACCAATAGTTGGGATAACCAAGAAAAGATACCAACCAATAGTTGGGATAAAAGAAGGGTACCAAGCAATAGTTGGGATGACCAAGAAACGATACCAACCAATAGTTGGGATAAAAGAAGGGTACCAAACAATAGTTGGGATAACCAAGAATCTATACCAACCAATAGTTGGGATAACCAAGAAATGATACCAACCAATAGTTGGGATAAAAGAAGGGTACCAACCAATAGTTGGGATAACCAAGAAACGATACCAACCAATAGTTGGGATAAAAGAAGGGTACCAACCAATAGTTGGGATAACCAAGAAAAGATACCAACCAATAGTTGGGATAAAAGAAGGGTACCAACCAATAGTTGGGATAACCAAGAAAAGATTCCAACCAATAGTTGGGATAAAAGAAGGGTACCAACCAATAGTTGGGATAACCAAGAAAAGATACCAACCATTAGTTGGGATAAAAGAAGGGTACCAACCAATAGTTGGGATGACCAAGAAACGATACCAACCAATAGTTGGGGTAAAAGAAGGGTACCAACCAATAGTTGGGATAACCAAGAAAAGATAACAACCAATAGTTGGGATAAAAGAAGGGTACCAACCAATAGTTGGGATAACCAAGAAAAGATACCAACCAATAGTTGGGATAAAAGATGGGTACCAAGCAATAGTTGGGATGACCAAGAAACGATACCAACCAATAGTTGGGATAAAAGAAGGGTACCAAACAATAGTTGGGATAACCAAGAATCTATACCAACCAATAGTTGGGATAACCAAGAAATGATACCAACCAATAGTTGGGATAAAAGAAGGGTACCAACCAATAGTTGGGATAACCAAGAAACGATACCAACCAATAGTTGGGATAAAAGAAGGGTACCAACCAATAGTTGGGATAACCAAGAAACGATACCAGCCAATAATTGGGATAAAAGAAGGGTACCAACCAATAGTTGGGATAACCAAGAAAAGATACCAACCAATAGTTGGGATAACTGAAGGGTACCCAACAATAGTTGGGATAACCAAGAAAAGATACCAACCAATAGTTGGGATAAAAGAAGGGTACCCACCAATAGTTGGGATAACCAAGAAAAGATACCAACCAATATGTGGGATAAAAGAAGGGTACCAACCAATAGTTGGGATAACCAAGAAAAGATACCAACCAATAGTTGGGATAAAAGAAGGGTACCAACCAATAGTTGGGATAACCAAGAAAAGATACCAACCAATAGTTGGGATAAAAGAAGGATACCAACCAATAGTTGGGATAATAGAAGGGTACCAAACAATAGTTGGGATAACCAAGAATCTATACCAACCAATAGTTGGGATAACCAAGAAACGATACCAACCAATAGTTGGGATAAAAGAAGGGTACCAACCAATAGTTGGGATAACCAAGAAAAGATACCAACCAATAGTTGGGATAAAAGAAGGGTACCAACCAATAGTTGGGATAACAAAGAAAAGATACCAACCAATAGTTGGGATAAAAGAAGTGTACCAACCAATAGTTGGGATAACCAAGAAAAGATACCAACCAATAGTTGGGATAAAAGAAGGGTACCAACCAATAGTTGGGATAACCAAGAAAAGATACCAACCAATAGTTGGGATAAAAGAAGGATACCAACCAATAGTTGGGATAACCAAGAAAATATACCAACCAATAGTTGGGATAAAAGAAGGGTACCAACCAATAGTTGGGATAACCAAGAAAAGATTCCAACCAATAGTTGGGATAAAAGAAGGGTACCAACCAATAGTTGGGATCACCAAGAAAAGATACCAACCATTAGTGTGGATAAAAGAAGGGTACCAACCAATAGTTGGGATGACCAAGAAACGATACCAACCAATAGTTGGGGTAAAAGAAGGGTACCAACCAATAGTTGGGATAACTAAGAAAAGATAACAACCAATAGTTGGGATAAAAGAAGGGTACCAACCAATAGTTGGGATAACCAAGAAAAGATACCAACCAATAGTTGGGATAAAAGAAGGGTACCAAGCAATAGTTGGGATGACCAAGAAACGATACCAACCAATAGTTGGGATAAAAGAAGGGTACCAAACAATAGTTGGGATAACCAAGAATCTATACCAACCAATAGTTGGGATAACCAAGAAACGATACCAACCAATAGTTGGGATAAAAGAAGGGTACCAACCAATAGTTGGGATAACCAAGAAACGATACCAACCATTAGTTGGGATAAAAGAAGGGTACCAACCAATAGTTGGGATGACCAAGAAACGATACCAACCAATAGTTGGGGTAAAAGAAGGGTACCAACCAATAGTTGGGATAACCAAGAAAAGATAACAACCAATAGCTGGGATAAAAGAAGGGTACCAACCAATAGTTGGGATAACCAAGAAAAGATACCAACCAATAGTTGGGATAAAAGAAGGGTACCAAGCAATAGTTGGGATGACCAAGAAACGATACCAACCAATAGTTGGGATAATAGAAGGGTACCAAACAATAGTTGGGATAACCAAGAATCTATACCAACCAATAGTTGGGATAACCAAGAAACGATACCAACCAATAGTTGGGATAAAAGAAGGGTACCAACCAATAGTTGGGATAACCAAGAAAAGATACCAACCAATAGTTGGGATAAAAGAAGGGTACCAACCAATAGTTGGGATAACAAAGAAAAGATACCAACCAATAGTTGGGATAAAAGAAGGGTACCAACCAATAGTTGGGATAACCAAGAAAAGATACCAACCAATAGTTGGGATAAAAGAAGGGTACCAACCAATAGTTGGGATAACCAAGAAAAGATACCAACCAATAGTTGGGATAAAAGAAGGATACCAACCAATAGTTGGGATAACCAAGAAAAGATACCAACCAATAGTTGGGATAAAAGAAGGGTACCAACCAATAGTTGGGATAACCAAGAAAAGATTCCAACCAATAGTTGGGATAAAAGAAGGGTACCAACCAATAGTTGGGATAACCAAGAAAAGATACCAACCATTAGTTGGGATAAAAGAAGGGTACCAACCAATAGTTGGGATGACCCAGAAACGATACCAACCAATAGTTGGGGTAAAAGAAGGGTACCAACCAATAGTTGGGATAACCAAGAAAAGATAACAACCAATAGTTGGGATAAAAGAAGGGTACCAACCAATAGTTGGGATAACCAAGAAAAGATACCAACCAATAGTTGGGATAAAAGAAGGGTACCAACCAATAGTTGGGATAACCAAGAAAAGATACCAACCAATAGTTGGGATAAAAGAAGGGTACCAAGCAATAGTTGGGATGACCAAGAAACGATACCAACCAATAGTTGGGATAATAGAAGGGTACCAAACAATAGTTGGGATAACCAAGAATCTATACCAACCAATAGTTGGGATAACCAAGAAACGATACCAACCAATAGTTGGGATAAAAGAAGGGTACCAACCAATAGTTGGGATAACCAAGAAAAGATACCAACCAATAGTTGGGATAAAAGAAGGGTACCAACCAATAGTTGGGATAACCAAGAAAAGATACCAACCAATAGTTGGGATAAAAGAAGGATACCAACCAATAGTTGGGATAACCAAGAAAAGATACCAACCAATAGTTGGGATAAAAGAAGGGTACCAACCAATAGTTGGGATAACCAAGAAAAGATACCAACCAATAGTTGGGATAAAAGAAGGATACCAACCAATAGTTGGGATAACCAAGAAAAGATACCAACCAATAGTTGGGATAAAAGAAGGGTACCAACCAATAGTTGGGATAACCAAGAAAAGATTCCAACCAATAGTTGGGATAAAAGAAGGGTACCAACCAATAGTTGGGATAACCAAGAAAAGATACCAACCATTAGTTGGGATAAAAGAAGGGTACCAACCAATAGTTGGGATGACCCAGAAACGATACCAACCAATAGTTGGGGTAAAAGAAGGGTACCAACCAATAGTTGGGATAACCAAGAAAAGATAACAACCAATAGTTGGGATAAAAGAAGGGTACCAACCAATAGTTGGGATAACCAAGAAAAGATACCAACCAATAGTTGGGATAAAAGAAGGGTACCAAGCAATAGTTGGGATGACCAAGAAACGATACCAACCAATAGTTGGGATAAAAGAAGGGTACCAAACAATAGTTGGGATAACCAAGAATCTATACCAACCAATAGTTGGGATAACCAAGAAATGATACCAACCAATAGTTGGGATAAAAGAAGGGTACCAACCAATAGTTGGGATAACCAAGAAACGATACCAACCAATAGTTGGGATAAAAGAAGGGTACCAACCAATAGTTGGGATAACCAAGAAACGATACCAGCCAATAATTGGGATAAAAGAAGGGTACCAACCAATAGTTGGGATAACCAAGAAAAGATACCAACCAATAGTTGGGATAACAGAAGGGTACCCAACAATAGTTGGGATAACCAAGAAAAGATACCAACCAATAGTTGGGATAAAAGAAGGGTACCCACCAATAGTTGGGATAACCAAGAAAAGATACCAACCAATATGTGGGATAAAAGAAGGGTACCAACCAATAGTTGGGATAACCAAGAAAAGATACCAACCAATAGTTAGGATAAAAGAAGGGTACCAACCAATAGTTGGGATAACCAAGAAAAGATACCAACCAATAGTTGGGATAAAAGAAGGGTACCAACCAATAGTTGGGATAACCAAGAAAAGATACCAACCAATAGTTGGGATAAAAGAAGGGTACCAACCAATAGTTGGGATAACAAAGAAATGATACCAACCAATAGTTGGGATAAAAGAAGGGTACCAACCAATAGTTGGGATAACCAAGAAAAGATACCAACCAATAGTTGTAATAAAAGAAGGGTACCAACCAATAGTTGGGATAACCAAGAAAAGATACCAACCATTAGTTGGGATAAAAGAAGGGTACCAACCAATAGTTGGGATGACCAAGAAATGATACCAACCAATAGTTGGGGTAAAAGAAGGGTACCAACCAATAGTTGGGATAACCAAGAAAAGATACCAACCAATAGTTGGGATAAAAGAAGGATACCAACCAATAGTTGGGATAACCAAGAAAAGATACCAACTAATAGTTGGGATAAAAGAAGGGTACCAACCAATAGTTGGGATAACCAAGAAAAGATTCCAACCAATAGTTGGGATAAAAGAAGGGTACCAACCAATAGTTGGGATAACCAAGAAAAGATACCAACCATTAGTTGGGATAAAAGAAGGGTACCAACCAATAGTTGGGATGACCAAGAAACGATACCAACCAATAGTTGGGGTAAAAGAAGGGTACCAACCAATAGTTGGGATAACCAAGAAAAGATAACAACCAATAGTTGGGATAAAAGAAGGGTACCAACCAATAGTTGGGATAACCAAGAAAAGATACCAACCAATAGTTGGGATAAAAGAAGGGTACCAAGCAATAGTTGGGATGACCAAGAAACGATACCAACCAATAGTTGGGATAAAAGAAGCGTACCAAACAATAGTTGGGATAACCAAGAATCTATACCAACCAATAGTTGGGATAACCAAGAAACGATACCAACCAATAGTTGGGATAAAAGAAGGGTACCAACCAATAGTTGGGATAACCAAGAAAAGATACCAACCAATAGTTGGGATAAAAGAAGGGTACCAACCAATAGTTGGGATAACAAAGAAAAGATACCAACCAATAATTGGGATAAAAGAAGGGTACCAACCAATAGTTGGGATAACCAAGAAAAGATACCAACCAATAGTTGGGATAAAAGAAGGGTACCAACCAATAGTTGGGATAACCAAGAAAAGATACCAACCAATAGTTGGGATAAAAGAAGGATACCAACCAATAGTTGGGATAACCAAGAAAAGATACCAACCAATAGTTGGGATAAAAGAAGGGTACCAACCAATAGTTGGGATAACCAAGAAAAGATTCCAACCAATAGTTGGGATAAAAGAAGGGTACAAACCAATAGTTGGGATAACCAAGAAAAGATACCAACCATTAGTTGGGATAAAAGAAGGGTACCAACCAATAGTTGGGATGACCAAGAAATGATACCAACCAATAGTTGGGGTAAAAGAAGGGTACCAACCAATAGTTGGGATAACCAAGAAAAGATAACAACCAATAGTTGGGATAAAAGAAGGGTACCAACCAATAGTTGGGATAACCAAGAAAAGATACCAACCAATAGTTGGGATAAAAGAAGGGTACCAAGCAATAGTTGGGATGACCAAGAAACGATACCAACCAATAGTTGGGACAAAAGAAGGGTACCAAACAATAGTTGGGATAACCAAGAATCTATACCAACCAATAGTTGGGATAACCAAGAAACGATACCAACCAATAGTTGGGATAAAAGAAGGGTACCAACCAATAGTTGGGATAACCAAGAAAAGATACCAACCAATAGTTGGGATAAAAGAAGGGTACCAACCAATAGTTGGGATAACAAAGAAAAGATACCAACCAATAGTTGGGATAAAAGAAGGGTACCAACCAATAGTTGGGATAACAAAGAAAAGATACCAACCAATAATTGGGATAAAAGAAGGGTACCAACCAATAGTTGGGATAACCAAGAAAAGATACCAACCAATAGTTGGGATAAAAGAAGGGTACCAACCAATAGTTGGGATAACCAAGACAAGATACCAACCAATAGTTGGGATAAAAGAAGGATACCAACCAATAGTTGGGATAACCAAGAAAAGATACCAACCAATAGTTGGGATAAAAGAAGGGTACCAACCAATAGTTGGGATAACCAAGAAAAGATTCCAACCAATAGTTGGGATAAAAGAAGGGTACCAACCAATAGTTGGGATGACCAAGAAACGATACCAACCAATAGTTGGGGTAAAAGAAGGGTACCAACCAATAGTTGGGATAACCAAGAAAAGATAACAACCAATAGCTGGGATAAAAGAAGGGTACCAACCAATAGTTGGGATAACCAAGAAAAGATACCAACCAATAGTTGGGATAAAAGAAGGGTACCAAGCAATAGTTGGGATGACCAAGAAACGATACCAACCAATAGTTGGGATAATAGAAGGGTACCAAACAATAGTTGGGATAACCAAGAATCTATACCAACCAATAGTTGGGATAACCAAGAAACGATACCAACCAATAGTTGGGATAAAAGAAGGGTACCAACCAATAGTTGGGATAACCAAGAAAAGATACCAACCAATAGTTGGGATAAAAGAAGGGTACCAACCAATAGTTGGGATAACAAAGAAAAGATACCAACCAATAGTTGGGATAAAAGAAGGGTACCAACCAATAGTTGGGATAACCAAGAAAAGATACCAACCAATAGTTGGGATAAAAGAAGGGTACCAACCAATAGTTGGGATAACCAAGAAAAGATACCAACCAATAGTTGGGATAAAAGAAGGATACCAACCAATAGTTGGGATAACCAAGAAAAGATACCAACCAATAGTTGGGATAAAAGAAGGGTACCAACCAATAGTTGGGATAACCAAGAAAAGATTCCAACCAATAGTTGGGATAAAAGAAGGGTACCAACCAATAGTTGGGATAACCAAGAAAAGATACCAACCATTAGTTGGGATAAAAGAAGGGTACCAACCAATAGTTGGGATGACCCAGAAACGATACCAACCAATAGTTGGGGTAAAAGAAGGGTACCAACCAATAGTTGGGATAACCAAGAAAAGATAACAACCAATAGTTGGGATAAAAGAAGGGTACCAACCAATAGTTGGGATAACCAAGAAAAGATACCAACCAATAGTTGGGATAAAAGAAGGGTACCAAGCAATAGTTGGGATGACCAAGAAACGATACCAACCAATAGTTGGGATAAAAGAAGGGTACCAAACAATAGTTGGGATAACCAAGAATCTATACCAACCAATAGTTGGGATAACCAAGAAATGATACCAACCAATAGTTGGGATAAAAGAAGGGTACCAACCAATAGTTGGGATAACCAAGAAACGATACCAACCAATAGTTGGGATAAAAGAAGGGTACCAACCAATAGTTGGGATAACCAAGAAACGATACCAGCCAATAATTGGGATAAAAGAAGGGTACCAACCAATAGTTGGGATAACCAAGAAAAGATACCAACCAATAGTTGGGATAACAGAAGGGTACCCAACAATAGTTGGGATAACCAAGAAAAGATACCAACCAATAGTTGGGATAAAAGAAGGGTACCCACCAATAGTTGGGATAACCAAGAAAAGATACCAACCAATATGTGGGATAAAAGAAGGGTACCAACCAATAGTTGGGATAACCAAGAAAAGATACCAACCAATAGTTAGGATAAAAGAAGGGTACCAACCAATAGTTGGGATAACCAAGAAAAGATACCAACCAATAGTTGGGATAAAAGAAGGGTACCAACCAATAGTTGGGATAACCAAGAAAAGATACCAACCAATAGTTGGGATAAAAGAAGGGTACCAACCAATAGTTGGGATAACAAAGAAATGATACCAACCAATAGTTGGGATAAAAGAAGGGTACCAACCAATAGTTGGGATAACCAAGAAAAGATACCAACCAATAGTTGTAATAAAAGAAGGGTACCAACCAATAGTTGGGATAACCAAGAAAAGATACCAACCATTAGTTGGGATAAAAGAAGGGTACCAACCAATAGTTGGGATGACCAAGAAATGATACCAACCAATAGTTGGGGTAAAAGAAGGGTACCAACCAATAGTTGGGATAACCAAGAAAAGATACCAACCAATAGTTGGGATAAAAGAAGGATACCAACCAATAGTTGGGATAACCAAGAAAAGATACCAACTAATAGTTGGGATAAAAGAAGGGTACCAACCAATAGTTGGGATAACCAAGAAAAGATTCCAACCAATAGTTGGGATAAAAGAAGGGTACCAACCAATAGTTGGGATAACCAAGAAAAGATACCAACCATTAGTTGGGATAAAAGAAGGGTACCAACCAATAGTTGGGATGACCAAGAAACGATACCAACCAATAGTTGGGGTAAAAGAAGGGTACCAACCAATAGTTGGGATAACCAAGAAAAGATAACAACCAATAGTTGGGATAAAAGAAGGGTACCAACCAATAGTTGGGATAACCAAGAAAAGATACCAACCAATAGTTGGGATAAAAGAAGGGTACCAAGCAATAGTTGGGATGACCAAGAAACGATACCAACCAATAGTTGGGATAAAAGAAGCGTACCAAACAATAGTTGGGATAACCAAGAATCTATACCAACCAATAGTTGGGATAACCAAGAAACGATACCAACCAATAGTTGGGATAAAAGAAGGGTACCAACCAATAGTTGGGATAACCAAGAAAAGATACCAACCAATAGTTGGGATAAAAGAAGGGTACCAACCAATAGTTGGGATAACAAAGAAAAGATACCAACCAATAATTGGGATAAAAGAAGGGTACCAACCAATAGTTGGGATAACCAAGAAAAGATACCAACCAATAGTTGGGATAAAAGAAGGGTACCAACCAATAGTTGGGATAACCAAGAAAAGATACCAACCAATAGTTGGGATAAAAGAAGGATACCAACCAATAGTTGGGATAACCAAGAAAAGATACCAACCAATAGTTGGGATAAAAGAAGGGTACCAACCAATAGTTGGGATAACCAAGAAAAGATTCCAACCAATAGTTGGGATAAAAGAAGGGTACAAACCAATAGTTGGGATAACCAAGAAAAGATACCAACCATTAGTTGGGATAAAAGAAGGGTACCAACCAATAGTTGGGATGACCAAGAAATGATACCAACCAATAGTTGGGGTAAAAGAAGGGTACCAACCAATAGTTGGGATAACCAAGAAAAGATAACAACCAATAGTTGGGATAAAAGAAGGGTACCAACCAATAGTTGGGATAACCAAGAAAAGATACCAACCAATAGTTGGGATAAAAGAAGGGTACCAAGCAATAGTTGGGATGACCAAGAAACGATACCAACCAATAGTTGGGACAAAAGAAGGGTACCAAACAATAGTTGGGATAACCAAGAATCTATACCAACCAATAGTTGGGATAACCAAGAAACGATACCAACCAATAGTTGGGATAAAAGAAGGGTACCAACCAATAGTTGGGATAACCAAGAAAAGATACCAACCAATAGTTGGGATAAAAGAAGGGTACCAACCAATAGTTGGGATAACAAAGAAAAGATACCAACCAATAGTTGGGATAAAAGAAGGGTACCAACCAATAGTTGGGATAACCAAGAAAAGATACCAACCAATAGTTGGGATAACAGAAGGGTACCCAACAATAGTTGGGATAACCAAGAAAAGATACCAACCAATAGTTGGGATAAAAGAAGGGTACCTACCAATAGTTGGGATAACCAAGAAAAGATACCAACCAATATGTGGGATAAAAGAAGGGTACCAACCAATAGTTGGGATAACCAAGAAAAGATACCAACCAATAGTTAGGATAAAAGAAGGGTACCAACCAATAGTTGGGATAACCAAGAAAAGATACCAACCAATAGTTGGGATAAAAGAAGGGTACCAACCAATAGTTGGGATAACCAAGAAAAGATACCAACCAATAGTTGGGATAAAAGAAGGGTACCAACCAATAGTTGGGATAACAAAGAAAAGATACCAACCAATAGTTGGGATAAAAGAAGGGTACCAACCAATAGTTGGGATAACCAAGAAAAGATACCAACCAATAGTTGGGATAAAAGAAGGGTACCAACCAATAGTTGGGATAACCAAGAAAAGATACCAACCATTAGTTGGGATAAAAGAAGGGTACCAACCAATAGTTGGGATGACCAAGAAATGATACCAACCAATAGTTGGGGTAAAAGAAGGGTACCAACCAATAGTTGGGATAACCAAGAAAAGATACCAACCAATAGTTGGGATAAAAGAAGGATACCAACCAATAGTTGGGATAACCAAGAAAAGATACCAACTAATAGTTGGGATAAAAGAAGGGTACCAACCAATAGTTGGGATAACCAAGAAAAGATTCCAACCAATAGTTGGGATAAAAGAAGGGTACCAATCAATAGTTGGGATAACCAAGAAAAGATACCAACCATTAGTTGGGATAAAAGAAGGGTACCAACCAATAGTTGGGATGACCAAGAAACGATACCAACCAATAGTTGGGGTAAAAGAAGGGTACCAACCAATAGTTGGGATAACCAAGAAAAGATAACAACCAATAGTTGGGATAAAAGAAGGGTACCAACCAATAGTTGGGATAACCAAGAAAAGATACCAACCAATAGTTGGGATAAAAGAAGGGTACCAAGCAATAGTTGGGATGACCAAGAAACGATACCAACCAATAGTTGGGATAAAAGAAGCGTACCAAACAATAGTTGGGATAACCAAGAATCTATACCAACCAATAGTTGGGATAACCAAGAAACGATACCAACCAATAGTTGGGATAAAAGAAGGGTACCAACCAATAGTTGGGATAACCAAGAAAAGATACCAACCAATAGTTGGGATAAAAGAAGGGTACCAACCAATAGTTGGGATAACAAAGAAAAGATACCAACCAATAATTGGGATAAAAGAAGGGTACCAACCAATAGTTGGGATAACCAAGAAAAGATACCAACCAATAGTTGGGATAAAAGAAGGGTACCAACCAATAGTTGGGATAACCAAGAAAAGATACCAACCAATAGTTGGGATAAAAGAAGGATACCAACCACTAGTTGGGATAACCAAGAAAAGATACCAACCAATAGTTGGGATAAAAGAAGGGTACCAACCAATAGTTGGGATAACCAAGAAAAGATTCCAACCAATAGTTGGGATAAAAGAAGGGTACAAACCAATAGTTGGGATAACCAAGAAAAGATACCAACCATTAGTTGGGATAAAAGAAGGGTACCAACCAATAGTTGGGATGACCAAGAAACGATACCAACCAATAGTTGGGGTAAAAGAAGGGTACCAACCAATAGTTGGGATAACCAAGAAAAGATAACAACCAATAGTTGGGATAAAAGAAGGGTACCAACCAATAGTTGGGATAACCAAGAAAAGATACCAACCAATAGTTGGGATAAAAGAAGGGTACCAAGCAATAGTTGGGATGACCAAGAAACGATACCAACCAATAGTTGGGATAAAAGAAGGGTACCAAACAATAGTTGGGATAACCAAGAATCTATACCAACCAATAGTTGGGATAACCAAGAAACGATACCAACCAATAGTTGGGATAAAAGAAGGGTACCAACCAATAGTTGGGATAACCAAGAAAAGATACCAACCAATAGTTGGGATAAAAGAAGGATACCAACCAATAGTTGGGATAACCAAGAAAAGATACCAACCAATAGTTGGGATAAAAGAAGGGTACCAACCAATAGTTGGGATAACCAAGAAAAGATTCCAACCAATAGTTGGGATAAAAGAAGGGTACAAACCAATAGTTGGGATAACCAAGAAAAGATACCAACCATTAGTTGGGATAAAAGAAGGGTACCAACCAATAGTTGGGATGACCAAGAAATGATACCAACCAATAGTTGGGGTAAAAGAAGGGTACCAACCAATAGTTGGGATAACCAAGAAAAGATAACAACCAATAGTTGGGATAAAAGAAGGGTACCAACCAATAGTTGGGATAACCAAGAAAAGATACCAACCAATAGTTGGGATAAAAGAAGGGTACCAAGCAATAGTTGGGATGACCAAGAAACGATACCAACCAATAGTTGGGACAAAAGAAGGGTACCAAACAATAGTTGGGATAACCAAGAATCTATACCAACCAATAGTTGGGATAACCAAGAAACGATACCAACCAATAGTTGGGATAAAAGAAGGGTACCAACCAATAGTTGGGATAACCAAGAAAAGATACCAACCAATAGTTGGGATAAAAGAAGGGTACCAACCAATAGTTGGGATAACAAAGAAAAGATACCAACCAATAGTTGGGATAAAAGAAGGGTACCAACCAATAGTTGGGATAACCAAGAAAAGATACCAACCAATAGTTGGGATAACAGAAGGGTACCCAACAATAGTTGGGATAACCAAGAAAAGATACCAACCAATAGTTGGGATAAAAGAAGGGTACCTACCAATAGTTGGGATAACCAAGAAAAGATACCAACCAATATGTGGGATAAAAGAAGGGTACCAACCAATAGTTGGGATAACCAAGAAAAGATACCAACCAATAGTTAGGATAAAAGAAGGGTACCAACCAATAGTTGGGATAACCAAGAAAAGATACCAACCAATAGTTGGGATAAAAGAAGGGTACCAACCAATAGTTGGGATAACCAAGAAAAGATACCAACCAATAGTTGGGATAAAAGAAGGGTACCAACCAATAGTTGGGATAACAAAGAAAAGATACCAACCAATAGTTGGGATAAAAGAAGGGTACCAACCAATAGTTGGGATAACCAAGAAAAGATACCAACCAATAGTTGGGATAAAAGAAGGGTACCAACCAATAGTTGGGATAACCAAGAAAAGATACCAACCATTAGTTGGGATAAAAGAAGGGTACCAACCAATAGTTGGGATGACCAAGAAATGATACCAACCAATAGTTGGGGTAAAAGAAGGGTACCAACCAATAGTTGGGATAACCAAGAAAAGATACCAACCAATAGTTGGGATAAAAGAAGGATACCAACCAATAGTTGGGATAACCAAGAAAAGATACCAACTAATAGTTGGGATAAAAGAAGGGTACCAACCAATAGTTGGGATAACCAAGAAAAGATTCCAACCAATAGTTGGGATAAAAGAAGGGTACCAATCAATAGTTGGGATAACCAAGAAAAGATACCAACCATTAGTTGGGATAAAAGAAGGGTACCAACCAATAGTTGGGATGACCAAGAAACGATACCAACCAATAGTTGGGGTAAAAGAAGGGTACCAACCAATAGTTGGGATAACCAAGAAAAGATAACAACCAATAGTTGGGATAAAAGAAGGGTACCAACCAATAGTTGGGATAACCAAGAAAAGATACCAACCAATAGTTGGGATAAAAGAAGGGTACCAAGCAATAGTTGGGATGACCAAGAAACGATACCAACCAATAGTTGGGATAAAAGAAGCGTACCAAACAATAGTTGGGATAACCAAGAATCTATACCAACCAATAGTTGGGATAACCAAGAAACGATACCAACCAATAGTTGGGATAAAAGAAGGGTACCAACCAATAGTTGGGATAACCAAGAAAAGATACCAACCAATAGTTGGGATAAAAGAAGGGTACCAACCAATAGTTGGGATAACAAAGAAAAGATACCAACCAATAATTGGGATAAAAGAAGGGTACCAACCAATAGTTGGGATAACCAAGAAAAGATACCAACCAATAGTTGGGATAAAAGAAGGGTACCAACCAATAGTTGGGATAACCAAGAAAAGATACCAACCAATAGTTGGGATAAAAGAAGGATACCAACCACTAGTTGGGATAACCAAGAAAAGATACCAACCAATAGTTGGGATAAAAGAAGGGTACCAACCAATAGTTGGGATAACCAAGAAAAGATTCCAACCAATAGTTGGGATAAAAGAAGGGTACAAACCAATAGTTGGGATAACCAAGAAAAGATACCAACCATTAGTTGGGATAAAAGAAGGGTACCAACCAATAGTTGGGATGACCAAGAAACGATACCAACCAATAGTTGGGGTAAAAGAAGGGTACCAACCAATAGTTGGGATAACCAAGAAAAGATAACAACCAATAGTTGGGATAAAAGAAGGGTACCAACCAATAGTTGGGATAACCAAGAAAAGATACCAACCAATAGTTGGGATAAAAGAAGGGTACCAAGCAATAGTTGGGATGACCAAGAAACGATACCAACCAATAGTTGGGATAAAAGAAGGGTACCAAACAATAGTTGGGATAACCAAGAATCTATACCAACCAATAGTTGGGATAACCAAGAAACGATACCAACCAATAGTTGGGATAAAAGAAGGGTACCAACCAATAGTTGGGATAACCAAGAAAAGATACCAACCAATAGTTGGGATAAAAGAAGGATACCAACCAATAGTTGGGATAACCAAGAAAAGATACCAACCAATAGTTGGGATAAAAGAAGGGTACCAACCAATAGTTGGGATAACCAAGAAAAGATTCCAACCAATAGTTGGGATAAAAGAAGGGTACAAACCAATAGTTGGGATAACCAAGAAAAGATACCAACCATTAGTTGGGATAAAAGAAGGGTACCAACCAATAGTTGGGATGACCAAGAAACGATACCAACCAATAGTTGGGGTAAAAGAAGGGTACCAACCAATAGTTGGGATAACCAAGAAAAGATAACAACCAATAGTTGGGATAAAAGAAGGGTACCAACCAATAGTTGGGATAACCAAGAAAAGATACCAACCAATAGTTGGGATAAAAGAAGGGTACCAAGCAATAGTTGGGATGACCAAGAAACGATACCAACCAATAGTTGGGATAAAAGAAGCGTACCAAACAATAGTTGGGATAACCAAGAATCTATACCAACCAATAGTTGGGATAACCAAGAAACGATACCAACCAATAGTTGGGATAAAAGAAGGGTACCAACCAATAGTTGGGATAACCAAGAAAAGATACCAACCAATAGTTGGGATAAAAGAAGGGTACCAACCAATAGTTGGGATAACAAAGAAAAGATACCAACCAATAATTGGGATAAAAGAAGGGTACCAACCAATAGTTGGGATAACCAAGAAAAGATACCAACCAATAGTTGGGATAAAAGAAGGGTACCAACCAATAGTTGGGATAACCAAGAAAAGATACCAACCAATAGTTGGGATAAAAGAAGGATACCAACCACTAGTTGGGATAACCAAGAAAAGATACCAACCAATAGTTGGGATAAAAGAAGGGTACCAACCAATAGTTGGGATAACCAAGAAAAGATTCCAACCAATAGTTGGGATAAAAGAAGGGTACAAACCAATAGTTGGGATAACCAAGAAAAGATACCAACCATTAGTTGGGATAAAAGAAGGGTACCAACCAATAGTTGGGATGACCAAGAAACGATACCAACCAATAGTTGGGGTAAAAGAAGGGTACCAACCAATAGTTGGGATAACCAAGAAAAGATAACAACCAATAGTTGGGATAAAAGAAGGGTACCAACCAATAGTTGGGATAACCAAGAAAAGATACCAACCAATAGTTGGGATAAAAGAAGGGTACCAAGCAATAGTTGGGATGACCAAGAAACGATACCAACCAATAGTTGGGATAAAAGAAGGGTACCAAACAATAGTTGGGATAACCAAGAATCTATACCAACCAATAGTTGGGATAACCAAGAAACGATACCAACCAATAGTTGGGATAAAAGAAGGGTACCAACCAATAGTTGGGATAACCCAGAAAAGATACCAACCAATAGTTGGGATAAAAGAAGGATACCAACCAATAGTTGGGATAACCAAGAAAAGATACCAACCAATAGTTGGGATAAAAGAAGGGTACCAACCAATAGTTGGGATAACCAAGAAAAGATTCCAACCAATAGTTGGGATAAAAGAAGGGTACAAACCAATAGTTGGGATAACCAAGAAAAGATACCAACCATTAGTTGGGATAAAAGAAGGGTACCAACCAATAGTTGGGATGACCAAGAAACGATACCAACCAATAGTTGGGGTAAAAGAAGGGTACCAACCAATAGTTGGGATAACCAAGAAAAGATAACAACCAATAGTTGGGATAAAAGAAGGGTACCAACCAATAGTTGGGATAACCAAGAAAAGATACCAACCAATAGTTGGGATAAAAGAAGGGTACCAAGCAATAGTTGGGATGACCAAGAAACGATACCAACCAATAGTTGGGATAAAAGAAGGGTACCAAAAAATAGTTGGGATAACCAAGAATCTATACCAACCAATAGTTGGGATAACCAAGAAACGATACCAACCTATAGATGGGATAAAAGAAGGGTACCAACCAATAGTTGGGATAACCAAGAAAAGATACCAACCAATAGTTGGGATAAAAGAAGGGTACCAACCAATAGTTGGGATAACAAAGAAAAGATACCAACCAATAATTGGGATAAAAGAAGGGTACCAACCAATAGTTGGGATAACCAAGAAAAGATACCAACCAATAGTTGGGATAAAAGAAGGGTACCAACCAATAGTTGGGATAACCAAGAAAAGATACCAACCAATAGTTGGGATAAAAGAAGGATACCAACCACTAGTTGGGATAACCAAGCAAAGATACCAACCAATAGTTGGGATAAAAGAAGGGTACCAACCAATAGTTGGGATAACCAAGAAAAGATTCCAACCAATAGTTGGGATAAAAGAAGGGTACAAACCAATAGTTGGGATAACCAAGAAAAGATACCAACCATTAGTTGGGATAAAAGAAGGGTACCAACCAATAGTTGGGATGACCAAGAAACGATACCAACCAATAGTTGGGGTAAAAGAAGGGTACCAACCAATAGTTGGGATAACCAAGAAAAGATAACAACCAATAGTTGGGATAAAAGAAGGGTACCAACCAATAGTTGGGATAACCAAGAAAAGATACCAACCAATAGTTGGGATAAAAGAAGGGTACCAAGCAATAGTTGGGATGACCAAGAAACGATACCAACCAATAGTTGGGATAAAAGAAGGGTACCAAACAATAGTTGGGATAACCAAGAATCTATACCAACCAATAGTTGGGATAACCAAGAAACGATACCAACCAATAGTTGGGATAAAAGAAGGGTACCAACCAATAGTTGGGATAACCAAGAAAAGATACCAACCAATAGTTGGGATAAAAGAAGGATACCAACCAATAGTTGGGATAACCAAGAAAAGATACCAACCAATAGTTGGGATAAAAGAAGGGTACCAACCAATAGTTGGGATAACCAAGAAAAGATTCCAACCAATAGTTGGGATAAAAGAAGGGTACAAACCAATAGTTGGGATAACCAAGAAAAGATACCAACCATTAGTTGGGATAAAAGAAGGGTACCAACCAATAGTTGGGATGACCAAGAAACGATACCAACCAATAGTTGGGGTAAAAGAAGGGTACCAACCAATAGTTGGGATAACCAAGAAAAGATAACAACCAATAGTTGGGATAAAAGAAGGGTACCAACCAATAGTTGGGATAACCAAGAAAAGATACCAACCAATAGTTGGGATAAAAGAAGGGTACCAAGCAATAGTTGGGATGACCAAGAAACGATACCAACCAATAGTTGGGATAAAAGAAGGGTACCAAAAAATAGTTGGGATAACCAAGAATCTATACCAACCAATAGTTGGGATAACCAAGAAACGATACCAACCAATAGTTGGGATAAAAGAAGGGTACCAACCAATAGTTGGGATAACCAAGAAAAGATACCAACCAATAGTTGGGATAAAAGAAGGGTAACAACCAATAGTTGGGATAACAAAGAAAAGATACCTACCATTAGTTGGGATAAAAGAAGGGTACCAACCAATAGTTGGGATAACCAAGAAAAGATACCAACCAATAGTTGGGATAACAGAAGGGTACCCAACAATAGTTGGGATAACCAAGAAAAGATACCAACCAATAGTTGGGATAAAAGAAGGGTACCCACCAATAGTTGGTATAACCAAGAAAAGATACCAACCAATATGTGGGATAAAAGAAGGGTACCAACCAATAGTTGGGATAACCAAGAAAAGTTACCAACCAATAGTTAGGATAAAAGAAGGGTACCAACCAATAGTTGGGATAACCAAGAAAAGATACCAACCAATAGTTGGGATAAAAGAAGGGTACCAACCAATAGTTGGGATAACCAAGAAAAGATACCAACCAATAGTTGGGATAAAAGAAGGGTACCAACCAATAGTTGGGATAACAAAGAAAAGATACCAACCAATAGTTGGGATAAAAGAAGGGTACCAACCAATAGTTGGGATAACCAAGAAAAGATACCAACCAATAGTTGGGATAAAAGAAGGGTACCAACCAATAGTTGGGATAACCAAGAAAAGATACCAACCATTAGTTGGGATAGAAGAAGGGTACCAACCAATAGTTGGGATGACCAAGAAATGATACCAACCAATAGTTGAGGTAAAAGAAGGGTACCAACCAATAGTTGGGATAACCAAGAAAAGATACCAACCAATAGTTGGGATAAAAGAAGGATACCAACCAATAGTTGGGATAACCAAGAAAAGATACCAACTAATAGTTGGGATAAAAGAAGGGTACCAACCAATAGTTGGGATAACCAAGAAAAGATTCCAACCAATAGTTGGGATAAAAGAAGGGTACCAACCAATAGTTGGGATAACCAAGAAAAGATACCAACCATTAGTTGGGATAAAAGAAGGGTACCAACCAATAGTTGGGATGACCAAGAAACGATACCAACCAATAGTTGGGGTAAAAGAAGGGTACCAACCAATAGTTGGGATAACCAAGAAAAGATAACAACCAATAGTTGGGACAAAAGAAGGGAACCAACCAATAGTTGGGATAACCAAGAAAAGATACCAACCAATAGTTGGGATAAAAGAAGGGTACCAAGCAATAGTTGGGATGACCAAGAAACGATACCAACCAATAGTTGGGATAAAAGAAGCGTACCAAACAATAGTTGGGATAACCAAGAATCTATACCAACCAATAGTTGGGATAACCAAGAAACGATACCAACCAATAGTTGGGATAAAAGAAGGGTACCAACCAATAGTTGGGATAACCAAGAAAAGATACCAACCAATAGTTGGGATAAAAGAAGGGTACCAACCAATAGTTGGGATAACAAAGAAAAGATACCAACCAATAGTTGGGATAAAAGAAGGGTACCAACCAATAGTAGGGATAACCAAGAAAAGATACCAACCAATAGTTGGGATAAAAGAAGGGTACCAACCAATAGTTGGGATAACCAAGAAAAGATACCAACCAATAGTTGGGATAAAAGAAGGATACCAACCAATAGTTGGGATAACCAAGAAAAGATACCAACCAATAGTTGGGATAAAAGAATGGTACCAACCAATAGTTGGGATAACCAAGAAAAGATTCCAACCAATAGTTGGGATAAAAGAAGGGTACAAACCAATAGTTGGGATAACCAAGAAAAGATACCAACCATTAGTTGGGATAAAAGAAGGGTACCAACCAATAGTTGGGATGACCAAGAAACGATACCAACCAATAGTTGGGGTAAAAGAAGGGTACCAACCAATAGTTGGGATAACCAAGAAAAGATAACAACCAATAGTTGGGATAAAAGAAGGGTACCAACCAATAGTTGGGATAACCAAGAAAAGATACCAACCAATAGTTGGGATAAAAGAAGGGTACCAAGCAATAGTTGGGATGACCAAGAAACGATACCAACCAATAGTTGGGATAAAAGAAGGGTACCAAACAATAGTTGGGATAACCAAGAATCTATACCAACCAATAGTTGGGATAACCAAGAAACGATACCAACCAATAGTTGGGATAAAAGAAGGGTACCAACCAATAGTTGGGATAACCAAGAAAAGATACCAACCAATAGTTGGGATAAAAGAAGGGTACCAACCAATAGTTGGGATAACAAAGAAAAGATACCAACCAATAGTTGGGATAAAAGAAGGGTACCAACCAATAGTTGGGATAACCAAGAAAAGATACCAACCAATAGTTGGGATAAAAGAAGGGTACCAACCAATAGTTGGGACAACCAAGAAAAGATACCAACCAATAGTTGGGATAAAAGAAGGATACCAACCAATAGTTGGGATAACCAAGAAAAGATACCAACCAATAGTTGGGATAAAAGAAGGGTACCAACCAATAGTTGGGATAACCAAGAAAAGATTCCAACCAATAGTTGGGATAAAAGAAGGGTACAAACCAATAGTTGGGATAACCAAGAAAAGATACCAACCATTAGTTGGGATAAAAGAAGGGTACCAACCAATAGTTGGGATGACCAAGAAACGATACCAACCAATTGTTGGGGTAAAAGAAGGGTACCAACCAATAGTTGGGATAACCAAGAAAAGATAACAACCAATAGTTGGGATAAAAGAAGGGTACCAACCAATAGTTGGGATAACCAAGAAAAGATACCAACCAATTGTTGGGATAAAAGAAGGGTACCAAGCAATAGTTGGGATGACCAAGAAACGATACCAACCAATAGTTGGGATAAAAGAAGGGTACCAAACAATAGTTGGGATAACCAAGAATCTATACCAACCAATAGTTGGGATAACCAAGAAACGATACCAACCAATAGTTGGGATAAAAGAAGGGTACCAACCAATAGTTGGGATAACCAAGAAACGATACCAACCAATAGTTGGGATAAAAGAAGGGTACCAACCAATAGTTGGGATAACCAAGAAACGATACCAACCAATAATTGGGATAAAAGAAGGGTATCAACCAATAGTTGGGATAACCAAGAAAAGATACCAACCAATAGTTGGGATAACAGAAGGGTACCCAACAATAGTTGGGATAACCAAGAAAAGATACCAACCAATAGTTGGGATAAAAGAAGGGTACCCACCAATAGTTCGGATAACCAAGAAAAGATACCAACCAATATGTGGGATAAAAGAAGGGTACCAACCAATAGTTGGGATAACAAAGAAAAGATACCAACCAATAGTTGGGATAAAAGAAGGGTACCAACCAATAGTTGGGATAACCAAGAAAAGATACCAACCAATAGTTGGGATAAAAGAAGGGTACCAACCAATAGTTGGGATAACCAAGAAAAGATACCAACCAATAGTTGGGATAAAAGAAGGATACCAACCAATAGTTGGGATAACCAAGAAAAGATACCAACCAATAGTTGGGATAAAAGAAGGGTACCAACCAATAGTTGGGATAACCAAGAAAAGATTCCAACCAATAGTTGGGATAAAAGAAGGGTACAAACCAATAGTTGGGATAACCAAGAAAAGATACCAACCGTTAGTTGGGATAAAAGAAGGGTACCAACCAATAGTTGGAATGACCAAGAAACGATACCAACCAATAGTTGGGGTAAAAGAAGGGTACCAACCAATAGTTGGGATAACCAAGAAAAGATAACAACCAATAGTTGGGATAAAAGAAGGGTACCAACCAATAGTTGGGATAACCAAGAAAAGATACCAACCAATAGTTGGGATAAAAGAAGGGTACCAAGCAATAGTTGGGATGACCAAGAAACGATACCAACCAATAGTTGGGATAAAAGAAGGGTACCAAACAATAGTTGGGATAACCAAGAATCTATACCAACCAATAGTTGGGATAACCAAGAAACGATACCAACCAATAGTTGGGATAAAAGAAGGGTACCAACCAATAGTTGGGATAACCAAGAAAAGATACCAACCAATAGTTGGGATAAAAGAAGGGTACCAACCAATAGTTGGGATAACAAAGAAAAGATACCAACCAATAGTTGGGATAAAAGAAGGGTACCAACCAATAGTAGGGATAACCAAGAAAAGATACCAACCAATAGTTGGGATAAAAGAAGGGTACCAACCAATAGTTGGGATAACCAAGAAAAGATACCAACCAATAGTTGGGATAAAAGAAGGATACCAACCAATAGTTGGGATAACCAAGAAAAGATACCAACCAATAGTTGGGATAAAAGAATGGTACCAACCAATAGTTGGGATAACCAAGAAAAGATTCCAACCAATAGTTGGGATAAAAGAAGGGTACAAACCAATAGTTGGGATAACCAAGAAAAGATACCAACCATTAGTTGGGATAAAAGAAGGGTACCAACCAATAGTTGGGATGACCAAGAAACGATACCAACCAATAGTTGGGGTAAAAGAAGGGTACCAACCAATAGTTGGGATAACCAAGAAAAGATAACAACCAATAGTTGGGATAAAAGAAGGGTACCAACCAATAGTTGGGATAACCAAGAAAAGATACCAACCAATAGTTGGGATAAAAGAAGGGTACCAAGCAATAGTTGGGATGACCAAGAAACGATACCATCCAATAGTTGGGATAAAAGAAGGGTACCAAACAATAGTTGGGATAACCAAGAATCTATACCAACCAATAGTTGGGATAACCAAGAAACGATACCAACCAATAGTTGGGATAAAAGAAGGGTACCAACCAATAGTTGGGATAACCAAGAAACGATACCAACCAATAGTTGGGATAAAAGAAGGGTACCAACCAATAGTTGGGATAACCAAGAAACGATACCAACCAATAATTGGGATAAAAGAAGGGTACCAACCAATAGTTGGGATAACCAAGAAAAGATACCAACCAATAGTTGGGATAACAGAAGGGTACCCAACAATAGTTGGGATAACCAAGAAAAGATACCAACCAATAGTTGGGATAAAAGAAGGGTACCCACCAATAGTTGGGATAACCAAGAAAAGATACCAACCAATATGTGGGATAAAAGAAGGGTACCAACCAATAGTTGGGATAACCAAGAAAAGATACCAACCAATAGTTGGGATAAAAGAAGGGTACCAACCAATAGTTGGGATAACCAAGAAAAGATACCAACCAATAGTTGGGATAAAAGAAGGGTACCAACCAATAGTTAGGATAACCAAGAAAAGATACCAACCAATAGTTGGGATAAAAGAAGGGTACCAACCAATAGTTGGGATAGCCAAGAAAAGATACCAACCAATAGTTGGGATAACGAAGACGGCCGAAGGAGAACTCGAAAAGATGGACTTTCAAACCCGAAAAAAGTAGAATCAACAAATCTACAAAGATTAATCCGCTAGGGAAGAGAGAAATCTAAACAGGCAACTTTGTGGGGGGAGCGTAAGGAGGACCGACAAGGAGGACGAATCCACTGGTTGCGGTGTGATGTTTAAACAAAATCTCCTGAATGATGTTACTTTCCGCTAGGGAATGGAACTGGTAAAGGATATCAAACCTGGCTTATGCTTCGAATGCATATGTTTGAATTTTTCTATGGCGTAATGCTCCATACGAAATGGAAATGCTACGCATTTGGGAGGATGTCATGCAAAAATGCTTATGCAATGCAAAAGAGGTGTCTCAGCAAAATAAATGCTGAAGACCAAGGCAACTCCACCGAGGATGAAAAATTAAATTGTCCTCTGAAATAAGAGACCCTACTGAGAAATACTTCACTCTGCTGAGGAAGACATTGATCACAAACTCTGCTGGAGATGAAAGCTCCAAGAGAACACCCACTCTGTTGGGGATGGCTATGAACGAATATTGAAGATGGAACCCAAGGAGAGATTCTCTCCGCTGAGAAATACCAACTGACTTCTACCGGGATCTTAAAGGATGCCAATAACAATTGGACTTAAGACCTGCTGGGGATATCAACCTCTGTTTGAACAAACCACTAAGAGGATCACTACCAAACTATGCTAGGGGAAACAAGTCGATAACTCCGAACCTGCTTGGGGATATTACCGAACTTAACCTGCTGCTGGGAGATGCTCTTACCTTTACCCTGCTGGGGATTATCAGCCGATACCAGCAAATCTGCTTGGGGAACGGTAGATGATGACATCCACTCTGCTAGAGGCTAACATCAAGCTTACCTATTTGAGGGGATTAACTCATACCGTTGCTGGTGAGAAAAACATTTCTTGAATAGTTGAGTGCTTAGACCCTGTGGGGAAAATGACATCTTTAACCAAAGAAAATATTCCACAAGCCTCCTGCTGGGGATGCATCAGCGTCAACTTCTGATTGTTTGCTGAGAAATTGATGATTCTATCACAACTTTAGCTGGGGAATTAATCTTCTGCACTCTGCTGAGGAAGATAATTCTTGACACTCTGGCTGGGAAAACAACAACCTGCTGAGGAGAATGAAGTTTCAATATTGAGGGGAGTAGCTCTACTGGGGAGAAACCCTACCCTGCTGGGGATTAGAGCATGCCGCTGCTGACGGAACCACACTTCCTGACCTCCTGAGGAAAGTGATTACCAGGATCTGTGGGGAAACTAAAGTTTTTTTCAAAGACATCCAACACACCTCCTGCTGGAGACACAACCACACCCACCTCGGAGCAACCCACTTTAAACTGTCTGCTGGGGGAAATGAGTTCTGCTGAGGATGATGAATTTTCAGTGCTGGGGAGAGTAATGCTACTGGGGAAAAACAAACTTGTTACCCAGCCCGACCTGTCTCTATGGTCATAAGCGGCTCTTTGAACTCTCCACTTGCCCTAGACCGCCAGGTCTAATCGAAGAAACCATCTCAAGAGGATTTTATAGAAGACCGGGCGCTCAACATGCCCCGGGTCTTCAAACTCTTAGAGATGTATCACATCTCGACATAACTTCCCCAGACTTCATGACCCATGAAGTAACTTACCTCGAAAGGATTTGTAATGACCTGAAATACTTTGCCCCAGTATTCTGAACTTTGAAGGGGTGCTCTGAGTCTTGAAGAAACTTTGCCCCTGACTGATCTTACAGAGATTTGTCAAATCGACCTGATTGCCCCTGTTTGACTGCTTTTTATCACCATTTATCGGAAACCTCTAGGATGCGCAGAGTCTCTTGGCCACATACCCCTTGACACGACTGTCCTTCGGAGTTTTCACCATCTCAACTTGGCGTGATCGAGCTTCTCGACCGACGCTCATTGTGTAAGCTTCTTTGATGTCAAACACATGCAAGCAGAAAATGTTTATTATGAGAATGACAAATCTAATGCAACACTCATGTTATCCTTGAAGTTTTATTGAAAATGCGTCGCCAAGCCTCGTGAACGAATCACTAGCTAGGATGCGACATTGATTTTTGAAGGGAAACAATACGCACATGCAATACCAACAAAAATATTACTAGCATAACTCATAGGAGTCAGGAACGCTATCTCGCTGAAGTACGCCTTCGGACTAACCCTGTTTCAATTAGGACTTTTTAAGGGTTGTAATGTGGCCTGGTTCACGGTTTTGAGAAAAAGATTTAAGGCTCAAAGTTTATTGGTGCCCACCCATTCTCCATGATGTTCTCCGGTCCTACATTCAGCTAATCTGGCACAAGCACTCGTCTCTCAAAAAGATTTCATGATCTTTAAGGAATCCATGCACTGGTGATTCGACACCTGACGAGGTTTTGGAGCAACAGTCACCCCTTTTGTCTTTTGTGTCTGTAGTCACACGACTTTGTTCTGCTCAAGGATTTTCTCTTTTGAACATTCCTTTTTTTCATTTTTCGCTTTTTTATTTCCCTGATTTTGCCTGGACTGATTCTCTTTTTTTTTTTATTTTTGAAGTCCAGCGGGATGCCCTAACTTTTGCCTAAGTCGCTTGTTTCCAAGTTTCGACTTAGCGGGCTTTCTTTCTTTTTCTCTTTTTTCTCTTTTTTTTTGAACAAGTCGTGTGACACCGTTTTGCCTGACTTGTTTGAAAGGGCTGTGACTGTTTCACTCTTTGATTGTTGAGGAGTAACCATTGTGGTTCTACACCTCTTAACCTCTCGATAGTGGAATGGAAGGTAATGGATCCTCAGATGTACACTCCTTCTGAAAGTTGAACACTTGGTCAAACTAACTGATGCCTACCCTGCCCCTGGGTTAAAATTGAGGGTTTTTCGTTTTCAGAAAGAACTCCTACTACTAGGCTCAAAGGGGTTGACAAAGGTCTATCTCCTTATCTCTCTAGTGTTTGTGAATTGGAAATAATGCCTGTACATCCTTAACAGGGTTTTATCCAAAAACGTACCATTAGAAATCTGCGTTCTTATTTCGTCATCCTCCCTCCAAGAGTCTAGGCAAGAAAGATAGTATTGCAGTGCATACAAGCATTTAAAATGAGTGAACACGAATGGAATTCTTCAAGAAAAACATACTCATCGCATTATGATTGTCATTCAGAAACAAACGAGTTCTTACATGCAAGCAATGTTTAAACAAACAAATGAAAGCTACATATGAAAATGCAATAAAGAAACTAATGATTGCCACATAAAGGAAGGCTTGACTCCGTCTGGACTTATTGCTTCTGATGACGCTCTTGCAATCTGGTGCTTACTCTGACAAAGAAGCTTCAATCCAAAGGGGTACCATCTGGCGTGATGACCTTTGAGTCGATCAAGTCTTGCACCTTGTGCTGGAATACATTACAATTATCAATTGTGTGCCCAAACGTTCCCGAGTGGAACTCACAGCTAGCGTTCATGTCATAATCCGGAGGAATAGGGTACGGTACTGGCGTGATACTCCTCGTTTGAAACAGAGAGTTCTTGAGCAGACGAGCAAGCAACTGACTATAAGGGATATGAATAGGATCAAATATCCTCTTGGGCCTTCTTAGTCTCGGTTGCCCTTGCTGCTGATAATTCTGCTGTCGATGCTGATTTGGGCGCCTCACCTGCGCTTGCACTTTCCTTTCCACATTTGGCTGAGGCACCAACAAAGGTTGCTGACGTAGAGCTTCTGCAGCAAAAGGTTGTAGAGAGAGTCCATGACATGAGGTGGATCCTGCAAAGAGGGGAGGAGTCTCCACTTCTGATGAGAACTTGATTGCCCCTGAATCAATGAGTTCTTGGACCTTATGCTTGAACCTTGTACAATTCTCAACATTGTGACCAGGTGCCCCAGAATGGAAGTCACACCTAGCATTCATATTGGAACCCAAAGGAAACCCTGTCGGAGTTGGTCCTAGAGTGACACGCTCGACTAGTTTGAGCTCGAGCAGATAAGGAAGCAATTGCCCATACGGCATCGGAGGGGGATCAAACTTCTTCCTAGGCCTCTCTAGCCTAGGATCCTCTTGGGGAGCAGGGAGTGATTGCCGAAGAGAAAGCTCAGAAACTTCAAATTGTGGAGGGGATTCACGAGACACTCCATGATCTAGAAAACGCCCCAAAGAGATGAGAGGAGTAAGGATTTCTGTTGTGGATGCGAGCACAAGATTGTTTTCCTTCTTTAACACCTTATTCAAGATTTCCATGACCAGGCCCATCTGAGTCTTCAACTGGTCGACCTCCTCCCTCATCATCTTCTGGTCTTGTATGAGAGTTTGCATATTCCTCATAAATTTCCCCATCTGGCCTCGCATTTCCCTCAACCCAGCTTGAATTTGCTCCATGATCAACTCTTGAATGGCCTGAGGAGTTAAGTCTACAATTCTAAAGAAAACCAGATCAGAACAAGAATAACCAGCCTTGAACACCTGTTATGCACATGAGTATGGAACTACAATGCAAATGCCATGTTCAAATATTTCCAAGGAATCATTCTGTTTTAATTCAAGACTTTTCAGAAGAACCACAAGGAATAAATGGAAATGCTCAACAGTGAGCCTCAACAATGATATCCTTGGAAATACAAGAACATGTATGCAAGAATGATGATGCATATGCAACGGACATGGGATCAAGGTATCCAGCATCTGTGCTGAACTAGTTGGACAAGCTTGAGGCTCTGTACAAACTCTTGAGTCAAACTGGGATAACAGAATAACCACACTGATACGGATGTAGAGACAAAGAATCCAAAAATTCTGGGTAGGTAGAAGGTCACGGTTACTTGTAAACAACCTGCCCCTCTCACATGCGGGTACTAAGATCCTCAGTATCCCGGGCTCTCAGGTCGAGAAATGATGTTACGTTCACCACTTCTAGTTTGGCATCATCACAAATCGAGGAGGCCTCAACTGATTCACAAAAATGAAAGATCCTCGGCTTCAGAGGTTTGAGAAGCAATAGCACATTCAGCCCGAAGGATACAATGCTACCGCCAGTCAAAGAGGTTGTCCGCTGATTCACCTCAAAAGGAAATCCTATAGTAAGTTCCCAACATTTGGTCCTCAGATCGAGAATGTGCAATGGGTTTGCCACAGAACGTGGTCTGCCACTGTCACATCCCGGGAGGAGTGCCGCAACTGAGTCCTCGGGAATGGTCTCCAGAGTCGACAATCCCTCAAGAGAATACCTACTGGCCTGTACCAACGCATAGTAGCAGGTAGCTCCTGATAGAACCTCGTCTGGTTGTGGGTCTCATGAACGATAATACATGGCCACCCCCATGCAAGCGTCACGACTATCCACTCTAAAACCTGTGTGTATGCTCAAGCCTGGGTAGTGGGCTTATCTCTCAGAACATCCCAACCCGCCAAACAGAAAACCAGCCAGCACAACACAGTAATATCCAGTATGACAGTAATAAAATGAAATGCAATGCAGTAAAAGCTGTATATACAGTAAAACAAATAAAATAGCAAATACAGTAATATACAACACTACAAAGCACCACAAAAACACCCAATGAAAAGAAACAGACAAGCGCTAGGATAGACTCGCTAAAGGGGATGGACTAGCAAGAGGTCAACCAGAGTCCCCAACAGAGTCGCCAGCTGTCGCTCCCGAAAGATTCGTATCCAACGGTACAAGCGCGAGAGTGGCGCAAAAGACACAGAGTCGCCAGCAATGTGTATTTATCCCAAGAGAGGGAAAGGAAACACTGCATAAACCTGAAGAGAAAGGAAAGAACATGGTCTCACGACCAAGAGAAACGGGTGCGGGAGTCGGTTACGTGAAGGGAAGGTGCTAGCACCCAACACGTCCAGCGTACTCGATGGGATCCACGCTTGCTGTTTGCATCAAAAGGTGTCGTCGTCTGGAATTCAGATGTTACTGGAAAGGAAAAAGAACGAGAACGGAAAGAAACGAAGAAACAAATGTAGGGAAAATAAAAGAAGTGCTCGAATGGGCCCTACCCCACTGCCTACGTATCTCATCGGGAGCATGAGAATCAGAGCGACGTAGTTCCCCTGACTAGGGATGGATTGTGTTTTTTAAGGAACGGCTAACATTCTAGCTCAGGTGTTGCAGGCTCGCTGAATCGAGTGCGTTACCGTCTTGCAAGAGAACGAGTAGGAGCACGTTCGTACGTTGAGAGTGAGTGAGATGAGAAAAGAATTCCCGAAGGAAAGACGTTATTGTCTGTTTGAAGTTTTTTAAGCAAGAAGTGTTTTTTACATTTATTTGTAACTTGCATTGAACCAAAGTCTTAAATACAGGAACGAATACTTCGCGCATCGCCCCCAACAGGACGTACACTAAGTATCCTAGAAGAATGAGAGGAAGCCCCTCATTCCCCACTTCCCACATAAAAGGCTCGAGCGCAATACGCGTTAATTTTTATTACGTGTTTTCAAGAAGTTTTGAGATGAGAAGAGAGAGGACTCAATGGAAACTCTAACCTAAATCTAACATGCAAAGGAGATCCTAGGGTTAGTGAGGTTTAGGAGAGAAACAACTACCTAAGACCTAATGCTAATCCTACTCCAAGCTTAATCAGAAATTAAGTTGGACTAGGTAGCTCTAAAGGGAAAGGAATCCAAGACTTAAACAAGTCTTGAGATTCAAGGGAAGAGAAAGAGTGAAAGAGATGAAGTAGAGAAAGGAAGAATGAGAAAAGTGATGGGGCAGCAAGCACATCATAATCATCATATCCAAATCATAACATAGAACATGCTTCAAAGATCATACAAGCACATATCAAGTATACAAGTGAAGGCACACAAGAAAGGATGCAAGTAAACTTGCACAAGATTCACAATTTCACACACTAAGGTTTCATACAAAGATGACATGAACAAAATAATATGAAAGTGAAACCAAGTCAGAATTCAATTCATATCATGATCATCTAATCCAAACATGCAAGAATGTTTCACATTATGATGCATTATGAGCCAAAGAAACCACAAAACCAATGATGATGATATGCATCATACAAATCAAACCATGATGATCAAGTGAGATGAAAACCAAGTAATGAAATCAAGGGGCAGTATCATATGTATCAACATCATACCAAAATCATACTCAAGTCATGCAAGATGAATCATTAAGCAACACATTCAAAACATGCATCAAAGTTAATCAAAACATCCACTTATCATTCATGCCAACAAACAAAGAAACATGTGAAGCAAAGAGTGAGAACATGTCACATAAAGCACCTTAAACCAAGAGGGTCAGAACCTCTAACATGTCATACAAGTCAAACAAAAGGCCTCATGCATTGGTTGTATCAAACAAGGAAACATTTCACAAGATTAAGTCAAGCATTCCATTAAATTCAAGTCAAAACAACATCAACTTAGAAAACCAAAAACAAATAGGAAAATGGATCAATGAGGATGAATCTAAAGCCATAGACAAGCTCAAACAGAATAGGATCACACCATATAATCATTCCAAGCATCAATCAATCACAAGTAAACAAATGCACTCAAACAAGGTCAAGTGTATAAGCATACCTCAACCAAATTCAAACCACAAGTAAAAATCAACCAAAAATAGAAAGGTGGTTCAATAAATTCCCAAGAAGCAATCAAAGGCAAGTTTAAATATCCAATTAACAATTGAAAAAGAATCGGAACGGAACTAGATCAATAGCATGTTCAAAAGAGCTTCACAAGACAAGGTATGCAAGTGATCGAGTATGAATCGAGGAGCATCAAAAATCACATGAAAAACAATCAAAGGTGATCACCAAGGCAGTAAGATAACATTCAAACATTTCTCATCCACATGTCAAAACAAGGGAAAAAAAAATCGGCTCAAGAAGGCATGGCAAAGTCATCAAACATAAGTATTAATCACAAGGGCTAACATGAAAGACACTTTGGAAAGGAAAATCGTAATTAATCATCAAAATAAATGGAAAATGAAAATAAAATTCATATAAAATTAAATAAAACATTAAACTATGCTCATGATTTTTTTTTGGAATTTTTTAATAAGAGGAAGTATTTTTAATAATAAAAGAAAGAAAAAAAAATAAAAAAAGTGTTAAAAATGGAGGGTGTGTTAGTAAATGAAAGAGGAAGCTAGGAGTTGGGCCGATACAGGGGGGGGGGGGGGGGACGAACAACATTTCGCTGGGCCCAATGATAGTGGATATATCATATTTTTGAAATAAAAAAAAAGAAATGGAAATAAGAATGTAACAAATATTATGTAAACATTATCAATTGGTCACATGTACACTTAAGTTACTAAAGACAAAACAAAACCAACAACCACTCACATGTTGCCACCTCGTCATCATCTTCATGAAACCATGCAAGAACGTGAACAGTACCAGTGGCAGCCCTCCATGGCCGGACCACCGCCGAAGACCACCATAGTCCGGCCGGCCACCACCGTCGGCGACGGGGGCGGCCGAAAACGCGCAAAAACACCCTTCCCCCCTCAAAATTTCGTCTAGATTCCAAAAATGCCCTTAGTTTCTCAAAATTCTTCCTCTAAAGCCATGAAAATCAAACCTCAAGAAACAACACACATGGATCCATAATCTCAAATCAAAACAACCAACATACTACCATGTAGTACACTCCATGGAGATCTCAAATATGCAAAAACAATTGAAAAACAACCACTAAATCTCAAGCAATCATGATTTAAAGTTTGAACACTCAAAATGAAACTTCATTAAAACTCACAAATAAGTACTCAAACATTGCCTACCCTAAGGTAGGACTTCAGTGCACCAACAAAAGTTCTAAAAAACACCTAAATCGAGAGTTACGAGTTAGAGAAAAAATACCTAACGGAGGAGCTCCGTTGGCTCTTCAAACAATGGCAAGAGCTTCAGAAAACCAATTGGAAACCTTCACTGAGCTTCAGAGAGTAAGGACCAAGCAATAGAATGAAGAGAAATTGCAGTATAATTCATATTCGAAAAGGAGAAGAATGAGAGAGTGTGTGTATTTTTTTCTCTGAACTTACCAACTGCTGCCTTTTTTTTCTCATTCTAGGGTTTCTCTCCTTAAATATGGTGGATTAAGAGAGTTTATTTGGGCCTGAAATGTGGAATGGTTTTTTTGGAGTTTTTTGGCAAAGATTGGAAGAGAGAGAGGGTGGTACGGTTTAAGCAAATTGGAGGGTGCTTGGAGTGATTTTGAGTGGGGAATGGAGGCATGAAAGGAATGGTTGTACATGGCACGTGAGAGAGGATGTAGTAAGGTCAGAATTTGTGCCAAGTTTCTCTCTCTCATTTTTCCTTTTTATGGTAAAGGTGGTACATGATGCATGCCTCACACATTATGGAATGTTTGGACATCTTGGGCACAAATTGATGGGGTTATGCGTGTGATATTAGCATGTACATGATCATGCTGCCATATAGTCTCAAATTGCTCCAAAAAATTGCACCATGACATGCCTTGGAAATCAATGGAAATCCTTCACTTTAAATGGACATAACTTAATGAATCTTGCTCTATTTGGAACAAGTTTGTGATCAATGGAAAGTACGAAAGATGTAGAGCAAAACTCATGTTGAAATGATCTTGAAACAATGTTTAAATGATGATGAAAAACAACCAAGAACATATGCACTCACCACTGCCAAAATAGAATGAGAATATTCTAGGTTATAAACATGACTTGACCATTTGATGACACCAACTTTGCACCTTCACAACTTAAAGAATTCTAATCCAAATAAGACAATCTTGGATTCTTTGGAAAGCTAGCACAATAGAGAACAAAATTGATGTTTGACTCAAATTGAAATAACATGTGGGCATATGAGAAAATCTGCTTTGGAATCATGTCCTTGGAGCTGCCAAAAGTAACTTAGAAAAATTCTAAGTTTTTCCCAATTTTCCAACTTGAAACCTCCATCTTTAAAACGTCATAACTCTCTCAAAAATGATTCAAATGGGACAAACTTTACAAGGTTGGAAAGCTTGAAGAATGATCTAAAACTTTCATGTGAAAAATATTTCCAAATGGAGCTTGTATCATAGTGTAAAATGCCCATGAATGTTGGTTCTCAAAACTGCCCAAAGTAACTTAGAAAAATTTCTAAGTTTTTGAACTTGGTAAAGTAAAAATGTCCAACTTTAGTGCACCATAACTCATCCAATAATAACTCAAACACCATGGTTCTTGTGCCCATTTTGAAGGGAAAATTTCAAACTAAAATTTTCATGTGGAAAAGATTTTGAAATGAGGGCTTGAACATGGTGAAAAATAGCATAGAAAGTGATTAAAAACTTACTAAAAATAGTAAGTTTCTAAAAACATAATTTTCCAATTTTAGTAACTTTTCAACATTCTTGATTTTTCATGAACCCTTGAACATCTCTTGACCAAATCTTGTCCATGGACCATATTTGACTTGAAAATCATGATGTTGACCTCAAAAGGTCAGGAGTTGACTTTTTTCACTGCACAATGGACTTATTCCCAATTCTCCTGATTCTCAATCTTCTGATCAATTGAATTCCTTCTGAATCAAATGAATGTCCCATCCTATATCCCCAGACGCCTTAGGACATATAGAACACCATGGAACCAAGTCTTGCTCAAAAAATCAGAAATAAACTGATTTTATGGCAAACCCTAGTTTTGGTGCCTTCAGTCTAGGATGAATCAACACATCCTCCAAATCCAAATTCCTCTGAGTATGATGTGTGTCCTATCCACCAATGATGATATGTGCCATTTGGAGATGATAAACAATCAAAGAGCTTGCTCCTTTGAGGGTTAAATCTCAGAATCTCCAAAACCCTAATTTAAGACATCAGGTTAGGAGAATGTGATTCCTTTGAATTCTCTTGCCAATCTTGATCTTATGATGAGATGATGGACCAAATAAGACACCTTGAGGCTTAAGGCTCCCTTGTGGCTCAAGAATTGATAGTATCAAGAATATTCTCTCCCCTTAGCCCCTTGGACAATACACACGAACCTGTTGCTTGAAGCCCTGAGAACATCCTCTTCACTTGAGTTAAACGAAGTACCTTGATCCCATGCTAAGAGCCAAAGATATGCAAACATGCTAATGCAAGAATGAAATGAAACATACGCCAGTTAGTATAAAAAACAAAAGGGCAAATTTTGAGGTGCTACACATCTTTTCCATTTTCTCTCTTTCTCTTCTTTCCTTTTCCTTTGCTTCTTCTTCTTTTGTAGCTTCTTCTTTTTTTTCTCTTTTTCTTTCTATTTCCAAATATATACATATATTATACTATTATTATATAATATAAATCCAATAGGATAAAGTATCTCCAATTGATATTTTGTCGTCTCAACCCAATAGATCAATTATTAGAGTTATCTTAAAATCCTTTCTCGAATTTAAATAATTGATCTCTTCAGAGTTCATCAGTTGCTCTATTGATCCCTAATGTCAATACTTAAAGTACTTAGAGGATTTCATTAATCCAATATACCAAAGATAGAGCATATAGATTGTAATGCCCTGTATAATATACATCTAGAATAATACAATACACGCATTTTATTTGATACTGACACATCAAAAGTGCCTAATGACATAATTTACATACTTGTCCATTCACTAAGACATAAATACAATAAATGGCGCAAGTCATGGAAACTAGCCAGAAATGAAAATCTAAGAACATTATACAATATTCCTCATTGTATAAGAACAATAAAATACACAGCGGAATAAGCTTAACTAAGCTCCTCTTGAAACATCTCTGCATCGCTCCACTTGTAAATCAAACCTGCAAGGTGTACTTGAAATATAGCAACTATAGTGGGGTGAGATACATCAAATCTCAGTGAGTTCCCTATCCTATAGATTCTCTCGGCTTTACAGGGTTCTATCCATCCTAACTCAAGTCAAGGGGAAGGGAAAGACTTTGAGTACACAAATCACAATCTCACACTATATGGAAACATGTCATGAGTTCATCAACTCAAAATATCACTAATCGATAACCGTACCAAGGCATCCCCTTTTCACGTCCTCTTCTACGTCTAGAAGTCGGCCCGAGTCATGGATCCTTGAAATTACTTGACATACGAATTGGATTCGGGATCATCGGCCCGTACACCGTGATCCGTCACTTGACACGGCCCGTACACCGTCACAAGTCTCTTTACCCGTGGCTCCAATCGTACTATACGCGGGAATCAAACCTGCCAAGTAATTGTGCGTACGTTTCAGTGGAGGTGCTCGAGTCTCATGAAACTACACCGTAAGATAAATGGTTACGATTACGTGATCATAAACACAACGTGATTGTATTCGACAATTACTAGGCCACATTCGCCTTAAGGCCTCTTTTGCCTTTAACAATAAAACATAACAATTACACATGTTCCATACTAGTGTCTCACTCATTTCTATACCACTCGGTAATGGACACACGCCTCGACCTCTTCTGCACGAGCGTTGTCATTACTCTCTCTACTCTAGGCCAGAACTCGTCAATGAATGCACGAGCGTCGCCATCCAGAGTTTTTATCACAATTCTAATCACAACCTAGAATTATAGCATTTTGTTTTGGGGTAAGGTTTACTCACTCTTCCTAATTCATATTTTAAACATGCATATTTATTTCAATCAAGTTAACATTAATAACAAGCAAAGCATATTACAATTGCACATTTGAATCACATATAATAATTCAATCACATAAAACATCATTTCGGTTTTCCTCCAATTCATTTAATTGGGTAACGAAATCAATATTCTCACTCTTATCCCGTAGGATACTTTCACAGCTTTACATCAGCTATTACTATGCCGAAATTGGACTTATGATCCAAAAGATATCAATTCCAACATTTTACAAAACATTACTTTCCTTCATTTTCCCCTAAATGAAATACCCCACATCATACCCAAGAACTTCATAGCTTTTTATCAGATAGAGGGTCGTCATAGCTTTCTAATGACACCAAGAACGTCCCGATCCGAGTTACAGGTCAAAAGTTATGAAGGAAACAAGTTGGGTGATCTGTCATGTTCGCAATGCGAAGAAGTCAGCGAGTGCTCGCTACTCATTCGCAGTGCGAAGCTGCCAGCGAATGCCTAGCCAACACTTGTTCGCTGCACCATTCGCAGTGCGAGTGTCTGGCAAACAGAGGCAGAACAAAAACAAGTTAAGGTTCGCAGTGCGAACCACTGGCGAACGTCTGGCGAACATTCGGCTCCTCATTCGCCGTGCGAACGTCCAGCGAGTGCACGATTTCCCCTTCGCTGGGGGATTCGCAGTGTGAATCTAGGAAATCTGGGCTTTTTCAGCAGCGTGAAAACAGAGCTAGGTTACCCATTTCCCATCCCAAAACTTCCCCAACATGCAAAACATACACTAACAGATAATCATACATGGCTAATGATTATACCACACAGTTTATAATTCATCTTATCCGTTAACTTTCATCGATTACCAATTTAAGCAATTTCTCACAAAACCTAACTTAAGCTAAAGTCATCTCTAATTCTAGAACTTAAGTTTCTATCTAGAACCCACCTGATAATCGAAGAGGAGTTTGAAGAAGATGCTGATGATCCATGGGTCTCTCTTCTTCATCTTCTCCATTTCTCTCTTTCTCTTCTTTCCTTTTTCTTCTTCTTCTTCTTTACTACTTCTTCTTTTCTCTTTTTCTTTCTCTTTCCAAATATATATATAAACCAATATTATATAATATAATCCAATAGAGTAAAATATCTCCAATTGATATTTTGTCATCTCGACCAATTGATAAATTATTAGAGTTATCATAAAAGTCTCTCTTGAACTAATAATAAATTGATCTCTTTAGAGTTCATTAGTTGCTCTATTGATCCCAATTGATAATACTTAAAGTACTTAGAGGATTCCATTAATCCAATTTACCAAGGATAGAGCACATAGAAGCTCATCTGATAACCAATTGAGCATTTAGATAATACGGGGTATTACATAGATACTCATCTGATCTCATCTGATATCCAATTGAGCAATTAGATAATATGGGGTATTACAAATAGTATTTATTTCGTATATAAAAAAAAATTGAATCAAAATTAAAGTTGTCCCTGTTAATAACAATAGTATTTTTTTGTTTATAAAAAATTTTGAATCAAAATTAAAGTTGTACCCGTTTATAACAATAGTAGAAAGTGTAGTGTCCTGGAATTGGTTGATTTTAGGTCAAGAAGATAGTAGAAAGTGTAGTCTGTACGAATGGCATAAATTTTCGTTCGATTTTTTGTAATTGCTCTCCTTGAGTTTGGAGGGTTGTTTTGGTTTGAGATTCCATTAATCTCCTATTAATGAATTGCTTATCAAAAAAACAATTACACATGATAGTCTTTTAGACTAAAAATAAAGGAAGAGGTCAAAACTGTTTAAAAATAAAATAGAGGGACTGATTTCGTGAATGAATCATAATAGAGAGATCAAAACTGTAATTTATCCTTTAAAATATAATAACAATAAAATGAAAGAAAGAAAAAATTATTTAACGAACAAATTTTTTTATTTTTAAAAGATATATTAAATCGGTGCCTACATTTTTTTTCTAATATAAAATTATTTGAATCACTATAATTTTTTGTATATAAATATTTTTTTGGCATTATATACAAATATTTTAAAATTAATAGTAAACTTGTTTTTGTTATTATTCAATATTTTGATCGTTTACCATTATAATTGTTTTAATTTGATATTTTTAAAAAACGATAAATTCTTATTTGATCAAAATTTGTTTGTATGGTTGATAGGCATTCATCAAAAATATATATAACATTAAAAATCAAAAATCAATAAAGGATTGTTGTAACATTATGTCACATTGGTACCTAACAAATTTACATAGTCACAATCAATAACATTGATATTAAACAAATTTGATTTTATTTCTTAAAATAAAAATTAATTGAGAATATGCAGATGTAGTAGTGTGAACAAATTTGATTTTATTTCTTAAAATAAAAATTTATTGAGAATATGCAGATGTAGTAGTGTGACTTTTCAAAAATTTTAACGTATCGTGGACGTACATAAAAAGTAAAATATCAGTGAATGGATCAATTAATATTAAATGTCAATAAATTTTTGAATGGTGAACAATTTAAGGCAAATTTTTACTATTTTTTTTTATAAAATGAATATGTCTATTACTAAGTTATTACAAAATTAGTAAAGTAAAATAAAAAATTTAAATATTAAATTAACAAAAAAAATTAATATAAAGATATTAGATATTTAATAAAAATGTTTCATAAATCATGTGTTCGATTTCTTTGATGTTAAATTGTAAATTTATATATTAATATTTATTAAAAATTATAATAAAGTAATTTGATTAACCCAATAATTGAAGAAGTCTAATAGATTAAAAATCTCATTAAACTCTAAATGGAAAATTCTTGTAATACATTGCGTTTTATTTTAGAATCTATAAATCAAAAATTAAAAAATAAAAAAAAAAGATTTAAACATAATTGTAATTAATTGATAAATGACATATTTTTTGTATTTGAATCAATACTATATTTTGTCTCCATATTTATATTGATGATGCATATTTCTAAAATCTTTATTTTAATGTATAAATTTAAATTAATGACAAATATATTATTCTATAAACACATTAAAATATCTAAAAAAAACTAACACATAATTATTCGTGTATTATTTTGTATTTTCATGAATTACACACATTTATTAAATTATCAATTTAATGATATAAATAACTAATATTTATATCAATAACACATAATCTATTATTCTCGTATTTATATTAATGACTAATATTTATTCGATAATAGAACTTAAATTTTTTCAAGAAATATATGTTAAATATTTGAAATCATAGTTGCATATATCAATGTCAAAACGTTTTCTCATATTTTGATTAATGGTAACTATAAAGTGTAATAAAAGAAATAGATAGTTTTGATAAAGTGTAATAAAATTTATTAATAATGTAATGATGAATCTATGGTATAAATAATACAAAACAAATGTAACTTATGTTTAAAATTTAAAATTATTGATTATGATTTTTTTTCTCATAAAGTGTAATAAAATTTATTAATCATGTTATGATTTAAAATTTTAATATTATTGATTACGAAATAAAATAATAGCAAATTTAATTTAATATGGTAATGATTTCCTTATTTCGTTAAATGTTTATTTTTTTTATATAAAACATTAATTTTTAAATTTTTTAGTTAAACCTAAAGAAGAAATAGACAATTATCAAGAATATAGCCTTTTATTAAATTGAATATAAAAAATCAACTTTGATTACAACATAGAAGTTGTAGATCTTCAAACCTCATAATTTGCAACCTCTAATGTATAGCATGAAGAGAATATGCTTTTGTGTAAAGCAACTTTTTGTCAAATCAATAACACATTTGCTATCAAAGTTTTGCAATTCCAATGCTCAATTTGGTTGTTTGCAGGGTGCCTCTACCCCATTTTCCATTATTTTTTCAGAAATTGCAATGCTCTTGTAGGATGCCTCTACCCACATTTTCCATATTTTTTCAGAAAAACAATTTCATTACTGCATTTCTCAAAATCCTGTCAAATTGAAAAGAAAACATTAGATCAAAAACAAAAATCAATATATGTTCAAATTCATTGCCAATAATTAAATTGTAAAACAAGATTGATATCTACAAAATTGGAACAATCAAAAGTAATGTGTAAGCTAAAAAATTGCAAACTCCCTCTTTGAAAACCATGGGTAATAAATAGAACTATAAAACCATTCAGAGGTGCACCATCGCAACATTTGATATGAAGACAATCATTTAATAAAGTATCCTGTAATAACAAAATAAAGTCATATTTTCAGATCGATTACCATCCGATAAAAAAACATGTATTTCAATCACAGATTCGAGAAGTACGTCAATGGAATTTATTAAAATAGGAAACCTCATAAAACAACATAATCATTCTTTAATTTCAGTATTAACACACATATATAATAGAAAACAAACATACATTGAAAAACATATAAGTCATTCCTTATTTATCAATACAAACATATAACCCTAAATCAACATAAAACCGTAAATTCTTACCGAGTGATAGGTCGATGAACCAAAACCACTTGTTTTTCGTCACAAACATCATTTCTTTTGTGTAATCGTAAAACAAAACTAACACATCAAAAACAAAAACATAAAAGGTTCACTGATCAAAGAAACATCACAACCTTTGAAAGACCCTTGAATACCTCCAATGATTCTTCATCGAAACCCATAAAATCTTGAACACCTTCAAGGATTCTTCATCTAAAATCCCTAAAATAAAAAACATAAAATAAACATAGAACATCAAAAATGTTAAGAACTCTGAACATGAATCCATAAAAGGAACCATAGACAAAACCCAAATAACCAACTCTAAACATAAACCCAACACAGAACCGAAATAGACCAAGAGAGATGATTTACATGGATAAAAGAAGAAAAGTGATTTCTTTTATAAATAAATAGAAGACATAACCATGTATGCATTTTACATGAAACCAATAAAAGCCAATGACTTTACAATAAACCCGCAGAAGAGGTGCGTTCAGATAAATAGACCCGCAAAAGAGTTTGCAATATTGAAATAAATTCGTAAAACACAAAATGAACACTACATAAGGAAAACAATATAAACCAGCAAAAACTGAGAAGTAAATCTCAAACCTTTCCAATACAATAACAATAGTACTTATTTAAAACATCCAAGGCCAGTATCAAGATGACCAACAAATCCCATAGCAATTCTGTGAAAATAATAACCTTCACAATATCAAAGAAATATAACAGTCATATAATCTAAGTTTGTAATACATAAATTAAACCCCATACATATAAATCTCAAAAAGAAGAAATTTTACATAAGAAAATCTCATCAATACAATCAAATACCTTACAAAACCCTAAACACTAAACACAAATATGTGATTTAAAACCCAAAATTGGAAAAACTACTTGCCTGTCGAAGATGACCGGAAAATAGATCTTCATCTTCTTTATTTGAAATCCAATACACAACCCAAAAGTGAAAAATCCATTAATACGAATCAAAACAGTGAAAACCTCAAAAACTAAAAACAAATCACAGAACAAACCAAACACTCTTTTTGATCCTTCTTCTGTTCTGCCTCTTTCGCATATCATAGTAAAATTGTCGGAAACGTCGCCGCCATCTTTCTTCATTCCTGAAACACCAAAAATCTTAGGTTAAAACAAAATAACATAAACCCTACAAAAATAGATTTCTCTATTTCTGTAAATCGTTCCAAAAAAAAGTTATTTTTGTTAAAGAAAAGAAAGAGAAAAAAGAAGGATAGGAGGACAAAGGTAGAGGAAGAGAGAAGATGAAGAAAGAGGAGGAAGAATGAGAGAGTAGAAGGACAAGCATCATTGTGGAAGAAGGAAAAAGAAAGGGCTGAATGGGACTCTGAAAAGACATAGTTGGGAGAAAGACGAAAAAGTATTTTTCAATTGGTATCAGTTTGAAAAAGGTAAACATTTGGTCTCAAAGTAATTCTAATTGGTATAAATATAAGTGTAAAGTAAATACAATCAGTACATATGGAACCGAAAAGTACAACCAAATTGTAAATATAAGTCAAATTTAACCAATTTGCAGAAATAGTTAGAAAAAAATAAATTTTAGACACATTTTACCCCAAAATTCAATAGTTGGCAATTTAAGAGGAAGGGGCAAAATCAATTTTTCCACAATATTAACTTTTCATATATTATAGATTCTTGATCAATGTTTTACCCTGTTGGGGATGAAATTAACGTCGGCTTCATTCCTTTCCGTTGTGATGAAGTCTGCGCCCTCCATTACTTTCTAGTCATTTTAAAGTAACCAATTAAACAGATATATATATATATATATCATTGTAGTTCTAAATTAATTTTGAATAATTGATTTTAGTAAATTAACTACTTGATTATATTGTGCAGATTGGAGCACATGAAGATAAAGGAGGTAGCATGTCAAGCCAAAATGATTGGTACTGCAATAACATTTACAGGAACATTGTTAATGGCCCTATACAAATGTCCGGTAGTTAGTGTTGTGAAGTCATCTATTAATCATGCTACCAGTCAGCCTGAGATTGTGAACGATCCCGATAACAGATGGATCATAGGAACATGTTTCCTCCTCATCGGTTGCACTGGCTTTTCCGCCTTTTTACATATTGCAGGCCATAACTTTGAGAAAGTACCCTGCATCGATGTCGCTGGCAACCTGGGTTTGTTTCGTTGGCGCACTTCAAAACTTTGTGGTTACAATATTTGCGGAGCGTCACAACTCTCATGCTTAGGCTCTTGGCTGGGATTCACAACTCTTCGCCCCCGCATATGCGGTTAGTATAACTCCGGACCAATTGACACTAAGTGTGATCAAACTTGGCGCACTTAAATTTATTTGTTTATATGAGAAAGTTGAGTGTTTTGTGCTTTGTGATTACAGGGGATAGTTACATCAGGAGTGCAATATTACATACAAGGGGTGGTTACGAAAACTCTGGGTCCAGTTATTGTAACTGCTTTTAATCCGTTGCGCATGATCGTTGTAATGGCCTTCGTGTGCACCATTCTTTCAGAGAAGCTCTTTCTTGGAAGTATAATTGGAGCAGTTGTGGTGGCTGTTGGGCTTTGTCTAGTTGTGTGGGGAAAATCAAAAGAGCAGAAAGCTCGGGATGATATTCATATGACAGAATCACCTATGAAGGAGAACCCAGCATGGTTTTAAATTCCGAACCGAATTACCTGATGCAGTCGCAATATTGCGGTTGCGGTAGTGTCCGCATCCGCATCAGACCACAATTCCGGTGTGATTGGAATTATATAAATTAATTGATTTATTTGAGTTATTTGGATTAATTGATTTATTGGACTTACTTGAAATAATTGATTTATTTGGTTTATTTTAGTTAATTGATTTATTTGATTAATTGATTTGTTTAAATTATTTTATTTGGTAGAATAAAATATGAAATTGGTAGAATTAGTAATTGTGCCTAATTATAGGAATGCGAATAGTAAGTGTGAGAGTAGGTTAGTAAGCCCAATAGAAAATTGAAATTGTTAGGGTTTAACAAAATAAAAGAAAGTGGATAGAATAGAAATAAAAAGTTGAAAAAAGGCTAGAAGAGAAGAGAGGAGAAGAGAAGAGGAACCAAGAACAAAAGCTAGAAGTCCAAGAAAAATCAAGGTAAGGGTGGGTTAGGTTGAAACCACTAAATTTTTATGAATTTGAAATTGTTAGGCCGAAGATGAGTCGCCGGGTATTTTAAGAGATTATGTTACTGGCTTTTTTCGAGTAATGATAATAGTTTATTATATATGAATTTCAATCTCGATTTTTCTATATTAACTTAATTGACTAAACTATATTGTATAACATTTACAGAATAACTAGTAACTAAATCAGTGCGTTCGCACGCGCATGTCTTGTCGAGGATTTTATGTTATGGACGCGTAATTGTTAATCAAATTGAAAAAAATGGTAAAATTATAAAAATAGATATGATTGAAATTAAAAATTTGTATTGGTAAGTATAAGAAAATGTTGTGTGTCCTAAAAAAAAAGGAGTTAAATTAATTATTGATATAAGTTCAAATAATGCAATGATGATTGAAATTATTAAACAAAAAATATTAATCAATAGGTAGACCAAAAACAAATGAAACTAAATTTAGATTGAAATTAAATAAAATTAAAAATTAATTGTGTTAGATAAAAATATATTTGTTAGAATTGTTGGTATACACTTCACCCTATAAGTGGTGATATATATGTAACAATAGTTAAGGAATGGAAAAAAAATAAGTTAATACGGTTTTGTGTGTGCATTTGTTTGCAGACTGTCATAAAATTTTAAAGTTGAAAATAGAAAAAAATAAGAATAATAGTAAATTTAAGTTGAAATAGTAATACATGTATAAGATGAAAGGTAAAAAACAATATCAATAATAATATGATTAAAAACACTATTGAAACTTGTATTAGATGAATTAATCGTTTAGGTTTTTTAAACAAATAAGACAATTATGTTATAAGAGATAATATAATAGTCGATAAATTTCTATTATTCAATATTTGAACCAATAGTAAAGTCGATCCCGTTTATAACAATAGTAATTGTTTTCGTATATAAAAATATTTTAATCAACAATATATTTTTTCCGTATATAAATATTAGTTTGGTTTTGACACAATTTATACAAAAAAAATTGAATGAACAGTAAAGTTGTTTCCGTATATAAAAAAATTTGAATCAAATGCAAAGTTGTGCCCGTTTATAACAATAGTATTTGTTTCATATATAAAATAATTTGAATCAAGATTAAAGGTGTCCCCATTTATAACAATAGTAATTTTTTTTTGTATATAAAAATATTTGAATCAAAATTAAAACGAGATATGTTATTAATCATATTAATTTTTTTTCATATTGTTCATATTTTTGAATTTTAAAATTTTAACTTATCTATTTATAAGAATTATATTTAGAAGTAAATGATTTTATGGATTACTTTTGATTTTTTCGGATCTGCAGATCAGGAATAATTCTTGATATGCACATCCAGAACAAATTAACGTTTTTTTAAAAAATGGTGCGTCTGGATGTGCATATTCAGAAATTGAGGGTAAAAAGGGCATTTTGCGTGGTGCCTAAGAAACTCATGTGGTGTATTAAGAAATCCTCGAAAAAAATTTGAATCAAAATTAAAGTTGTGTCCGTTTATAACAATAGTATTTTTTCTTATATAATAAAATTTGAATCAAAATTAAAGTTGTGCTCGTTTATAACAATAGTATTTGTTTTGTATAAAAAATAATCTGAATCAAGATTAAAGTTGTGCCCGTTTATAACAATAAAATTTTTTTGTATATACAAAAATTGAATCAAAATTAAAGTTGTACCCGTTTATAACAATAGTGTCACACCCACATATATAATCCATACATCAAAGCATAAATTATATATATGAATCCAAGTATTTGGTATTGAAATACAATAAGTTCCTAGTTAACACATTATACACATAAATGCCTCTAATACAACACAAAAGCTAAGGCATTACATATACAAGATGTTCCAACAACGATAAAAACTAAGAACTAGATCAATGCAATGATCTCAAAATAAAACGTCATAGCGGAAGCCATGCCATCCCAAAAACCACGAACCGGAAGGAAAAGTCAAACCACTTTATCCTTACCCGTCGCCGAACCTGCAGGACCTGTGATGTAAACAACAACAGCGGGGTGAGATACATCAAATCTCAGTGAGTTCCCTATCTTATGGATTCTCTCGGATTATTCATGGTTCTAACAATCCTAGCTCAAGTCCGGGGAAGGGAAGTGACTTTGAGCACACACACACACTATATGGAAACATGTCATGAGTTCATCAACCCACAATATCACTAATCGGTAACCATGCCAAGGTATCCCCTATTCCCGTCCTCTTCTACGTCTAGAAGTCGACCCGGGTCATGGATCCTTGCAACCTACTTGACATACGAATGGATTCGGGTTCTACGGGCTTTTTACCGTTATGAACCGTCACTTTACACGGGCCTTTTACCGTCAGAAGCATTCACCCAACGGGCGCCATTCGTACAGCACGGGGAATCAAACCTGCCAAGTAGTTGTGCATCCATTTCAGAGGAGTCCAAGACTCATGAAACTACACTCAATAAAATAATCCGGTTACGATTACGTGATCATATACAACACCACGATTGTATTCGACAATCACAAGGCTATAATGCCGCTCGGCCTCACATGCCGGTTCAAATCCACAAGGTTTACCACATGTTCCATACTAGTGTTTCCAACTTCTAAATTCTCCTATAGTTCATAAGGGTTTTCCTCACTCTTACTATTTCATATTTTGACATGCATACATATTCAAACATGCTTAACATTAAGAGAAAATAGGTAAACATAAGTCAATTGCGTAATAGAATCACATAACAACATATCATAAATCAATACTTTCATTCATTTGCTTCTAAATAATTTGTCCTACATTATACTCCTAATTTCCACTTTTTATTGGGTAGAGGGTCGTCGTGGCTTTCTAACGGTACCAAGAACGCCCCAATCCGAGTTACGGATCAAAAGTTATGAAGGAAACAAAACTGCACCAGCGAGCGTTCGCTTCCGCCTTCGCTAGGAGTTGGGCCGATACAGGGGGGGGGGGGGACGAACAACATTTCGCTGGGCCCAATGATAGTGGATATATCATATTTTTGAAATAAAAAAAAAGAAATGGAAATAAGAATGTAACAAATATTATGTAAACATTATCAATTGGTCACATGTACACTTAAGTTACTAAAGACAAAACAAAACCAACAACCACTCACATGTTGCCACCTCGTCATCATCTTCATGAAACCATGCAAGAACGTGAACAGTACCAGTGGCAGCCCTCCATGGCCGGACCACCACCGAAGACCACCATAGTCCGGCCGGCCACTACCGTCGGCGACGGGGGTGGCCGAAAACGCGCAAAAACACCCTTCCCCCCTCAAAATTTCGTGTAGATTCCAAAAATGCCCTTAGTTTCTCAAAATTCTTCCTCTAAAGCCATGAAAATCAAACCTCAAGAAACAACACACATGGATCCATGATCTCAAATCAAAACAACCAACATACTACCATGTAGTACACTCCATGGAGATCTCAAATATGCAAAAACAATTGAAAAACAACCACTAAATCTCAAGCAATCATGATTTATAGTTTGAACACTCAAAATGAAACTTCATTAAAACTCACAAATAAGTACTCAAACATTGCCTACCCTAAGGTAGGACTTCAGTGCACCAACAAAAGTTCTAAAAAGCACCTAAATCGAGAGTTACGAGTTAGAGAAAAAATACCTAACGGAGGAGCTCCGTTAGCTCTTCAAACAATGGCAAGAGCTTCAGAAAACCAATTGGAAACCTTCACTGAGCTTCAGAGAGTAAGGACCAAGCAATAGAATGAAGAGAAATTGCAGTATAATTCATATTCGAAAAGGAGAAGAATGAGAGAGTGTGTGTATTTTTTTCTCTGAACTTACCAACTGCTGCCTTTTTTTTTTCTCATTCTAGGATTTCTCTCCTTAAATATGGTGGATTAAGAGAGTTTATTTGGGCCTGAAATGTGGAATGGTTTTTTTGGAGTTTTTTGGCAAAGATTGGAAGAGAGAGAGGGTGGTACGGTTTAAGCAAATTGGAGGGTGCTTGGAGTGATTTTGAGTGGGGAATGGAGGCATGAAAGGAATGGTTGTACATGGCACGTGAGAGAGGATGTAGTAAGGTCAGAATTTGTGCCAAGTTTCTCTCTCTCATTTTTCCTTTTTATGGTAAAGGTGGTACATGATGCATGCCTCACACATTATGGAATGTTTGGACATCTTGGGCACAAATTGATGGGGTTATGCGTGTGATATTAGCATGTACATGATCATGCTGCCATATAGTCTTAAATTGCTCCAAAAAATTGCACCATGACATGCCTTGGAAATCAATGGAAATCCTTCACTTTAAATGGACATAACTTAATGAATCTTGCTCTATTTGGAACAAGTTTGTGATCAATGGAAAGTACGAAAGATGTAGAGCAAAACTCATGTTGAAATGATCTTGAAACAATGTTTAAATGATGATGAAAAACAACCAAGAACATATGCACTCACCACTGCCAAAATAGAATGAGAATATTCTAGGTTATAAACATGACTTGACCATTTGATGACACCAACTTTGCACCTTCACAACTTAAAGAATTCTAATCCAAATAAGACAATCTTGGATTCTTTGGAAAGCTAGCACAATAGAGAACAAAATTGATGTTTGACTCAAATTAAAATAACATGTGGGCATATGAGAAAATCTGCTTTTGAATCATGTCCTTGGAGCTGCCAAAAGTAACTTAGAAAAATTCTAAGTTTTTCCCAATTTTCCAACTTGAAACCTCCATCTTTAAAACATCATAACTCTCTCAAAAATGATTCAAATGGGACAAACTTTACAAGGTTGGAAAGCTTGAAGAATGATCTAAAACTTTCATGTGAAAAATATTTCCAAATGGAGCTTGTATCATAGTGTAAAATGCCCATGAATGTTGGTTCTCAAAACTGCCCAAAGTAACTTAGAAAAATTTCTAAGTTTTTGAACTTGGTAAAGTAAAAATGTCCAACTTTAGTGCACTATAACTCATCCAATAATAACTCAAACACCATGGTTCTTGTGCCCATTTTGAAGGGAAAATTTCAAACTAAAATTTTCATGTGGAAAAGATTTTGAAAAGAGGGCTTGAACATGGTGAAAAATAGCATAGAAAGTGATTAAAAACTTACTAAAAATAGTAAGTTTCTAAAAACATAATTTTCCAATTTTAGTAACTTTTCAACATTCTTGATTTTTCATGAACCCTTGAACATCTCTTGACCAAATCTTGTCCATGGACCATATTTGACTTGAAAATCATGATGTTGACCTCAAAAGGTCAGGAGTTGACTTTTTTCACTGCACAATGGACTTATTCCCAATTCTCCTGATTCTCAATCTTCTGATCAATTGAATTCCTTCTGAATCAAATGAATGGCCCATCCTATATCCCCAGACGCCTTAGGACATATAGAACACCATGGAACCAAGTCTTGCTCAAAAAATCAGAAATAAACTGATTTTATGGCAAACCCTAGTTTTGGTGCCTTCAGTCTAGGATGAATCAACACATCCTCCAAATCCAAATTCCTCTGAGTATGATGTGTGTCCTATCCACCAATGATGATATGTGCCATTTGGAGATGATAAACAATCAAAGAGCTTGCTCCTTTGAGGGTTAAATCTCAGAATCTCCAAAACCCTAATTTAAGACATCAGGTTAGGAGAATGTGATTCCTTTGAATTCTCTTGCCAATCTTGATCTTATGATGAGATGATGGACCAAATAAGACACCTTGAGGCTTAAGGCTCCCTTGTGGCTCAAGAATTTATAGTATCAAGAATTTTCTCTCCCCTTAGCCCCTTGGACAATACACATGAACCTGTTGCTTGAAGCCCTGAGAACATCCTCTTCACCTGATTAAACCAAGTACCTTGATCCCATGCTAAGAGCCAAAGATATGCAAACATGCTAATGCAAGAATGAAATGAAACATACGCCAGTTAGTATAAAAAACAAAAGGGCAAATTTTGAGGTGCTACACATCTTTTCCATTTTCTCTCTTTCTCTTCTTTCCTTTTCCTTTGCTTCTTCTTCTTTTGTAGCTTCTTCTTTTTTTTCTCTTTTTCTTTCTATTTCCAAATATATACATATATTATACTATTATTATATAATATAAATCCAATAGGGTAAAGTATCTCCAATTGATATTTTGTCGTCTCAACCCAATAGATCAATTATTAGAGTTATCTTAAAATCCTTTCTCGAATTTAAATAATTGATCTCTTCAGAGTTCATCAGTTGCTCTATTGATCCCTAATGTCAATACTTAAAGTACTTAGAGGATTCCATTAATCCAATATACCAAAGATAGAGCATATAGATTGTAATGCCCTGTATAATATACATCTAGAATAATACAATACACGCATTTTATTTGGTACTGACACATCAAAAGTGCCTAATGACATAATTTACATACTTGTCCATTCACTAAGACATAAATACAATAAATGGCGCAAGTCATGGAAACTAGCCAGAAATGAAAATCTAAGAAAATTATACAATATTCCTCATTGTATAAGAACAATAAAATACACAGCGGAATAAGCTTAACTAAGCTCCTCTTGAAACATCTCTGCATCGCTCCACTTGTAAATCAAACCTGCAAGGTGTACTTGAAACATAGCAACTATAGTGGGGTGAGATACATCAAATCTCAGTGAGTTCCCTATCCTATAGATTCTCTCGGCTTTACAGGGTTCTATCCATCCTAACTCAAGTCAAGGGGAAGGGAAAGACTTTGAGTACACAAATCACAATCTCACACTATATGGAAACATGTCATGAGTTCATCAACTCAAAATATCACTAATCGATAACCGTACCAAGGCATCCCCTTTTCACGTCCTCTTCTACGTCTAGAAGTCGGCCCGAGTCATGGATCCTTGAAATTACTTGACATACGAATTGGATTCGGGATCATCGGCGCGTACACCGTGATCCGTCACTTCACACGGCCCGTACACCGTCACAAGTCTCTTTACCCGTAGGCTCCAATCGTACTATACGCGGGAATCAAACCTGCCAAGTAATTGTGCGTACGTTTCAGTGGAGGTGCTCGAGTCTCATGAAACTACACCGCAAGATAAATGGTTACGATTACGTGATCATAAACACAACGTGATTGTATTCGACAATCACTAGGCCACATTCGCCTTAAGGCCTCTTTTGCCTTTAACAATAAAACATAACAATTACACATGTTCCATACTAGTGTCTCACTCATTTCTATACCACTCGGTAATGGACACACGCCTCGGCCTCTTCTGCACGAGCGTTGTCATTACTCTCTCTACTCTAGGCCAGAACTCGTCAATGAATGCACGAGCGTCGCCATCCAGAGTTTCTATCACAATTCTAATCACAACCTAGAATTATACCATTTTGTTTTGGGGTAAGGTTTACTCACTCTTCCTAATTCATATTTTAAACATGCATATTTATTTCAATCAAGTTAACATTAATAACAAGCAAAGCATATTACAATTGCACATTTGAATCACATATAATAATTCAATCACATAAAACATCATTTCGGTTTTCCTCCGATTCATTTAATCGGGTAACGAAATCAATATTCTCACTCTTATCCCGTAGGATACTTTCACAGCTTTACATCAGCTATTACTATGCCGAAATTAGACTTATGATCCAAAAGATATCAATTCCAACATTTTACAAAACATTACTTTCCTTCATTTTCCCCTAAATTAAATACCCCACATCATACCCAAGAACTTCATAGCTTTTTATCAGATAGAGGGTCGTCATAGCTTTCTAATGACACCAAGAACGTCCCGATCCGAGTTACAGGTCAAAAATTATGAAGGAAACAAGTTGGGTGATCTGTCATGTTCGCAATGCGAAGAAGTCAGCGAGTGCTCGCTACTCATTCGCAGTGCGAAGCTGCCAGCGAATGCCTAGCCAACACTTGTTCGCTGCACCATTCGCAGTGCGAGTGTCTGGCGAACAGAGGCAGAACAAAAACAAGTTAAGGTTCGCAGTGCGAACCACTGGCGAACGTCTGGCGAACATTCGGCTCCTCATTCGCCGTGCGAACGTCCAGCGAGTGCACGATTTCCCCTTCGCTGGGGGATTCGCAGTGTGAATCTAGGAAATCTGGGCTTTTTCAGCAGCGTGAAAACAGAGCTAGGTTACCCATTTCCCATCCCAAAACTTCCCCAACATGCAAAACATACACTAACAGATAATCATACATGGCTAATGATTATACCACACAGTTTATAATTCATTTTATCCGTTAACTTTCATCGATTACCAATTTAAGCAATTTCTCACAAAACCTAACTTAAGCTAAAGTCATCTCTAATTCTAGAACTTAAGTTTCTATCTAGAACCCACCTGATAATCGAAGAGGAGTTTGAAGAAGATGCTGATGATCCATGGGTCTCTCTTCTTCATCTTCTCCATTTCTCTCTTTCTCTTCTTTCCTTTTTCTTCTTCTTCTTCTTTACTACTTCTTCTTTTCTCTTTTTCTTTCTCTTTCCAAATATATATATAAAGCAATATTATATAATATAATCCAATAGAGTAAAATATCTCCAATTGATATTTTGTCATCTCGACCAATTGATAAATTATTAGAGTTATCATAAAAGTCTCTCTTGAACTAATAATAAATTAATCTCTTTAGAGTTCATTAGTTGCTCTATTGATCCCAATTGATAATACTTAAAGTACTTAGAGGATTCCATTAATCCAATTTACCAAGGATAGAGCACATAGAAGCTCATCTGATAACCAATTGAGCATTTAGATAATACGGGGTATTACATAGATACTCATCTGATCTCATCTGATATCCAATTGAGCAATTAGATAATATGGGGTATTACAAATAGTATTTATTTCGTATATAAAAAAAATTGAATCAAAATTAAAGTTGTCCCTGTTAATAACAATAGTATTTTTTTGTTTATAAAAAATTTTGAATCAAAATTAAAGTTGTACCCGTTTATAACAATAGTAGAAAGTGTAGTGTCCTGGAATTGGTTGATTTTAGGTCAAGAAGATAGTAGAAAGTGTAGTCTGTACGAATGGCATAAATTTTCGTTCGATTTTTTGTAATTGCTCTCCTTGAGTTTGGAGGGTTGTTTTGGTTTGAGATTCCATTAATCTCCTATTAATGAATTGCTTATCAAAAAAAAAAATTACACATGATAGTCTTTTAGACTAAAAATAAAGGAAGAGGTCAAAACTGTTTAAAAATAAAATAGAGGGACTGATTTCGTGAATGAATCATAATAGAGAGATCAAAACTGTAATTTATCCTTTAAAATATAATAACAATAAAATGAAAGAAAGAAAAAATTATTTAACGAACAAATTTTTTTATTTTTAAAAGATATATTAAATCGGTGCCTACATTTTTTTTCTAATATAAAATTATTTGAATCACTATAATTTTTTGTATATAAATATTTTTTTGGCATTATATACAAATATTTTGAAATTAATAGTAAACTTGTTTTTGTTATTATTCAATATTTTGATCGTTTACCATTATAATTGTTTTAATTTGATATTTTTAAAAAACGATAAATTCTTATTTGATCAAAATTTGTTTGTATGGTTGATAGGCATTCATCAAAAATATATATAACATTAAAAATCAAAAATCAATAAAGGATTGTTGTAACATTATGTCACATTGGTACCTAACAAATTTACATAGTCACAATCAATAACATTGATATTAAACAATTTTGATTTTATTTCTTAAAATAAAAATTAATTGAGAATATGCAGATGTAGTAGTGTGAACAAATTTGATTTTATTTCTTAAAATAAAAATTTATTGAGAATATGCAGATGTAGTAGTGTGACTTTTCAAAAATTTTAACGTATCGTGGACGTACATAAAAAGTAAAATATCAGTGAATGGATCAATTAATACTAAATGTCAATAAATTTTTGAATGGTGAACAATTTAAGGCAAATTTTTACTATTTTTTTTTATAAAATGAATATGTCTATTGCTAAGTTATTACAAAATTAGTAAAGTAAAATAAAAAATTTAAATATTAAATTAACAAAAAAAATTAATATAAAGATATTAGATATTTAATAAAAATGTTTCATAAATCATGTGTTCGATTTCTTTGATGTTAAATTGTAAATTTATATATTAATATTTATTAAAAATTATAATAAAGTAATTTGATTAACCCAATAATTGAAGAAGTGTAATAGATTAAAAATCTCATTAAACTCTAAATGGAAAATTCTTGTAATACATTGCGTTTTATTTTAGAATCTATAAATCAAAAATTAAAAACTAAAAAAAAAAGATTTAAACATAATTGTAATTAATTGATAAATGACATATTTTTTGTATTTGAATCAATACTATATTTTGTCTCCATATTTATATTGATGATGCATATTTCTAAAATCTTTATTTTAATGTATAAATTTAAATTAATGACAAATATATTATTCTATAAACACATTAAAATATCTAAAAAAAACTAACACATAATTATTCGTGTATTATTTTGTATTTTCATGAATTACACACATTTATTAAATTATCAATTTAATGATATAAATAACTAATATTTATATCAATAACACATAATCTATTATTCTCGTATTTATATTAATGACTAATATTTATTTGATAATAGAACTTAAATTTTTTCAAGAAATATATGTTAAATATTTGAAATCATAGTTTCATATATCAATGTCAAAACGTTTTCTCATATTTTGATAAATGGTAACTATAAAGTGTAATAAAAGAAATAGATAGTTTTGATAAAGTGTAATAAAATTTATTAATAATGTAATGATGAATCTATGGTATAAATAATACAAAACAAATGTAACTTATGTTTAAAATTTAAAATTATTGATTATGATTTTTTTTCTCATAAAGTGTAATAAAATTTATTAATCATGTTATGATTTAAAATTTTAATATTATTGATTACGAAATAAAATAATAGCAAATTTAATTTAATATGGTAATGATTTCCTTATTTCGTTAAATGTTTATTTTTTTTATATAAAACATTAATTTTTAAATTTTTTAGTTAAACCTAAAGAAGAAATAGACAATTATCAAGAATATAGCCTTTTATTAAATTGAATATAAAAAATCAACTTTGATTACAACATAGAAGTTGTAGATCTTCAAACCTCATAATTTGCAACCTCTAATGTATAGCATGAAGAGAATATGCTTTTGTGTAAAGCAACTTTTTGTCAAATCAATAACACATTTGCTATCAAAGTTTTGCAATTCCAATGCTCAATTTGGTTGTTTGCAGGGTGCCTCTACCCCATTTTCCATTATTTTTTCAGAAATTGCAATGCTCTTGTAGGATGCCTCTACCCACATTTTCCATATTTTTTCAGAAAAACAATTTCATTACTGCATTTCTCAAAATCCTGTCAAATTGAAAAGAAAACATTAGATCAAAAACAAAAATCAATATATGTTCAAATTCATTGCCAATAATTAAATTGTAAAACAAGATTGATATCTACAAAATTGGAACAATCAAAAGTAATGTGTAAGCTAAAAAATTGCAAACTCCCTCTTTGAAAACCATGGGTAATAAATAGAACTATAAAACCATTCAGAGGTGCACCATCGCAACATTTGATATGAAGACAATCATTTAATAAAGTATCCTGTAATAACAAAATAAAGTCATATTTTCAGATCGATTACCATCCGATAAAAAAACATGTATTTCAATCACAGATTCGAGAAGTACGTCAATGGAATTTATTAAAATAGGAAACCTCATAAAACAACATAATCATTCTTTAATTTCAGTATTAACACACATATATAATAGAAAAAAAACATACATTGAAAAACATATAAGTCATTCCTTATTTATCAATACAAACATATAACCCTAAATCAACATAAAACCGTAAATTCTTACCGAGTGATAGGTCGATGAACCAAAACCACTTGTTTTTCCTCACAAACATCATTTCTTTTGTGTAATCGCAAAACAAAACTAACACATCAAAAACAAAAACATAAAAGGTTCACTGATCAAAGAAACATCACAACCTTTGAAAGACCCTTGAATACCTCCAATGATTCTTCATCGAAACCCACAAAATCTTGAACACCTTCAAGGATTCTTCATCTAAAATCCCTAAAATAAAAAACAAAAAATAAACATAGAACATCAAAAATGTTAAGAACTCTGAACATGAATCCATAAAAGGAACCATAGACAAAACCCAAATAACCAACTCTAAACATAAACCCAACACAGAACCGAAATAGACCAAGAGAGATGATTTACATGGATAAAAGAAGAAAAGTGATTTCTTTTATAAATAAATAGAAGACATAACCATGTATGCATTTTACATGAAACCAATAAAAGCCAATGACTTTACAATAAACCCGCAGAAGAGGTGCGTTCAGATAAATAGACCCGCAAAAGAGTTTGCAATATTGAAATAAATTCGTAAAACACAAAATGAACACTACATAAGGAAAACAATATAAACCAGCAAAAACTGAGAAGTAAATCTCAAACCTTTCTAATACAATAACAATAGTACTTATTTAAAACATCCAAGGCCAGCATCAAGATGACCAACAAATCCCATACCAAGTCTGTGAAAATAATAACCTTTACAATATCAAAGAAATATAACAGTCATATAATCTAAGTTTGTAATACATAAATTAAACCCCATACATATAAATCTCAAAAAGAAGAAATTTTACATAAGAAAATCTCATCAATACAATCAAATAACTTACAAAACCCTGAACACTAAACACAAATATGTGATTTAAAACCCAAAATTGGAAAAACTACTTGCCTGTCGAAGATGACCGGAAAATAGATCTTCATCTTCTTTATTTGAAATCCAATACACAACCCAAAAGTGAAAAATCCATTAATACGAATCAAAACAGTGAAAACCTCAAAAACTAAAAACAAATCACAGAACAAACCAAACACTCTTTTTGATCATTCTTCTATTCTGCCTCTTTCGCATATCATAGTAAAATTGTCGGAAACGTCGCCGCCATCTTTCTTCATTCCTGAAACACCAAAAATCTTAGGTTAAAACAAAATAACATAAACCCTACAAAAATAGAATTCTCTATTTCTGTAAATCGTTCCAAAAAAAAGTTATTTTTGTTAAAGAAAAGAAAGAGAAAAAAGAAGGATAGGAGGACAAAGGTAGGGGAAGAGAGAAGATGAAGAAAGAGGAGGAAGAATGAGAGAGTAGAAGGACAAGCATCATTGTGGAAGAAGGAAAAAGAAATGGCTGAATGGGACTCTGAAAAGACATAGTTGGGAGAAAGACAAAAAAGTATTTTTCAATTGGTATCAGTTTGAAAAAGGTAAACATTTGGTCTCAAAGTAATTCTAATTGGTATAAATATAAGTGTAAAGTAAATACAATCAGTACATATGGAACTGAAAAGTACAACCAAATTGTAAATATAAGTCAAATTTAACCAATTTGCAGAAATAGTTAGAAAAAAATAAATTTTAGACACATTTTACCCCAAAATTCAATAGGTGGCAATTTAAGAGGAAGGGGCAAAATCAATTTTTCCACAATATTAACTTTTCATATATTATAGATTCTTGATCAATGTTTTACCCTGTTGGGGATGAAATTAACGTCGGCTTCATTCCTTTCCGTTGTGATGAACTCTGCGCTCTCCATTACTTTCTAATCATTTTAAAGTAACCAATTAAACAGATATATATATATATATATATATATATATCATTGTAGTTCTAAATTAATTTTGAATAATTGATTTTAGTAAATTAACTACTTGATTATATTGTGCAGATTGGAGCACATGAAGATAAAGGAGGTAGCATGTCAAGCCAAAATGATTGGTACTGCAATAACATTTACAGGAACATTGTTAATGGCGCTATACAAATGTCCGGTAGTTAGTGTTGTGAAGTCATCTATTAATCATGCTACCAGTCAGCCTGAGATTGTGAACGATCCCGGTAACAGATGGATCATAGGAACATGTTTCCTCCTCATCGGTTGCACTGGCTTTTCCGCCTTTTTACATATTGCAGGCCATAACTTTGAGAAAGTACCCTGCATTGATGTCGCTGGCAACCTGGGTTTGTTTCATTGGCGCACTTCAAAACTTTGTGGTTACAATATTTGCGGAGCGTCACAACTCTCATGCTTAGGCTCTTGGCTGGGATTCACAACTCTTCGCCCCGGCATATGCGGTTAGTATAACTCCGGACCAATTGACACTAAGTGTGATCAAACTTGGCGCACTTAAATTTATTTGTTTATATGAGAAAGTTGAGTGTTTTGTGCTTTGTGATTATAGGGGATAGTTACATTAGGAGTGCAATATTACATACAAGGGGTGGTTACGAAAACTCTGGGTCAAGTTATTGTAACTGCTTTTAATCCGTTGCGCATGATTGTTGTAACGGCCTTCGTGTGCACCATTCTTTCAGAGAAGCTCTTTCTTGGAAGTATAATTGGAGCAGTTGTGGTGGCTGTTGGGCTTTGTCTAGTTGTGTGGGGAAAATCAAAAGAGCAAAAAGCCCGGGATGATATTCATATGACAGAATCACCTATGAAGGAGAACCCAGCATGGTTTTAAATTGCGAACCGAATTACCTGATGCGGTCGCAATATTGCGGTTGCGGTAGTGTCCGCATCCGCATCAGACCATAATTTCGGTGTGATTGGAATTATATAAATTAATTGATTTATTGGACTTACTTGAAATAATTGATTTATTTGGTTTATTTTAGTTAATTGATTTATTTGATTAATTGATTTGTTTAAATTATTTTATTTGGTAGAATAAAATATGAAATTGGTAGAATTAGTAATTGTGCCTAATTATAGGAATGCGAATAGTAAGTGTGAGAGTAGGTTTGTAAGCCCAATAGAAAATTGAAATTGTTAGGGTTTAACAAAATAAAAGAAAGTGGATAGAATAGAAATAAAAAGTTGAAAAAAGGCTAGAAGAGAAGAGAGGAGAAGAGAAGAGGAACCAAGAACAAAATCTAGAAGTCCAAGAAAAATCAAGGTAAGGGTGGGTTAGGTTGAAACCACTAAATTTTTATGAATTTGAAATTGTTAGGCCGAAGATGAGTCGCCGGGTATTTTAAGAGATTATGTTACTGGCTTTTTTCGAGTAATGATAATAGTTTATTATATATGAATTTCAATCTCGATTTTTCTATATTAACTTAATTGACTAAACTATATTGTATAACATTTACAGAATAACTAGTAACTAAATCAGTGCGTTCGCACGCGCATGTCTTGTCGAGGATTTTATGTTATGGACGCGTAATTGTTAATCAAATTGAAAAAAATGGTAAAATTATAAAAATAGATATGATTGAAATTAAAAATTTGTATTGGTAAGTATAAGAAAATGTTGTGTGTCCTAAAAAAAAAGGAGTCAAATTAATTATTGATATAAATTCAAATAATGCAATGATGATTGAAAATATTAAACAAAAAATATTAATCAATAGGTAGACCAAAAACAAATGAAACTAAATTTAGATTGAAATTAAATAAAATTAAGAATTAATTGTGTTAGATAAAAATATTATTTGTTAGAATTGTTGGTATACACTTCACCCTATAAGTGGTGATATATATGTAACAATAGTTAAGGAATGGAAAAAAAATAAGTTAATACGGTTTTGTGTGTGCATTTGTTTGCAGACTGTCATAAAATTTTAAAGTTGAAAATAGAAAAAAATAAGAATAATAGTAAATTTAAGTTGAAATAGTAATACATGTATAAGATGAAAGGTAAAAAACAATATCAATAATAATATGATTAAAAACACTATTGAAACTTGTATTAGATGAATTAATCGTTTAGGTTTTTTAAACAAATAAGACAATTATGTTATAAGAGATAATATAATAGTCGATAAATTTCTATTATTCAATATTTGAACCAATAGTAAAGTCGATCCCGTTTATAACAATAGTAATTGTTTTCGTATATAAAAATATTTTAATCAACAATATATTTTTTCCGTATATAAATATTAGTTTGGTTTTGACACAATTTATACAAAAAAAATTGAATGAACAGTAAAGTTGTTTCCGTATATAAAAAAATTTGAATCAAATGCAAAGTTGTGCCCGTTTATAATAATAGTATTTGTTTCATATATAAAATAATTTGAATCAAGATTAAAGGTGTCCCCATTTATAACAATAGTAATTTTTTTTTGTATATAAAAATATTTGAATCAAAATTAAAACGAGATATGTTATTAATCATATTAATTTTTTTTCATATTGTTCATATTTTTGAATTTTAAAATTTTAACTTATCTATTTATAAGAATTATATTTAGAAGTAAATGATTTTATGGATTACTCTTGATTTTTTCGGATCTGCAGATCAGGAATAATTCTTGATATGCACATCCAGAACAAATTAACGTTTTTTTAAAAAATGGTGCGTCTGGATGTGCATATTCAGAAATTGAGGGTAAAAAGGGCATTTTGCGTGGTGCCTAAGAAACTCATGTGGTGTATTACGAAATCCTCGAAAAAAATTTGAATCAAAATTAAAGTTGTGTCCGTTTATAACAATAGTATTTTTTCTTATATAATAAAATTTGAATCAAAATTAAAGTTGTGCTCGTTTATAACAATAGTATTTGTTTCGTATAAAAAATAATCTGAATCAAGATTAAAGTTGTGTCCGTTTATAACAATAAATTTTTTTTGTATATACAAAAATTGAATCAAAATTAAAGTTGTACCCGTTTATAACAATAGTGTCACACCCACATATATAATCCATACATCAAAGCATAAATTATATATATGAATCCAAGTATTTGGTATTGAAATACAATAAGTTCCTAGTTAGCACATTATACACATAAATGCCTCTAATACAACACAAAAGCTAAGGCATTACATATACAAGATGTTCCAACAACGATAAAAACTAAGAACTAGATCAATGCAATGATCTCAAAATAAAACGTCATAGCGGAAGCCATGCCATCCCAAAAACCACGAACCGGAAGGAAAAGTCAAACCACTTTATCCTTACCCGTCGCCGAACCTGCAGGACCTGTGATGTAAACAACAACAGCGGGGTGAGATACATAAAATCTCAGTGAGTTCCCTATCTTATGGATTCTCTTGGATTATTCATGGTTCTAACAATCCTAGCTCAAGTCCGGGGAAGGGAAGTGACTTTGAGCACATACACACACTATATGGAAACATGTCATGAGTTCATCAACCCACAATATCACTAATCGGTAACCATGCCAAGGTATCCCCTATTCCCGTCCTCTTCTACGTCTAGAAGTCGACCCGGGTCATGGGTCCTTGCAACCTACTTGACATACGAATGGATTCGGGTTCTACGGGCTTTTTACCGTTATGAACCGTCGCTTTACACGGGCCTTTTACCGTCAGAAGCATTCACCCAACGGGCGCCATTCGTACAGCACGGGGAATCAAACCTGCCAAGTAGTTGTGCATCCATTTCAGAGGAGTCCAAGACTCATGAAACTACACTCAATAAAATAATCCGGTTACGATTACGTGATCATATACAACACCACGATTGTATTCGACAATCACAAGGCTATAATGCCGCTCGGCCTCACATGCCGGTTCAAATCCACAAGGTTTACCACATGTTCCATACTAGTGTTTCCAACTTCTAAATTCTCCTATAGTTCATAAGGGTTTTCCTCACTCTTACTATTTCATATTTTGACATGCGTAAATATTCAAACATGCTTAACAATAAGAGAAAATAGGTAAACATAAGTCAATTGCGTAATAGAATCACATAACAACATATCATAAATCAATACTTTCATTCATTTTCTTCTAAATAATTTGTCCTACATTATACTCCTAATTTCCACTTTTTATTGGTTAGAGGGTCGTCGTGGCTTTCTAACGGTACCAAGAACGCCCCGATCCGAGTTACGGATCAAAAGTTATGAAGGAAACAAAACTGCACAAACTAACGTGTTCGCTAGGCGAACCTCCCAGCGAGCGTTCGCTTCCGCCTTCGTTAGGAGAAGCCTCTGGCGAATGAACAAACAGAACAAAACAGACATAAAGTTTGCTTCGCGAATAAGCTGGCGAACCTTCGCCTCGCCCTTTGCTTCGCGAGCAAGCTGGCGAGTAATTAAACAGAATACTCCCAGACCCAAAACACCATAAGTTCGCTAGGCGAACAACTGGCGAACCTTCGCCTTCACCTTCGCTAGGCGAATGTGCCAGCGAACAACTAGGCAGTAAGTTCCCATATTCAAAACACACTAAGTTCGCTAGGCGAACATGCCAGCGAACCTTCGCTAGGCGAACGTTCGGGTTCGCTAGGCGAACCCTCGATTGCTGTTCGCTGGGCTTCGCCCCAGGTTCGCTAGGCGAACCCTGCGAACCAGAACTTCTCCCAGCTGCTGTTCTTCACTTCCAAGTCATAATTTCTCCATCAAAACATAACCCAATAATACCCACATGATCTAAACTCAGTATAGACATGATAACAAGCATTCAACAACATTTATAACAAGATTCAACCATAAAATTCCATATTTTTCATAATCTAACCTAACTTAATCTTTCTCTAAAATTCTCTAATAGTGGTACTAACTAGAACCCACCTTCAAATAGAGCAAGATGAAGATGATTGAGAAGTTTGGGTGAAGATTTGAGGAGTGGATGATGAAGTTGATGATGATCTTGAACTTTCTCTTCAATTTCCTCTTTTCTCTCCTTTCCTTTCTTTCTTCTTTCTTTCCTCTCCCTTTCTCTATTTCTTTCTATCTTAGGCAAATGGAAGGAAAAGAAATATAGTAACTTAGTATTAGAAATAATACTACTAAATGTCCAAAAAGTCTCTTAAGTCCAAACTAGTAAAATATCTCAGAGTCAGATAATATTAATAGGATTCATTCTAAGTTCCACAACTACTCTAATTATCTTAGCCAATAATTTCTCAGAGTACACTAGACTAAGTTGATCACAACATAATATTATCCGGAGTAATAAAATACGGGGTATTACAAATAGTTTTTTTCGAATATGATAAAATTTGAATCAAAATTAAATTTGTCCCCGTTTATAACAATAGTATTTTTTTTCGTATATACAAAAATTTGAACAAAATTAAAGTCGTACCCGTTTATAACAATAGTATTTTTTTCGTATATAAACAAATTTGAATAAAAATTAAAGTTGTGCCTGTTTATAACAATACTATATTTTTTGTATATAAAAAAATTTGAAACAAAATTAAAGTTGTGTCAATTTATAGCAATAGTACTTTTTTGGTATATAAAAAAACTCGAATCAAAATTAAAGTTGTGCCCTTGTATAACAATAGTATTTTTTTCGTATATAAAAAATTTGGATTAAAATTAAAGTTGTGCTCGTTTATAACAATAGTATTTATTTCTTATATAAAAAAATTTGAATCAAAATTAAAATTGTCTCCGTTAATAACAATAGAGTTTTTTTTGTATATAAAATATTTTGAATCAAAATTAAAGTTATACCCGTTTATAACAATAGTATTTTTTCGTATATAAAAGCATTTGAATCAAAATTAAAGTTGTCCTCGTTTATAACAATTGTATTTTTCTTATATAAACAAATTTAATCAAAATTAAAGTTGTCCCCGTTTATGACAATAGTATTTTTTCTTATATAAAAATTTTTTCAATCAAAATTAAAGGTGTGCCGTTTATAATAATAATATTTTTTTCACATAAATAGACACTCAAAACAATTACACATGATAGTCTTTTAGACTAAAAATAAAGAAAAGGGTCAAAACTGTTTAAAAATAAAATAGAGGAACTGATTTCATGAATGAATCATAATAGAGAGATCAAAACTATAATTTAGCCCTTAAAATATAATAACAATAAAATGAAAGAATGAAAAAATTATTTAACGAACACATTTTTTTTTTTAAAAGATATATTAAATCGGTGCCTACATTTTTTTTTCTAATATAAAATTATTTGAATCACTATAAATTTTTGTATATAAATATTTTTTTTGGCATTATATACAAATATTTTGAAATTAATAGTAAAGTTGTTTTTGTTATTATTCAATATTTTGATCGTTTACCATTATAATTGTTTTAATTTGATATTTTTAAAAAACGATAAATTCTTATTTGATCAAAATTTGTTTGTATGGTTGATAGGCATTAATAAAAAATATTTAAAACATTAAAAATCATAAATCAATAAAGGATTGTCGTAACATTATGTCACATTAATGGTACCTAACAAATTTACATAGTCACAATCAATAACATTGATATTAAACAAATTTGATTTTATTTTTTAAAATAAAAATTAATTGAGAATATGCAGATGTAGTAGTGTGAACAAATTTGATTTTATTTCTTAAAATAAAAATTTATTGAGAAGATGCAGATGTAGTAGTGTGACTTTTCAAAAATTTTAACGTATCGTGGACGTTCATAAAAAGTAAAATATCGGTGAATGGATCAATTAATACTAAATGTCAATAAATTTTTGAATGGTGAACAATTTAAGGCAAATTTTACTATTTTTTTATTATAAAATGAATATGTCTATTGCTAAGTTATTACAAAATTAGTAAAGTAAAATAAAAAATTTAAATATTAAATTAACAAAAAAAAATTAATATAATGATATTAGATATTTAATAAAAATGTTTCATAAATCATGTGGTCAATTTCTTTGATGTTAAATTGTAAATTTATATATTAATATTTATTAAAAATTATAATAAAGTAATTTGATTAACCCAATAATTGAAGAAGTGTAATAGATTAAAAATCTCATTAAACTCTAAATGGAAAATTCTTGTAATTCATTGCGTTTTATTTTAGAATCTATAAATCAAAAATTAAAAACTAAAAAAAAAAGATTTAAACATAATTGTAATTAATTGATAAATGACATATTTTTTGTATTTGAATCAATACTATATTTTGTCTCCATATTTATATTGATGATGCATATTTCTAAAATCTTTATTTTAATGTATAAATTTAAATTAATGACAAATATATTATTCTATAAACACATTAAAATATCTAAAAAAAACTAACACATAATTATTCGTGTATTATTTTGTATTTTCATGAATTACACACATTTATTAAATTATCATTTTAATGATATAAATAACTAATATTTATATCAATAACACATAATCTATTATTCTCGTATTTATATTAATGACTAATATTTATTCGATAATAGAACTTAAATTTTTTCAAGAAATATATGTTAAATATTTGAAATCATAGTTTCATATATCAATGTCAAAACGTTTTCTCATATTTGGATTAATGGTAACTATAAAGTGTAATAAAAGAAATAGATAGTTTTTATAAAGTGTAATAAAATTTATTAATAATGTAATGATGAATCTATGGTATAAATAATACAAAACAAAAGGAACTTATGTTTAAAATTTAAAATTATTGATTATGATTTTTTTTCTCATAAAGTGTATTAAAATTTATTAATCATGTTATGATTTAAAATTTTAATATTATTGATTACGAAATAAAATAATAGCAAATTTAATTTAATATGGTAATGATTTCCTTATTTCGTTAAATGTTTATCTTTTTTATATAAAACATTAATTTTTAAATTTTTTAGTTAAACCTAAAGAAGAAATAGACAATTATCAAGAATATAGCCTTTTATTAAATTGAATATAAAAAACTCAACTTTGATTACAACATAGAAGTTGTAGATCTTCAAACCTCATAATTTGCAACCTCTAATGTTGTAGATCTTCAAACCTCAAAATTTACAGTCTCCTTATTTTCAAGTCCTCTGCTTCCCATCAAATAATAAAATATTATTATTATTATTATTATTATTTTTATTATTATTATTATTATGTGCTTTACAACTATAACATTTGAGTTGATGAGATGAGGTGACTTTACCCTGCTGTAATATCAGGAAAAATTTAAACATTAGATTATATCTAATTTCATATTACAACAATCTTTAAGAGAGAAAAACATAAAAAACAACTTAAACAAATATAAAAAATTGATTTAGAGTTTTTATTTTAAAATTCAATTTTTAAATTTTAAATAATTTGTTTTCTTTTAAGCAGAATAAGTGAACACTAAATTAGTAGCAAATTATTTTTCATTAATATATTAAAGTTTCAAGATATATACTGATATTATAATTTTTATCCCTTTATTGCAATATAAGTGAACACCAAATGATATTAAAAAATTAAATAAATAAAAAAAAGAAAAAATAAATTTATTATCATTTTTATCCCTTTGTAAAGAAGAAAATAATTAGTGATGGAAAAAGAAAGAAAAAAGGTTGTGTGATTTTGACATGTATAGCATGAAGAGAATATGCTTTTGTGTAAAGCAACTTTTTGTCAAATCAATAATACATTTGCTATCAGAGTTTTGCAATTCCAATGCTCAATTTGGTTGTTTGCAGGGTGCCTCTACCCCATTTTCCATTATTTTTTCAGAAATTGCAATGCTCTTGTAGGATGCCTCTACCCACATTTTCCATATTTTTTCAGAAAAACAATTTCATTACTGCATTTCTCAAAATCCTGTCAAATTGAAAAGAAAACATTAGATCAAAAACAAAAATCAATATATGTTCAAATTCATTGCCAATAATTAAATTGTAAAACAAGATTGATATCTACAAAATTGAAACAATCAAAAGTAATGTGTAAGCTAAAAAATTGCAAACTCCCTCTTTGAAAACCATGGGTAATAAATAGAACTATAAAACCATTCAGAGATGCACCATCGCAACATTTGATATGAAGACAATCATTTAATAAAGTATCCTGTAATAACAAAATAAAGTCATACAATTGTTTAATATAAGATTAAAAGTTCAATATATGCGACTGTGTAAAGAGAAGATGAAAATAAAAACAAATTTTATGAAAGAATATTTTAATCACTAATTCTACCTTTTCTTGAATTGCATCGTGTAGGTTATGTTTATCAGTTGAATTGCCCCGTTAATTTTGACATATGTATCTCCACTTCAAGCTTGTAAGAAACTCACAACTCATTTGACAAAAGAAGTAATCCAAAAATTTAACAGTAGACATTAGCACATCTTGCCTTATGATTTAATTGAAAACCTCTACATCTGAGCCCCTTTTATGTTATTCTCCTCCAGATTTTCAGATCCATTACCATCCGATAAAGAAACATGTATTTCAATCACAGATTCGAGAAGTACGTCAATGGAATTTATTAAAATAGGAAACCTCATAAAACAACATAATCATTCTTTAATTTCAGTATTAACACACATATATAATAGAAAATAAACATACATTGAAAAACATATAAGTCATTCCTTATTTATCAATACAAACATATAACCCTAAATCAACATAAAACCGTAAATTCTTAACGAGTGATAGGTCGATGAACCAAAACCACTTGTTTTTCCTCACAAACATCATTTCTTTTGTGTAATCGCAAAACAAAACTAACACATCAAAAACAAAAACATAAAAGGTTCACTGATCAAAGAAACATCACAACCTTTGAAAGACCCTTGAATACCTCCAATGACTCTTCATCGAAACCCATAAAATCTTGATCACCTTCAAGGATTCTTCATCTAAAATCCCTAAAATAAAAAACATAAAATAAACATAGAACATCAAAAATGTTAAGAACTCTGAACATGAATCCATAAAAGGAACCATAGACAAAACCCAAATAACCAACTCTAAACATGAACCCAACACAGAACCGAAATAGATCAAGAGAGATGATTTACATGGATGAAAGAAGAAAAGTTATTTCTTTTATAAATAAATAGAAGACATAACCATGTATGCATTTTACATGAAACCAATAAAAGCCAATGACTTTACAATAAACCCGCAGAAGAGGTGCGTTCAGATAAATAGACCCGCAAAAGAGTTTGCAATATTGAAATAAATTCGTAAAACACAAAATGAACACTACTTAAGGAAAACAATATAAACCAGCAAAAACTGAGAAGTAAATCTCAAACCTTTCCAATACAATAACAATAGTACTTATTTAAAACATCCAAGGCCAGCATCAAGATGGCCAACAAATCCCATAGCAAGTCTGTGAAAATAATAACCTTTACAATATCAAAGAAATATAACAGTCATATAATCTAAGTTTGTAATACATAAATTAAACCCCATACATATAAATCTCAAAAAGAAGAAATTTTACATAAGAAAATCTCATCAATACAATCAAATACCTTACAAAACCCTAAACACTAAACACAAATATGTGATTTAAAACCCAAAATTGGAAAAACTACTTGCCTGTCGAAGATGACCGGAAAATAGATCTTCATCTTCTTTATTTGAAATCCAATACACAACCCAAAAGTGAAAAATCCATTAATACGAATCAAAACAGTGAAAACCTCAAAAACTAAAAACAAATCACAGAACAAACCAAACACTCTTTTTGATCCTTCTTCTGCTCTGCCTCTTTCGCATATCATAGTAAAATTGTCGGAAACGTCGCCGCCATCTTTCTTCATTCCTGAAACACCAAAAATCTTAGGTTAAAACAAAATAACATAAACCCTACAAAAATAGATTTCTCTATTTTTGTTAAAGAAAAGAAAGAGAAAAAAGAAGGATAGGAGGACAAAGGTAGAGGAAGAGAGAAGATGAAGAAAGAGGAGGAAGAATGAGAGAGTAGATGGACAAGCATCATTGTGGAAGAAGGAAAAAGAAAGGGCTGAATGGGACTATGAAAAGACATAGTTGGGAGAAAGACAAAAAAGTATTTTTCAATTGGTATCAGTTTGAAAAAGGTAAACATTTGGTCTCAAAGTAATTCTAATTGGTATAAATATAAGTGTAAAGTAAATACAATCAGTACATATGGAACCGAAAAGTACAACCAAATTGTAAATATAAGTCAAATTTAACCAATTTGCAGAAATAGTTAGAAAAAAAATAAATTTTAGACACATTTTACCCCAAAATTCAATAGGTGGCAATTTAAGAGGAAGGGGCAAAATCAATTTTTCCACAATATTAACTTTTCGTATATTATAGATTCTTGATCAATGTTTTACCCTGTTGGGGATGAAATTAACGTCGGCTTCATTCCTTTCCGTTGTGATGAACTCTGCGCCCTCCATTACTTTCTAGTCATTTTAAAGTAACCAATTAAACAGATATATATATATATATATCATTGTAGTTCTAAATTAATTTTGAATAATTGATTTTAGTAAATTAACTACTTGATTATATTGTGCAGATTGGAGCACATGAAGATAAAGGAGGTAGCATGTCAAGCCAAAATGATTGGTACTGCAATAACATTTACAGGAACATTGTTAATGGCCCTATACAAATGTCCGGTAGTTAGTGTTGTGAAGTCATCTATTAATCATGCTACCAGTCAGCCTGAGATTGTGAACGATCCCGGTAACAGATGGATCATAGGAACATGTTTCCTCCTCATCGGTTGCACTGGGTTTTCCGCCTTTTTACATATTGCAGGCCATAACTTTGAGAAAGTACCCTGCATCGATGTCGCTGGCAACCTGGGTTTGTTTCGTTGGCGCACTTCAAAACTTTGTGGTTACAATATTTGCGGAGCGTCACAACTCTCATGCTTAGGCTCTTGGCTGGGATTCACAACTCTTCGCCCCGGCATATGCGGTTAGTATAACTCCGGACCAATTGACACTAAGTGTGATCAAACTTGGCGCACTTAAATTTATTTGTTTATATGAGAAAGTTGAGTGTTTTGTGCTTTGTGATTACAGGGGATAGTTACATCAGGAGTGCAATATTACATACAAGGGGTGGTTACGAAAACTCTGGGTCCAGTTATTGTAACTGCTTTTAATCCGTTGCGCATGATCGTTGTAACGGCCTTCGTGTGCACCATTCTTTCAGAGAAGCTCTTTCTTGGAAGTATAATTGGAGCAGTTGTGGTGGCTGTTGGGCTTTGTCTAGTTGTGTGGGGAAAATCAAAAGAGCAGAAAGCCCGGGATGATATTCATATGACAGAATCACCTATGAAGGAGAACCCAGCATGGTTTTAAATTGCGAACCGAATTACCTGATGCGGTCGCAATATTACGGTTGCGGTAGTGTCCGCATCCGCATCAGACCACAATTCCGGTGTGATTGGAATTATATAAATTAATTGATTTATTTGAGTTATTTGGATTAATTGATTTATTGGACTTACTTGAAATAATTGATTTATTTGGTTTATTTTAGTTAATTGATTTATTTGATTAATTGATTTGTTTAAATTATTTTATTTGGTAGAATAAAATATGAAATTGGTAGAATTAGTAATTGTGCCTAATTATAGGAATGCGAATAGTAAGTGTGAGAGTAGGTTAGTAAGCCCAATAGAAAATTGAAATTGTTAGGGTTTAACAAAATAAAAGAAAGTGGATAGAATAGAAATAAAAAGTTGAAAAAAGGCTAGAAGAGAAGAGAGGAGAAGAGAAGAGGAACCAAGAACAAAAGCTAGAAGTCCAAGAAAAATCAAGGTAAGGGTGGGTTAGGTTGAAACCACTAAATTTTTATGAATTTGAAATTGTTAGGCCGAAGATGAGTCGCCGAGTATTTTAAGAGATTATGTTACTGGCTTTTTTCGAGTAATGATAATAGTTTATTATATATGAATTTCAATCTCGATTTTTCTATATTAACTTAATTGACTAAACTATATTGTATAACATTTACAGAATAACTAGTAACTAAATCAGTGCGTTTGCACGCGCATGTCTTGTCGAGGATTTTATGTTATGGACGCGTAATTGTTAATCAAATTGAAAAAAATGGTAAAATTATAAAAATAGATATGATTGAAATTAAAAATTTGTATTGGTAAGTATAAGAAAATGTTGTGTGTCCTAAAAAAAAGGAGTTAAATTAATTATTGATATAAATTCAAATAATGCAATGATGATTGAAAATATTAAACAAAAAATATTAATCAATAGGTAGACCAAAAACAAATGAAACTAAATTTAGATTGAAATTAAATAAAATTAAGAATTAATTGTGTTAGATAAAAATATTATTTGTTAGAATTGTTGGTATACACTTCACCCTATAAGTGGTGATATATATGTAACAATAGTTAAGGAATGGAAAAAAAATAAGTTAATACGGTTTTGTGTGTGCATTTGTTTGCAGACTGTCATAAAATTTTAAAGTTGAAAATAGAAAAAAATAAGAATAATAGTAAATTTAAGTTGAAATAGTAATACATGTATAAGATGAAAGGTAAAAAACAATATCAATAATAATATGATTAAAAACACTATTGAAACTTGTATTAGATGAATTAATCGTTTAGGTTTTTTAAACAAATAAGACAATTATGTTATAAGAGATAATATAATAGTCGATAAATTTCTATTATTCAATATTTGAACCAATAGTAAAGTCGATCCCGTTTATAACAATAGTAATTGTTTTCGTATATAAAAATATTTTAATCAACAATATATTTTTTCCGTATATAAATATTAGTTTGGTTTTGACACAATTTATACAAAAAAAATTGAATGAACAGTAAAGTTGTTTCCGTATATAAAAAAATTTGAATCAAATGCAAAGTTGTGCCCGTTTATAATAATAGTATTTGTTTCATATATAAAATAATTTGAATCAAGATTAAAGGTGTCCCCATTTATAACAATAGTAATTTTTTTTTGTATATAAAAATATTTGAATCAAAATTAAAACGAGATATGTTATTAATCATATTAATTTTTTTTCATATTGTTCATATTTTTGAATTTTAAAATTTTAACTTATCTATTTATAAGAATTATACTTAGAAGTAAATGATTTTATGGATTACTCTTGATTTTTTCGGATCTGCAGATCAGGAATAATTCTTGATATGCACATCCAGAACAAATTAACGTTTTTTTAAAAAATGGTGCGTCTGGATGTGCATATTCAGAAATTGAGGGTAAAAAGGGCATTTTGCGTGGTGCCTAAGAAACTCATGTGGTGTATTACGAAATCCTCGAAAAAAATTTGAATCAAAATTAAAGTTGTGTCCGTTTATAACAATAGTATTTTTTCTTATATAATAAAATTTGAATCAAAATTAAAGTTGTGCTCGTTTATAACAATAGTATTTGTTTCGTATAAAAAATAATCTGAATCAAGATTAAAGTTGTGTCCGTTTATAACAATAAATTTTTTTTGTATATACAAAAATTGAATCAAAATTAAAGTTGTACCCGTTTATAACAATAGTGTCACACCCACATATATAATCCATACATCAAAGCATAAATTATATATATGAATCCAAGTATTTGGTATTGAAATACAATAAGTTCCTAGTTAACACATTATACACATAAATGCCTCTAATACAACACAAAAGCTAAGGCATTACATATACAAGATGTTCCAACAACGATAAAAACTAAGAACTAGATCAATGCAATGATCTCAAAATAAAACGTCATAGCGGAAGCCATGCCATCCCAAAAACCACGAACCGGAAGGAAAAGTCAAACCACTTTATCCTTACCCGTCGCCGAACCTGCAGGACCTGTGATGTAAACAACAACAGCGGGGTGAGATACATCAAATCTCAGTGAGTTCCCTATCTTATGGATTCTCTTGGATTATTCATGGTTCTAACAATCCTAGCTCAAGTCCGGGGAAGGGAAGTGACTTTGAGCACATACACACACTATATGGAAACATGTCATGAGTTCATCAACCCACAATATCACTAATCGGTAACCATGCCAAGGTATCCCCTATTCCCGTCCTCTTCTACGTCTAGAAGTCGACCCGGGTCATGGGTCCTTGCAACCTACTTGACATACGAATGGATTCGGGTTCTACGGGCTTTTTACCGTTATGAACCGTCGCTTTACACGGGCCTTTTACCGTCAGAAGCATTCACCCAACGGGCGCCATTCGTACAGCACGGGGAATCAAACCTGCCAAGTAGTTGTGCATCCATTTCAGAGGAGTCCAAGACTCATGAAACTACACTCAATAAAATAATCCGGTTACGATTACGTGATCATATACAACACCACGATTGTATTCGACAATCACAAGGCTATAATGCCGCTCGGCCTCACATGCCGGTTCAAATCCACAAGGTTTACCACATGTTCCATACTAGTGTTTCCAACTTCTAAATTCTCCTATAGTTCATAAGGGTTTTCCTCACTCTTACTATTTCATATTTTGACATGCATACATATTCAAACATGCTTAACAATAAGAGAAAATAGGTAAACATAAGTCAATTGCGTAATAGAATCACATAACAACATATCATAACACACATATTCGTGTATTATTTTGTATTTTCATGAATTACACACATTTATTAAATTATCATTTTAATGATATAAATAACTAATATTTATATCAATAACACATAATCTATTATTCTCGTATTTATATTAATGACTAATATTTATTCGATAATAGAACTTAAATTTTTTCAAGAAATATATGTTAAATATTTGAAATCATAGTTTCATATATCAATGTCAAAACGTTTTCTCATATTTTGATTAATGGTAACTATAAAGTGTAATAAAAGAAATAGATAGTTTTTATAAAGTGTAATAAAATTTATTAATAATGTAATGATGAATCTATGGTATAAATAATACAAAACAAAAGGAACTTATGTTTAAAATTTAAAATTATTGATTATGATTTTTTTTCTCATAAAGTGTATTAAAATTTATTAATCATGTTATGATTTAAAATTTTAATATTATTGATTACGAAATAAAATAATAGCAAATTTAATTTAATATGGTAATGATTTCCTTATTTCGTTAAATGTTTATCTTTTTTATATAAAACATTAATTTTTAAATTTTTTAGTTAAACCTAAAGAAGAAATAGACAATTATCAAGAATATAGCCTTTTATTAAATTGAATATAAAAAACTCAACTTTGATTACAACATAGAAGTTGTAGATCTTCAAACCTCATAATTTGCAACCTCTAATGTTGTAGATCTTCAAACCTCAAAATTTACAGTCTCCTTATTTTCAAGTCCTCTGCTTCCCATCAAATAATAAAATATTATTATTATTATTATTATTATTTTTATTATTATTATTATTATGTGCTTTACAACTATAACATTTGAGTTGATGAGATGAGGTGACTTTACCCTGCTGTAATATCAGGAAAAATTTAAACATTAGATTATATCTAATTTCATATTACAACAATCTTTAAGAGAGAAAAACATAAAAAACAACTTAAACAAATATAAAAAATTGATTTAGAGTTTTTATTTTAAAATTCAATTTTTAAATTTTAAATAATTTGTTTTCTTTTAAGCAGAATAAGTGAACACTAAATTAGTAGCAAATTATTTTTCATTAATATATTAAAGTTTCAAGATATATACTGATATTATAATTTTTATCCCTTTATTGCAATATAAGTGAACACCAAATGATATTAAAAAATTAAATAAATAAAAAAAAGAAAAAATAAATTTATTATCATTTTTATCCCTTTGTAAAGAAGAAAATAATTAGTGATGGAAAAAGAAAGAAAAAAGGTTGTGTGATTTTGACATGTATAGCATGAAGAGAATATGCTTTTGTGTAAAGCAACTTTTTGTCAAATCAATAACACATTTGCTATCAGAGTTTTGCAATTCCAATGCTCAATTTGGTTGTTTGCAGGGTGCCTCTACCCCCATTTTCCATTATTTTTTCAGAAATTGCAATGCTCTTGTAGGATGCCTCTACCCACATTTTCCATATTTTTTCAGAAAAACAATTTCATTACTGCATTTCTCAAAATCCTGTCAAATTGAAAAGAAAACATTAGATCAAAAACAAAAATCAATATATGTTCAAATTTATTGCCAATAATTAAATTGTAAAACAAGATTGATATCTACAAAATTGAAACAATCAAAAGTAATGTGTAAGCTAAAAAATTGCAAACTCCCTCTTTGAAAACCATGGGTAATAAATAGAACTATAAAACCATTCAGAGATGCACCATCGCAACATTTGATATGAAGACAATCATTTAATAAAGTATCCTGTAATAACAAAATAAAGTCATACAATTGTTTAATATAAGATTAAAAGTTCAATATATGCGACTGTGTAAAGAGAAGATGAAAATAAAAACAAATTTTATGAAAGAATATTTTAATCACTAATTCTACCTTTTCTTGAATTGCATCGTGTAGGTTATGTTTATCAGTTGAATTGCCCCGTTAATTTTGACATATGTATCTCCACTTCAAGCTTGTAAGAAACGCACAACTCATTTGACAGAAGAAGTAATCCAAAAATTTAACAGTAGACATTAGCACATCTTGCCTTATGATTTAATTGAAAACCTCTACATCTGAGCCCCTTTTATGTTATTCTCCTCCAGATTTTCAGATCCATTACCATCCGATAAAGAAACATGTATTTCAATCACAGATTCGAGAAGTACGTCAATGGAATTTATTAAAATAGGAAACCTCATAAAACAACATAATCATTCTTTAATTTCAGTATTAACACACATATATAATAGAAAATAAACATACATTGAAAAACATATAAGTCATTCCTTATTTATCAATACAAACATATAACCCTAAATCAACATAAAACCGTAAATTCTTAACGAGTGATAGGTCGATGAACCAAAACCACTTGTTTTTCCTCACAAACATCATTTCTTTTGTGTAATCGCAAAACAAAACTAACACATCAAAAACAAAAACATAAAAGGTTCACTGATCAAAGAAACATCACAACCTTTGAAAGACCCTTGAATACCTCCAATGACTCTTCATCGAAACCCATAAAATCTTGATCACCTTCAAGGATTCTTCATCTAAAATCCCTAAAATAAAAAACATAAAATAAACATAGAACATCAAAAATGTTAAGAACTCTGAACATGAATCCATAAAAGGAACCATAGACAAAACCCAAATAACCAACTCTAAACATGAACCCAACACAGAACCGAAATAGATCAAGAGAGATGATTTACATGGATAAAAGAAGAAAAGTTATTTCTTTTATAAATAAATAGAAGACATAACCATGTATGCATTTTACATGAAACCAATAAAAGCCAATGACTTTACAATAAACCCGCAGAAGAGGTGCGTTCAGATAAATAGACCCGCAAAAGAGTTTGCAATATTGAAATAAATTCGTAAAACACAAAATGAACACTACATAAGGAAAACAATGTAAACCAGCAAAAACTGAGAAGTAAATCTCAAACCTTTCCAATACAATAACAATAGTACTTATTTAAAACATCCAAGGCCAGCATCAAGATGACCAACAAATCCCATACCAAGTCTGTGAAAATAATAACCTTTACAATATCAAAGAAATATAACAGTCATATAATCTAAGTTTGTAATACATAAATTAAACCCCATACATATAAATCTCAAAAAGAAGAAATTTTACATAAGAAAATCTCATCAATACAATCAAATAACTTACAAAACCCTGAACACTAAACACAAATATGTGATTTAAAACCCAAAATTGGAAAAACTACTTGCCTGTCGAAGATGACCGGAAAATAGATCTTCATCTTCTTTATTTGAAATCCAATACACAACCCAAAAGTGAAAAATCCATTAATACGAATCAAAACAGTGAAAACCTCAAAAACTAAAAACAAATCACAGAACAAACCAAACACTCTTTTTGATCCTTCTTCTATTCTGCCTCTTTCGCATATCATAGTAAAATTGTCGGAAACGTCGCCGCCATCTTTCTTCATTCCTGAAACACCAAAAATCTTAGGTTAAAACAAAATAACATAAACCCTACAAAAATAGAATTCTCTATTTCTGTAAATCGTTCCAAAAAAAAGTTATTTTTGTTAAAGAAAAGAAAGAGAAAAAAGAAGGATAGGAAGACAAAGGTAGAGGAAGAGAGAAGATGAAGAAAGAGGAGGAAGAATGAGAGAGTAGAAGGACAAGCATCATTGTGGAAGAAGGAAAAAGAAATGGTTGAATGGGACTCTGAAAAGACATAGTTGGGAGAAAGACAAAAAAGTATTTTTCAATTGGTATCAGTTTGAAAAAGGTAAACATTTGGTCTCAAAGTAATTCTAATTGGTATAAATATAAGTGTAAAGTAAATACAATCAGTACATATGGAACTGAAAAGTACAACCAAATTGTAAATATAAGTCAAATTTAACCAATTTGCAGAAATAGTTAGAAAAAAATAAATTTTAGACACATTTTACCCCAAAATTCAATAGGTGGCAATTTAAGAGGAAGGGGCAAAATCAATTTTTCCACAATATTAACTTTTCATATATTATAGATTCTTGATCAATGTTTTACCCTGTTGGGGATGAAATTAGCGTCGGCTTCATTCCTTTCCGTTGTGATGAACTCTGCGCTCTCCATTACTTTCTAATCATTTTAAAGTAACAAATTAAACAGATATATATATATATATATATCATTGTAGTTCTAAATTAATTTTGAATAATTGATTTTAGTAAATTAACTACTTGATTATATTGTGCAGATTGGAGCACATGAAGATAAAGGAGGTAGCATGTCAAGCCAAAATGATTGGTACTGCAATAACATTTACAGGAACATTGTTAATGGCCCTATACAAATGTCCGGTAGTTAGTGTTGTGAAGTCATCTATTAATCATGCTACCAGTCAGCCTGAGATTGTGAACGATCCCGGTAATAGATGGATCATAGGAACATGTTTCCTCCTCATCGGTTGCACTGGCTTTTCCGCCTTTTTACATATTGCAGGCCATAACTTTGAGAAAGTACCCTGCATTGATGTCGCTGGCAACCTGGGTTTGTTTCATTGGCGCACTTCAAAACTTTGTGGTTACAATATTTGCGGAGCGTCACAACTCTCATGCTTAGGCTCTTGGCTGGGATTCACAACTCTTCGCCCCGGCATATGCGGTTAGTATAACTCCGGACCAATTGACACTAAGTGTGATCAAACTTGGCGCACTTAAATTTATTTGTTTATATGAGAAAGTTGAGTGTTTTGTGCTTTGTGATTATAGGGGATAGTTACATTAGGAGTGCAATATTACATACAAGGGGTGGTTACGAAAACTCTGGGTCAAGTTATTGTAACTGCTTTTAATCCGTTGCGCATGATCGTTGTAACGGCCTTCGTGTGCACCATTCTTTCAGAGAAGCTCTTTCTTGGAAGTATAATTGGAGCAGTTGTGGTGGCTGTTGGGCTTTGTCTAGTTGTGTGGGGAAAATCAAAAGAGCAAAAAGCCCGGGATGATATTCATATGACAGAATCACCTATGAAGGAGAACCCAGCATGGTTTTAAATTGCGAACCGAATTACCTGATGCGGTCGCAATATTGCGGTTGCAGTAGTGTCCGCATCCGCATCAGACCACAATTTCGGTGTGATTGGAATTATATAAATTAATTGATTTATTGGACTTACTTGAAATAATTGATTTATTTGGTTTATTTTAGTTAATTGATTTATTTGATTAATTGATTTGTTTAAATTATTTTATTTGGTAGAATAAAATATGAAATTGGTAGAATTAGTAATTGTGCCTAATTATAGGAATGCGAATAGTAAGTGTGAGAGTAGGTTTGTAAGCCCAATAGAAAATTGAAATTGTTAGGGTTTAACAAAATAAAAGAAAGTGGATAGAATAGAAATAAAAAGTTGAAAAAAGGCTAGAAGAGAAGAGAGGAGAAAAGAAGAGGAACCAAGAACAAAATCTAGAAGTCCAAGAAAAATCAAGGTAAGGGTGGGTTAGGTTGAAACCACTAAATTTTTATGAATTTGAAATTGTTAGGCCGAAGATGAGTCGCCGGGTATTTTAAGAGATTATGTTACTGGCTTTTTTCGAGTAATGATAATAGTTTATTATATATGAATTTCAATCTCGATTTTTCTATATTAACTTAATTGACTAAACTATATTGTATAACATTTACAGAATAACTAGTAACTAAATCAGTGCGTTTGCACGCGCATGTCTTGTCGAGGATTTTATGTTATGGACGCGTAATTGTTAATCAAATTGAAAAAAATGGTAAAATTATAAAAATAGATATGATTGAAATTAAAAATTTGTATTGGTAAGTATAAGAAAATGTTGTGTGTCCTAAAAAAAAGGAGTTAAATTAATTATTGATATAAATTCAAATAATGCAATGATGATTGAAAATATTAAACAAAAAATATTAATCAATAGGTAGACCAAAAACAAATGAAACTAAATTTAGATTGAAATTAAATAAAATTAAGAATTAATTGTGTTAGATAAAAATATTATTTGTTAGAATTGTTGGTATACACTTCACCCTATAAGTGGTGATATATATGTAACAATAGTTAAGGAATGGAAAAAAAATAAGTTAATACGGTTTTGTGTGTGCATTTGTTTGCAGACTGTCATAAAATTTTAAAGTTGAAAATAGAAAAAAATAAGAATAATAGTAAATTTAAGTTGAAATAGTAATACATGTATAAGATGAAAGGTAAAAAACAATATCAATAATAATATGATTAAAAACACTATTGAAACTTGTATTAGATGAATTAATCGTTTAGGTTTTTTAAACAAATAAGACAATTATGTTATAAGAGATAATATAATAGTCGATAAATTTCTATTATTCAATATTTGAACCAATAGTAAAGTCGATCCCGTTTATAACAATAGTAATTGTTTTCGTATATAAAAATATTTTAATCAACAATATATTTTTTCCGTATATAAATATTAGTTTGGTTTTGACACAATTTATACAAAAAAAATTGAATGAACAGTAAAGTTGTTTCCGTATATAAAAAAATTTGAATCAAATGCAAAGTTGTGCCCGTTTATAATAATAGTATTTGTTTCATATATAAAATAATTTGAATCAAGATTAAAGGTGTCCCCATTTATAACAATAGTAATTTTTTTTTGTATATAAAAATATTTGAATCAAAATTAAAACGAGATATGTTATTAATCATATTAATTTTTTTTCATATTGTTCATATTTTTGAATTTTAAAATTTTAACTTATCTATTTATAAGAATTATACTTAGAAGTAAACGATTTTATGGATTACTCTTGATTTTTTCGGATCTGCAGATCAGGAATAATTCTTGATATGCACATCCAGAACAAATTAACGTTTTTTTAAAAAATGGTGCGTCTGGATGTGCATATTCAGAAATTGAGGGTAAAAAGGGCATTTTGCGTGGTGCCTAAGAAACTCATGTGGTGTATTACGAAATCCTCGAAAAAAATTTGAATCAAAATTAAAGTTGTGTCCGTTTATAACAATAGTATTTTTTCTTATATAATAAAATTTGAATCAAAATTAAAGTTGTGCTCGTTTATAACAATAGTATTTGTTTCGTATAAAAAATAATCTGAATCAAGATTAAAGTTGTGTCCGTTTATAACAATAAATTTTTTTTGTATATACAAAAATTGAATCAAAATTAAAGTTGTACCCGTTTATAACAATAGTGTCACACCCACATATATAATCCATACATCAAAGCATAAATTATATATATGAATCCAAGTATTTGGTATTGAAATACAATAAGTTCCTAGTTAACACATTATACACATAAATGCCTCTAATACAACACAAAAGCTAAGGCATTACATATACAAGATGTTCCAACAACGATAAAAACTAAGAACTAGATCAATGCAATGATCTCAAAATAAAACGTCATAGCGGAAGCCATGCCATCCCAAAAACCACGAACCGGAAGGAAAAGTCAAACCACTTTATCCTTACCCGTCGCCGAACCTGCAGGACCTGTGATGTAAACAACAACAGCGGGGTGAGATACATCAAATCTCAGTGAGTTCCCTATCTTATGGATTCTCTTGGATTATTCATGGTTCTAACAATCCTAGCTCAAGTCCGGGGAAGGGAAGTGACTTTGAGCACATACACACACTATATGGAAACATGTCATGAGTTCATCAACCCACAATATCACTAATCGGTAACCATGCCAAGGTATCCCCTATTCCCGTCCTCTTCTACGTCTAGAAGTCGACCCGGGTCATGGGTCCTTGCAACCTACTTGACATACGAATGGATTCGGGTTCTACGGGCTTTTTACCGTTATGAACCGTCGCTTTACACGGGCCTTTTACCGTCAGAAGCATTCACCCAACGGGCGCCATTCGTACAGCACGGGGAATCAAACCTGCCAAGTAGTTGTGCATCCATTTCAGAGGAGTCCAAGACTCATGAAACTACACTCAATAAAATAATCCGGTTACGATTACGTGATCATATACAACACCACGATTGTATTCGACAATCACAAGGCTATAATGCCGCTCGGCCTCACATGCCGGTTCAAATCCACAAGGTTTACCACATGTTCCATACTAGTGTTTCCAACTTCTAAATTCTCCTATAGTTCATAAGGGTTTTCCTCACTCTTACTATTTCATATTTTGACATGCATACATATTCAAACATGCTTAACAATAAGAGAAAATAGGTAAACATAAGTCAATTGCGTAATAGAATCACATAACAACATATCATAACACACATATTCGTGTATTATTTTGTATTTTCATGAATTACACACATTTATTAAATTATCATTTTAATGATATAAATAACTAATATTTATATCAATAACACATAATCTATTATTCTCGTATTTATATTAATGACTAATATTTATTCGATAATAGAACTTAAATTTTTTCAAGAAATATATGTTAAATATTTGAAATCATAGTTTCATATATCAATGTCAAAACGTTTTCTCATATTTTGATTAATGGTAACTATAAAGTGTAATAAAAGAAATAGATAGTTTTTATAAAGTGTAATAAAATTTATTAATAATGTAATGATGAATCTATGGTATAAATAATACAAAACAAAAGGAACTTATGTTTAAAATTTAAAATTATTGATTATGATTTTTTTTCTCATAAAGTGTATTAAAATTTATTAATCATGTTATGATTTAAAATTTTAATATTATTGATTACGAAATAAAATAATAGCAAATTTAATTTAATATGGTAATGATTTCCTTATTTCGTTAAATGTTTATCTTTTTTATATAAAACATTAATTTTTAAATTTTTTAGTTAAACCTAAAGAAGAAATAGACAATTATCAAGAATATAGCCTTTTATTAAATTGAATATAAAAAACTCAACTTTGATTACAACATAGAAGTTGTAGATCTTCAAACCTCATAATTTGCAACCTCTAATGTTGTAGATCTTCAAACCTCAAAATTTACAGTCTCCTTATTTTCAAGTCCTCTGCTTCCCATCAAATAATAAAATATTATTATTATTATTATTATTATTTTTATTATTATTATTATTATGTGCTTTACAACTATAACATTTGAGTTGATGAGATGAGGTGACTTTACCCTGCTGTAATATCAGGAAAAATTTAAACATTAGATTATATCTAATTTCATATTACAACAATCTTTAAGAGAGAAAAACATAAAAAACAACTTAAACAAATATAAAAAATTGATTTAGAGTTTTTATTTTAAAATTCAATTTTTAAATTTTAAATAATTTGTTTTCTTTTAAGCAGAATAAGTGAACACTAAATTAGTAGCAAATTATTTTTCATTAATATATTAAAGTTTCAAGATATATACTGATATTATAATTTTTATCCCTTTATTGCAATATAAGTGAACACCAAATGATATTAAAAAATTAAATAAATAAAAAAAAGAAAAAATAAATTTATTATCATTTTTATCCCTTTGTAAAGAAGAAAATAATTAGTGATGGAAAAAGAAAGAAAAAAGGTTGTGTGATTTTGACATGTATAGCATGAAGAGAATATGCTTTTGTGTAAAGCAACTTTTTGTCAAATCAATAACACATTTGCTATCAGAGTTTTGCAATTCCAATGCTCAATTTGGTTGTTTGTAGGGTGCCTCTACCCCCATTTTCCATTATTTTTTCAGAAATTGCAATGCTCTTGTAGGATGCCTCTACCCACATTTTCCATATTTTTTCAGAAAAACAATTTCATTACTGCATTTCTCAAAATCCTGTCAAATTGAAAAGAAAACATTAGATCAAAAACAAAAATCAATATATGTTCAAATTTATTGCCAATAATTAAATTGTAAAACAAGATTGATATCTACAAAATTGAAACAATCAAAAGTAATGTGTAAGCTAAAAAATTGCAAACTCCCTCTTTGAAAACCATGGGTAATAAATAGAACTATAAAACCATTCAGAGATGCACCATCGCAACATTTGATATGAAGACAATCATTTAATAAAGTATCCTGTAATAACAAAATAAAGTCATACAATTGTTTAATATAAGATTAAAAGTTCAATATATGCGACTGTGTAAAGAGAAGATGAAAATAAAAACAAATTTTATGAAAGAATATTTTAATCACTAATTCTACCTTTTCCTGAATTGCATCGTGTAGGTTATGTTTATCAGTTGAATTGCCCCGTTAATTTTGACATATGTATCTCCACTTCAAGCTTGTAAGAAACGCACAACTCATTTGACAGAAGAAGTAATCCAAAAATTTAACAGTAGACATTAGCACATCTTGCCTTATGATTTAATTGAAAACCTCTACATCTGAGCCCCTTTTATGTTATTCTCCTCCAGATTTTCAGATCCATTACCATCCGATAAAGAAACATGTATTTCAATCACAGATTCGAGAAGTACGTCAATGGAATTTATTAAAATAGGAAACCTCATAAAACAACATAATCATTCTTTAATTTCAGTATTAACACACATATATAATAGAAAATAAACATACATTGAAAAACATATAAGTCATTCCTTATTTATCAATACAAACATATAACCCTAAATCAACATAAAACCGTAAATTCTTAACGAGTGATAGGTCGATGAACCAAAACCACTTGTTTTTCCTCACAAACATCATTTCTTTTGTGTAATCGCAAAACAAAACTAACACATCAAAAACAAAAACATAAAAGGTTCACTGATCAAAGAAACATCACAACCTTTGAAAGACCCTTGAATACCTCCAATGACTATTCATCGAAACCCATAAAATCTTGATCACCTTCAAGGATTCTTCATCTAAAATCCCTAAAATAAAAAACATAAAATAAACATAGAACATCAAAAATGTTAAGAACTCTGAACATGAATCCATAAAAGGAACCATAGACAAAACCCAAATAACCAACTCTAAACATGAACCCAACACAGAACCGAAATAGATCAAGAGAGATGATTTACATGGATAAAAGAAGAAAAGTTATTTCTTTTATAAATAAATAGAAGACATAACCATGTATGCATTTTACATGAAACCAATAAAAGCCAATGACTTTACAATAAACCCGCAGAAGAGGTGCGTTCAGATAAATAGACCCGCAAAAGAGTTTGCAATATTGAAATAAATTCGTAAAACACAAAATGAACACTACTTAAGGAAAACAATATAAACCAGCAAAAACTGAGAAGTAAATCTCAAACCTTTCCAATACAATAACAATAGTACTTATTTAAAACATCCAAGGCCAGCATCAAGATGGCCAACAAATCCCATAGCAAGTCTGTGAAAATAATAACCTTTACAATATCAAAGAAATATAACAGTCATATAATCTAAGTTTGTAATACATAAATTAAACCCCATACATATAAATCTCAAAAAGAAGAAATTTTACATAAGAAAATCTCATCAATACAATCAAATACCTTACAAAACCCTAAACACTAAACACAAATATGTGATTTAAAACCCAAAATTGGAAAAACTACTTGCCTGTCGAAGATGACCGGAAAATAGATCTTCATCTTCTTTATTTGAAATCCAATACACAACCCAAAAGTGAAAAATCCATTAATACGAATCAAAACAGTGAAAACCTCAAAAACTAAAAACAAATCACAGAACAAACCAAACACTCTTTTTGATCCTTCTTCTGCTCTGCCTCTTTCGCATATCATAGTAAAATTGTCGGAAACGTCGCCGCCATCTTTCTTCATTCCTGAAACACCAAAAATCTTAGGTTAAAACAAAATAACATAAACCCTACAAAAATAGATTTCTCTATTTTTGTTAAAGAAAAGAAAGAGAAAAAAGAAGGATAGGAGGACAAAGGTAGAGGAAGAGAGAAGATGAAGAAAGAGGAGGAAGAATGAGAGAGTAGAAGGACAAGCATCATTGTGGAAGAAGGAAAAAGAAAGGGCTGAATGGGACTCTGAAAAGACATAGTTGGGAGAAAGACAAAAAAGTATTTTTCAATTGGTATCAGTTTGAAAAAGGTAAACATTTGGTCTCAAAGTAATTCTAATTGGTATAAATATAAGTGTAAAGTAAATACAATCAGTACATATGGAACCGAAAAGTACAACCAAATTGTAAATATAAGTCAAATTTAACCAATTTGCAGAAATAGTTAGAAAAAAAATAAATTTTAGATACATTTTACCCCAAAATTCAATAGGTGGCAATTTAAGAGGAAGGGGCAAAATCAATTTTTCCACAATATTAACTTTTCGTATATTATAGATTCTTGATCAATGTTTTACCCTGTTGGGGCTGAAATTAACGTCGGCTTCATTCCTTTCCGTTGTGATGAACTCTGCGCCCTCCATTACTTTCTAGTCATTTTAAAGTAACCAATTAAACAGATATATATATATATATATATATATCATTGTAGTTCTAAATTAATTTTGAATAATTGATTTTAGTAAATTAACTACTTGATTATATTGTGCAGATTGGAGCACATGAAGATAAAGGAGGTAGCATGTCAAGCCAAAATGATTGGTACTGCAATAACATTTACAGGAACATTGTTAATGGCCCTATACAAATGTCCGGTAGTTAGTGTTGTGAAGTCATCTATTAATCATGCTACCAGTCAGCCTGAGATTGTGAACGATCCCGGTAACAGATGGATCATAGGAACATGTTTCCTCCTCATCGGTTGCACTGGCTTTTCCGCCTTTTTACATATTGCAGGCCATAACTTTGAGAAAGTACCCTGCATCGATGTCGCTGGCAACCTGGGTTTGTTTCGTTGGCGCACTTCAAAACTTTGTGGTTACAATATTTGCGGAGCGTCACAACTCTCATGCTTAGGCTCTTGGCTGGGATTCACAACTCTTCGCCCCGGCATATGCGGTTAGTATAACTCCGGACCAATTGACACTAAGTGTGATCAAACTTGGCGCACTTAAATTTATTTGTTTATATGAGAAAGTTGAGTGTTTTGTGCTTTGTGATTACAGGGGATAGTTACATCAGGAGTGCAATATTACATACAAGGGGTGGTTACGAAAACTCTGGGTCCAGTTATTGTAACTGCTTTTAATCCGTTGCGCATGATCGTTGTAACGGCCTTCGTGTGCACCATTCTTTCAGAGAAGCTCTTTCTTGGAAGTATAATTGGAGCAGTTGTGGTGGCTGTTGGGCTTTGTCTAGTTGTGTGGGGAAAATCAAAAGAGCAGAAAGCCCGGGATGATATTCATATGACAGAATCACCTATGAAGGAGAACCCAGCATGGTTTTAAATTGCGAACCGAATTACCTGATGCGGTCGCAATATTACGGTTGCGGTAGTGTCCGCATCCGCATCAGACCACAATTCCGGTGTGATTGGAATTATATAAATTAATTGATTTATTTGAGTTATTTGGATTAATTGATTTATTGGACTTACTTGAAATAATTGATTTATTTGGTTTATTTTAGTTAATTGATTTATTTGATTAATTGATTTGTTTAAATTATTTTATTTGGTAGAATAAAATATGAAATTGGTAGAATTAGTAATTGTGCCTAATTATAGGAATGCGAATAGTAAGTGTGAGAGTAGGTTAGTAAGCCCAATAGAAAATTGAAATTGTTAGGGTTTAACAAAATAAAAGAAAGTGGATAGAATAGAAATAAAAAGTTGAAAAAAGGCTAGAAGAGAAGAGAGGAGAAGAGAAGAGGAACCAAGAACAAAAGCTAGAAGTCCAAGAAAAATCAAGGTAAGGGTGGGTTAGGTTGAAACCACTAAATTTTTATGAATTTGAAATTGTTAGGCCGAAGATGAGTCGCCGAGTATTTTAAGAGATTATGTTACTGGCTTTCTTCGACTAATGATAATAGTTTATTATATATGAATTTCAATCTCGATTTTTCTATATTAACTTAATTGACTAAACTATATTGTATAACATTTACAGAATAACTAGTAACTAAATCAGTGCGTTCGCACGCGCATGTCTTGTCGAGGATTTTATGTTATGGACGCGTAATTGTTAATCAAATTGAAAAAAATGGTAAAATTATAAAAATAGATATGATTGAAATTAAAAATTTGTATTGGTAAGTATAAGAAAATGTTGTGTGTCCTAAAAAAAAAGGAGTTAAATTAATTATTGATATAAATTCAAATAATGCAATGATGATTGAAAATATTAAACAAAAAATATTAATCAATAGGTAGACCAAAAACAAATGAAACTAAATTTAGATTGAAATTAAATAAAATTAAGAATTAATTGTGTTAGATAAAAATATTATTTGTTAGAATTGTTGGTATACACTTCACCCTATAAGTGGTGATATATATGTAACAATAGTTAAGGAATGGAAAAAAAATAAGTTAATACGGTTTTGTGTGTGCATTTGTTTGCAGACTGTCATAAAATTTTAAAGTTGAAAATAGAAAAAAATAAGAATAATAGTAAATTTAAGTTGAAATAGTAATACATGTATAAGATGAAAGGTAAAAAACAATATCAATAATAATATGATTAAAAACACTATTGAAACTTGTATTAGATGAATTAATCGTTTAGGTTTTTTAAACAAATAAGACAATTATGTTATAAGAGATAATATAATAGTCGATAAATTTCTATTATTCAATATTTGAACCAATAGTAAAGTCGATCCCGTTTATAACAATAGTAATTGTTTTCGTATATAAAAATACTTTAATCAACAATATATTTTTTCCGTATATAAATATTAGTTTGGTTTTGACACAATTTATACAAAAAAAATTGAATGAACAGTAAAGTTGTTTCCGTATATAAAAAAATTTGAATCAAATGCAAAGTTGTGCCCGTTTATAACAATAGTATTTGTTTCATATATAAAATAATTTGAATCAAGATTAAAGGTGTCCCCATTTATAACAATAGTAATTTTTTTTTGTATATAAAAATATTTGAATCAAAATTAAAACGAGATATGTTATTAATCATATTAATTTTTTTTCATATTGTTCATATTTTTGAATTTTAAAATTTTAACTTATCTATTTATAAGAATTATATTTAGAAGTAAATGATTTTATGGATTACTTTTGATTTTTTCGGATCTGCAGATCAGGAATAATTCTTGATATGCACATCCAGAACAAATTAACGTTTTTTTAAAAAATGGTGCGTCTGGATGTGCATATTCAGAAATTGAGGGTAAAAAGGGCATTTTGCGTGGTGCCTAAGAAACTCATGTGGTGTATTAAGAAATCCTCGAAAAAAATTTGAATCAAAATTAAAGTTGTGTCCGTTTATAACAATAGTATTTTTTCTTATATAATAAAATTTGAATCAAAATTAAAGTTGTGCTCGTTTATAACAATAGTATTTGTTTCGTATAAAAAATAATCTGAATCAAGATTAAAGTTGTGCCCGTTTATAACAATAAATTTTTTTTGTATATACAAAAATTGAATCAAAATTAAAGTTGTACCCGTTTATAACAATAGTGTCACACCCACATATATAATCCATACATCAAAGCATAAATTATATATATGAATCCAAGTATTTGGTATTGAAATACAATAAGTTCCTAGTTAACACATTATACACATAAATGCCTCTAATACAACACAAAAGCTAAGGCATTACATATACAAGATGTTCCAACAACGATAAAAACTAAGAACTAGATCAATGCAATGATCTCAAAATAAAACGTCATAGCGGAAGCCATGCCATCCCAAAAACCACGAACCGGAAGGAAAAGTCAAACCACTTTATCCTTACCCGTCGCCGAACCTGCAGGACCTGTGATGTAAACAACAACAGCGGGGTGAGATACATCAAATCTCAGTGAGTTCCCTATCTTATGGATTCTCTCGTATTATTCATGGTTCTAACAATCCTAGCTCAAGTCCGGGGAAGGGAAGTGACTTTGAGCACACACACACTATATGGAAACATGTCATGAGTTCATCAACCCACAATATCACTAATCGGTAACCATGCCAAGGTATCCCCTATTCCCGTCCTCTTCTACGTCTAGAAGTCGACCCGGGTCATGGATCCTTGCAACCTACTTGACATACGAATGGATTCGGGTTCTACGGGCTTTTTACCGTTATGAACCGTCACTTTACACAGGCCTTTTACCGTCAGAAGCATTCACCCAACGGGCGCCATTCGTACAACACGGGGAATCAAACCTGCCAAGTAGTTGTGCATCCATTTCAGAGGAGTCCAAGACTCATGAAACTACACTCAATAAAATAATCCGGTTACGATTACGTGATCATATACAACACCACGATTGTATTCGACAATCACAAGGCTATAATGCCGCTCGGCCTCACATGCCGGTTCAAATCCACAAGGTTTACCACATGTTCCATACTAGTGTTTCCAACTTCTAAATTCTCCTATAGTTCATAAGGGTTTTCCTCACTCTTACTATTTCATATTTTGACATGCATACATATTCAAACATGCTTAACAATAAGAGAAAATAGGTAAACATAAGTCAATTGCGTAATAGAATCACATAACAACATATCATAAATCAATACTTTTTATTGGGTAGAGGGTCGTCGTGGCTTTCTAAAGGTACCAAGAACGCCCCGATCCGAGTTACGGATCAAAAGTTATGAAGGAAACAAAACTGCACAAACTAACGTGTTCGCTAGGCGAACCTCCCAGCGAGCGTTCGCTTCCGCCTTCGCTAGGAGAAGCCTCTGGCGAATGAACAAACAGAACAAAACAGACATAAAGTTCGCTTCGCGAATAAGCTGGGAAACCTTCGCCTCGCCCTTCGCTTCGCGAGCAAGCTGGAGAGTAATTAAACAGAATACTCCCAGACCCAAAACACCATAAGTTCGCTAGGCGAACAACTGGCGAACCTTCGCCTTCACCTTCGCTAGGCGAATGTGCCAGCGAACAACTAGGCAGTAAGTTCCCATATTCAAAACACACTAAGTTCGCTAGGCGAACATGCCAGCGAACCTTCGCTAGGCGAACGTTCGGGTTCGCTAGGCGAACCCTCGATTGCTGTTCGCTGGGCTTCGCCCCAGGTTCGCTAGGCGAACCCTGCGAACCAGAACTTCTCCCAGCTGCTGTTCTTCACTTCCAAGTCATAATTTCTCCATCAAAACATAACCCAATAATACCCACATAATCTAAACTCAGTATAGACATGATAACAAGCATTCAACAACATTTATAACAAGATTCAACCATAAAATTCCATATTTTTCATAATCTAACCTAACTCAATCTTTCTCTAAAATTCTCCAATAGTGGTACTAACTAGAACCCACCTTCAAATAGAGCAAGATGAAGATGATTGAGAAGTTTGGGTGAAGATTTGAGGAGTGGATGATGAAGTTGATGATGATCTTGAACTTTCTCTTCAATTTCCTCTTTTCTCTCCTTTCTTTTCTTTCTTCTTTCTTTCCTCTCCCTTTCTCTATTTCTTTCTATCTTAGGCAAATGGAAGGAAAAGAAATATAGTAACTTAGTATTAGAAATAATACTACTAAATGTCCAAAAAGTCTCTTAAGTCCAAACTAGTAAAATATCTCAGAGTCAGATAATATTAATAGGATTCATTCTAAGTTCCACAACTACTCTAATTATCTTAGCCAATAATTTCTCAGAGTACACTAGACTAAGTTGATCACAACATAATATTATCCGGAGTAATAAAATACGGGGTATTACAAATAGTTTTTTTCGAATATGATAAAATTTGAATCAAAATTAAATTTGTCCCCGTTTATAACAATAGTATTTTTTTCGTATATACAAAAATTTGAACAAAATTAAAGTTGTACCCGTTTATAACAATAGTATTTTTTTCGTATATAAACAAATTTGAATCAAAATTAATGTTGTGCTTGTTTATAACAATACTATATTTTTTGTATATAAAAAAATTTGAAACAAAATTAAAGTTGTGTCAATTTATAGCAATAGTACTTTTTTGGTATATAAAAAAACTTGAATCAAAATTAAAGTTGTGCCCTTGTATAACAATAGTATTTTTTTCGTATATAAAAAATTTGGATTAAAATTAAAGTTGTGCTCGTTTATAACAATAGTATTTATTTCTTATATAAAAAAATTTGAATCAAAATTAAAATTGTCTCCGTTAATAACAATAGAGTTTTTTTTGTATATAAAATATTTTGAATCAAAATTAAAGTTATACCCGTTTATAACAATAGTATTTTTTCGTATATAAAAACATTTGAATCAAAATTAAAGCTGTCCTCGTTTATAACAATTGTATTTTTCTTATATAAACAAATTTAATCAAAATTAAAGTTGTCCCCGTTTATGACAATAGTATTTTTTCTTATATAAAAATTTTTTCAATCAAAATTAAAGGTGTGCCGTTTATAATAATAATATTTTTTTCACATCAATAGACACTCAAAACAATTACACATGATAGTCTTTTAGACTAAAAATAAAGAAAGGGGTCAAAACTGTTTAAAAATAAAATAGAGGAACTGATTTCATGAATGAATCATAATAGAGAGATCAAAACTATAATTTAGCCCTTAAAATATAATAACAATAAAATGAAAGAAAGAAAAAATTATTTAACGAACAAAATTTTTTTTTTAAAAGATATATTAAATCGGTGCCTACATTTTTTTTTCTAATATAAAATTATTTGAATCACTATAAATTTTTGTATATAAATATTTTTTTGGCATTATATACAAATATTTTGAAATTAATAGTAAAGTTGTTTTTGTTATTATTCAATATTTTGATCGTTTACCATTATAATTGTTTTAATTTGATATTTTTAAAAAACGATAAATTCTTATTTGATAAAAATTTGTTTGTATGGTTGATAGGCATTAATAAAAAATATTTAAAACATTAAAAATCATAAATCAATAAAGGATTGTCGTAACATTATGTCACATTAATGGTACCTAACAAATTTACATAGTCACAATCAATAACATTGATATTAAACAAATTTGATTTTATTTTTTAAAATAAAAATTAATTGAGAATATGCAGATGTAGTAGTGTGAACAAATTTGATTTTATTTCTTAAAATAAAAATTTATTGAGAAGATGCAGATGTAGTAGTGTGACTTTTCAAAAATTTTAACGTATCGTGGACGTTCATAAAAAGTAAAATATCGGTGAATGGATCAATTAATACTAAATGTCAATAAATTTTTGAATGGTGAACAATTTAAGGCAAATTTTACTATTTTTTTTTTATAAAATGAATATGTCTATTGCTAAGTTATTACAAAATTAGTAAAGTAAAATAAAAAATTTAAATATTAAATTAACAAAAAAAAATTAATATAAAGATATTAGATATTTAATAAAAATGTTTCATAAATCATGTGGTCAATTTCTTTGATGTTAAATTGTAAATTTATATATTAATATTTATTAAAAATTATAATAAAGTAATTTGATTAACCCAATAATTGAAGAAGTGTAATAGATTAAAAATCTCATTAAACTCTAAATGGAAAATTCTTGTAATTCATTGCGTTTTATTTTAGAATCTATAAATCAAAAATTAAAAACTAAAAAAAAAAGATTTAAACATAATTGTAATTAATTGATAAATGACATATTTTTTGTATTTGAATCAATACTATATTTTGTCTCCATATTTATATTGATGATGCATATTTCTAAAATCTTTATTTTAATGTATAAATTTAAATTAATGACAAATATATTATTCTATAAACACATTAAAATATCTAAAAAAAACTAACACATAATTATTCGTGTATTATTTTGTATTTTCATGAATTACACACATTTATTAAATTATCATTTTAATGATATAAATAACTAATATTTATATCAATAACACATAATCTATTATTCTCGTATTTATATTAATGACTAATATTTATTCGATAATAGAACTTAAATTTTTTCAAGAAATATATGTTAAATATTTGAAATCATAGTTTCATATATCAATGTCAAAACGTTTTCTCATATTTTGATTAATGGTAACTATAAAGTGTAATAAAAGAAATAGATAGTTTTTATAAAGTGTAATAAAATTTATTAATAATGTAATGATGAATCTATGGTATAAATAATACAAAACAAAAGGAACTTATGTTTAAAATTTAAAATTATTGATTATGATTTTTTTTCTCATAAAGTGTATTAAAATTTATTAATCATGTTATGATTTAAAATTTTAATATTATTGATTACGAAATAAAATAATAGCAAATTTAATTTAATATGGTAATGATTTCCTTATTTCGTTAAATGTTTATCTTTTTTATATAAAACATTAATTTTTAAATTTTTTAGTTAAACCTAAAGAAGAAATAGACAATTATCAAGAATATAGCCTTTTATTAAATTGAATATAAAAAACTCAACTTTGATTACAACATAGAAGTTGTAGATCTTCAAACCTCATAATTTGCAACCTCTAATGTTGTAGATCTTCAAACCTCAAAATTTACAGTCTCCTTATTTTCAAGTCCTCTGCTTCCCATCAAATAATAAAATATTATTATTATTATTATTATTATTATTATTATTATTATTATGTGCTTTACAACTATAACATTTGAGTTGATGAGATGAGGTGACTTTACCCTGCTGTAATATCAGGAAAAATTTAAACATTAGATTATATCTAATTTCATATTACAACAATCTTTAAGAGAGAAAAACATAAAAAACAACTTAAACAAATATAAAAAATTGATTTAGAGTTTTTATTTTAAAATTCAATTTTTAAATTTTAAATAATTTGTTTTCTTTTAAGCAGAATAAGTGAACACTAAATTAGTAGCAAATTATTTTTCATTAATATATTAAAGTTTCAAGATATATACTGATATTATAATTTTTATCCCTTTATTGCAATATAAGTGAACACCAAATGATATTAAAAAATTAAATAAATAAAAAAAAGAAAAAATAAATTTATTATCATTTTTATCCCTTTGTAAAGAAGAAAATAATTAGTGATGGAAAAAGAAAGAAAAAAGGTTGTGTGATTTTGACATGTATAGCATGAAGAGAATATGCTTTTGTGTAAAGCAACTTTTTGTCAAATCAATAACACATTTGCTATCAGAGTTTTGCAATTCCAATGCTCAATTTGGTTGTTTGCAGGGTGCCTCTACCCCATTTTCCATTATTTTTTCAGAAATTGCAATGCTCTTGTAGGATGCCTCTACCCACATTTTCCATATTTTTTCAGAAAAACAATTTCATTACTGCATTTCTCAAAATCCTGTCAAATTGAAAAGAAAACATTAGATCAAAAACAAAAATCAATATATGTTCAAATTCATTGCCAATAATTAAATTGTAAAACAAGATTGATATCTACAAAATTGGAACAATCAAAAGTAATGTGTAAGCTAAAAAATTGCAAACTCCCTCTTTGAAAACCATGGGTAATAAATAGAACTATAAAACCATTCAGAGGTGCACCATCGCAACATTTGATATGAAGACAATCATTTAATAAAGTATCCTGTAATAACAAAATAAAGTCATACAATTGTTTAATATAAGATTAAAAGTTCAATATATGCGACTGTGTAAAGAGAAGATGAAAATAAAAACAAATTTTATGAAAGAATATTTTAATCACTAATTCTACCTTTTCTTGAATTGCATCGTGTAGGTTATGTTTATCAGTTGAATTGCCCCGTTAATTTTGACATATGTATCTCCACTTCAAGCTTGTAAGAAACACACAACTCATTTGACAGAAGAAGTAATCCAAAAATTTAACAGTAGACATTAGCACATCTTGCCTTATGATTTAATTGAAAACCTCTACATCTGAGCCCCTTTTATGTTATTCTCCTCCAGATTTTCAGATCCATTACCATCCGATAAAGAAACATGTATTTCAATCACAGATTTGAGAAGTACGTCAATGGAATTTATTAAAATAGGAAACCTCATAAAACAACATAATCATTCTTTAATTTCAGTATTAACACACATATATAATAGAAAATAAACATACATTGAAAAACATATAAGTCATTCCTTATTTATCAATACAAACATATAACCCTAAATCAACATAAAACCGTAAATTCTTAACGAGTGATATTTCGATGAACCAAAACCACTTGTTTTTCCTCACAAACATCATTTCTTTTGTGTAATCGCAAAACAAAACTAACACATCAAAAACAAAAACATAAAAGGTTCACTGATCAAAGAAACATCACAACCTTTGAAAGACCCTTGAATACCTCCAATGACTCTTCATCGAAACCCATAAAATCTTGATCACCTTCAAGGATTCTTCATCTAAAATCCCTAAAATAAAAAAAATAAAATAAACATAGAACATCAAAAATGTTAAGAACTCTGAACATGAATCCATAAAAGGAACCATAGACAAAACCCAAATAGCCAACTCTAAACATGAACCCAACACAGAACCGAAATAGATCAAGAGAGATGATTTACATGGATAAAAGAAGAAAAGTTATTTCTTTTATAAATAAATAGAAGACATAACCATGTATGCATTTTACATGAAACCAATAAAAGCCAATGACTTTACAATAAACCCGCAGAAGAGGTGCGTTCAGATAAATAGACCCGCAAAAGAGTTTGCAATATTGAAATAAATTCGTAAAACACAAAATGAACACTACATAAGGAAAAAAATATAAACCAGCAAAAACTGAGAAGTAAATCTCAAACCTTTCCAATACAATAACAATAGTACTTATTTAAAACATCCAAGGCCAGCATCAAGATGACCAACAAATCCCATAGCAAGTCTGTGAAAATAATAACCTTTACAATATCAAAGAAATATAACAGTCATATAATCTAAGTTTGTAATACATAAATTAAACCCCATACATATAAATCTCAAAAAGAAGAAATTTTACATAAGAAAATCTCATCAATACAATCAAATACCTTACAAAACCCTAAACACTAAACACAAATATGTGATTTAAAACCCAAAATTGGAAAAACTACTTGCCTGTCGAAGATGACCGGAAAATAGATCTTCATCTTCTTTATTTGAAATCCAATACACAACCCAAAAGTGAAAAATCCATTAATACGAATCAAAACAGTGAAAACCTCAAAAACTAAAAACAAATCACAGAACAAACCAAACACTCTTTTTGATCCTTCTTCTGCTCTGCCTCTTTCGCATATCATGGTAAAATTGTCGGAAACGTCGCCGCCATCTTTCTTCATTCCTGAAACACCAAAAATCTTAGGTTAAAACAAATTAACATAAACCCTACAAAAATAGATTTCTCTATTTCTGTAAATCGTTCCAAAAAAAAGTTATTTTTGTTAAAGAAAAGAAAGAGAAAAAAGAAGGATAGGAGGACAAAGGTAGAGGAAGAGAGAAGATGAAGAAAGAGGAGGAAGAATGAGAGAGTAGAAGGACAAGCATCATTGTGGAAGAAGGAAAAAGAAAGGGCTGAATGGGACTCTGAAAAGACATAGTTGGGAGAAAGACAAAAAAGTATTTTTCAATTGGTATCAGTTTGAAAAAGGTAAACATTTGGTCTCAAAGTAATTCTAATTGGTATAAATATAAGTGTAAAGTAAATACAATCAGTACATATGGAACCGAAAAGTACAACCAAATTGTAAATATAAGTCAAATTTAACCAATTTGCAGAAATAGTTAGAAAAAAATAAATTTTAGACACATTTTACCCCAAAATTCAATAGGTGGCAATTTAAGAGGAAGGGGCAAAATCAATTTTTCCACAATATTAACTTTTCATATATTATAGATTCTTGATCAATGTTTTACCCTGTCGGGGATGAAATTAACGTCGGCTTCATTCCTTTCCGTTGTGATGAACTCTGCGCCCTCCATTACTTTCTAGTCATTTTAAAGTAACCAATTAAACAGATATATATATATATATATATATATATATATATATATATATATATATATATATATATATATATCATTGTAGTTCTAAATTAATTTTGAATAATTGATTTTAGTAAATTAACTACTTGATTATATTGTGCAGATTGGAGCACATGAAGATAAAGGAGGTAGCATGTCAAGCCAAAATGATTGGTACTGCAATAACATTTACAGGAACATTGTTAATGGCCCTATACAAATGTCCGGTAGTTAGTGTTGTGAAGTCATCTATTAATCATGCTACCAGTCAGCCTGAGATTATGAACGATCCCGGTAACAGATGGATCATAGGAACATGTTTCCTCCTCATTGGTTGCACTGGCTTTTCCGCCTTTTTACATATTCCAGGCCATAACTTTGAGAAAGTACCCTGCATCGATGTCGCTGGCAACCTGGGTTTGTTTCGTTGGCGCACTTCAAAACTTTGTGGTTACAATATTTGCGGAGCGTCACAACTCTCATGCTTAGGCTCTTGGCTGGGATTCACAACTCTTCGCCCCGACATATGCGGTTAGTATAACTCCGGACCAATTGACACTAAGTGTGATCAAACTTGGCGCACTTAAATTTATTTGTTTATATGAGAAAGTTGAGTGTTTTGTGCTTTGTGATTACAGGGGATAGTTACATCAAGAGTGCAATATTACATACAAGGGGTGGTTACGAAAACTCTGGGTCCAGTTATTGTAACTGCTTTTAATCCGTCGCGCATGATCGTTGTAACGGCCTTCGTGTGCACCATTCTTTCATAGAAGCTCTTTCTTGGAAGTATAATTGGAGCAGTTGTGGTGGCTGTTGGGCTTTGTCTAGTTGTGTGGGGAAAATCAAAAGAGCAGAAAGCCCGGGATGATATTCATATGACAGAATCACCTATGAAGGAGAACCCAACATGGTTTTAAATTGCGAACCGAATTACCTGATGCGGTCGCAATATTGCGGTTGCGGTAGTGTCCGCATCCGCATCAGACCACAATTCCGGTGTGATTGGAATTATATAAATTAATTGATTTATTTGAGTTATTTGGATTAATTGATTTATTGGACTTACTTGAAATAATTGATTTATTTGGTTTATTTTAGTTAATTGATTTATTTGATTAATTGATTTGTTTAAATTATTTTATTTGGTAGAATAAAATATGAAATTGGTAGAATTAGTAATTGTGCCTAATTATAGGAATGCGAATAGTAAGTGTGAGAGTAGGTTAGTAAGCCCAATAGAAAATTGAAATTGTTAGGGTTTAACAAAATAAAAGAAAGTGGATAGAATAGAAATAAAAAGTTGAAAAAAGGCTAGAAGAGAAGAGAGGAGAAGAGAAGAGGAACCAAGAACAAAAGCTAGAAGTCCAAGAAAAATCAAGGTAAGGGTGGGTTAGGTTGAAACCACTAAATTTTTATGAATTTGAAATTGTTAGGCCGAAGATGAGTCGCCGAGTATTTTAAGAGATTATGTTACTGGCTTTGTTCGAGTAATGATAATAGTTTATTATATATGAATTTCAATCTCGATTTTTCTATATTAACTTAATTGACTAAACTATATTGTATAACATTTACAGAATAACTAGTAACTAAATCAGTGCGTTCGCACGCGCATGTCTTGTCGAGGATTTTATGTTATGGACGCGTAATTGTTAATCAAATTGAAAAAAATGGTAAAATTATAAAAATAGATATGATTGAAATTAAAAATTTGTATTGGTAAGTATAAGAAAATGTTGTGTGTCCTAAAAAAAAAGGAGTTAAATTAATTATTGATATAAATTCAAATAATGCAATGATGATTGAAAATATCAAACAAAAAATATTAATCAATAGGTAGACCAAAAACAAATGAAACTAAATTTAGATTGAAATTAAATAAAATTAAGAATTAATTGTGTTAGATAAAAATATTATTTGTTAGAATTGTTGGTATACACTTCACTCTATAAGTGGTGATATATATGTAACAATAGTTAAGGAATGGAAAAAAAATAAGTTAATACGGTTTTGTGTGTGCATTTGTTTGCAGACTGTCATAAAATTTTAAAGTTGAAAATAGAAAAAAATAAGAATAATAGTAAATTTAAGTTGAAATAGTAATACATGTATAAGATGAAAGGTAAAAAACAATATCAATAATAATATGATTAAAAACACTATTGAAACTTGTATTAGATGAATTAATCGTTTAGGTTTTTTAAACAAATAAGACAATTATGTTATAAGAGATAATATAATAGTCGATAAATTTCTATTATTCAATATTTGAACCAATAGTAAAGTCGATCCCGTTTATAACAATAGTAATTGTTTTCGTATATAAAAATATTTTAATCAACAATATATTTTTTCCGTATATAAATATTAGTTTGGTTTTGACACAATTTATACAAAAAAAATTGAATGAACAGTAAAGTTGTTTCCGTATATAAAAAAATTTGAATCAAATGCAAAGTTGTGCCCGTTTATAACAATAGTATTTGTTTCATATATAAAATAATTTGAATCAAGATTAAAGGTGTCCCCATTTATAACAATAGTAATTTTTTTTTGTATATAAAAATATTTGAATCAAAATTAAAACGAGATATGTTATTAATCATATTAATTTTTTTTCATATTGTTCATATTTTTGAATTTTAAAATTTTAACTTATCTATTTATAAGAATTATATTTAGAAGTAAATGATTTTATGGATTACTTTTGATTTTTTCGGATCTGCAGATCAGGAATAATTCTTGATATGCACATCCAGAACAAATTAACGTTTTTTTAAAAAATGGTGCGTCTGGATGTGCATATTCAGAAATTGAGGGTAAAAAGGGCATTTTGCGTGGTGCCTAAGAAACTCATGTGGTGTATTAAGAAATCCTCGAAAAAAATTTGAATCAAAATTAAAGTTGTGCTCGTTTATAACAATAGTATTTGTTTCGTATAAAAAATAATCTGAATCAAGATTAAAGTTGTGCCCGTTTATAACAATAAATTATTTTTGTATATACAAAAATTGAATCAAAATTAAAGTTGTACCCGTTTATAACAATAGTGTCACACCCACATATATAATCCATACATCAAAGCATAAATTATATATATGAATCCATGTATTTGGTATTGAAATACAATAAGTTCCTAGTTAACACATTATACACATAAATGCCTCTAATACAACACAAAAGCTAAGGCATTACATATACAAGATGTTCCAACAACGATAAAAACTAAGAACTAGATCAATGCAATGATCTCAAAATAAAACGTCATAGCGGAAGCCATGCCATCCCAAAAACCACGAACCGAAAGGAAAAGTCAAACCACTTTATCCTTACCCGTCGCCGAACCTGCAGGACCTGTGATGTAAACAACAACAGCGGGGTGAGATACATCAAATCTCAGTGAGTTCCCTATCTTATGGATTCTCTCGTATTATTCATGGTTCTAACAATCCTAGCTCAAGTCCGGGGAAGGGAAGTGACTTTGAGCACACACACACTATATGGAAACATGTCATGAGTTCATCAACCCACAATATCACTAATCGGTAACCATGCCAAGGTATCCCCTATTCCCGTCCTCTTCTACGTCTAGAAGTCGACCCGGGTCATGGATCCTTGCAACCTACTTGACATACGAATGGATTCGGGTTTTACGGGCTTTTTACCGTTATGAACCGTCACTTTACACGGGCCTTTTACCGTCAGAAGCATTCACCCAACGGGCGCCATTCGTACAACACGGGGAATCAAACCTGCCAAGTAGTTGTGCATCCATTTCAGAGGAGTCCAAGACTCATGAAACTACACTCAATAAAATAATCCGGTTACGATTACGTGATCATATACAACACCACGATTGTATTCGACAATCACAAGGCTATAATGCCGCTCGGCCTCACATGCCGGTTCAAATCCACAAGGTTTACCACATGTTCCATACTAGTGTTTCCAACTTCTAAATTCTCCTATAGTTCATAAGGGTTTTCCTCACTCTTACTATTTCATATTTTGACATGCATACATATTCAAACATGCTTAACAATAAGAGAAAATAGGTAAACATAAGTCAATTGCGTAATAGAATCACATAACAACATATCATAAATCAATACTTTTTATTGGGTAGAGGGTCGTCGTGGCTTTCTAACGGTACCAAGAACGCCCCGATCCGAGTTACGGATCAAAAGTTATGAAGGAAACAAAACTGCACAAACTAACGTGTTCGCTAGGCGAACCTCCCAGCGAGCGTTCGCTTCCGCCTTCGCTAGGAGAAGCTTCTGGCGAATGAACAAACAGAACAAAACAGACATAAAGTTCGCTTCGCGAATAAGCTGGCGAACCTTCGCCTCGCCCTTCGCTTTGCGAGCAAGTTGGCGAGTAATTAAACAGAATACTCCCAGACCCAAAACACCATAAGTTCGCTAGGCGAACAACTGGCGAACCTTCGCCTTCACCTTCGCTAGGCGAATGTGCCAGCGAACAACTAGGCAGTAAGTTCCCATATTCAAAACACACTAAGTTCGCTAGGCGAACATGCCAGCGAACCTTCGCTAGGCGAACGTTCGGGTTCGCTAGGCGAACCCTCGATTGCTGTTCGCTGGGCTTCGCCCCAGGTTCGCTAGGCGAACCCTGCGAACCAGAACTTCTCCCAGCTGCTGTTCTTCACTTCCAAGTCATAATTTCTCCATCAAAACATAACCCAATAATACGCACATGATCTAAACTCAGTATAGACATGATAACAAGCATTCAACAACATTTATAACAAGATTCAACCATAAAATTCCATATTTTTCATAATCTAACCTAACTCAATCTTTCTCTAAAATTCTCTAATAGTGGTACTAATTAGAACCCACCTTCAAATAGAGCAAGATGAAGATGATTGAGAAGTTTGGGTGAAGATTTGAGGAGTGGATGATGAAGTTGATGATGATCTTGAACTTTCTCTTCAATTTCCTTTTTTCTCTCCTTTCCTTTCTTTCTTCTTTCTTTCCTCTCCCTTTCTCTATTTCTTTCTATCTTAGGCAAATGGAAGGAAAAGAAATATAGTAACTTAGTATTAGAAATAATACTACTAAATGTCCAAAAAGTCTCTTAAGTCCAAACTAGTAAAATATCTCACAGTCAGATAATATTAATAGGATTCATTCTAAGTTCCACAACTACTCTAATTATCTTAGCCAATAATTTCTCAGAGTACACTAGACTAAGTTGATCACAACATAATATTATCCGGAGTAATAAAATACGGGGTATTTCAAATAGTTTTTTTCGAATATGATAAAATTTGAATCAAAATTAAATTTGTCCCCGTTTATAACAATAGTATTTTTTTCGTATATACAAAAATTTGAACAAAATTAAAGTTGTACCCGTTTATAACAATAGTATTTTTTTCATATATAAACAAATTTGAATCAAAATTAAAGTTGTGCTTGTTTATAACAATACTATATTTTTTGTATATAAAAAAATTTGAAACAAAATTAAAGTTGTGTCAATTTATAGCAATAGTACTTTTTTGGTATATAAAAAAACTCGAATAAAAATTAAAGTTGTGTCCTTGTATAACAATAGTATTTTTTTCGTATATAAAAAATTTGGATTAAAATTAAAGTTGTGCTCGTTTATAACAATAGTATTTATTTCTTATATAAAAAAATTTGAATCAAAATTAAAATTGTCTCCGTTAATAACAATAGAGTTTTTTTTGTATATAAAATATTTTGAATCAAAATTAAAGTTATACCCGTTTATAACAATAGTATTTTTTCGTATATAAAAACATTTGAATCAAAATTAAAGCTGTCCTCGTTTATAACAATTGTATTTTTCTTATATAAACAAATTTAATCAAAATTAAAGTTGTCCCCGTTTATGACAATAGTATTTTTTCTTATATAAAAATTTTTTCAATCAAAATTAAAGGTGTGCCGTTTATAATAATAATATTTTTTTCACATCAATAGACACTCAAAACAATTACACATGATAGTCTTTTAGACTAAAAATAAAGAAAGGGGTCAAAACTGTTTAAAAATAAAATAGAGGAACTGATTTCATGAATGAATCATAATAGAGAGATCAAAACTATAATTTAGCCCTTAAAATATAATAACAATAAAATGAAAGAAAGAAAAAATTATTTAACGAACAAAATTTTTTTTTTAAAAGATATATTAAATCGGTGCCTACATTTTTTTTTCTAATATAAAATTATTTGAATCACTATAAATTTTTGTATATAAATATTTTTTTTGGCATTATATACAAATATTTTGAAATTAATAGTAAAGTTGTTTTTGTTATTATTCAATATTTTGATCGTTTACCATTATAATTGTTTTAATTTGATATTTTTAAAAAACGATAAATTCTTATTTGATCAAAATTTGTTTGTATGGTTGATAGGCATTAATAAAAAATATTTAAAACATTAAAAATCATAAATCAATAAAGGATTGTCGTAACATTATGTCACATTAATGGTACCTAACAAATTTACATAGTCACAATCAATAACATTGATATTAAACAAATTTGATTTTATTTTTTAAAATAAAAATTAATTGAGAATATGCAGATGTAGTAGTGTGAACAAATTTGATTTTATTTCTTAAAATAAAAATTTATTGAGAAGATGCAGATGTAGTAGTGTGACTTTTCAAAAATTTTAACGTATCGTGGACGTTCATAAAAAGTAAAATATCGGTGAATGGATCAATTAATACTAAATGTCAATAAATTTTTGAATGGTGAACAATTTAAGGCAAATTTTTACTATTTTTTTTTTATAAAATGAATATGTCTATTGCTAAGTTATTACAAAATTAGTAAAGTAAAATAAAAAATTTAAATATTAAATTAACAAAAAAAAATTAATATAAAGATATTAGATATTTAATAAAAATGTTTCATAAATCATGTGGTCAATTTCTTTGATGTTAAATTGTAAATTTATATATTAATATTTATTAAAAATTATAATAAAGTAATTTGATTAACCCAATAATTGAAGAAGTGTAATAGATTAAAAATCTCATTAAACTCTAAATGGAAAATTCTTGTAATTCATTGCGTTTTATTTTAGAATCTATAAATCAAAAATTAAAAACTAAAAAAAAAGATTTAAACATAATTGTAATTAATTGATAAATGACATATTTTTTGTATTTGAATCAATACTATATTTTGTCTCCATATTTATATTGATGATGCATATTTCTAAAATCTTTATTTTAATGTATAAATTTAAATTAATGACAAATATATTATTCTATAAACACATTAAAATATCTAAAAAAAACTAACACATAATTATTCGTGTATTATTTTGTATTTTCATGAATTACACACATTTATTAAATTATCATTTTAATGATATAAATAACTAATATTTATATCAATAACACATAATCTATTATTCTCGTATTTATATTAATGACTAATATTTATTCGATAATAGAACTTAAATTTTTTCAAGAAATATATGTTAAATATTTGAAATCATAGTTTCATATATCAATGTCAAAACGTTTTCTCATATTTTGATTAATGGTAACTATAAAGTGTAATAAAAGAAATAGATAGTTTTTATAAAGTGTAATAAAATTTATTAATAATGTAATGATGAATCTATGGTATAAATAATACAAAACAAAAGGAACTTATGTTTAAAATTTAAAATTATTGATTATGATTTTTTTTCTCATAAAGTGTATTAAAATTTATTAATCATGTTATGATTTAAAATTTTAATATTATTGATTACGAAATAAAATAATAGCAAATTTAATTTAATATGGTAATGATTTCCTTATTTCGTTAAATGTTTATCTTTTTTATATAAAACATTAATTTTTAAATTTTTTAGTTAAACCTAAAGAAGAAATAGACAATTATCAAGAATATAGCCTTTTATTAAATTGAATTTAAAAAACTCAACTTTGATTACAACATAGAAGTTGTAGATCTTCAAACCTCATAATTTGCAACCTCTAATGTTGTAGATCTTCAAACCTCAAAATTTACAGTCTCCTTATTTTCAAGTCCTCTGCTTCCCATCAAATAATAAAATATTATTATTATTATTATTATTATTATTATTATTATTATTATTATTATGTGCTTTACAACTATAACATTTGAGTTGATGAGATGAGGTGACTTTACCCTGCTTTAATATCAGGAAAAATTTAAACATTAGATTATATCTAATTTCATATTACAACAATCTTTAAGAGAGAAAAACATAAAAAACAACTTAAACAAATATAAAAAATTGATTTAGAGTTTTTATTTTAAAATTCAATTTTTAAATTTTAAATAATTTGTTTTCTTTTAAGCAGAATAAGTGAACACTAAATTAGTAGCAAATTATTTTTCATTAATATATTAAAGTTTCAAGATATATACTGATATTATTATTTTTATCCCTTTATTGCAATATCAGTGAACACCAAATGATATTAAAAAATTAAATAAATAAAAAAAAGAAAAAATAAATTTATTATCATTTTTATCCCTTTGTAAAGAAGAAAATAATTAGTGATGGAAAAAGAAAGAAAAAAGGTTGTGTGATTTTGATATGTATAGCATGAAGAGAATATGCTTTTGTGTAAAGCAACTTTTTGTCAAATCAATAACACATTTGCTATCAGAGTTTTGCAATTCCAATGCTCAATTTGGTTGTTTGCAGGGTGCCTCTACCCCATTTTCCATTATTTTTTTAGAAATTGCAATGCTCTTCTAGGATACCTCTACCCACATTTTCCATATTTTTTCAGAAAAACAATTTCATTACTGCATTTCTCAAAATCCTGTCAAATTGAAAAGAAAACATTAGATCAAAAACAAAAATCAATATATGTTCAAATTCATTGCCAATAATTAAATTGTAAAACAAGATTGATATCTACAAAATTGGAACAATCAAAAGTAATGTGTAAGCTAAAAAATTGCAAACTCCCTCTTTGAAAACCATGGGTAATAAATAGAACTATAAAACCATTCAGAGGTGCACCATCGCAACATTTGATATGAAGACAATCATTTAATAAAGTATCCTGTAATAACAAAATAAAGTCATACAATTGTTTAATATAAGATTAAAAGTTCAATATATGCGACTGTGTAAAGAGAAGATGAAAATAAAAACAAATTTTATGAAAGAATATTTTAATCACTAATTCTACCTTTTCTTGAATTGTATCGTGTAGGTTATGTTTATCAGTTGAATTGCCCCGTTAATTTTGACATATGTATCTCCACTTCAAGCTTGTAAGAAACACACAACTCATTTGACAGAAGAAGTAATCCAAAAATTTAACAGTAGACATTAGCACATCTTGCCTTATGATTTAATTGAAAACCTCTACATCTGAGCCCCTTTTATGTTATTCTCCTCCAGATTTTCAGATCCATTACCATCCGATAAAGAAACATGTATTTCAATCACAGATTCGAGAAGTACGTCAATGGAATTTATTAAAATAGGAAACCTCATAAAACAACATAATCATTCTTTAATTTCAGTATTAACACACATATATAATAGAAAATAAACATACATTGAAAAACATATAAGTCATTCCTTATTTATCAATACAAACATATAACCCTAAATCAACATAAAACCGTAAATTCTTACCGAGTGATAGGTCGATGAACCAAAACCACTTGTTTTTCCTCACAAACATCATTTCTTTTGTGTAATCGCAAAACAAAACTAACACATCAAAAACAAAAACATAAAAGGTTCACTGATCAAAGAAACATCACAACCTTTGAAAGACCCTTGAATACCTCCAATGATTCTTCATCGAAACCCATAAAATCTTGAACACCTTCAAGGATTCTTCATCTAAAATCCCTAAAATAAAAAACATAAAATAAACATAGAACATCAAAAATGTTAAGAACTCTGAACATGAATCCATAAAAGGAACCATAGACAAAACCCAAATAACCAACTCTAAACATGAACCCAACACAGAACCGAAATAGATCAAGAGAGATGATTTACATGGATAAAAGAAGAAAAGTTATTTCTTTTATAAATAAATAGAAGACATAACCATGTATGCATTTTACATGAAACCAATAAAAGCCAATGACTTTACAATAAACCCGCAGAAGAGGTGCGTTCAGATAAATAGACCCGCAAAAGAGTTTGCAATATTGAAATAAATTCGTAAAACACAAAATGAACACTACATAAGGAAAACAATATAAACCAGCAAAAACTGAGAAGTAAATCTCAAACCTTTCCAATACAATAACAATAGTACTTATTTAAAACATCCAAGGCCAGCATCAAGATGACCAACAAATCCCATAGCAAGTCTGTGAAAATAATAACCTTTACAATATCAAAGAAATATAACAGTCATATAATCTAAGTTTGTAATACATAAATTAAACCCCATACATATAAATCTCAAAAAGAAGAAATTTTACATAAGAAAATCTCATCAATACAATCAAATACCTTACAAAACCCTAAACACTAAACACAAATATGTGATTTAAAACCCAAAATTGGAAAAACTACTTGCCTGTCGAAGATGACCGGAAAATAGATCTTCATCTTCTTTATTTGAAATCCAATACACAACCCAAAAGTGAAAAATCCATTAATACGAATCAAAACAGTGAAAACCTCAAAAACTAAAAACAAATCACAGAACAAACCAAACACTCTTTTTGATCCTTCTTCTGTTCTGCCTCTTTCGCATATCATAGTAAAATTGTCGGAAACGTCGCCGCCATCTTTCTTCATTCCTGAAACACCAAAAATCTTAGGTTAAAACAAAATAACATAAACCCTACAAAAATAGATTTCTCTATTTCTGTAAATCGTTCCAAAAAAAAGTTATTTTTGTTAAAGAAAAGAAAGAGAAAAAAGAAGGATAGGAGGACAAAGGTAGAGGAAGAGAGAAGATGAAGAAAGAGGAGGAAGAATGAGAGAGTAGAAGGACAAGCATCATTGTGGAAGAAGGAAAAAGAAAGGGCTGAATGGGACTCTGAAAAGACATAGTTGGGAGAAAGACAAAAAAGTATTTTTCAATTGGTATCAGTTTGAAAAAGGTAAACATTTGGTCTCAAAGTAATTCTAATTGGTATAAATATAAGTGTAAAGTAAATACAATCAGTACATATGGAACCGAAAAGTACAACCAAATTGTAAATATAAGTCAAATTTAACCAATTTGCAGAAATAGTTAGAAAAAAATAAATTTTAGACATATTTTACCCCAAAATTCAATAGGTGGCAATTTAAGAGGAAGGTGCAAAATCAATTTTTCCACAATATTAACTTTTCATATATTATAGATTCTTGATCAATGTTTTACCCTGTTGGGGATGAAATTAACGTCGGCTTCATTCCTTTCCGTTGTGATGAACTCTGCGCCCTCCATTACTTTCTAGTCATTTTAAAGTAACCAATTAAACAGATATATATATATATATATCTTTGTAGTTCTAAATTAATTTTGAATAATTGATTTTAGTAAATTAACTACTTGATTATATTGTGCAGATTAGAGCACATGAAGATAAAGGAGGTAGCATGTCAAGCCAAAATGATTGGTACTGCAATAACATTTACAGGAACATTGTTAATGGCCCTATACAAATGTCCGGTAGTTAGTGTTGTGAAGTCATCTATTAATCATGCTACCAGTCAGCCTGAGATTGTGAACGATCCCGGTAACAGATGGATCATAGGAACATGTTTCCTCCTCATCGGTTGCACTGGCTTTTCCGCCTTTTTACATATTGCAGGCCATAACTTTGAGAAAGTACCCTGCATCGATGTCGCTGGCAACCTGGGTTTGTTTCGTTGGCGCACTTCAAAACTTTGTGGTTACAATATTTGCGGAGCGTCACAACTCTCATGCTTAGGCTCTTGGCTGGGATTCACAACTCTTCGCCCCGGCATATGCGGTTAGTATAACTCCGGACCAATTGACACTAAGTGTGATCAAACTTGGCGCACTTAAATTTATTTGTTTATATGAGAAAGTTGAGTGTTTTGTGCTTTGTGATTACAGGGGATAGTTACATCAGGAGTGCAATATTACATACAAGGGGTGGTTACGAAAACTCGGGGTCCAGTTATTGTAACTGCTTTTAATCCGTTGCGCATGATCGTTGTAACGGCCTTCGTGTGCACCATTCTTTTAGAGAAGCTCTTTCTTGGAAGTATAATTGGAGCAGTTGTGGTGGCTGTTGGGCTTTGTCTAGTTGTGTGGGGAAAATCAAAAGAGTAGAAAACCCGGGATGATATTCATATGACAGAATCACCTATGAAGGAGAACCCAACATGGTTTTAAATTGCGAACCGAATTACCTGATGCGGTCGCAATATTGCGGTTGCGGTAGTGTCCGCATCCGCATCAGACCACAATTCCGGTGTGATTGGAATTATATAAATTAATTGATTTATTTGAGTTATTTGGATTAATTGATTTATTGGACTTACTTGAAATAATTGATTTATTTGGTTTATTTTAGTTAATTGATTTATTTGATTACTTGATTTGTTTAAATTATTTTATTTGGTAGAATAAAATATGAAATTGGTAGAATTAGTAATTGTGCCTAATTATAGGAATGCGAATAGTAAGTGTGAGAGTAGGTTAGTAAGCCCAATAGAAAATTGAAATTGTTAGGGTTTAACAAAATAAAAGAAAGTGGATAGAATAGAAATAAAAAGTTGAAAAAAGGCTAGAAGAGAAGAGAGGAGAAGAGAAGAGGAACCAAGAACAAAAGCTAGAAGTCCAAGAAAAATCAAGGTAAGGGTGGGTTAGGTTGAAACCACTAAATTTTTATGAATTTGAAATTGTTAGGCCGAGATGAGTCGCCGAGTATTTTAAGAGATTATGTTACTGGCTTTTTTCGAGTAATGATAATAGTTTATTATATATGAATTTCAATCTCGATTTTTCTATATTAACTTAATTGACTAAACTATATTGTATAACATTTACAGAATAACTAGTAACTAAATCAGTTTGTTCGCACGCGCATGTCTTGTCGAGGATTTTATGTTATGGACGCGTAATTGTTAATCAAATTGAAAAAAATGGTAAAATTATAAAAATAGATATGATTGAAATTAAAAATTTGTATTGGTAAGTATAAGAAAATGTTGTGTGTCCTAAAAAAAAAGGAGTTAAATTAATTATTGATATAAATTCAAATAATGCAATGATGATTGAAAATATTAAACAAAAAATATTAATCAATAGGTAGACCAAAAACAAATGAAACTAAATTTAGATTGAAATTAAATAAAATTAAGAATTAATTGTGTTAGATAAAAATATTATTTGTTAGAATTGTTGGTATACACTTCACCCTATAAGTGGTGATATATATGTAACAATAGTTAAGGAATGGAAAAAAAATAAGTTAATACGGTTTTGTGTGTGCATTTGTTTGCAGACTGTCATAAAATTTTAAAGTTGAAAATAGAAAAAAATAAGAATAATAGTAAATTTAAGTTGAAATAGTAATACATGTATAAGATGAAAGGTAAAAAACAATATAAATAATAATATGATTAAAAACACTATTGAAACTTGTATTAGATGAATTAATCGTTTAGGTTTTTTAAACAAATAAGACAATTATGTTATAAGAGATAATATAATAGTCGATAAATTTCTATTATTCAATATTTGAACCAATAGTAAAGTCGATCCCGTTTATTACAATAGTAATTATTTTCGTATATAAAAATATTTTAATCAACAATATATTTTTTCCATATATAAATATTAGTTTGGTTTTGACACAATTTATACAAAAAAAATTGAATGAACAGTAAAGTTGTTTCCGTATATAAAAAAATTTGAATCAAATGCAAAGTTGTGCCCGTTTATAACAATAGTATTTGTTTCATATATAAAATAATTTGAATCAAGATTAAAGGTGTCCCCATTTATAACAATAGTAATTTTTTTTTGTATATAAAAATATTTGAATCAAAATTAAAACGAGATATGTTATTAATCATATTAATTTTTTTTCATATTGTTCATATTTTTGAATTTTAAAATTTTAACTTATCTATTTATAAGAATTATATTTAGAAGTAAATGATTTTATGGATTACTTTTGATTTTTTCGGATCTGCAGATCAGGAATAATTCTTGATATGCACATCCAGAACAAATTAACGTTTTTTTAAAAAATGGTGCGTCTGGATGTGCATATTCAGAAATTGAGGGTAAAAAGGGCATTTTGCGTGGTGCCTAAGAAACTCATGTGGTGTATTAAGAAATCCTCGAAAAAAATTTGAATCAAAATTAAAGTTGTGTCCGTTTATAACAATAGTATTTTTTCTTATATAATAAAATTTGAATCAAAATTAAAGTTGTGCTCGTTTATAACAATAGTATTTGTTTCGTATAAAAAATAATCTGAATCAAGATTAAAGTTGTGCCCGTTTATAACAATAAATTTTTTTTGTATATACAAAAATTGAATCAAAATTAAAGTTGTACCCGTTTATAACAATAGTGTCACACCCACATATATAATCCATACATCAAAGCATAAATTATATATATGAATCCAAGTATTTGGTATTGAAATACAATAAGTTCCTAGTTAACACATTATACACATAAATGCCTCTAATACAACACAAAAGCTAAGGCATTACATATACAAGATGTTCCAACAACGATAAAAACTAAGAACTAGATCAATGCAATGATCTCAAAATAAAACGTCATAGCGGAAGCCATGCCATCCCAAAAACCACGAACCGGAAGGAAAAGTCAAACCACTTTATCCTTACCCGTCGCCGAACCTGCAGGACCTGTGATGTAAACAACAACAGCGGGGTGAGATACATCAAATCTCAGTGAGTTCCCTATCTTATGGATTCTCTCGTATTATTCATGGTTCTAACAATCCTAGCTCAAGTCCGGGGAAGGGAAGTGACTTTGAGCACACACACACACTATATGGAAACATGTCATGAGTTCATCAACCCACAATATCACTAATCGGTAACCATGCCAAGGTATCCCCTATTCCCGTCCTCTTCTACGTCTAGAAGTCGACCCGGGTCATGGATCCTTGCAACCTACTTGACATACGAATGGATTCGGGTTCTACGGGCTTTTTACCGTTATGAACCGTCACTTTACACGGGCCTTTTACCGTCAGAAGCATTCACCCAACGGGCGCCATTCGTACAACACGGGGAATCAAACCTGCCAAGTAGTTGTGCATCCATTTCAGAGGAGTCCAAGACTCATGAAACTACACTCAATAAAATAATCTGGTTACGATTACGTGATCATATACAACACCACGATTGTATTCGACAATCACAAGGCTATAATGCCACTCGGCCTCACATGCCGGTTCAAATCCACAAGGTTTACCACATGTTCCATACTAGTGTTTCCAACTTCTAAATTCTCCTATAGTTCATAAGGGTTTTCCTCACTCTTACTATTTCATATTTTGACATGCATACATATTCAAACATGCTTAACAATAAGAGAAAATAGGTAAACATAAGTCAATTGCGTAATAGAATCACATAACAACATATCATAAATCAATACTTTTTATTAGGTAGAGGGTCGTCGTGGCTTTCTAACGGTACCAAGAACGCCCCGATCCGAGTTACGGATCAAAAGTTATGAAGGAAACAAAACTGCACAAACTAACGTGTTCGCTAGGCGAACCTCCCAGCGAGCGTTCGCTTCCGCCTTCGCTAGGAGAAGCCTCTGGCGAATGAACAAACAGAACAAAACAGACATAAAGTTCGCTTCGCGAATAAGCTGGCGAACCTTCGCCTCGCCCTTCGCTTCGCGAGCAAGCTGGCGAGTAATTAAACAGAATACTCCCAGACCCAAAACACCATAAGTTCGCTAGGCGAACAACTGGCGAACCTTCGCCTTCACCTTCGCTAGGCGAATGTGCCAGCGAACAACTAGGCAGTAAGTTCCCATATTCAAAACACACTAAGTTCGCTAGGCGAACATGCCAGCGAACCTTCGCTAGGCGAACGTTCGGGTTCGCTAGGCGAACCCTCGATTGCTGTTCGCTGGGCTTCGCCCCAGGTTCGCTAGGCGAACCCTGCGAACCAGAACTTCTCCCAGCTGCTGTTCTTCACTTCCAAGTCATAATTTCTCCATCAAAACATAACCCAATAATACCCACATAATCTAAACTCAGTATAGACATGATAACAAGCATTCAACAACATTTATAACAAGATTTAACCATAAAATTCCATATTTTTCATAATCTAACCTAACTCAATCTTTCTCTAAAATTCTCTAATAGTGGTACTAACTAGAACCCACCTTCAAATAGAGCAAGATGAAGATGATTGAGAAGTTTGGGTGAAGATTTGAGGAGTGGATGATGAAGTTGATGATGATCTTGAACTTTCTCTTCAATTTCCTCTTTTCTCTCCTTTCCTTTCTTTCTTCTTTCTTTCCTCTCCCTTTCTCTATTTCTTTCTATCTTAGGCAAATGGAAGGAAAAGAAATATAGTAACTTAGTATTAGAAATAATACTACTAAATGTCCAAAAAGTCTCTTAAGTCCAAACTAGTAAAATATCTCAGAGTCAGATAATATTAATAGGATTCATTTTAAGTTCCACAACTACTCTAATTATCTTAGCCAATAATTTCTCAGAGTACACTAGACTAAGTTGATCACAACATAATATTATCCGGAGTAATAAAATACGGGGTATTACAAATAGTTTTTTTCGAATATGATAAAATTTGAATCAAAATTAAATTTGTCCCCGTTTATAACAATAGTATTTTTTTCGTATATACAAAAATTTGAACAAAATTAAAGTTGTACCCGTTTATAACAATAGTATTTTTTTCGTATATAAACAAATTTGAATCAAAATTAAAGTTGTGCTTGTTTATAACAAAACTATATTTTTTGTATATAAAAAAATTTGAAACAAAATTAAAGTTGTGTCAATTTATAGCAATAGTACTTTTTTGGTATATAAAAAAACTCGAATCAAAATTAAAGTTGTGCCCTTGTATAACAATAGTATTTTTTTCGTATATAAAAAATTTGGATTAAAATTAAAGTTGTGCTCGTTTATAACAATAGTATTTATTTCTTATATAAAAAAATTTGAATCAAAATTAAAATTGTCTCCGTTAATAACAATAGAGTTTTTTTTGTATATAAAATATTTTGAATCAAAATTAAAGTTATACCCGTTTATAACAATAGTATTTTTTCGTATATAAAAACATTTGAATCAAAATTAAAGTTGTCCTCGTTTATAACAATTGTATTTTTCTTATATAAACAAATTTAATCAAAATTAAAGTTGTCCCCGTTTATGACAATAGTATTTTTTCTTATATAAAAATTTTTTCAATCAAAATTAAAGGTGTGCCGTTTATAATAATAATATTTTTTTCACATAAATAGACACTCAAAACAATTACACATGATAGTCTTTTAGACTAAAAATAAAGAAAGGGGTCAAAACTGTTTAAAAATAAAATAGAGGAACTGATTTCATGAATGAATCATAATAGAGAGATCAAAACTATAATTTAGCCCTTAAAATATAATAACAATACAATGAAAGAAAGAAAAAATTATTTAACGAACAAAATTTTTTTTTTAAAAGATATATTAAATCGGTGCCTACATTTTTTTTTCTAATATAAAATTATTTGAATCACTATAAATTTTTGTATATAAATATTTTTTTTGGCATTATATACAAATATTTTGAAATTAATAGTAAAGTTGTTTTTGTTATTATTCAATATTTTGATCGTTTGCCATTATAATTGTTTTAATTTGATATTTTTAAAAAACGATAAATTCTTATTTGATCAAAATTTGTTTGTATGGTTGATAGGCATTAATAAAAAATATTTAAAACATTAAAAATCATAAATCAATAAAGGATTGTCGTAACATTATGTCACATTAATGGTACCTAACAAATTTACATAGTCACAATCAATAACATTGATATTAAACAAATTTGATTTTATTTTTTAAAATAAAAATTAATTGAGAATATGCAGATGTAGTAGTGTGAACAAATTTGATTTTATTTCTTAAAATAAAAATTTATTGAGAAGATGCAGATGTAGTAGTGTGACTTTTCAAAAATTTTAACGTATCGTGGACGTTCATAAAAAGTAAAATATCGGTGAATGGATCAATTAATACTAAATGTCAATAAATTTTTGAATGGCGAACAATTTAAGGCAAATTTTTACTATTTTTTTTTTATAAAATGAATATGTCTATTGCTAAGTTATTACAAAATTAGTAAAGTAAAATAAAAAATTTAAATATTAAATTAACAAAAAAAAATTAATATAAAGATATTAGATATTTAATAAAAATGTTTCATAAATCATGTGGTCAATTTCTTTGATGTTAAATTGTAAATTTATATATTAATATTTATTAAAAATTATAATAAAGTAATTTGATTAACCCAATAATTGAAGAAGTATAATAGATTAAAAATCTCATTAAACTCTAAATGGAAAATTCTTGTAATTCATTGCGTTTTATTTTAGAATCTATAAATCAAAAATTAAAAACTAAAAAAAAAGATTTAAACATAATTGTAATTAATTGATAAATGACATATTTTTTGTATTTGAATCAATACTATATTTTGTCTCCATATTTATATTGATGATGCATATTTCTAAAATCTTTATTTTAATGTATAAATTTAAATTAATGACAAATATATTATTCTATAAACACATTAAAATATCTAAAAAAAACTAACACATAATTATTCGTGTATTATTTTGTATTTTCATGAATTACACACATTTATTAAATTATCATTTTAATGATATAAATAACTAATATTTATATCAATAACACATAATCTATTATTCTCGTATTTATATTAATGACTAATATTTGTTCGATAATAGAACTTAATTTTTTTCAAGAAATATATGTTAAATATTTGAAATCATAGTTTCATATATCAATGTCAAAACGTTTTCTCATATTTTAATTAATGGTAACTATAAAGTGTAATAAAAGAAATAGATAGTTTTTATAAAGTGTAATAAAATTTATTAATAATGTAATGATGAATCTATGGTATAAATAATACAAAACAAAAGGAACTTATGTTTAAAATTTAAAATTATTGATTATGATTTTTTTTCTCATAAAGTATATTAAAATTTATTAATCATGTTATGATTTAAAATTTTAATATTATTGATTACGAAATAAAATAATAGCAAATTTAATTTAATATGGTAATGATTTCCTTATTTCGTTAAATGTTTATCTTTTTTATATAAAACATTAATTTTTAAATTTTTTAGTTAAACCTAAAGAAGAAATAGACAATTATCAAGAATATAGCCTTTTATTAAATTGAATATAAAAAACTCAACTTTGATTACAACATAGAAGTTGTAGATCTTCAAACCTCATAATTTGCAACCTCTAATGTTGTAGATCTTCAAACCTCAAAATTTACAGTCTCCTTATTTTCAAGTCCTCTGCTTCCCAACAAATAATAAAATATTATTATTATTATTATTATTATTATTATTATTATTATTATTATTATTATTATTATTATTATGTGCTTTACAACTATAACATTTGAGTTGATGAGATGAGGTGACTTTACCCTGCTGTAATATCAGGAAAAATTTAAACATTAGATTATATCTAATTTCATATTACAACAATCTTTAAGAGAGAAAAACATAAAAAACAACTTAAACAAATATAAAAAATTGATTTAGAGTTTTTATTTTAAAATTCAATTTTTAAATTTTAAATAATTTGTTTTCTTTTAAGCAGAATAAGTGAACACTAAATTAGTAGCAAATTATTTTTCATTAATATATTAAAGTTTCAAGATATATACTGATATTATAATTTTTATCCCTTTATTGCAATATAAGTGAACACCAAATGATATTAAAAAATTAAATAAATAAAAAAAAGAAAAAATAAATTTATTATCATTTTTATCCCTTTGTAAAGAAGAAAATAATTAGTGATGGAAAAAGAAAGAAAAAAGGTTGTGTGATTTTGACATGTATAGCATGAAGAGAATATGCTTTTGTGTAAAGCAACTTTTTGTCAAATCAATAACACATTTGCTATCAGAGTTTTGCAATTCCAATGCTCAATTTGGTTGTTTGCAGGGTGCCTCTACCCCATTTTCCATTATTGTTTCAGAAATTGCAATGCTCTTGTAGGATGCCTCTACCCACATTTTCCATATTTTTTCAGACAAACAATTTCATTACTGCATTTCTCAAAATCCTGTCAAATTGAAAAGAAAACATTAGATCAAAAACAAAAATCAATATATGTTCAAATTCATTGCCAATAATTAAATTGTAAAACAAGATTGATATCTACAAAATTGGAACAATCAAAAGTAATGTGTAAGCTAAAAAATTGCAAACTCCCTCTTTGAAAACCATGGGTAATAAATAGAACTATAAAACCATTCTGAGGTGCACCATCGCAACATTTGATATGAAGACAATCATTTAATAAAGTATCCTGTAATAACAAAATAAAGTCATACAATTGTTTAATATAAGATTAAAAGTTCAATATATGCGACTGTGTAAAGAGAAGATGAAAATAAAAACAAATTTTATGAAAGAATATTTTAATCACTAATTCTACCTTTTCTTGAATTGCATCGTGTAGGTTATGTTTATCAGTTGAATTGCCCCGTTAATTTTGACATATGTATCTCCACTTCAAGCTTGTAAGAAACACACAACTCATTTGACAGAAGAAGTAATCCAAAAATTTAACAGTAGACATTAGCACATCTTGCCTTATGATTTAATTGAAAACCTCTACATCTGAGCCCCTTTTATGTTATTCTCCTCCAGATTTTCAGATCCATTACCATCCGATAAAGAAACATGTATTTCAATCACAGATTCGAGAAGTACGTCAATGGAATTTATTAAAATAGGAAACCTCATAAAACAACATAATCATTCTTTAATTTCAGTATTAACACACATATATAATAGAAAATAAACATACATTGAAAAACATATAAGTCATTCCTTATTTATCAATACAAACATATAACCCTAAATCAACATAAAACCGTAAATTCTTACCGAGTGATAGGTCGATGAACCAAAACCACTTGTTTTTCCTCACAAACATCATTTCTTTTGTGTAATCGCAAAACAAAACTAACACATCAAAAACAAAAACATAAAAGATTCACTGATCAAAGAAACATCACAACCTTTGAAAGACCCTTGAATACCTCCAATGACTCTTCATCGAAACCCATAAAATCTTGAACACCTTCAAGTATTCTTCATCTAAAATCCCTAAAATAAAAAACATAAAATAAACATAGAACATCAAAAATGTTAAGAACTCTGAACGTGAATCCATAAAAGGAACCATAGACAAAACCCAAATAACCAACTCTAAACATGAACCCAACACAGAACCGAAATAGATCAAGAGAGATGATTTACATGGATAAAAGAAGAAAAGTTATTTCTTTTATAAATAAATAGAAGACATAACCATGTATGCATTTTACATGAAACCAATAAAAGCCAATGACTTTACAATAAACCCGCAGAAGAGGTGCGTTCAGATAAATAGACCCGCAAAAGAGTTTGCAATATTGAAATAAATTCGTAAAACACAAAATGAGCACTACATAAGGAAAACAATATAAACCAGCAAAAACTGAGAAGTAAATCTCAAACCTTTCCAATACAATAACAATAGTACTTATTTAAAACATCCAAGGCCAGCATCAAGATGACCAACAAATCCCATAGCAAGTCTGTGAAAATAATAACCTTTACAATATCAAAGAAATATAACAGTCATATAATCTAAGTTTGTAATACATAAATTAAACCCCATACATATAAATCTCAAAAAGAAGAAATTTTACATAAGAAAATCTCATCAATACAATCAAATACCTTACAAAACCCTAAACACTAAACACAAATATGTGATTTAAAACCCAAAATTGGAAAAACTACTTGCCTGTCGAAGATGACCGGAAAATAGATCTTCATCTTCTTTATTTGAAATCCAATACACAACCCAAAAGTGAAAAATCCATTAATACGAATCAAAACAGTGAAAACCTCAAAAACTAAAAACAAATCACAGAACAAACCAAACACTCTTTTTGATCCTTCTTCTGTTCTGCCTCTTTCGCATATCATAGTAAAATTGTCGGAAACGTCGCTGCCATCTTTCTTCATTCCTGAAACACCAAAACTCTTAGGTTAAAACAAAATAACATAAACCCTGCAAAAATAGATTTCTCTATTTCTGTAAATCGTTCCAAAAAAAAGTTATTTTTGTTAAAGAAAAGAAAGAGAAAAAAGAAGGATAGGAGGACAAAGGTAGAGGAAGAGAGAAGATGAAGAAAGAGGAGGAAGAATGAGAGAGTAGAAGGACAAGCATCATTGTGGAAGAAGGAAAAAGAAAGGGCTGAATGGGACTCTGAAAAGACATAGTTGGGAGAAAGACAAAAAAGTATTTTTCAATTGGTATCAGTTTGAAAAAGGTAAACATTTGGTCTCAAAGTAATTCTAATTGGTATAAATATAAGTGTAAAGTAAATACAATCAGTACATATGGAACCGAAAAGTACAACCAAATTGTAAATATAAGTCAAATTTAACCAATTTGCAGAAATAGTTAGAAAAAAATAAATTTTAGACACATTTTACCCCAAAATTCAATAGGTGGCAATTTAAGAGGAAGGGGCAAAATCAATTTTTCCATAATATTAACTTTTCATATATTATAGATTCTTGATCAATGTTTTACCCTGTTGGGGATGAAATTAACGTCGGCTTCATTCCTTTCCGTTGTGATGAACTCTGCGCCCTCCATTACTTTCTAGTCATTTTAAAGTAACCAATTAAACAGATATATATATATATATATATATATATATATATATATCATTGTAGTTCTAAATTAATTTTGAATAATTGATTTTAGTAAATTAACTACTTGATTATATTGTGCAGATTGGAGCACATGAAGATAAAGGAGGTAGCATGTCAAGCCAAAATGATTGGTACTGCAATAACATTTACAGGAACATTGTTAATGGCCCTATACAAATGTCCGGTAGTTAGTGTTGTGAAGTCATCTATTAATCATGCTACCAGTCAGCCTGAGATTGTGAACGATCCCGGTAATAGATGGATCATAGGAACATGTTTCCTCCTCATCGGTTGCACTGGCTTTTCCGCCTTTTTACATATTGCAGGCCATAACTTTGAGAAAGTACCCTGCATCGATGTCTCTGGCAACCTGGGTTTGTTTTGTTGGCGCACTTCAAAACTTTGTGGTTACAATATTTGCGGAGCGTCACAACTCTCATGCTTAGGCTCTTGGCTGGGATTCACAACTCTTCGCCCCGGCATATGCGGTTAGTATAACTCCGGACCAATTGACACTAAGTGTGATCAAACTTGGCGCACTTAAATTTATTTGTTTATATGAGAAAGTTGAGTGTTTTGTGCTTTGTGATTACAGGGGATAGTTACATCAGGAGTGCAATATTACATACAAGGGGTGGTTACGAAAACTCGAGGTCCAGTTATTGTAACTGCTTTTAATCCGTTGCGCATGATCGTTGTAACGGCCTTCGTGTGCACCATTCTTTCAGAGAAGCTCTTTCTTGGAAGTATAATTGGAGCAGTTGTGGTGGCTGTTGGGCTTTGTCTAGTTGTGTGGGGAAAATCAAAAGAGTAGAAAACCCGGGATGATATTCATATGACAGAATCACCTATGAAGGAGAACCCAGCATGGTTTTAAATTGCAAACCGAATTACCTGATGCGGTCGCAATATTGCGGTTGCGGTAGTGTCCGCATCCGCATCAGACCACAATTCCGGTGTGATTGGAATTATATAAATTAATTGATTTATTTGAGTTATTTGGATTAATTGATTTATTGGACTTACTTGAAATAATTGATTTATTTGGTTTATTTTAGTTAATTGATTTATTTGATTAATTGATTTGTTTAAATTATTTTATTTGGTAGAATAAAATATGAAATTGGTAGAATTAGTAATTGTGCCTAATTATAGGAATGCGAATAGTAAGTGTGAGAGTAGGTTAGTAAGCCCAATAGAAAATTGAAATTGTTAGGGTTTAACAAAATAAAAGAAAGTGGATAGAATAGAAATAAAAAGTTGAAAAAAGGCTAGAAGAGAAGAGAGGAGAAGAGAAGAGGAACCAAGAACAAAAGCTAGAAGTCCAAGAAAAATCAAGGTAAGGGTGGGTTAGGTTGAAACCACTAAATTTTTATGAATTTGAAATTGTTAGGCCGAAGATGAGTCGCCGGGTATTTTAAGAGATTATGTTACTGGCTTTTTTCGAGTAATGATAATAGTTTATTATATATGAATTTCAATCTCGATTTTTCTATATTAACTTAATTGACTAAACTATATTGTATAACATTTACAGAATAACTAGTAACTAAATCAGTGCGTTCGCACGCGCATGTCTTGTCGAGGATTTTATGTTATGGACGCGTAATTGTTAATCAAATTGAAAAAAATGGTAAAATTATAAAAATAGATATGATTGAAATTAAAAATTTGTATTGGTAAGTATAAGAAAATGTTGTGTGTCCTAAAAAAAAAGGAGTTAAATTAATTATTGGTATAAATTCAAATAATGCAATGATGATTGAAAATATCAAACAAAAAATATTAATCAATAGGTAGACCAAAAACAAATGAAACTAAATTTAGATTGAAATTAAATAAAATTAAGAATTAATTGTGTTAGATAAAAATATTATTTGTTAGAATTGTTGGTATACACTTCACCCTATAAGTGGTGATATATATGTAACAATAGTTAAGGAATGGAAAAAAAATAAGTTAATACGGTTTTGTGTGTGCATTTGTTTGCAAACTGTCATAAAATTTTAAAGTTGAAAATAGAAAAAAAATAAGAATAATAGTAAATTTAAGTTGAAATAGTAATACATGTATAAGATGAAAGGTAAAAAACAATATCAATAATAATATGATTAAAAACACTATTGAAACTTGTATTAGATGAATTAATCGTTTAGGTTTTTTAAACAAATAAGACAATTATGTTATAAGAGATAATATAATAGTCGATAAATTTCTATTATTCAATATTTGAACCAATAGTAAAGTCGATCCCGTTTATAACAATAGTAATTATTTTCGTATATAAAAATATTTTAATCAACAATATATTTTTTCCGTATATAAATATTAGTTTGGTTTTGACACAATTTATACAAAAAAAATTGAATGAACAGTAAAGTTGTTTCCGTATATAAAAAAATTTGAATCAAATGCAAAGTTGTGCCCGTTTATAACAATTGTATTTGTTTCATATATAAAATAATTTGAATCAAGATTAAAGGTGTCCCCATTTATAACAATAGTAATTTTTTTTTGTATATAAAAATATTTGAATCAAAATTAAAACGAGATATGTTATTAATCATATTAATTTTTTTTCATATTGTTCATATTTTTGAATTTTAAAATTTTAACTTATCTATTTATAAGAATTATATTTAGAAGTAAATGACTTTATGGATTACTTTTGATTTTTTCGGATCTGCAGATCAGGAATAATTCTTGATATGCACATCCAGAACAAATTAACGTTTTTTTAAAAAATAGTGCGTCTGGATGTGCATATTCAGAAATTGAGGGTAAAAAGGGCATTTTGCGTGGTGCCTAAGAAACTCATGTGGTGTATTAAGAAATCCTCGAAAAAAATTTGAATCAAAATTAAAGTTGTGTCCGTTTATAACAATAGTATTTTTTCTTATATAATAAAATTTGAATCAAAATTAAAGTTGTGCTCGTTTATAACAATAATATTTGTTTCGTGTAAAAAATAATCTGAATCAAGATTAAAGTTGTGCCCGTTTATAACAATAAATTATTTTTGTATATACAAAAATTGAATCAAAATTAAAGTTGTACCCGTTTATAACAATAGTGTCACACCCACATATATAATCCATACATCAAAGCATAAATTATATATATGAATCCAAGTATTTGGTATTGAAATACAATAAGTTCCTAGTTAACACATTATACACATAAATGCCTCTAATACAACACAAAAGCTAAGGCATTACATATACAAGATGTTCCAACAACGATAAAAACTAAGAACTAGATCAATGCAATGATCTCAAAATAAAACGTCATAGCGGAAGCCATGCCATCCCAAAAACCACGAACCGGAAGGAAAAGTCAAACCACTTTATCCTTACCCGTCGCCGAACCTGCAGGACCTGTGATGTAAACAACAACAGCGGGATGAGATACATCAAATCTCAGTGAGTTCCCTATCTTATGGATTCTCTCGGATTATTCATGGTTCTAACAATCCTAGCTCAAGTCCGGGGAAGGGAAGTGACTTTGAGCACACACACACACTATATGGAAACATGTCATGAGTTCATCAACCCACAATATCACTAATCGGTAACCATGCCAAGGTATCCCCTATTCCCGTCCTCTTCTACGTCTAGAAGTCGACCCGGGTCATGGATCCTTGCAGCCTACTTGACATACGAATGGATTCGGGTTCTACGGGCTTTTTACCGTTATGAACCGTCACTTTACACGGGCCTTTTACCGTCAGAAGCATTCACCCAACGGGCGCCATTCGTACAACACGGGGAATCAAACCTGCCAAGTAGTTGTGCATCCATTTCAGAGGAGTCCAAGACTCATGAAACTACACTCAATAAAATAATCCGGTTACGATTACGTGATCATATACAACACCACGATTGTATTCGACAATCACAAGGCTATAATGCCGCTCGGCCTCACATGCCGGTTCAAATCCACAAGGTTTACCACATGTTCCATACTAGTGTTTCCAACTTCTAAATTCTCCTATAGTTCATAAGGGTTTTCCTCACTCTTACTATTTCATATTTTGACATGCATACATATTCAAACATGCTTAACAATAAGAGAAAATAGGTAAACATAAGTCAATTGCGTAATAGAATCACATAACAACATATCATAAATCAATACTTTTTATTGGGTAGAGGGTCGTCGTGGCTTTCTAACGGTACCAAGAACGCCCCGATCCGAGTTACGGATCAAAAGTTATGAAGGAAACAAAACTGCACAAACTAACGTGTTCGCTAGGCGAACCTCCCAGCGAGCGTTCGCTTCCGCCTTCGCTAGGAGAAGCTTCTGGCGAATGAACAAACAGAACAAAACAGACATAAAGTTCGCTTCGCGAATAAGCTGGCGAACCTTCGCCTCGCCCTTCGCTTTGCGAGCAAGCTGGCGAGTAATTAAACAGAATACTCCCAGACCCAAAACACCATAAGTTCGCTAGGCGAACAACTGGCGAACCTTCGCCTTCACCTTCGCTAGGCGAATGTGCCAGCGAACAACTAGGTAGTAAGTTCCCATATTCAAAACACACTAAGTTCGCTAGGCGAACATGCCAGCGAACCTTCGCTAGGCGAACGTTCGGGTTCGCTAGGCGAACCCTCGATTGCTGTTCGCTGGGCTTCGCCCCAGGTTCGCTAGGCGAACCCTGCGAACCAGAACTTCTCCCAGCTGCTGTTCTTCACTTCCAAGTCATAATTTCTCCATCAAAACATAACCCAATAATACCCACATGATCTCAACTCAGTATAGACATGATAACAAGCATTCAACAACATTTATAACAAGATTCAACCATAAAATTCCATATTTTTCATAATCTAACCTAACTCAATCTTTCTCTAAAATTCTCTAATAGTGGTACTAACTAGAACCCACCTTCAAATAGAGCAAGATGAAGATGATTGAGAAGTTTGGGTGAAGATTTGAGGAGTGGATGATGAAGTTGATGATGATCTTGAACTTTCTCTTCAATTTCCTCTTTTCTCTCCTTTCCTTTCTTTCTTCTTTCTTTCCTCTCCCTTTCTCTATTTCTTTCTATCTTAGGTAAATGGAAGGAAAAGAAATATAGTAACTTAGTATTAGAAATAATACTACTAAATGTCCAAAAAGTCTCTTAAGTCCAAACTAGTAAAATATCTCAGAGTCAGATAATATTAATAGGATTCATTCTAAGTTCCACAGCTACTCTAATTATCTTAGCCAATAATTTCTCAGAGTACACTAGACTAAGTTGATCACAACATAATATTATCCGGAGTAATAAAATACGGGGTATTACATCCTCCCCCCCTTAAATAGATATTCGCCCTCGAATTTAAAGTTTACCTGAACAGATGAGGGTAAACATCCCGCATTTCCGATTCAAGTTCCCAAGTTGCATCTCCCGGATGCGTTACATCCCACTGTACCTTAACGAGAGGAATATCCTTGTTCCTTAATACTTTCGTCTCTCTCTTCCCACAATGCGGCTCGGTTGAGGTTCAAACGTCAAATCCGCTTCTATTTCAATAGTATCCGGTAGAATCGGCTGAAGAGGATTTGGAACAAATCTCCGAAGCTGAGATACATGAAAAACATCATGCATTTCCGACAGAGAATGCGGTAAGGCCAACCTGTAAGCTACTTCATCAATCCTTTCTAAGATCTGATACGGTCCCACGTATCTCGGGATTAACTTGCGTGACTTAAACGGTCCTTTCAATCTCAATCTAGGAGTAACTTTCAAAAAGACATGGTCACCTTCTTCGAATTCCAAAGGTCTCCTTCGATTGTTTGCATAACTCTTTTGTCGATCTTGGGCTTGCTTAATTTTCTCGCGAATCATTCGAATCTTTTCCGTAGTCTCTTGGATGATTTCGGGTCCTAAGATTCTATCTTCCCCAACTTCCGCCCAACACAAAGGTGTTCTACATTTTCGCCCATACAACGCTTCATACGGAGCCATACCGATACTAGCATGATAACTATTGTTATAAGAGAACTAAATTAATGGTAGAAGTTCTTTCCAATTCACTTTACTTTCGAACACACAAGCTCTCAACATATCTTCCATCGTTTGTATCGTTCGCTCAGTCTGTCCATCCATCTGCGGATGATTAGACGTGCTCAAACGCAACTTCGTCCCCATAGCTTGTTGAAAAACTTTCCAAACTTTGAAGTAAAATTTCGGATCTCTGTCCGACACAATATTAGAAGGAATACCGTGCAATCTTACAATTTCCGCAATAAACAACCTTGCAAGATGACTTGCCTTGAAAGTAGTCTTCACGGCCAAGAAGTGCGCAGATTTCGTTAGTCGATCTACAATCACCCAAATTGAATCATAACCACCTTGCGTACGGGGCAAACCTACTGCAAAGTCCATAGAAATGCTATCCCATTTCCAAACTGGAATTTCTAAAGGTTGCAACATACCGCCCGGTCTTTGGTGTTCAATCTTAACCTGTTGGCATACTGCCCATTCAGACACATACATCACACATCCTTTTCCATTCCAGCCCACCAATAGTCCTTCTTCAAATCCTGATACATCTTCGAAGAACTAGGATGTATCGTAAAAGTACCTTTATGAGCTTCATCCAAAATTTTTCTTCTTAACATTGCATCATTCGGAACACAAATTCTTTGGTCGAACATAATTATTCCATCTTGGGTCCATACAAACTGAAGATTAAGATCTCTAAAATTCTCCAACAATGCATACTCCAAAACCATCAATTTCGCGCCATGAACTAATTTCCGACTTAACGCATCTGCTACCTTATTCGCTTTTCCTGGATGATACTTCAATTCTAAATCATAATCTTTTAAGTACTCCCTCCATCTTCGTAGTCACATATTTAACTCCTTTTGGTCAAATAAATATTTCAAACTCTTATGGTCACTAAACATTCCAAAACGTACCCCATACAAATAATGCCGCCACACCTTTAGTGTAAAAACAACCGCCGCCAATTCCAGATCGTGAGTTGGATAATTCTTCTCATGAATTTTCAATTGTCGGGAGGCAAAAGCTACCACTTGATTTTCTTGCATTAACACGCCTCCTAAACCCATCTTGGGCGCGTCACAAAACACTTCACACGAGTTGTTAGGATCAGGAATGATTAACACCGGAGCCGTTGTCAATCTTTCCTTCAACTTCATGAAACTTTGCTCACAACCCGAAACCCACTCAAAAGCAAAATCTTTGCGAGTAAGCTTCGTCATCGGTAAAGCCAACTGAGAGAAACCTTCGATAAACCTCCTATAGTAACCTGCCAACCCTAAGAAACTTCTGACTTCCGAAGCATTTCTCGGCCTCTCCCAATTTATCACTGCTTCTACCTTCGACGGATCCACTGTGACACCACCTTGTGATATAACGTGACCAAGAAACTTAACTTCTACCATCCAAAATTGACACTTGCTTAATTTAGCAAAAAGTTGCTTCTCTTGCAACACGGATAACACAATTCTCAGATGTTCCCCGTGCTCTTGTGAAGTACGAGAATAAATAAGAATATCGTCAATGAAGATTACAACAAACTGGTCCAAGTAAGCTTGAAATATACGGTTCATAAAGTCCATAAAAATGGCTGGAGCATTTGTCACACCGAAAGGCATCACTAAGAATTCGTAATGGCCATAACGGGTCCTAAATGCAGTCTTAGGTACATCGAAACTCTTCACTCGGATTTGGTGATAACCCGACCTCAAATCAATCTTCGAGAACACGCAGGCTCCTTTCAATTGATCCAAAAGGTCGTCTATCCTGGCAAGGGATACTTGTTCTTAATGGTGACTTTATTCAGCTGACGTTAGTTAATTCACAATTGCATCTCACCGTCCTTCTTCTTTACTAACAAAACGGGGGCTCCCCGCGGTGAGACACTAGTTCTAACAAAAGCTTAGCCAAAAGCTCTTCCAATTGTTCCTTCAATTCTCTCAATTCAAGCGGTGGCATCCGATACGGAGAAACGGATATAGGAGCATTTCCCGGTACCAGGTCAATAGAAAATTCCACTTCCCTCTCCTGAGGAAGAGAAGTGACTTCTTCGGGGGAAACTTCTGAAATCACACCGGCTACCGGAAATACACAATTTCACACATCAAAGGCGTCTCAACCATGTAACCCTGCCTCAGCTGTTGGAATTCAAACTCTCTTCGGATCCTCAAAGAACTAGGAAGGTACTTTTCCATAAAAATAGCCCTGAACTGCTCCCACACTTTAGGTACACCTTGCATAGTCATAAAAACTGAAGCAACATCCCACCATATCCTAGCAGGACCTCTCAGTGAGTGAGAAGCAAACACTACCTTGTTCTCCTCACTACAGCCAATTATCAGAAAGATTCTCTCCATGCCAGCAATCCAGTCATGAGCTTTCACAGGATCCAATCCGCCATGAAATTCTGGAGGATTCATGCGGAGGAAATCCCGAAAACTTCCACCTACAACATTTGGAACAACCTCCTGAGGATGAAGGCCTCCATTCATCCGTTGCGCCATCTATTGCATGAACTGGTTCTGCTGCTGCAGCATCTGTTGTACAAACTGATACAAAAGAGCATTCTCATCGCCGCTCGGCGGATTCGTCCCAGATGGAGGATAAGTGGGTCTACCACGATTGCTTCTGCGTCCGCCAACCATGTTCCTAAACGTCATATAGATAGGATTAAGTTGATCAGGCTCAATACCATACATATAACACTTAAGACCAATAGCGACACAACGCATATGAAACGGAAAGAAACTACTTATACTATTTCATGGCTAGGTCGAGGATACGACCTGCTTTGATACCAACTGTCACACCCACATATATAATCCATACATCAAAGCATAAATTATATATATGAATCCAAGTATTTGGTATTGAAATACAATAAGTTCCTAGTTAACACATTATACACATAAATGCCTCTAATACAACACAAAAGCTAAGGCATTACATATACAAGATGTTCCAACAACGATAAAAACTAAGAACTAGATCAATGCAATGATCTCAAAATAAAACGTCATAGCGGAAGCCATGCCATCCCAAAAACCACGAACAGGAAGGAAAAGTCAAACCACTTTATCCTTACCCGTCGCCGAACCTGCAGGACCTGTGATGTAAACAACAACAGTGGGGTGAGATACATCAAATCTCAGTGAGTTACCTATCTTATGGATTCTCTCGGATTATTCATGGTTCTAACAATCCTAGCTCAAGTCCGGGGAAGGGAAGTGACTTTGAGCACACACACACTATATGGAAACATGTCATGAGTTCATCAACCCACAATATCACTAATCGGTAACCATGCCAAGGTATCCCATATTCCCGTCCTCTTCTACGTCTAGAAGTCGACCCGGGTCATGGATCCTTGCAACCTACTTGACATACGAATGGATTCGGGTTCTACGGGCTTTTTACCGTTATGAACCGTCACTTTACACGGGCCTTTTACCGTCAGAAGCATTCACCCAACGGGCGCCATTCGTACAGCACGGGGAATCAAACCTGCCAAGTAGTTGTGCATCCATTTCAGAGGAGTCCAAGACTCATGAAACTACACTCAATAAAATAATCCGGTTACGATTACGTGATCATATACAACACCACGATTGTATTCGACAATCACAAGGCTATAATGTCGTTCGGCCTCACATGTCGGTTCAAATCCACAAGGTTTACCACATGTTCCATACTAGTGTTTCCAACTTCTAAATTCTCCTATAGTTCATAAGGGTTTTCCTCACTCTTACTATTTCATATTTTGACATGCATACATATTCAAACATGCTTAACAATAAGAGAAAATAGGTAAACATAAGTCAATTGCGTAATAGAATCGCATAACAACATATCATAAATCAATACTTTTTATTGGGTAGAGGGTCGTCGTGGCTTTCTAACGGTACCAAGAACGCCCGGATCCGAGTTACGGATCAAAAGTTATGAAGGAAACAAAACTGCACAAACTAACGTGTTCGCTAGGCGAACCTCCCAGCGAGCGTTCGCTTCCGCCTTCGCTAGGAGAAGCCTCTAACGAATGAACAAACAGAACAAAACAGACATAAAGTTCGCTTCGCGAATAAGCTGGCGAACCTTCGCCTCGCCCTTCGCTTCGCGAGCAAGCTGGCGAGTAATTAAACAGAATACTCCTAGACCCAAAACACCATAAGTTCGCTAGGCGAACAACTGGCGAACCTTCGCCTTCACCTTCGCTAGGCGAATGTGCCAGCGAACAACTAGGCAGTAAGTTCCCATATTCAAAACACACTAAGTTCGCTAGGCGAACATGCCAGCGAATCTTCGCTAGGCGAACGTTCGGGTTCGCTAGGCGAACCCTCGATTGCTGTTCGCTGGGCTTCGCCCCAGGTTCGCTAGGCGAACCCTGCGAACCAGAACTTCTCCCAGCTGCTGTTCTTCACTTCCAAGTCATAATTTCTCCATCAAAACATAACCCAATAATACCCACATGATCTAAACTCAGTATAGACATGATAACAAGCATTCAACAACATTTATAACAAGATTCAACCATAAAATTCCATATTTTTCATAATCTAACCTAACTCAATCTTTCTCTAAAATTCTCTAATAGTGGTACTAACTAGAACCCACCTTCAAATAGAGCAAGATGAAGATGATGGAGAAGTTTGGGTGAAGATTTGAGGAGTGGATGATGAAGTTGATGATGATCTTGAACTTTCTCTTCAATTTCCTCTTTTCTCTCCTTTCCTTTCTTTCTTCTTTCTTTCCTCTCCCTTTCTCTATTTCTTTCTATCTTAGGCAAATGGAAGGAAAAGAAATATAGTAACTTAGTATTAGAAATAATACTACTAAATGTCCAAAAAGTCTCTTAAGTCCAAACTAGTAAAATATCTCAGAGTCAGATAATATTAATAGGATTCATTCTAAGTTCCACAGCTACTCTAAATATCTTAGCCAATAATTTCTCAGAGTACACTAGACTAAGTTGATCACAACATAATATTATCCGGAGTAATAAAATACGGGGTATTACAAATAGTTTTTTTCGAATATGATAAAATTTGAATCAAAATTAAATTTGTTCCCGTTTATAACAATAGTATTTTTTTCGTATATACAAAAATTTGAACAAAATTAAAGTTGTACCCGTTTATAACAATAGTATTTTTTTCGTATATAAACAAATTTGAATCAAAATTAAAGTTGTGCCTGTTTATAACAATACTATATTTTTTGTATATAAAAAAATTTGAAACAAAATTAAAGTTGTGTCAATTTATAGCAATAGTACTTTTTTGGTATATAAAAAAACTCGAATCAAAATTAAAGTTGTGCCCTTGTATAACAATAGTATTTTTTTCGTATATAAAAAATTTGGATTAAAATTAAAGTTGTGCTCGTTTATAACAATAGTATTTATTTCTTATATAAAAAAATTTGAATCAAAATTAAAATTGTCTCCGTTAATAACAATAGAGTTTTTTTTGTATATAAAATATTTTGAATCAAAATTAAAGTTATACCCGTTTATAACAATAGTATTTTTTCGTATATAAAAACATTTGAATCAAAATTAAAGCTGTCCTCGTTTATAACAATTGTATTTTTCTTATATAAACAAATTTAATCAAAATTAAAGTTGTCCCCGTTTATGACAATAGTATTTTTTCTTATATAAAAATTTTTTCAATCAAAATTAAAGGTGTACCGTTTATAATAATAATATTTTTTTCACATAAATAGACACTCAAAACAATTACACATGATAGTCTTTTAGACTAAAAATAAAGAAAGGGGTCAAAACTGTTTAAAAATAAAATAGAGGAACTGATTTCATGAATGAATCATAATAGAGAGATCAAAACTATAATTTAGCCCTTAAAATATAATAACAATAAAATGAAAGAAAGAAAAAATTATTTAACGAACAAAATTTTTTTTTTAAAAGATATATTAAATCGGTGCCTACATTTTTTTTTCTAATATAAAATTATTTGAATCACTATAAATTTTTGTATATAAATATTTTTTTTGGCATTATATACAAATATTTTGAAATTAATAGTAAAGTTGTTTTTGTTATTATTCAATATTTTGATCGTTTACCATTATAATTGTTTTAATTTGATATTTTTAAAAAACGATAAATTCTTATTTGATCAAAATTTGTTTGTATGGTTGATAGGCATTAATACAAAATATTTAAAACATTAAAAATCATAAATCAATAAAGGATTGTCGTAACATTATGTCACATTAATGGTACCTAACAAATTTACATAGTCACAATCAATAACATTGATATTAAACAAATTTGATTTTATTTTATAAAATAAAAATTAATTGAGAATATGCAGATGTAGTAGTGTGAACAAATTTGATTTTATTTCTTAAAATAAAAATTTATTGAGAAGATGCAGATGTAGTAGTGTGACTTTTCAAAAATTTTAACGTATCGTGGACGTTCATAAAAAGTAAAATATCGGTGAATGGATCAATTAATACTAAATGTCAATAAATTTTTGAATGGTGAACAATTTAAGGCAAATTTTTACTATTTTTTTTTATAAAATGAATATGTCTATTGCTAAGTTATTACAAAATTAGTAAAGTAAAATAAAAAATTTAAATATTAAATTAACAAAAAAAAATTAATATAAAGATATTAGATATTTAATAAAAATGATTCATAAATCATGTGGTCAATTTCTTTGATGTTAAATTGTAAATTTATATATTAATATTTATTAGAAATTATAATAAAGTAATTTGATTAACCCAATAATTGAAGAAGTGTAATAGATTAAAAATCTCATTAAACTCTAAATGGAAAATTCTTGTAATTCATTGCGTTTTATTTTAGAATCTATAAATCAAAAATTAAAAACAAAAAAAAAAGATTTAAACATAATTGTAATTAATTGATAAATGACATTTTTTTTGTATTTGAATCAATACTATATTTTGTCTCCATATTTATATTGATGATGCATATTTCTAAAATCTTTATTTTAATGTATAAATTTAAATTAATGACAAATATATTATTCTATAAACACATTAAAATATCTAAAAAAAACTAACACATAATTATTCGTGTATTATTTTGTATTTTCATGAATTACACACATTTATTAAATTATCATTTTAATGATATAAATAACTAATATTTATATCAATAACACATAATCTATTATTCTCGTACTTATATTAATGACTAATATCGTTTTCTCATATTTTGATTAATGGTAACTATAAAGTGTAATAAAAGAAATAGATAGTTTTTATAAAGTGTAATAAAATTTATTAATAATGTAATGATGAATCTATGGTATAAATAATACAAAACAAAAGTAACTTATGTTTAAAATTTAAAATTATTGATTATGATTTTTTTTCTCATCAAGTGTAATAAAATTTATTAATCATATTATGATTTAAAATTTTAATATTATTGATTACGAAATAAAATAATAGCAAATTTAATTTAATATGGTAATGATTTCCTTATTTTGTTAAACGTTTATTTTTTTTATATAAAACATTAATTTTTAAATTTTTTTAGTTAAACCTAAAGAAGAAATAGACAATTATCAAGAATATAGCCTTTTATTAAATTGAATATAAAAAATCAACTTTGATTACAACATAGAAGTTGTAGATCTTCAAACCTCATAATTTGCAACCTCTAATGTCGTAGATCTTCAAACCTCAAAATTTACAGTCTCCTTATTTTCAAGTCCTCTGCTTCCCATCAAATAATAAAATATTATTATTATTATTATTTTTATTATTATGTGCTTTACAACTATAACATTTGAGTTGATGAGATGAGGTGACTTTACCCTGCTGTAATATCAGGAAAAATTTAAACATTAGATTATATCTAATTTCATATTACAACAATCTTTAAGAGAGAAAAAAATAAAAAACAACTTAAACAAATATAAAAAATTGATTTAGAGTTTTTATCTTAAAATTCAATTTTTAAATTTTAAATAATTTGTATTCTTTTAAGCAGAATAAGTGAACACTAAATTATTAGAAAATTATTTTTCATTAATATATTAAAGTTTCAAGATATATACTGATATTATAATTTTTATCCCTTTATTGCAATATAAGTGAACACCAAATGATATTAAAAAATTAAATAAATAAGAAAAAGAAAAAACAAATTTATTATCATTTTTATCCCTTTGTAAAGAAGAAAATAATTAGTGATGGAAAAAGAAAGAAAAAAGGTTGTGTGATTTTGACATGTATAGCATGAAGACAATATGCTTTTGTGTAAAGCAACTTTTTGTCAAATCAATAACACATTTGCTATTAGAGTTTTGCAATTCCAATGCTCAATTTGGTTGTTTGCAGGGTGCCTCTACCCCAATTTCCATTATTTTTTCAGAAATTGCAATGCTCTTGTAGGATGCCTCTACCCACATTTTCCATATTTTTTCAGAAAAACAATTTCATTACTGCATTTCTCAAAATCCTGTCAAATTGAAAAGAAAACATTAGATCAAAAACAAAAATCAATATATGTTCAAATTCATTGCCAATAATTAAATTGTAAAACAAGATTGATATCTACAAAATTGGAACAATCAAAAGTAATGTGTAAGCTAAAAAATTGCAGACTCCCTCTTTGAAAACCATGGGTAATAAATAGAACTATAAAACCATTCAGAGGTGCACCATCGCAACATTTGATATGAAGACAATCATTTAATAAAGTATCCTGTAATAACAAAATAAAGTCATACAATTGTTTAATATAAGATTAAAAGTTAAATATATGCGACTGTGTAAAGAGAAGATGAAAATAAAAACAAATTTTATGAAAGAATATTTTAATCACTAATTCTACCTTTTCTTGAATTGCATCGTGTAGGTTATGTTTATCAGTTGAATTGCCCCGTTAATTTTGACATATGTATCTCCACTTCAAGCTTGTAAGAAACACACAACTCATTTGACAAAAGAAGTAGTCCAAAAATTTAACAGTAGACATTACCACATCTTGCCTTATGATTTAATTGAAAACCTCTACATCTGAGCCCCTTTTATGTTATTCTCCTCCAGATTTTCAGATCCATTACCATCCGATAAAGAAACATGTATTTCAATCACAGATTCGAGAAGTACGTCAATGGAATTTATTAAAATAGGAAACCTCATAAAACAACATAATCATTCTTTAATTTCAGTATTAACACACATATATAATAGAAAATAAACATACATTGAAAAACATATAAGTCATTCCTTATTTATCAATACAAACATATAACCCTAAATCAACATAAAACCGTAAATTCTTACCGAGTGATAGGTCGATGAACCAAAACCACTTGTTTTTCCTCACAAACATCATTTCTTTTGTGTAATCGCAAAACAAAACTAACACATCAAAAACAAAAACATAAAAGGTTCACTGATCAAAGAAACATCACAACCTTTGAAAGACCCTTGAATACCTCCAATGACTCTTCATCGAAACCCATAAAATCTTGAACACCTTCAAGGATTCTTCATCTAAAATCCCTAAAATAAAAAACATAAAATAAACATAGAACATCAAAAATGTTAAGAACTCTGAACATGAATCCATAAAAGGAACCATAGACAAAACCCAAATAACCAACTCTAAACATGAACCCAACACAGAACCGAAATAGATCAAGAGAGATGATTTACATGGATAAAAGAAGAAAAGTTATTTCTTTTATAAATAAATAGAAGACATAACCATGTATGCATTTTACATGAAACCATAAAAGCCAATGACTTTACAATAAACCCGCAGAAGAGGTGCGTTCAGATAAATAGACCCGCAAAAGAGTTTGCAATATTGAAATAAATTCGTAAAACACAAAATGAACACTACATAAGGAAAACAATATAAACCAGCAAAAACTGAGAAGTAAATCTCAAACCTTTCCAATACAATAACAATAGTACTTATTTAAAACATCCAAGGCCAGCATCAAGATGACCAACAAATCCCATAGCAAGTCTGTGAAAATAATAACCTTTACAATATCAAAGAAATATAACAGTCATATAATCTAAGTTTGTAATACATAAATTAAACCCCATACATATAAATCTCAAAAAGAAGAAATTTTGCATAAGAAAATCTCATCAATACAATCAAATACCTTACAAAACCCTAAACACTAAACACAAATATGTGATTTAAAACCCTAAATTGGAAAAACTACTTGCCTGTCGAAGATGACCGGAAAATAGATCTTCATCTTCTTTATTTGAAATCCAATACACAACCCAAAAGTGAAAAATCCATTAATACGAATCAAAACAGTGAAAACCTCAAAAACTAAAAACAAATCACAGGACAAACCAAACACTCTTTTTGAGCCTTCTTCTGTTCTGCCTCTTTCGCATATCATAGTAAAATTGTCGGAAACGTCGCTGCCATCTTTCTTCATTCCTGAAACACCAAAACTCTTAGGTTAAAACAAAATAACATAAACCCTGCAAAAATAGATTTCTCTATTTCTGTAAATCGTTCCAAAAAAAAGTTATTTTTGTTAAAGAAAAGAAAGAGAAAAAAAAAGGATAGGAGGACAAAGGTAGAGGAAGAGAGAAGATGAAGAAAGAGGAGGAAGAATGAGAGAGTAGAAGGACAAGCATCATTGTGGAAGAAGGAAAGAGAAAGGGCTGAATGGGACTCTGAAAAGACATAGTTGGGAGAAAGACAAAAAAGTATTTTTCAATTGGTATCAGTTTGAAAAAGGTAAACATTTGGTCTCAAAGTAATTCTAATTGGTATAAATATAAGTGTAAAGTAAATACAATCAGTACATATGGAACCGAAAAGTACAACCAAATTGTAAATATAAGTCAAATTTAACCAATTTGCAGAAATAGTTAGAAAAAAATAAATTTTAGACACATTTTACCCCAAAATTCAATAGGTGGCAATTTAAGAGGAAGGGGAAAAATCAATTTTTCCACAATATTAACTTTTCATATATTATAGATTCTTGATCAATGTTTTACCCTGTTGGGGATGAAATTAACGTCGGCTTCATTCCTTTCCGTTGTGATGAACTCTGCGCCCTCCATTACTTTCTAGTCATTTTAAAGTAACCAATTAAACAGATATATATATATATATATATATATATATATATCATTGTAGTTCTAAATTAATTTTGAATAATTGATTTTAGTAAATTAACTACTTGATTATATTGTGCAGATTGGAGCACATGAAGATAAAGGAGGTAGCATGTCAAGCCAAAATGATTGGTACTGCAATAACATTTACAGGAACATTGTTAATGGCCCTATACAAATGTCCGGTAGTTAGTGTTGTGAAGTCATCTATTAATCATGCTACCAGTCAGCCTGAGATTATGAACGATCCCGGTAACAGATGGATCATAGGAACATGTTTCCTCCTCATCGGTTGCACTGGCTTTTCCGCCTTTTTACATATTGCAGGCCATAACTTTGAGAAAGTACCCTGCATCGATGTCGCTGGCAACCTGGGTTTGTTTCGTTGGCGCACTTCAAAACTTTGTGGTTACAATATTTGCGGAGCGTCACAACTCTCATGCTTAGGCTCTTGGCTGGGATTCACAACTCTTCGCCCCGACATATGCGGTTAGTATAACTCCGGACCAATTGACACTAAGTGTGATCAAACTTGGCGCACTTAAATTTATTTGTTTATATGAGAAAGTTGAGTGTTTTGTGCTTTGTGATTACAGGGGATAGTTACATCAGGAGTGCAATATTACATACAAGGGGTGGTTACGAAAACTCGGGGTCCAGTTATTGTAACTGCTTTTAATCCGTCGCGCATGATCGTTGTAACGGCCTTCGTGTGCACCATTCTTTCAGAGAAGCTCTTTCTTGGAAGTATAATTGGAGCAGTTGTGGTGGCTGTTGGGCTTTGTCTAGTTGTGTGGGGAAAATCAAAAGAGCAGAAAGCCCGGGATGATATTCATATGACAGAATCACCTATGAAGGAGAACCCAGCATGGTTTTAAATTGCGAACCGAATTACCTGATGCGGTCGCAATATTGCGGTTGCGGTAGTGTCCGCATCCGCATCAGACCACAATTCCGGTGTGATTGGAATTATATAAATTAATTGATTTATTTGAGTTATTTGGATTAATTGATTTATTGGACTTACTTGAAATAATTGATTTATTTGGTTTATTTTAGTTAATTGATTTATTTGATTAATTGATTTGTTTAAATTATTTTATTTGGTAGAATAAAATATGAAATTGGTAGAATTAGTAATTGTGCCTAATTATAGGAATGCGAATAGTAAGTGTGAGAGTAGGTTAGTAAGCCCAATAGAAAATTGAAATTGTTAGGGTTTAACAAAATAAAAGAAAGTGGATAGAATAGAAATAAAAAGTTGAAAAAAGGCTAGAAGAGAAGAGAGGAGAAGAGAAGAGGAACCAAGAACAAAAGCTAGAAGTCCAAGAAAAATCAAGGTAAGGGTGGGTTAGGTTGAAACCACTAAATTTTTATGAATTTGAAATTGTTAGGCCGAAGATGAGTCGCCGGGTATTTTAAGAGATTATGTTACTGGCTTTTTTCGAGTAATGATAATAGTTTATTATATATGAATTTCAATCTCGATTTTTCTATATTAACTTAATTGACTAAACTATATTGTATAACATTTACAGAATAACTAGTAACTAAATCAATGCGTTCGCACGCGCATGTCTTGTCGAGGATTTTATGTTATGGACGCGTAATTGTTAATCAAATTGAAAAAAATGGTAAAATTATAAAAATAGATATGATTGAAATTAAAAATTTGTATTGGTAAGTATAAGAAAATGTTGTGTGTCCTAAAAAAAAAGGAGTTAAATTAATTATTGATGTAAATTCAAATAATGCAATGATGATTGAAAATATCAAACAAAAAATATTAATCAATAGGTAGACCAAAAACAAATGAAACTAAATTTAGATTGAAATTAAATAAAATTAAGAATTAATTGTGTTAGATAAAAATATTATTTGTTAGAATTGTTGGTATACACTTCACTCTATAAGTGGTGATATATATGTAACAATAGTTAAGGAATGGAAAAAAAATAAGTTAATACGGTTTTGTGTGTGCATTTGTTTGCAGACTGTCATAAAATTTTAAAGTTGAAAATAGAAAAAAATAAGAATAATAGTAAATTTATGTTGAAATAGTAATACATGTATAAGATGAAAGGTAAAAAACAATATCAATAATAATATGATTAAAAACACTATTGAAACTTGTATTAGATGAATTAATCGTTTAGGTTTTTTAAACAAATAAGACAATTATGTTATAAGAGATAATATAATAGTCGATAAATTTCTATTATTCAATATTTGAACCAATAGTAAAGTCGATCCCGTTTATAACAATAGTAATTGTTTTCGTATATAAAAATATTTTAATCAACAATATATTTTTTCCGTATATAAATATTTGTTTGGTTTTGACACAATTTATACAAAAAAAATTGAATGAACAGTAAAGTTGTTTCCGTATATAAAAAAATTTGAATCAAATGCAAAGTTGTTCCCGTTTATAACAATAGTATTTGTTTCATATATAAAATAATTTGAATCAAGATTAAAGGTGTCCCCATTTATAACAATAGTAATTTTTTTTTGTATATAAAAATATTTGAATCAAAATTAAAACGAGATATGTTATTAATCATATTAATTTTTTTTCATATTGTTCATATTTTTGAATTTTAAAATTTTAACTTATCTATTTATAAGAATTATATTTAGAAGTAAATGATTTTATGGATTACTTTTGATTTTTTCGGATCTGCAGATCAGGAATAATTCTTGATATGCACATCCAGAACAAATTAACGTTTTTTTAAAAAATGGTGCGTCTGGATGTGCATATTCAGAAATTGAGGGTAAAAAGGGCATTTTGCGTGGTGCCTAAGAAACTCATGTGGTGTATTAAGAAATCCTCGAAAAAAATTTGAATCAAAATTAAAGTTGTGTCCGTTTATAACAATAGTATTTTTTCTTATATAATAAAATTTGAATCAAAATTAAAGTTGTGCTCGTTTATAACAATAGTATTTGTTTCGTATAAAAAATAATCTGAATCAAGATTAAAGTTGTGCCCGTTTATAACAATAAATTTTTTTTGTATATACAAAAATTGAATCAAAATTAAAGTTGTACCCGTTTATAACAATAGTGTCACACCCACATATATAATCCATACATCAAAGCATAAATTATATATATGAATCCAAGTATTTGGTATTGAAATACAATAAGTTCCTAGTTAACACATTATACACATAAATGCCTCTAATACAACACAAAAGCTAAGGCATTACATATACAAGATGTTCCAACAACGATAAAAACTAAGAACTAGATCAATGCAATGATCTCAAAATAAAACGTCATAGCGGAAGCCATGCCATCCCAAAAACCACGAACCGGAAGGAAAAGTCAAACCACTTTATCCTTACCCGTCGCCGAACCTGCAGGACCTGTGATGTAAACAACAACAGCGGGGTGAGATACATCAAATCTCAGTGAGTTCCCTATCTTATGGATTCTCTCGTATTATTCATGGTTCTAACAATCCTAGCTCAAGTCCGGGGAAGGGAAGTGACTTTGAGCACACACACACACTATATGGAAACATGTCATGAGTTCATCAACCCACAATATCACTAATCGGTAACCATGCCAAGGTATCCCCTATTCCCGTCCTCTTCTACGTCTAGAAGTCGACCCGGGTCATGGATCCTTGCAACCTACTTGACATACGAATGGATTCGGGTTCTACGGGCTTTTTACCGTTATGAACCGTCACTTTACACGGGCCTTTTACCGTCAGAAGCATTCACCCAACGGGCGCCATTCGTACAACACGGGGAATCAAACCTGCCAAGTAGTTGTGCATCCATTTCAGAGGAGTCCAAGACTCATGAAACTACACTCAATAAAATAATCCGGTTACGATTACGTGATCATATACAACACCACGATTGTATTCGACAATCACAAGGCTATAATGCCGCTCGGCCTCACATGCCGGTTCAAATCCACAAGGTTTACCACATGTTCCATACTAGTGTTTCCAACTTCTAAATTCTCCTATAGTTCATAAGGGTTTTCCTCACTCTTACTATTTCATATTTTGACATGCATACATATTCAAACATGCTTAACAATAAGAGAAAATAGGTAAACATAAGTCAATTGCGTAATAGAATCACATAACAACATATCATAAATCAATACTTTTTATTGGGTAGAGGGTCGTCGTGGCTTTCTAACGGTACCAAGAACGCCCCGATCCGAGTTACGGATCAAAAGTTATGAAGGAAACAAAACTGCACAAACTAACGTGTTCGCTAGGCGAACCTCCCAGCGAGCGTTCGCTTCCGCCTTCGCTAGGAGAAGCCTCTGGCGAATGAACAAACAGAACAAAACAGACATAAAGTTCGCTTCGCGAATAAGCTGGCGAACCTTCGCCTCGCCCTTCGCTTCGCGAGCAAGCTAGCGAGTAATTAAACAGAATACTCCCAGACCCAAAACACCATAAGTTCGCTAGGCGAACAACTGGCGAACCTTCGCCTTCACCTTCGCTAGGCGAATGTGCCAGCGAACAACTAGGCAGTAAGTTCCCATATTCAAAACACACTAAGTTCGCTAGGCGAACATGCCAGCGAACCTTCGCTAGGCGAACGTTCGGGTTCGCTAGGCGAACCCTCGATTGCTGTTCGCTGGGCTTCGCCCCAGGTTCGCTAGGCGAACCCTGCGAACCAGAACTTCTCCCAGCTGCTGTTCTTCACTTCCAAGTCATAATTTCTCCATCAAAACATAACCCAATAATACCCACATAATCTAAACTCAGTATAGACATGATAACAAGCATTCAACAACATTTATAACAAGATTCAACCATAAAATTCCATATTTTTCATAATCTAACCTAACTCAATCTTTCTCTAAAATTCTCTAATAGTGGTACTAACTAGAACCCACCTTCAAATAGAGCAAGATGAAGATGATTGAGAAGTTTGGGTGAAGATTTGAGGAGTGGATGATGAAGTTGATGATGATCTTGAACTTTCTCTTCAATTTCCTCTTTTCTCTCCTTTCCTTTCTTTCTTCTTTCTTTCCTCTCCCTTTCTCTATTTCTTTCTATCTTAGGCAAATGGAAGGAAAAGAAATATAGTAACTTAGTATTAGAAATAATACTACTAAATGTCCAAAAAGTCTCTTAAGTCCAAACTAGTAAAATATCTCAGAGTCAGATAATATTAATAGGATTCATTTTAAGTTCCACAACTACTCTAATTATCTTAGCCAATAATTTCTCAGAGTACACTAGACTAAGTTGATCACAACATAATATTATCCGGAGTAATAAAATACGGGGTATTACAAATAGTTTTTTTCGAATACGATAAAATTTGAATCAAAATTAAATTTGTCCCCGTTTATAACAATAGTATTTTTTTCGTATATACAAAAATTTGAACAAAATTAAAGTTGTACCCGTTTATAACAATAGTATTTTTTTCGTATATAAACAAATTTGAATCAAAATTAAAGTTGTGCTTGTTTATAACAATACTATATTTTTTGTATATAAAAAAATTTGAAACAAAATTAAAGTTGTGTCAATTTTTAGCAATAGTACTTTTTTGGTATATAAAAAAACTCGAATCAAAATTAGAGTTGTGCCCTTGTATAACAATAGTATTTTTTTCGTATATAAAAAATTTGGATTAAAATTAAAGTTGTGCTCGTTTATAACAATAGTATTTATTTCTTATATAAAAAAATTTGAATCAAAATTAAAATTGTCTCCGTTAATAACAATAGAGTTTTTTTTGTATATAAAATATTTTGAATCAAAATTAAAGTTATACCCGTTTATAACAATAGTATTTTTTCGTATATAAAAACATTTGAATCAAAATTAAAGTTGTCCTCGTTTATAACAATTGTATTTTTCTTATATAAACAAATTTAATCAAAATTAAAGTTGTCCCCGTTTATGACAATAGTATTTTTTCTTATATAAAAATTTTTTCAATCAAAATTAAAGGTGTGCCGTTTATAATAATAATATTTTTTTCACATAAATAGACACTCAAAACAATTACACATGATAGTCTTTTAGACTAAAAATAAAGAAAGGGGTCAAAACTGTTTAAAAATAAAATAGAGGAACTGATTTCATGAATGAATCATAATAGAGAGATCAAAACTATAATTTAGCCCTTAAAATATAATAACAATACAATGAAAGAAAGAAAAAATTATTTAACGAACAAAATTTTTTTTTTAAAAGATATATTAAATCGGTGCCTACATTTTTTTTTCTAATATAAAATTATTTGAATCACTATAAATTTTTGTATATAAATATTTTTTTTGGCATTATATACAAATATTTTGAAATTAATAGTAAAGTTGTTTTTGTTATTATTCAATATTTTGATCGTTTGCCATTATAATTGTTTTAATTTGATATTTTTAAAAAACGATAAATTCTTATTTGATCAAAATTTGTTTGTATGGTTGATAGGCATTAATAAAAAATATTTAAAACATTAAAAATCATAAATCAATAAAGGATTGTCGTAACATTATGTCACATTAATGGTACCTAACAAATTTACATAGTCACAATCAATAACATTGATATTAAACAAATTTGATTTTATTTTTTAAAATAAAAATTAATTGAGAATATGCAGATGTAGTAGTGTGAACAAATTTGATTTTATTTCTTAAAATAAAAATTTATTGAGAAGATGCAGATGTAGTAGTGTGACTTTTCAAAAATTTTAACGTATCGTGGACGTTCATAAAAAGTAAAATATCGGTGAATGGATCAATTAATACTAAATGTCAATAAATTTTTGAATGGCGAACAATTTAAGGCAAATTTTTACTATTTTTTTTTTATAAAATGAATATGTCTATTGCTAAGTTATTACAAAATTAGTAAAGTAAAATAAAAAATTTAAATATTAAATTAACAAAAAAAAATTAATATAAAGATATTAGATATTTAATAAAAATGTTTCATAAATCATGTGGTCAATTTCTTTGATGTTAAATTGTAAATTTATATATTAATATTTATTAAAAATTATAATAAAGTAATTTGATTAACCCAATAATTGAAGAAGTATAATAGATTAAAAATCTCATTAAACTCTAAATGGAAAATTCTTGTAATTCATTGCGTTTTATTTTAGAATCTATAAATCAAAAATTAAAAACTAAAAAAAAAGATTTAAACATAATTGTAATTAATTGATAAATGACATATTTTTTGTATTTGAATCAATACTATATTTTGTCTCCATATTTATATTGATGATGCATATTTCTAAAATCTTTATTTTAATGTATAAATTTAAATTAATGACAAATATATTATTCTATAAACACATTAAAATATCTAAAAAAAACTAACACATAATTATTCGTGTATTATTTTGTATTTTCATGAATTACACACATTTATTAAATTATCATTTTAATGATATAAATAACTAATATTTATATCAATAACACATAATCTATTATTCTCGTATTTATATTAATGACTAATATTTGTTCGATAATAGAACTTAAATTTTTTCAAGAAATATATGTTAAATATTTGAAATCATAGTTTCACATATCAATGTCAAAACGTTTTCTCATATTTTAATTAATGGTAACTATAAAGTGTAATAAAAGAAATAGATAGTTTTTATAAAGTGTAATAAAATTTATTAATAATGTAATGATGAATCTATGGTATAAATAATACAAAACAAAAGGAACTTATGTTTAAAATTTAAAATTATTGATTATGATTTTTTTTCTCATAAAGTATATTAAAATTTATTAATCATGTTATGATTTAAAATTTTAATATTATTGATTACGAAATAAAATAATAGCAAATTTAATTTAATATGGTAATGATTTCCTTATTTCGTTAAATGTTTATCTTTTTTATATAAAACATTAATTTTTAAATTTTTTAGTTAAACCTAAAGAAGAAATAGACAATTATCAAGAATATAGCCTTTTATTAAATTGAATATAAAAAACTCAACTTTGATTACAACATAGAAGTTGTAGATCTTCAAACCTTATAATTTGCAACCTCTAATGTTGTAGATCTTCAAACCTCAAAATTTACAGTCTCCTTATTTTCAAGTCCTCTGCTTCCCATCAAATAATAAAATATTATTATTATTATTATTATTATTATTATTATTATTATTATTATTATTATTATTATGTGCTTTACAACTATAACATTTGAGTTGATGAGATGAGGTGACTTTACCCTGCTGTAATATCAGGAAAAATTTAAACATTAGATTATATCTAATTTCATATTACAACAATCTTTAAGAGAGAAAAACATAAAAAACAACTTAAACAAATATAAAAAATTGATTTAGAGTTTTTATTTTAAAATTCAATTTTTAAATTTTAAATAATTTGTTTTCTTTTAAGCAGAATAAGTGAACACTAAATTAGTAGCAAATTATTTTTCATTAATATATTAAAGTTTCAAGATATATACTGATATTATAATTTTTATCCCTTTATTGCAATATAAGTGAACACCAAATGATATTAAAAAATTAAATAAATAAAAAAAAGAAAAAATAAATTTATTATCATTTTTATCCCTTTGTAAAGAAGAAAATAATTAGTGATGGAAAAAGAAAGAAAAAAGGTTGTGTGATTTTGACATGTATAGCATGAAGAGAATATGCTTTTGTGTAAAGCAACTTTTTGTCAAATCAATAACACATTTGCTATCAGAGTTTTGCAATTCCAATGCTCAATTTGGTTGTTTGCAGGGTGCCTCTACCCCATTTTCCATTATTTTTTCAGAAATTGCAATGCTCTTGTAGGATGCCTCTACCCACATTTTCCATATTTTTTCAGACAAACAATTTCATTACTGCATTTCTCAAAATCCTGTCAAATTGAAAAGAAAACATTAGATCAAAAACAAAAATCAATATATGTTCAAATTCATTGCCAATAATTAAATTGTAAAACAAGATTGATATCTACAAAATTGGAACAATCAAAAGTAATGTGTAAGCTAAAAAATTGCAAACTCCCTCTTTGAAAACCATGGGTAATAAATAGAACTATAAAACCATTCAGAGGTGCACCATTGCAACATTTGATATGAAGACAATCATTTAATAAAGTATCCTGTAATAACAAAATAAAGTCATACAATTGTTTAATATAAGATTAAAAGTTCAATATATGCGACTGTGTAAAGAGAAGATGAAAATAAAAACAAATTTTATGAAAGAATATTTTAATCACTAATTCTACCTTTTCTTGAATTGCATCGTGTAGGTTATGTTTATCAGTTGAATTGCCCCGTTAATTTTGACACATGTATCTCCACTTCAAGCTTGTAAGAAACACACAACTCATTTGACAGAAGAAGTAATCCAAAAATTTAACAGTAGACATTAGCACATCTTGCCTTATGATTTAATTGAAAACCTCTACATCTGAGCCCCTTTTATGTTATTCTCCTCCAGATTTTCACATCCATTACCATCCGATAAAGAAACATGTATTTCAATCACAGATTCGAGAAGTACGTCAATGGAATTTATTAAAATAGGAAACCTCATAAAACAACATAATCATTTTTTAATTTCAGTATTAACACACATATATAATAGAAAATAAACATACATTGAAAAACATATAAGTCATTCCTTATTTATCAATACAAACATATAACCCTAAATCAACATAAAACCGTAAATTCTTACCGAGTGATAGGTCGATGAACCAAAACCACTTGTTTTTCCTCACAAACATCATTTCTTTTGTGTAATCGCAAAACAAAACTAACACATCAAAAACAAAAACATAAAAGATTCACTGATCAAAGAAACATCACAACCTTTGAAAGACCCTTGAATACCTCCAATGACTCTTCATCGAAACCCATAAAATCTTGAACACCTTCAAGGATTCTTCATCTAAAATCCCTAAAATAAAAAACATAAAATAAACATAGAACATCAAAAATGTTAAGAACTCTGAACGTGAATCCATAAAAGGAACCATAGACAAAACCCAAATAACCAACTCTAAACATGAACCCAACACAGAACCGAAATAGATCAAGAGAGATGATTTACATGGATAAAAGAAGAAAAGTTATTTCTTTTATAAATAAATAGAAGACATAACCATGTATGCATTTTACATGAAACCAATAAAAGCCAATGACTTTACAATAAACCCGCAGAAGAGGTGCGTTCAGATAAATAGACCCGCAAAAGAGTTTGCAATATTGAAATAAATTCGTAAAACACAAAATGAGCACTACATAAGGAAAACAATATAAACCAGCAAAAACTGAGAAGTAAATCTCAAACCTTTCCAATACAATAACAATAGTACTTATTTAAAACATCCAAGGCCAGCATCAAGATGACCAACAAATCCCATAGCAAGTCTGTGAAAATAATAACCTTTACAATATCAAAGAAATATAACAGTCATATAATCTAAGTTTGTAATACATAAATTAAACCCCATACATATAAATCTCAAAAAGAAGAAATTTTACATAAGAAAATCTCATCAATACAATCAAATACCTTACAAAACCCTAAACACTAAACACAAATATGTGATTTAAAACCCAAAATTGGAAAAACTACTTGCCTGTCGAAGATGACCGGAAAATAGATCTTCATCTTCTTTATTTGAAATCCAATACACAACCCAAAAGTGAAAAATCCATTAATACGAATCAAAACAGTGAAAACCTCAAAAACTAAAAACAAATCACAGAACAAACCAAACACTCTTTTTGATCCTTCTTCTGTTCTGCCTCTTTCGCATATCATAGTAAAATTGTCGGAAACGTCGCCGCCATCTTTCTTCATTCCTGAAACACCAAAAATCTTAGGTTAAAACAAAATAACATAAGCCCTACAAAAATAGATTTCTCTATTTCTGTAAATCGTTCCAAAAAAAAGTTATTTTTGTTAAAGAAAAGAAAGAGAAAAAAGAAGGATAGGAGGACAAAGGTAGAGGAAGAGAGAAGATGAAGAAAGAGGAGGAAGAATGAGAGAGTAGAAGGACAAGCATCATTGTGGAAGAAGGAAAAAGAAAGGGCTGAATGGGACTCTGAAAAGACATAGTTGGGAGAAAGACAAAAAAGTATTTTTCAATTGGTATCAGTTTGAAAAAGGTAAACATTTGGTCTCAAAGTAATTCTAATTGGTATAAATATAAGTGTAAAGTAAATACAATCAGTACATATGGAACCGAAAAGTACAACCAAATTGTAAATATAAGTCAAATTTAACCAATTTGCAGAAATAGTTAGAAAAAAATAAATTTTAGACACATTTTACCCCAAAATTCAATAGGTGGCAATTTAAGAGGAAGGGGCAAAATCAATTTTTCCATAATATTAACTTTTCATATATTATAGATTCTTGATCAATGTTTTACCCTGTTGGGGATGAAATTAACGTCGGCTTCATTCCTTTCCGTTGTGATGAACTCTGCGCCCTCCATTACTTTCTAGTCATTTTAAAGTAACCAATTAAACAGATATATATATATATATATATATATATATATATATATATATATATATATATATATATATCATTGTAGTTCTAAATTAATTTTGAATAATTGATTTTAGTAAATTAACTACTTGATTATATTGTGCAGATTGGAGCACATGAAGATAAAGGAGGTAGCATGTCAAGCCAAAATGATTGGTACTGCAATAACATTTACAGGAACATTGTTAATGGCCCTATACAAATGTCCGGTAGTTAGTGTTGTGAAGTCATCTATTAATCATGCTACCAGTCAGCCTGAGATTGTGAACGATCCCGGTAATAGATGGATCATAGGAACATGTTTCCTCCTCATCGGTTGCACTGGCTTTTCCGCCTTTTTACATATTGCAGGCCATAACTTTGAGAAAGTACCCTGCATCGATGTCGCTGGCAACCTGGGTTTGTTTCGTTGGCGCACTTCAAAACTTTGTGGTTACAATATTTGCGGAGCGTCACAACTCTCATGCTTAGGCTCTTGGCTGGGATTCACAACTCTTCGCCCCGGCATATGCGGTTAGTATAACTCCGGACCAATTGACACTAAGTGTGATCAAACTTGGCGCACTTAAATTTATTTGTTTATATGAGAAAGTTGAGTGTTTTGTGCTTTGTGATTACAGGGGATAGTTACATCAGGAGTGCAATATTACATACAAGGGGTGGTTACGAAAACTCGGGGTCCAGTTATTGTAACTGCTTTTAATCCGTTGCGCATGATCGTTGTAACGGCCTTCGTGTGCACCATTCTTTCATAGAAGCTCTTTCTTGGAAGTATAATTGGAGCAGTTGTGGTGGCTGTTGGGCTTTGTCTAGTTGTGTGGGGAAAATCAAAAGAGTAGAAAACCCGGGATGATATTCATATGACAGAATCACCTATGAAGGAGAACCCAGCATGGTTTTAAATTGCGAACCGAATTACCTGATGCGGTCGCAATATTGCGGTTGCGGTAGTGTCCGCATCCGCATCAGACCACAATTCCGGTGTGATTGGAATTATATAAATTAATTGATTTATTTGAGTTATTTGGATTAATTGATTTATTGGACTTACTTGAAATAATTGATTTATTTGGTTTATTTTAGTTAATTGATTTATTTGATTAATTGATTTGTTTAAATTATTTTATTTGGTAGAATAAAATATGAAATTGGTAGAATTAGTAATTGTGCCTAATTATAGGAATGCGAATAGTAAGTGTGAGAGTAGGTTAGTAAGCCCAATAGAAAATTGAAATTGTTAGGGTTTAACAAAATAAAAGAAAGTGGATAGAATAGAAATAAAAAGTTGAAAAAAGGCTAGAAGAGAAGAGAGGAGAAGAGAAGAGGAACCAAGAACAAAAGCTAGAAGTCCAAGAAAAATCAAGGTAAGGGTGGGTTAGGTTGAAACCACTAAATTTTTATGAATTTGAAATTGTTAGGCCGAAGATGAGTCGCCGGGTATTTTAAGAGATTATGTTACTGGCTTTTTTCGAGTAATGATAATAGTTTATTATATATGAATTTCAATCTCGATTTTTCTATATTAACTTAATTGACTAAACTATATTGTATAACATTTACAGAATAACTAGTAACTAAATCAGTGCGTTCGCACGCGCATGTCTTGTCGAGGATTTTATGTTATGGACGCGTAATTGTTAATCAAATTGAAAAAAATGGTAAAATTATAAAAATAGATATGATTGAAATTAAAAATTTGTATTGGTAAGTATAAGAAAATGTTGTGTGTCCTAAAAAAAAAGGAGTTAAATTAATTATTGGTATAAATTCAAATAATGCAATGATGATTGAAATTATCAAACAAAAAATATTAATCAATAGGTAGACCAAAAACAAATGAAACTAAATTTAGATTGAAATTAAATAAAATTAAGAATTAATTGTGTTAGATAAAAATATTATTTGTTAGAATTGTTGGTATACACTTCACCCTATAAGTGGTGATATATATGTAACAATAGTTAAGGAATGGAAAAAAAATAAGTTAATACGGTTTTGTGTGTGCATTTGTTTGCAAACTGTCATAAAATTTTAAAGTTGAAAATAGAAAAAAAATAAGAATAATAGTAAATTTAAGTTGAAATAGTAATACATGTATAAGATGAAAGGTAAAAAACAATATCAATAATAATATGATTAAAAACACTATTGAAACTTGTATTAGATGAATTAATCGTTTAGGTTTTTTAAACAAATAAGACAATTATGTTATAAGAGATAATATAATAGTCGATAAATTTCTATTATTCAATATTTGAACCAATAGTAAAGTCGATCCCGTTTATAACAATAGTAATTATTTTCGTATATAAAAATATTTTAATCAACAATATATTTTTTCCGTATATAAATATTAGTTTCGTTTTGACACAATTTATACAAAAAAAATTGAATGAACAGTAAAGTTGTTTCCGTATATAAAAAAATTTGAATCAAATGCAAAGTTGTGCCCGTTTATAACAATTGTATTTGTTTCATATATAAAATAATTTGAATCAAGATTAAAGGTGTCCCCATTTATAACAATAGTAATTTTTTTTTGTATATAAAAATATTTGAATCAAAATTAAAACGAGATATGTTATTAATCATATTAATTTTTTTTCATATTGTTCATATTTTTGAATTTTAAAATTTTAACTTATCTATTTATAAGAATTATATTTAGAAGTAAATGATTTTATGGATTACTTTTGATTTTTTCGGATCTGCAGATCAGGAATAATTCTTGATATGCACATCCAGAACAAATTAACGTTTTTTTAAAAAATGGTGCGTCTGGATGTGCATATTCAGAAATTGAGGGTAAAAAGGGAATTTTGCGTGGTGCCTAAGAAACTCATGTGGTGTATTAAGAAATCCTCGAAAAAAATTTGAATCAAAATTAAAGTTGTGTCCGTTTATAACAATAGTATTTTTTCTTATATAATAAAATTTGAATCAAAATTAAAGTTGTGCTCGTTTATAACAATAGTATTTGTTTCGTGTAAAAAATAATCTGAATCAAGATTAAAGTTGTGCCCGTTTATAACAATAAATTATTTTTGTATATACAAAAATTGAATCAAAATTAAAGTTGTACCCGTTTATAACAATAGTGTCACATCCACATATATAATCCATACATCAAAGCATAAATTATATATATGAATCCAAGTATTTGGTATTGAAATACAATAAGTTCCTAGTTAACACATTATACACATAAATGCCTCTAATACAACACAAAAGCTAAGGCATTACATATACAAGATGTTCCAACAACGATAAAAACTAAGAACTAGATCAATGCAATGATCTCAAAATAAAACGTCATAGCGGAAGCCATGCCATCCCAAAAACCACGAACCGGAAGGAAAAGTCAAACCACTTTATCCTTACCCGTCGCCGAACCTGCAGGACCTGTGATGTAAACAACAACAGCGGGATGAGATACATCAAATCTCAGTGAGTTCCCTATCTTATGGATTCTCTCGGATTATTCATGGTTCTAACAATCCTAGCTCAAGTCCGGGGAAGGGAAGTGACTTTGAGCACACACACACACACTATATGGAAACATGTCATGAGTTCATCAACCCACAATATCACTAATCGGTAACCATGCCAAGGTATCCCCTATTCCCGTCCTCTTCTACGTCTAGAAGTCGACCCGGGTCATGGATCCTTGCAACCTACTTGACATACGAATGGATTCGGGTTCTACGGGCTTTTTACCGTTATGAACCGTCACTTTACACGGGCCTTTTACCGTCAGAAGCATTCACCCAACGGGCGCCATTCGTACAACACGGGGAATCAAACCTGCCAAGTAGTTGTGCATCCATTTCAGAGGAGTCCAAGACTCATGAAACTACACTCAATAAAATAATCCGGTTACGATTACGTGATCATATACAACACCACGATTGTATTCGACAATCACAAGGCTATAATGCCGCTCGGCCTCACATGCCGGTTCAAATCCACAAGGTTTACCACATGTTCCATACTAGTGTTTCCAACTTCTAAATTCTCCTATAGTTCATAAGGGTTTTCCTCACTCTTACTATTTCATATTTTGACATGCATACATATTCAAACATGCTTAACAATAAGAGAAAATAGGTAAACATAAGTCAATTGCGTAATAGAATCACATAACAACATATCATAAATCAATACTTTTTATTGGGTAGAGGGTCGTCGTGGCTTTCTAACGGTACCAAGAACGCCCCGATCCGAGTTACGGATCAAAAGTTATGAAGGAAACAAAACTGCACAAACTAACGTGTTCGCTAGGCGAACCTCCCAGCGAGCGTTCGCTTCCGCCTTCGCTAGGAGAAGCTTCTGGCGAATGAACAAACAGAACAAAACAGACATAAAGTTCGCTTCGCGAATAAGCTGGCGAACCTTCGCCTCGCCCTTCGCTTTGCGAGCAAGCTGGCGAGTAATTAGACAGAATACTCCCAGACCCAAAACACCATAAGTTCGCTAGGCGAACAACTGGCGAACCTTCGCCTTCACCTTCGCTAGGCGAATGTGCCAGCGAACAACTAGGCAGTAAGTTCCCATATTCAAAACACACTAAGTTCGCTAGGCGAACATGCCAGCGAACCTTCGCTAGGCGAACGTTCGGGTTCGCTAGGCGAACCCTCGATTGCTGTTCGCTGGGCTTCGCCCCAGGTTCGCTAGGCGAACCCTGCGAACCAGAACTTCTCCCAGCTGCTGTTCTTCACTTCCAAGTCATAATTTCTCCATCAAAACATAACCCAATAATACCCACATGATCTCAACTCAGTATAGACATGATAACAAGCATTCAACAACATTTATAACAAGATTCAACCATAAAATTCCATATTTTTCATAATCTAACCTAACTCAATCTTTCTCTAAAATTCTCTAATAGTGGTACTAACTAGAACCCACCTTCAAATAGAGCAAGATGAAGATGATTGAGAAGTTTGGGTGAAGATTTGAGGAGTGGATGATGAAGTTGATGATGATCTTGAACTTTCTCTTCAATTTCCTCTTTTCTCTCCTTTCCTTTCTTTCTTCTTTCTTTCCTCTCCCTTTCTCTATTTCTTTCTATCTTAGGTAAATGGAAGGAAAAGAAATATAGTAACTTAGTATTAGAAATAATACTACTAAATGTCCAAAAAGTCTCTTAAGTCCAAACTAGTAAAATATCTCAGAGTCAGATAATATTAATAGGATTCATTCTAAGTTCCACAGCTACTCTAATTATCTTAGCCAATAATTTCTTAGAGTACACTAGACTAAGTTGATCACAACATAATATTATCCGGAGTAATAAAATACGGGGTATTACATCCTCCCCCCCTTAAATAGATATTCGCCCTCGAATTTAAAGTTTACCTGAACAGATGAGGGTAAACATCCCGCATTTCCGATTCAAGTTCCCAAGTTGCATCTCCCGGATGCGTTACATCCCACTGTACCTTAACGAGAGGAATATCCTTGTTCCTTAATACTTTCGTCTCTCTCTTCCCACAATGCGGCTCGGTTGAGGTTCAAACGTCAAATCCGCTTCTATTTCAATAGTATCCGGTAGAATCGGCTGAAGAGGATTTGGAACAAATCTCCGAAGCTGAGATACATGAAAAACATCATGCATTTCCGACAGAGAATGCGGTAAGGCCAACCTGTAAGCTACTTCATCAATCCTTTCTAAGATCTGATACGGTCCCACGTATCTCGGGATTAACTTGCGTGACTTAAACGGTCCTTTCAATCTCAATCTAGGAGTAACTTTCAAAAAGACATGGTCACCTTCTTCGAATTCCAAAGGTCTCCTTCGATTGTTTGCATAACTCTTTTGTCGATCTTGGGCTTGCTTAATTTTCTCGCGAATCATTCGAATCTTTTCCGTAGTCTCTTGGATGATTTCGGGTCCTAAGATTCTATCTTCCCCAACTTCCGCCCAACACAAAGGTGTTCTACATTTTCGCCCATACAACGCTTCATACGGAGCTATACCGATACTAGCATGATAACTATTGTTATAAGAGAACTAAATTAATGGTAGAAGTTCTTTCCAATTCACTTTACTTTCGAACACACAAGCTCTCAACATATCTTCCATCGTTTGTATCGTTCGCTCAGTCTGTCCATCCATCTGCGGATGATTAGACGTGCTCAAACGCAACTTCGTCCCCATAGCTTGTTGAAAAACTTTCCAAACTTTGAAGTAAAATTTCGGATCTCTGTCCGACACAATATTAGAAGGAATACCGTGCAATCTTACAATTTCCGCAATAAACAACCTTGCAAGATGACTTGCCTTGAAAGTAGTCTTCACGGCCAAGAAGTGTGCAGATTTCGTTAGTCGATCTACAATCACCCAAATTGAATCATAACCACCTTGCGTACGGGGCAAACCTACTGCAAAGTCCATAGAAATGCTATCCCATTTCCAAACTGGAATTTCTAAAGGTTGCAACATACCGCCCGGTCTTTGGTGTTCAATCTTAACCTGTTGGCATACTGCCCATTCAGACACATACATCACACATCCTTTTCCATTCCAGCCCACCAATAGTCCTTCTTCAAATCCTGATACATCTTCGAAGAACCAGGATGTATCGTAAAAGTACCTTTATGAGCTTCATCCAAAATTTTTCTTCTTAACATTGCATCATTCGGAACACAAATTCTTTGGTCGAACATAATTATTCCATCTTGGGTCCATACAAACTGAAGATTAAGATCTCTAAAATTCTCCAACAATGCATACTCCAAAACCATCAATTTCGCGCCATGAACTAATTTCCGACTTAACGCATCTGCTACCTTATTCGCTTTTCCTGGATGATACTTCAATTCTAAATCATAATCTTTTAAGTACTCCCTCCATCTTCGTAGTCGCATATTTAACTCCTTTTGGTCAAATAAATATTTCAAACTCTTATGGTCACTAAACATTCCAAAACGTACCCCATACAAATAATGCCGCCACACCTTTAGTGTAAAAACAACCGCCGCCAATTCCAGATCGTGAGTTGGATAATTCTGCTCATGAATTTTCAATTGTCGGGAGGCAAAAGCTACCACTTGATTTTCTTGCATTAACACGCCTCCTAAACCCATCTTTGGCGCGTCACAAAACACTTCACACAAGTTGTTAGGATCAGGAATGATTAACACCGGAGCCGTTGTCAATCTTTCCTTCAACTTCATGAAACTTTGCTCACAACCCGAAACCCACTCAAAAGCAAAATCTTTGCGAGTAAGCTTCGTCATCGGTAAAGCCAACTGAGAGAAACCTTCGATAAACCTCCTATAGTAACCTGCCAACCCTAAGAAACTTCTGACTTCCGAAGCATTTCTCGGCCTCTCCCAATTTATCACTGCTTCTACCTTCGACGGATCCACTGTGACACCACCTTGTGATATAACGTGACCAAGAAACTTAACTTCTACCATCCAAAATTGACACTTGCTTAATTTAGCAAAAAGTTGCTTCTCTTGCAACACGGATAACACAATTCTCAGATGTTCCCCGTGCTCTTGTGAAGTACGAGAATAAATAAGAATATCGTCAATGAAGATTACAACAAACTGGTCCAAGTAAGCTTGAAATATACGGTTCATAAAGTCCATAAAAATGGCTGGAGCATTTGTCACACCGAAAGGCATCACTAAGAATTCGTAATGGCCATAACGGGTCCTAAATGCAGTCTTAGGTACATCGAAACTCTTCACTCGGATTTGGTGATAACCCGACCTCAAATCAATCTTCGAGAACACGCAGGCTCCTTTCAATTGATCCAAAAGGTCGTCTATCCTGGCAAGGGATACTTGTTCTTAATGGTGACTTTATTCAGCTGACGTTAGTTAATTCACAATTGCATCTCACCGTCCTTCTTCTTTACTAACAAAACGGGGGCTCCCCGCGGTGAGACACTAGTTCTAACAAAAGCTTAGCCAAAAGCTCTTCCAATTGTTCCTTCAATTCTCTCAATTCAAGCGGTGGCATCCGATACGGAGAAACGGATATAGGAGCATTTCCCGGTACCAGGTCAATAGAAAATTCCACTTCCCTCTCCTGAGGAAGAGAAGTGACTTCTTCGGGGGAAACTTCTGAAATCACACCGGCTACCGGAAATACACAATTTCACACATCAAAGGCGTCTCAACCATGTAACCCTGCCTCAGCTGTTGGAATTCAAACTCTCTTCGGATCCTCAAAGAACTAGGAAGGTACTTTTCCATAAAAATAGCCCTGAACTGCTCCCACACTTTAGGTACACCTTGCATAGTCATAAAAACTGAAGCAACATCCCACCATATCCTAGCAGGACCTCTCAGTGAGTGAGAAGCAAACACTACCTTGTTCTCCTCACTACAGCCAATTATCAGAAAGATTCTCTCCATGCCAGCAATCCAGTCATGAGCTTTCACAGGATCCAATCCGCCATGAAATTCTGGAGGATTCATGCGGAGGAAATCCCGAAAACTTCCACCTACAACATTTGGAACAACCTCCTGAGGATGAAGGCCTCCATTCATCCGTTGCACCATCTATTGCATGAACTGGTTCTGCTGCTGCAGCATCTGTTGTACAAACTGATACAAAAGAGCATTCTCATCGCCGCTCGGCGGATTCGTCCCAGATGGAGGATAAGTGGGTCTACCACGATTGCTTCTGCGTCCGCCAACCATGTTCCTAAATGTCATATAGATAGGATTAAGTTGATCAGGCTCAATACCATACATATAACACTTAAGACCAATAGCGACACAACGCATATGAAACGGAAAGAAACTACTTATACTATTTCATGGCTAGGTCGAGGATACGACCTGCTTTGATACCAACTGTCACACCCACATATATAATCCATACATCAAAGCATAAATTATATATATGAATCCAAGTATTTGGTATTGAAATACAATAAGTTCCTAGTTAACACATTATACACATAAATGCCTCTAATACAACACAAAAGCTAAGGCATTACATATACAAGATGTTCCAACAACGATAAAAACTAAGAACTAGATCAATGCAATGATCTCAAAATAAAACGTCATAGCGGAAGCCATGCCATCCCAAAAACCACGAACAGGAAGGAAAAGTCAAACCACTTTATCCTTACCCGTCGCCGAACCTGCAGGACCTGTGATGTAAACAACAACAGTGGGGTGAGATACATCAAATCTCAGTGAGTTACCTATCTTATGGATTCTCTCGGATTATTCATGGTTCTAACAATCCTAGCTCAAGTCCGGGGAAGGGAAGTGACTTTGAGCACACACACACTATATGGAAACATGTCATGAGTTCATCAACCCACAATATCACTAATCGGTAACCATGCCAAGGTATCCCATATTCCCGTCCTCTTCTACGTCTAGAAGTCGACCCGGGTCATGGATCCTTGCAACCTACTTGACATACGAATGGATTCGGGTTCTACGGGCTTTTTACCGTTATGAACCGTCACTTTACACGGGCCTTTTACCGTCAGAAACATTCACCCAACGGGCGCCATTCGTACAGCACGGGGAATCAAACCTGCCAAGTAGTTGTGCATCCATTTCAGAGGAGTCCAAGACTCATGAAACTACACTCAATAAAATAATCCGGTTACGATTACGTGATCATATACAACACCACGATTGTATTCGACAATCACAAGGCTATAATGTCGTTCGGCCTCACATGTCGGTTCAAATCCACAAGGTTTACCACATGTTCCATACTAGTGTTTCCAACTTCTAAATTCTCCTATAGTTCATAAGGGTTTTCCTCACTCTTACTATTTCATATTTTGACATGCATACATATTCAAACATGCTTAACAATAAGAGAAAATAGGTAAACATAAGTCAATTGCGTAATAGAATCACATAACAACATATCATAAATCAATACTTTTTATTGGGTAGAGGGTCGTCGTGGCTTTCTAACGGTACCAAGAACGCCCGGATCCGAGTTACAGATCAAAAGTTATGAAGGAAACAAAACTGCACAAACTAACGTGTTCGCTAGGCGAACCTCCCAGCGAGCGTTCGCTTCCGCCTTCGCTAGGAGAAACCTCTAACGAATGAACAAACAGAACAAAACAGACATAAAGTTCGCTTCGCGAATAAGCTGGCGAACCTTCGCCTCGCCCTTCGCTTCGCGAGCAAGCTGGCGAGTAATTAAACAGAATACTCCTAGACCCAAAACACCATAAGTTCGCTAGGCGAACAACTGGCGAACCTTCGCCTTCACCTTCGCTAGGCGAATGTGCCAGCGAACAACTAGGCAGTAAGTTCCCATATTCAAAACACACTAAGTTCGCTAGGCGAACATGCCAGCGAATCTTCGCAAGGCGAACGTTCGGGTTCGCTAGGCGAACCCTCGATTGCTGTTCGCTGGGCTTCGCCCCAGGTTCGCTAGGCGAACCCTGCGAACCAGAACTTCTCCCAGCTGTTGTTCTTCACTTCCAAGTCATAATTTCTCCATCAAAACATAACCCAATAATACCCACATGATCTAAACTCAGTATAGACATGATAACAAGCATTCAACAACATTTATAACAAGATTCAACCATAAAATTCCATATTTTTCATAATCTAACCTAACTCAATCTTTCTCTAAAATTCTCTAATAGTGGTACTAACTAGAACCCACCTTCAAATAGAGCAAGATGAAGATGATTGAGAAGTTTGGGTGAAGATTTGAGGAGTGGATGATGAAGTTGATGATGATCTTGAACTTTCTCTTCAATTTCCTCTTTTCTCTCCTTTCCTTTCTTTCTTCTTTCTTTCCTCTCCCTTTCTCTATTTCTTTCTATCTTAGGCAAATGGAAGGAAAAGAAATATAGTAACTTAGTATTAGAAATAATACTACTAAATGTCCAAAAAGTCTCTTAAGTCCAAACTAGTAAAATATCTCAGAGTCAGATAATATTAATAGGATTCATTCTAAGTTCCACAGCTACTCTAATTATCTTAGCCAATAATTTCTCAGAGTACACTAGACTAAGTTGATCACAACATAATATTATCCGGAGTAATAAAATACGGGGTATTACAAATAGTTTTTTTCGAATATGATAAAATTTGAATCAAAATTAAATTTGTTCCCGTTTATAACAATAGTATTTTTTTCGTATATACAAAAATTTGAACAAAATTAAAGTTGTACCCGTTTATAACAATAGTATTTTTTTCGTATATAAACAAATTTGAATCAAAATTAAAGTTGTGCCTGTTTATAACAATACTATATTTTTTGTATATAAAAAAATTTGAAACAAAATTAAAGTTGTGTCAATTTATAGCAATAGTACTTTTTTGGTATATAAAAAAACTCGAATCAAAATTAAAGTTGTGCCCTTGTATAACAATAGTATTTTTTTCGTATATAAAAAATTTGGATTAAAATTAAAGTTGTGCTCGTTTATAACAATAGTATTTATTTCTTATATAAAAAAATTTGAATCAAAATTAAAATTGTCTCCGTTAATAACAATAGAGTTTTTTTTGTATATAAAATATTTTGAATCAAAATTAAAGTTATACCCGTTTATAACAATAGTATTTTTTCGTATATAAAAACATTTGAATCAAAATTAAAGCTATCCTCGTTTATAACAATTGTATTTTTCTTATATAAACAAATTTAATCAAAATTAAAGTTGTCCCCGTTTATGACAATAGTATTTTTTCTTATATAAAAATTTTTTCAATCAAAATTAAAGGTGTGCCGTTTATAATAATAATATTTTTTTCACATAAATAGACACTCAAAACAATTACACATGATAGTCTTTTAGACTAAAAATAAAGAAAGGGGTCAAAACTGTTTAAAAATAAAATAGAGGAATTGATTTCATGAATGAATCATAATAGAGAGATCAAAACTATAATTTAGCCCTTAAAATATAATAACAATAAAATGAAAGAAAGAAAAAATTATTTAACGAACAAAATTTTTTTTTTAAAAGATATATTAAATCGGTGCCTACATTTTTTTTTCTAATATAAAATTATTTGAATCACTATAAATTTTTGTATATAAATATTTTTTTTGGCATTATATACAAATATTTTGAAATTAATAGTAAAGTTGTTTTTGTTATTATTCAATATTTTGATCGTTTACCATTATAATTGTTTTAATTTGATATTTTTAAAAAACGATAAATTCTTATTTGATCAAAATTTCTTTGTATGGTTGATAGGCATTAATAAAAAATATTTAAAACATTAAAAATCATAAATCAATAAAGGATTGTCGTAACATTATGTCACATTAATGGTACCTAACAAATTTACATAGTCACAATCAATAACATTGATATTAAACAAATTTGATTTTATTTTTTAAAATAAAAATTAATTGAGAATATGCAGATGTAGTAGTGTGAACAAATTTGATTTTATTTCTTAAAATAAAAATTTATTGAGAAGATGCAGATGTAGTAGTGTGACTTTTCAAAAATTTTAACGTATCGTGGACGTTCATAAAAAGTAAAATATCGGTGAATGGATCAATTAATACTAAATGTCAATAAATTTTTGAATGGTGAACAATTTAAGGCAAATTTTTACTATTTTTTTTTATAAAATGAATATGTCTATTGCTAAGTTATTACAAAATTAGTAAAGTAAAATAAAAAATTTAAATATTAAATTAACAAAAAAAAATTAATATAAAGATATTAGATATTTAATAAAAATGATTCATAAATCATGTGGTCAATTTCTTTGATGTTAAATTGTAAATTTATATATTAATATTTATTAGAAATTATAATAAAGTAATTTGATTAACCCAATAATTGAAGAAGTGTAATAGATTAAAAATCTCATTAAACTCTAAATGGAAAATTCTTGTAATTCATTGCGTTTTATTTTAGAATCTATAAATCAAAAATTAAAAACAAAAAAAAAGATTTAAACATAATTGTAATTAATTGATAAATGACATTTTTTTTGTATTTGAATCAATACTATATTTTGTCTCCATATTTATATTGATGATGCATATTTCTAAAATCTTTATTTTAATGTATAAATTTAAATTAATGACAAATATATTATTCTATAAACACATTAAAATATCTAAAAAAAACTAACACATAATTATTCGTGTATTATTTTGTATTTTCATGAATTACACACATTTATTAAATTATCATTTTAATGATATAAATAACTAATATTTATATCAATAACACATAATCTATTATTCTCGTACTTATATTAATGACTAATATCGTTTTCTCATATTTTGATTAATGGTAACTATAAAGTGTAATAAAAGAAATAGATAGTTTTTATAAAGTGTAATAAAATTTATTAATAATGTAATGATGAATCTATGGTATAAATAATACAAAACAAAAGTAACTTATGTTTAAAATTTAAAATTATTGATTATGATTTTTTTTCTCATCAAGTGTAATAAAATTTATTAATCATATTATGATTTAAAATTTTAATATTATTGATTACGAAATAAAATAATAGCAAATTTAATTTAATATGGTAATGATTTCCTTATTTTGTTAAACGTTTATTTTTTTTATATAAAACATTAATTTTTAAATTTTTTTAGTTAAACCTAAAGAAGAAATAGACAATTATCAAGAATATAGCCTTTTATTAAATTGAATATAAAAAATCAACTTTGATTACAACATAGAAGTTGTAGATCTTCAAACCTCATAATTTGCAACCTCTAATGTCGTAGATCTTCAAACCTCAAAATTTACAGTCTCCTTATTTTCAAGTCCTCTGCTTCCCATCAAATAATAAAATATTATTATTATTATTATTATTATTATTATTATTTTTATTATTATGTGCTTTACAACTATAACATTTGAGTTGATGAGATGAGGTGACTTTACCCTGCTGTAATATCAGGAAAAATTTAAACATTAGATTATATCTAATTTCATATTACAACAATCTTTAAGAGAGAAAAAAATAAAAAACAACTTAAACAAATATAAAAAATTGATTTAGAGTTTTTATTTTAAAATTCAATTTTTAAATTTTAAATAATTTGTATTCTTTTAAGCAGAATAAGTGAACACTAAATTAGTAGAAAATTATTTTTCATTAATATATTAAAGTTTCAAGATATATACTGATATTATAATTTTTATCCCTTTATTGCAATATAAGTGAACACCAAATGATATTAAAAAATTAAATAAATAAGAAAAAGAAAAAACAAATTTATTATCATTTTTATCCCTTTGTAAAGAAGAAAATAATTAGTGATGGAAAAAGAAAGAAAAAAGGTTGTGTGATTTTGACATGTATAGCATGAAGACAATATGCTTTTGTGTAAAGCAACTTTTTGTCAAATCAATAACACATTTGCTATTAGAGTTTTGCAATTCCAATGCTCAATTTGGTTGTTTGCAGGGTGCCTCTACCCCAATTTCCATTATTTTTTCAGAAATTGCAATGCTCTTGTAGGATGCCTCTACCCACATTTTCCATATTTTTTCAGAAAAACAATTTCATTACTGCATTTCTCAAAATCCTGTCAAATTGAAAAGAAAACATTAGATCAAAAACAAAAATCAATATATGTTCAAATTCATTGCCAATAATTAAATTGTAAAACAAGATTGATATCTACAAAATTGGAACAATCAAAAGTAATGTGTAAGCTAAAAAATTGCAGACTCCCTCTTTGAAAACCATGGGTAATAAATAGAACTATAAAACCATTCAGAGGTGCACCATCGCAACATTTGATATGAAGACAATCATTTAATAAAGTATCCTGTAATAACAAAATAAAGTCATACAATTGTTTAATATAAGATTAAAAGTTCAATATATGCGACTGTGTAAAGAGAAGATGAAAATAAAAACAAATTTTATGAAAGAATATTTTAATCACTAATTCTACCTTTTCTTGAATTGCATCGTGTAGGTTATGTTTATCAGTTGAATTGCCCCGTTAATTTTGACATATGTATCTCCACTTCAAGCTTGTAAGAAACACACAACTCATTTGACAAAAGAAGTAGTCCAAAAATTTAACAGTAGACATTACCACATCTTGCCTTATGATTTAATTGAAAACCTCTACATCTGAGCCCCTTTTATGTTATTCTCCTCCAGATTTTCAGATCCATTACCATCCGATAAAGAAACATGTATTTCAATCACAGATTCGAGAAGTACGTCAATGGAATTTATTAAAATAGGAAACCTCATAAAACAACATAATCATTCTTTAATTTCAGTATTAACACACATATATAATAGAAAATAAACATACATTGAAAAACATATAAGTCATTCCTTATTTATCAATACAAACATATAACCCTAAATCAACATAAAACCGTAAATTCTTACCGAGTGATAGGTCGATGAACCAAAACCACTTGTTTTTCCTCACAAACATCATTTCTTTTGTGTAATCGCAAAACAAAACTAACACATCAAAAACAAAAACATAAAAGGTTCACTGATCAAAGAAACATCACAACCTTTGAAAGACCCTTGAATACCTCCAATGACTCTTCATCGAAACCCATAAAATCTTGAACACCTTCAAGGATTCTTCATCTAAAATCCCTAAAATAAAAAACATAAAATAAACATAGAACATCAAAAATGTTAAGAACTCTGAACATGAATCCATAAAAGGAACCATAGACAAAACCCAAATAACTAACTCTAAACATGAACCCAACACAGAACCGAAATAGATCAAGAGAGATGATTTACATGGATAAAAGAAGAAAAGTTATTTCTTTTATAAATAAATAGAAGACATAACCATGTATGCATTTTACATGAAACCAATAAAAGCCAATGACTTTACAATAAACCCGCAGAAGAGGTGCGTTCAGATAAATAGACCCGCAAAAGAGTTTGCAATATTGAAATAAATTCGTAAAACACAAAATGAACACTACATAAGGAAAACAATATAAACCAGCAAAAACTGAGAAGTAAATCTCAAACCTTTCCAATACAATAACAATAGTACTTATTTAAAACATCCAAGGCCAGCATCAAGATGACCAACAAATCCCATAGCAAGTCTGTGAAAATAATAACCTTTACAATATCAAAGAAATATAACAGTCATATAATCTAAGTTTGTAATACATAAATTAAACCCCATACATATAAATCTCAAAAAGAAGAAATTTTGCATAAGAAAATCTCATCAATACAATCAAATACCTTACAAAACCCTAAACACTAAACACAAATATGTGATTTAAAACCCTAAATTGGAAAAACTACTTGCCTGTCGAAGATGACCGGAAAATAGATCTTCATCTTCTTTATTTGAAATCCAATACACAACCCAAAAGTGAAAAATCCATTAATACGAATCAAAACAGTGAAAACCTCAAAAACTAAAAACAAATCACAGGACAAACCAAACACTCTTTTTGAGCTTTCTTCTGTTCTGCCTCTTTCGCATATCATAGTAAAATTGTCGGAAACGTCGCTGCCATCTTTCTTCATTCCTGAAACACCAAAACTCTTAGGTTAAAACAAATTAACATAAACCCTGCAAAAATAGATTTCTCTATTTCTGTAAATCGTTCCAAAAAAAAGTTATTTTTGTTAAAGAAAAGAAAGAGAAAAAAGAAGGATAGGAGGACAAAGGTAGAGGAAGAGAGAAGATGAAGAAAGAGGAGGAAGAATGAGAGAGTAGAAGGACAAGCATCATTGTGGAAGAAGGAAAGAGAAAGGGCTGAATGGGACTCTGAAAAGACATAGTTGGGAGAAAGACAAAAAAGTATTTTTCAATTGGTATCAGTTTGAAAAAGGTAAACATTTGGTCTCAAAGTAATTCTAATTGGTATAAATATAATTGTAAAGTAAATACAATCAGTACATATGGAACCGAAAAGTACAACCAAATTGTAAATATAACTCAAATTTAACCAATTTGCAGAAATAGTTAGAAAAAAATAAATTTTAGACACATTTTACCCCAAAATTCAATAGGTGGCAATTTAAGAGGAAGGGGCAAAATCAATTTTTCTACAATATTAACTTTTCTTATATTAGAGATTCTTGATCAATGTTTTACCCTGTTGGGGATGAAATTAACGTCGGCTTCATTCCTTTCCTTTGTGATGAACTTTGCGCCCTCCATTACTTTCTAGTCATTTTAAAGTAACCAATTAAACAGATATATATATCATCGTAGTTCTAAATTAATTTTGAATAATTGATTTTAGTAAATTAACTACTTGATTATATTGTGCAGATTGGAGCACATGAAGATAAAGGAGGTAGCATGTCAAGCCAAAATGATTGGTACTGTAATAACATTTATAGGAACATTGTCAATGGCCCTATACAAATGTCCGGTAGTTAGTGTTGTGAAGTCATCTATTAATCATGCTACCAGTCAGCTTGAGATTGTGAACGATTCCAGTAACAGATGGATCATAGGAACATGTTTCCTCCTCATCGGTTGCACTGGCTTTTCCGCCTTTTTACATATTGCAGGCCATAACTTTGAGAAAGTACCCTGCATCGATGTCGCTGGCAACCTGGGTTTGTTTCGTTGGCGCACTTCAAAACTTTGTGGTTACAATATTTGCGGAGCGTCACAACTCTCATGCTTAGGCTCTTGGCTGGGATTCACAACTCTTCGCCCCGGCATATGCGGTTAGTATAACTCCGGACCAATTGTCACTAAGTGTGATCAAACTTGGCGCACTTAAATTTATTTGTTTATATGAGAAAGTTTAGTGTTTTGTGCTTTGTGATTACAGGGGATAGTTACACAGGAGTGCAATATTATATACAAGGGGTGGTTACGAAAGCTATGGGTCCAGTTATTGTAACTGCTTTTAATCCGTTGCGCATGATCATTGTAACGGCCTTCGTGTGCATCATTCTTTCAGAGAAGCTCTTTCTTGGAAGTATAATTGGAGCAGTTATGGTGGTTGTTGGGCTTTGTCTAGTTGTGTGGGGAAAATCAAAAGAGCTGAAAGCCCGGGATGATATTCATATGACAGAATCACCTATGAAGGAGAACCCAACATGGTTTTAAATTGCGAACCGAATTACCTGATGCGGTCGCAATATTGCGGTTGCGGTAGTGTCCGCATCCGCATCAGACCGCAATTCCGGTGTGATTGGAATTATATAAATTAATTGATTTATTTGAGTTATTTGGATTAATTGATTTATTGGACTTACTTGAAATAATTGATTTATTTGGTTTATTTTAGTTAATTGATTTATTTGATTAATTGATTTGTTTAAATTATTTTATTTGGTAGAATAAAATATGAAATTGGTAGAATTAGTAATTGTGCCAAATTATAGGAATGTGAATAGTAAGTGTGAGAGTAGGTTAGTAAGCCCAATAGAAAATTGAAATTGTTAGGGTTTAACAAAATAAAAGAAAGTGGATAGAATAGAAATAAAAAGTTGAAAAAAGGCTAGAAGAGAAGAGAGGAGAAGAGAAGAGGAACCAAGAACAAAAGCTAGAAGTCCAAGAAAAATCAAGGTAAGGGTGGCTTAGGTTGAAACCACTAAATTTTTATGAATTTGAAATTGTTAGGCCGAAGATGAGTCGCCGGGTATTTTAAGAGATTATGTTACTGGCTTTTCTCGAGTAATGATAATAGTTTATTATATATGAATTTCAATCTCGATTTTTCTATATTAACTTAATTGACTAAACTATATTGTATATCATTTACAGAATAACTAGTAACTAAATCAGTGCGTTCGCACGCGCATGTCTTGTCGAGGATTTTATGTTATGGACGCGTAATTGTTAATCAAATTGAAAAAAATGGTAAAATTATAAAAATAGATATGATTGAAATTAAAAATTTGTATTGGTAAGTATAAGAAAATGCTGTGTGTCGTAAAAAAAAAGGAGCTAAATTAATTATTGATATAAATTCAAATAATGCAATGATGATTGAAAATATTAAACAAAAAATATTAATCAATAGGTAGACCAAAAACAAATGAAACTAAATTTAGATTGAAATTAAATAAAATTAAGAATTAATTGTGTTAGATAAAAATATTATTTGTTAGAATTGTTGGTATACACTTCACACTATAAGTGGTGATATATATGTAACAATAGTTAAGGAATGAAAAAAAATAAGTTAATACGGTTTTGTGCGTGCATTTGTTTGCAGACTGTCATAAAATTTTAAAGTTGAAAATAGAAAAAAAATAAGAATAATAGTAAATTTAAGTTGAAATAGTAATACATGTATAAGATGAAAGGTAAAAAACAATATCAATAATAATATGATTAAAAATACTATTGAAACTCGTATTAGATGAATTAATCGTTTAGGTTTTTTAAACAAATAAGACAAATATGTTATAAGAGATAATATAATAGTCGATAAATTTCTATTACTCAATATTTGAACCAATAGTAAAGTCGATCCCGTTTATAACAAAAGTAATTGTTTTCGTATATAAAAATATTTTAATCAACAATATATTTTTTCCGTATATAAATATTAGTTTGGTTTTGACACAATTTATACAAAAAAATTGAATGAACAGTAAAGTTGTTTCCGTATATAAAAAAATTTGAATAAAATGCAAAGTTGTGCCCGTTTATAACAATAGTATTTGTTTCATATATAAAATAATTTGAATCAAGATTAAAGGTGTCCCCATTTATAACAATAGTAATTTTTTTGTATATAAAAATATTTGAATCAAAATTAAAACGAGATATGTTATTAATCATATTAATTTTTTTTCATATTGTTCATATTTTTGAATTTTAAAATTTTAACTTATATATTTATAAGAATTATATTTAGAAGTAAATGATTTTATGGATTACTTTTGATTTTTTCGGATCTGCAGATTAGGAATAATTCTTGATATGCACATCCGGAACAAATTAACGTTTTTTAAAAAAATGGCGCGTCTTTATGTGCATATTCAGAAATTGAGGGTAAAAAGGGCATTTTGCGTGGTGCCTAAGAAACTCATGTGGTGTATTAAGAAATTCTCGAAAAAAACTTTGAATCAAAATTAAAGTTGTGTCCGTTTATAACAATAGTATTTTTTCTTATATAAAAAAAATTGAGTCAAAATTAAAGTTGTGCCCGTTTATATCAATAGTATTTTTTTTCGTATATAATAAAATTTGAATTAAAATTAAAGTTGTGCTCGTTTATAACAATAGTATTTGTTTCGTAAAAAAAATATTCTGAATCAAGATTAAAGTTGTGCCCGTTTATAACAATAAATTTTTTTTGTATATACAAAAATTGAATCAAAATTAAAGTTGTACCCGTTTATAACAATAGTTTTTTTCGTATATGATAAAATTTGAATCAAAATTAAATTTGTCCCCGTTTATAACAATAGTATTTTTTTCGTATATACAAAAATTTGAACAAAATTAAAGTTGTACACGTTTATAACAGTAGTATTTTATTCGTATATAAAAAAATTTGAATCAAAATTAAAGTTGTGCCTGTTTATAACAATACTATATTTTTTGTATATAAAAAAATTTGAATCAAAATTAAAGTTGTGTCAATTTATAACAATAGTACTTTTTTGGTATATAAAAAAACTCGAATCAAAATTAAAGTTGTGCCCTTGTATAACTATAGTATTTTTTTCGTATATAAAAAATTTGAATTAAAATTAAAGTTGTGCTCGTTTATAACAATAGTATTTATTTCTTATATAAAAAAATTTGAATCAAAATTAAAGTTGTCTCCGTTAATAACAATAGAGTCTTTTTTGTATATAAAAAATTTTGAATCAAAATTAAAGTTATACCCGTTTATAACAATAGTATTTTTTCGTATATAAAAACATTTGAATCAAAATTAAAGCTATCCTCGTTTATAACAATTGTATTTTTCTTATATAAACAAATTTAATCAAAATTAAAGTTGTCCCCGTTTATGACAATAGTATTTTTTCTTATATAAAAATTTTTTCAATCAAAATTAAAGGTGTGCCGTTTATAATAATAATATTTTTTTCACATAAATAGACACTCAAAACAATTACACATGATAGTCTTTTAGACTAAAAATAAAGAAAGGGGTCAAAACTGTTTAAAAATAAAATAGAGGAACTGATTTCATGAATGAATCATAATAGAGAGATCAAAACTATAATTTAGCCTTTAAAATATAATAACAATAAAATGAAAGAAAGAAAAAATTATTTAACGAACAAACTTTTTTTTTTAAAACATATATTAAATCGGTGCCTACATTTTTTTTCTAATATAAAATTATTTGAATCACTATAATTTTTTGTATATAAATATTTTTTTGGCATTATATACAAATATTTTGAAATTAATAGTAAACTTGTTTTTGTTATTATTCAATATTTTGATCGTTTACCATTATAATTGTTTTAATTTGATATTTTTAAAAAACGATTGTAACACCCACATATAAAATCCATACATCAAAGCATAAATTATATATATGAATCCAAGTATTTGGTATTGAAATACCATAAGTCCCTAGTTAACACATTATATACATAAGTGCCTCTAATACAACACAAAACTAAGGCATTACATATACAAGATGTTCCAACATGATAAAAACTAAGAACTAGATCAATGCAATGATCTCAAAATAAAACATCATAGCGGAAGCCATGCCATCTCAAAACTACGAACCGGAAGGAAAAGTCAAACCACTTTATCCTTACCCGTTGCCGAACCTGCAGAACCTGTGATGTAAACAACAACAGTGGGGTGAGATACATCAAATCTCAGTGAGTTCCCTATCTTATGGATTCTCTCGGATTATTTATGGTTCTAACAATCCTAAATCAAGTCCGGGGAAGGGAAGGACTCTTGAGTTCACACTTGATAATCTCACACTATATGGAAACATGACATGAGTTCACTAACTCGCCACATCATTAATCGATAACCGGTACCAAGGCATCTCCTCTTCCCGTCCGCTTCTACGTCTAGAAGGCGACCCGAGTCATAGATCCTTGTAGTTACTTGGTATACAATTGGATTCGGGATCACCGGCCTGTTAACCGTGAACCGTCACTTCTCATGGCCTGTTAACCATCACAAGTCTCGTACCCATGCACGGGCTTCCAATTGTACTACTCGTAGGGCATCAAACCTACCAAGTAAAACCTGCCTGCACTTCAGAGGAGCTCGAGATTCATGAAGGCCTTTCAAGGGCAATTCACATAAAATGGTTACGATTCCATGATAATACCATACAAAACAAGGTATACGACAATTGCCTCGGCCATAAGGCCTCAAGGCCTTTCTTGTCCTTCAATCCATAACGCTAACCTCATGTTCCATACTAGTGTTTCCAACTTCTAAAGTTTCCTATAGTTCATAAGGGGTTTTCCTCACTCTTACTATTTTTTCCTTTTTATCTTTCATGCATTTTTAATCACAACATGTTAACAACCATAGATTAGGCAACACATACCTTATTGGTGTAATAGAATAACTTAACACAATTAAAACATAGTCCACATAAAATTATCAAAGAATTTCACTTCGAGTTCCCTCCGATTATTTAATCGGGCAATTAAAATCGACAATCCTTATCATCATCATAAAGTTCGTCTCGCCAGCTTTCTATCGATATGCGGAACATCCAAAACGGACAACCGGATCAAAAGATATGGCGAAAACAAGTTAAGAAAACAACACAGCTCGCCCCAGGTTCGCTAGGCGAACGAGCTGGCGAGCCTTCACCTTTGCCTTCGCTAGGCGAGCAAGCTGGCGAGTAATTAAACAGAAAGCTCCCAGACCTAAAACATCATAAGTTCGCTAGGCGAACATATGGCGAACCTTCGCCTCCACCTTCGCTAGGCGAATGTTCCAGCGAGCACCTAGGCAGTAAGTTCCTACATTCAAAACCCACTAAGTTCGCCAGGCGAACATGCCAGCGAACCTTTGCTAGGCGAACGTTCTGGTTCGCTAGGCGAACCCTCGATTGCGGTTCGCTGGGACTCGCCCCAGGTTCGCTAGGCGAAGCAAGCGAAACAGAACCTCTCCCAGCTGCTGTTCTTCACTTCCAACTCTCATTTTCTCCATCAAAAACATTACCCAACATCACACAACAGTCAATACATAATGCAAACATGATAACAAGCTTATAACAACATTTATAGCAAGATTCAACCATAAAATTCCATATTTCCATAATCTAACCTAAATCCAAAACTTTCTAGAGTTCTCTAACAATGGTACTAACTAGAACCCACCTTCAAATAGAGCAAGATGAAGATGATTGAGAAGTTTGGATGAAGATTGGATGATGATCTTGATGGTTCTTGAGCTTTTCTTCAAATTTCCTCTTCTCCTCTTTTTCTCTCCTTCCTTTCCTTTCTTCTTCCTTTCTTTCTATCTTTTTCTTTTGTTTGGAAAGTGAGAGGAAAAGGATTCACATAGTAAAGTTAGTATTAGAAATAATACTACTAAATGTCCAAAAAGTCTCTTAAGTCCAAAATTAAATAAATGTCTCCGAAACAAATAATATCTATTGGATCAATCCTAAGTACCGAAGTTACTCTAATTATTTTATCAAATAATTTCTCAGAGCAACCGGACTCAGTTAATCACAATGAAATATTATTCGGCGTAATAAAATACGGGGTATTACATCCTCCCCCCCTTAAATAGAAATTCTCCCTCGAATTTAAAAATTACCTGAACAGATGAGGGTAAGCATCTCGCATTTCCGATTCAAGTTCCCAAGTTGCATCTCCCGGGTGCGTTACATCCCACTGTACCTTAACGAGAGGAATATCCTTGTTCCTTATTACCTTCGTTTCTCTTCCCACAATTCGGCTCGGTTTAGGTTCAAACGTCAAATCCGCTTCTATTTCAATAGTATCCGGTAGAATCGGTTGAAGAGGATCTGGAACAAATCTCCGAAGCTGAGATACATGAAAAACATCATGCATTTCCGACAGAGAAGGTGGTAAGGCCAACCTGTAAGCTACTTCACCAATCCTTTCTAAGATCTGATACGGTCCCACGTATCTCGGGCTTAACTTGCGTGACTTAAATGGTCCTTTCAATCTCAATCTAGGAGTAACTTTCAAAAACACATGGTCACCCTCTTCAAATTCTAAAGGTCTCCTTCGATTGTCCGCATAACTCTTTTGTCGATCTTGGGCTTGCTTAATTTTCTCGCGAATCATTCGAATCTTTTCTGTAGTCTCTTGGATGATTTCGGGTCCTAAGATTCTATCTTCCCCAACTTCCGCCCAACACAAGGGTGTTCTACATTTTCGCCCATACAACGCTTCATACGGAGCCATACCGATACTAGCATGATAACTATTGTTATAGGAAAACTCAATCAATGGTAGAAGTTCCTTCCAATTCCCTTTACTTTCTAACACGCAAGCTCTCAACATATCTTCCATCATTTGTATCGTTCGCTCAGTCTGTCCATCCGTCTGCGGATGATTAGACGTGCTCAAACGCAACTCCGTCCCCATAACCTGTTGAAAGACTTTCCAAAACCTTGAGGTAAACTTCGGATCTCTGTCCGACACAATATTAGAAGGAATACCGTTCAATCTTACAATTTCCGCAATAAACAACCTCGCCAGATGACTTGCCTTGAATGTAGTTTTCACGGCCAAGAAGTGCGCTGATTTCGTTAGTCGATCCACAATCACCCAAATCGAATCATAACCACCTTGCGTACGGGGCAAACCTACTGCAAAGTCCATAGAAATGCTATCCCATTTCCAAACTGGAATTTCTAAAGGTTGCAACATACCGCCCGGTCTTTGGTGTTCAATCTTAACCTGTTGGCACACTGCACATTCGGACACATACATCGCAACATCCTTTTTCATTCCGGTCCACCAATAGTCCTTCTTCAAATCTTGATACATCTTCGAAGAACCAGGATGTATCGTAAAAGTACCTTTATGAGCTTCATCCAAAATCTTTCTTCTTAACATTACATCATTCGGAACACAAATTCTTTGGCCGAACATGATAATTCCGTCGGTAGCCTGAATAAAACCCGGTAGGAGTAACACTTCTTGCAACTTCTCATCTGCCATTTGACCTTGGTGAATCTCAACTCTCAAGGTAGAATTGACATTCAAATTTCCCATAATCACACCATCTTGGGTCCATACAAACTGAAGATTAAGATCTCTAAAATTCTCTAACAATGCATACTCCAAAACCATCAATTTCGTGCCATGCACTAATTTCCGACTTAACGCATCTGCTACCTTATTCGCTTTTCCTGGATGATACTTCAAATCTAAATCATAATATTTTAAGTACTCCATCCATCTTCGTTGTCGCATATTTAACTCTTTTTGGTCAAATAAATATTTCAAACTCTTATGGTCACTGGACATTTCAAAACGTACCCCATACAAATAATGCCGCCACACCTTTAGTGTAAAAACAACCGCCGCCAATTCCAAATCGTGAGTTGGATAATTCTGTTCATGAACTTTCAATTGTCGGGAGGCATAAGCTACTACTTGACCGCCTTGCATCAGGACACCTCCCAATCCCATTTTAGAAGCATCACAAAACATTTCATAAGAGTTGTTAGGATCAGGAATGATTAACACCGGAGCCGTTGTCAATCTCTCCTTCAACTTCATGAAACTTTGCTCACAACCTGAATCCCACTCAAAAGCTAAATCCTTACAAGTAAGCTTCGTCATCGGTAAAGCTAACTTAGAGAAACCTTCAATGAACCTCCTATAGTAACCTGCCAGCCCTAAGAAGCTTCTGACTTCTGAGGCATTTCTCGGCCTTTCCCAATTTATCACTGCTTCTACCTTCGACGGATCCACCGCTACACCACCCTGGGATATAACGTGACCAAGAAACTTAACTTCTGCCATCCAAAATTCACACTTATTTAATTTAGCAAAAAGTTGCTTCTCTTGCAACACAGATAACACAATTCTCAGATGTTCCTCGTGCTCTCGTGAAGTACGAGAATAAATAAGAATATCGTCAATGAAGATTACCACGAACTGGTCCAAGTAAGCTTGAAATATTCGGTTCATGTAATCCATAAAAACGGCTGGAGCATTTGTCACACCGAAAGGCATCACTAAGAATTCGTAATGGCCATAACGGGTCCTAAATGCAGTCTTAGGTACATCGGAACTCTTCACTCGGATTTGGTGATAACCCGACCTCAAATCAATCTTCGAGAACACGCAGGCTCCTTTCAATTGATCCAAAAGGTCGTCTATCCTGGGCAAGGGATACTTGTTCTTAATGGTGACTTTATTCAGCTGATGATAATCGATGCACATCCGCATCCCACCGTCCTTCTTCTTCACCAGTAGAACAGGGGCTCCCCACGGAGAAACACTAGGCCGCACGAAATGTTTCGCCATGAGTTCTTCTAACTGATCCTTTAATTCTCTTAACTCCTTCGGTGCCATCCGATACGGAGAAACGGATATAGGAGTCGTTCCCGGTACCAGGTCAATAGAAAATTCCACTTCCCTCTCCGGAGGAAGAGAAGTGACATCTTCGGGGAAAATATTAGAAAATTCGCAAACTACGGGAATGTCCATAACCTGAAGGTCGCTACTCCCTTCCTTAGTGAGAACCAACATAACCGAATCCTCTTCTTCAAACAAGAGATTTATCATACCAACCGTACCTTCTAGAATAGTTGTTAAAACATCCTTTGGTGTAGCCTCAATAGACGGAACGATGATAAGCTTTTCCTCACACCCAATAAATACCGAATTAGCAGAAAGCCAATCCATTCCCAAAACGACATCCACTTTCTTAAGCGGTAGACAAATAAGGTCAATCTGAAAAACTCTATCATTCACAGATAGTACACAATTTTCACACATCAAAGGCGTCTCAACCATTTCATCCATGGCGGTAGTGACCACCATAGGAGGAGATAAAGGAACGGACCGCAACCCAAGTCGCTTCATACATTGCACTGATACAAAAGAATGTGTAGCTCCGCAATCAAATAAAACAAAGCAAGGAAATCCGTTAACTAAGCACGTACCAGCAATCAATGAATTGTCACTCTTCTTCTTCCTTGCATCCAATGTGTAAACCCTTCCTTGTGGTTGAATCCTATTCTGAGGGCAATCTTTCTTCATATGACCCACCTTTTGACATTGGAAACACCTTACTCCTTCCAAACCACACCTTCCGAAATGATTCCTGCCACAAGTGCGACACACCGGAGGTGTACTCGCCCTTGTATCTTGCACTTGTTTCACCGTGAAGGATTGTGGCCTAGGTCTAAATGATTGGTTAGACCTTCCACGATCGCCTTGAGTTACCCGACTTGCTGCACTTTCATCTCGAACCTTTTTCAAACTATGTTCTGCCACATAGCATTGTCTCAACACTTCAGCATAAGTAGTGAACTCTCTCTGAGACACACTATGAGATATTTCAGCTTTTAATCCAAACAGAAACTGGTCTATTTTCCATTTTTCATCAGGAGCATACATAGCCTGCCTAGAATAAGCAGCCATGTCTTCAAACTTCTCAGCATAACTGGCCACAGTCATGCTACCTTGTCTTAGCTGTTGGAATTCAAATTCCTTCTGAGTCCTTAATGAACTCGGAAAATATTTCTCCATGAAAACAACTTTGAACTGTTCCCAAACCTTAGGTACTTCTTGAACAGTCATCAAAGCCGAAGCGCTCTCCCACCATCTCATAGCGGGACCCTTTAGAGAATGAGAAGCAAACAACACCTTGTTCTCCTCACTACACTGGACTATCAAGAAAATCCTTTCCATACCTGAAATCCATTCGTGAGCCTTCACGGGATCTAATCCACCCTGAAATTCCGGAGGATTCATGCGGATAAAGTCCCGGAAATTCCCACCTACAGCTTCGGGAACCACTACTTGAGGATGCGGACCTCCATTCATTTGTTGCACCATCTGTTGCATGAATAGATTCTGTTGTTGTTGCATCTGTTGCATGAACTGATACAACGGAGCATTACCATCGCCAACCGGCGGAGTCGTCCCTTGAGGAGTGGTGCGGGGCCTACCATGAGGGTTTCTACGTCCATCAGCCATGTTCCTAAAGGTCATACAAATAGAATTAAGTTGATCAGGCTCAATGCCATAAATATAACGCTCAAGACCCATGGCGACACAACGTATATGAAACGGAAAGAAACACTTATACTATTTCATGGCTAGGTCGAGGATACGACCTGCTCTGATACCAACTGTAACACCCACATATAAAATCCATACATCAAAGCATAAATTATATATATGAATCCAAGTATTTGGTATTGAAATACCATAAGTCCCTAGTTAACACATTATATACATAAGTGCCTCTAATACAACACAAAACTAAGGCATTACATATACAAGATGTTCCAACATGATAAAAACTAAGAACTAGATCAATGCAATGATCTCAAAATAAAACATCATAGCGGAAGCCATGCCATCTCAAAACTACGAACCGGAAGGAAAAGTCAAACCACTTTATCCTTACCCGTTGCCGAACCTGCAGAACCTGTGATGTAAACAACAACAGTGGGGTGAGATACATCAAATCTCAGTGAGTTCCCTATCTTATGGATTCTCTCAGATTATTTATGGTTCTAACAATCCTAACTCAAGTCCGGGGAAGGGAAGGACTCTTGAGTTCACACTTGATAATCTCACACTATATGGAAACATGACATGAGTTCACTAACTCACCACATCATTAATCGATAACCGGTACCAAGGCATCTCCTCTTCCCGTCCGCTTCTACGTCTAGAAGGCGACCCGAGTCATAGATCCTTGTAGTTACTTGGTATACAATTGGATTCGGGATCACCGGCCTGTTAACCGTGAACCGTCACTTCTCATGGCCTGTTAACCATCACAAGTCTCGTACCCATGCACGGGCTTCCAATTGTACTACTCGTAGGGCATCAAACCTACCAAGTAAAACCTGCCTGCACTTCAGAGGAGCTCGAGACTCATGAAGGCCTTTCAAGGGCAATTCACATAAAATGGTTACGATTCCATGATAATACCATACAAAACAAGGTATACGACAATTGCCTCGGCCATAAGGCCTCAAGGCCTTTCTTGTCCTTCAATCCATAACGCTAACCTCATGTTCCATACTAGTGTTTCCAACTTCTAAAGTTTCCTATAGTTCATAAGGGGTTTTCCTCACTCTTACTATTTTTTCCTTTTTATCTTTCATGCATTTTTAATCACAACATGTTAACAACCATAGATTAGGCAACACATACCTTATTGGTGTAATAAAATAACTTAACACAATTAAAACATAGTCCACATAAAATTATCGAAGAATTTCACTTCGGGTTCCCTCCGATTATTTAATCGGGCAATTAAAATCGACAATCCTTATCATCATCATAAAGTTCGTCTCTCCAGCTTTCTATCGATATGCGGAACATCCAAAACGGACAACCGGATCAAAAGATATGGCGAAAACAAGTTAAGAAAACAACACAGCTCGCCCCAGGTTCGCTAGGCGAACGAGCTGGCGAGCCTTCGCCTTCGCCTTCGCTAGGCGAGCAAGCTGGCGAGTAATTAAACAGAAAGCTCCCAGACCTAAAACACCATAAGTTCGCTAGGCGAACATCTGGCGAACCTTCGCCTCCACCTTCGCTAGGCGAATGTGCCAGCGAGCACCTAGGCAGTAAGTTCCTACATTCAAAACCCACTAAGTTCGCCAGGCGAACATGCCAGCGAACCTTCGCTAGGCGAACGTTCTGGTTCGCTAGGCGAACCCTCGATTGCTGTTCGCTGGGACTCGCCCCAGGTTCGCTAGGCGAAGCAAGCGAAACAGAACCTCTCCCAGCTGCTGTTCTTCACTTCCAACTCTCATTTTCTCCATCAAAAACATTACCCAACATCACACAACAGTCAATACATAATGCAAACATGATAACAAGCTTATAACAACATTTATAGCAAGATTCAACCATAAAATTCCATATTTCCATAATCTAACCTAAATCCAAAACTTTCTAGAGTTCTCTAACAATGGTACTAACTAGAACCCACCTTCAAATAGAGCAAGATGAAGATGATTGAGAAGTTTGGATGAAGATTGGATGATGATCTTGATGGTTCTTGAGCTTTTCTTCAAATTTCCTCTTCTCCTCTTTTTCTCTCCTTCCTTTCCTTTCTTCTTCCTTTCTTTCTATCTTTTTCTTTTGTTTGGAAAGTGAGAGGAAAAGGATTCACATAGTAAAGTTAGTATTAGAAATAATACTACTAAATGTCCAAAAAGTCTCTTAAGTCCAAAATTAAATAAATGTCTCCGAAACAAATAATATCTATTGGATCAATCCTAAGTACCGAAGTTACTCTAATTATTTTATCAAATAATTTCTCAGAGCAACCGGACTCAGTTAATCACAATGCAATATTATTCGGCATAATAAAATACGGGGTATTACAACGACAAATTCTTATTTGATCAAAATTTGTTTGTATGGTTGATAGGCATTCATAAAAAATATTTAAAACATTAAAAATCATAAATCAATAAAGGATTGTCGTAACATTATGTCACATTAATGGTACCTAACAAATTTACATAGTCACAATCAATAACATTGATATTAAACAAATTTGATTTTATTTCTTAAAATAAAAATTAATTGAGAATATGCAGATGTAGTAGTGTGAACAAATTTGATTTTATTTCTTAAAATAAAAATTTATTGAGAATATGCAGATGTAGTAGTGTGACTTTTCAAAAATTTTAACGTATCGTGGACGTTCATAAAAAGTAAAATATCAGTGAATGGATCAATTAATACTAAATGTCAATAAATTTTTGAATGGTGAACAATTTAAGGCAAATTTTAACTATTTTTTTTTTTATAAAATGAATATGTCTATTGCTAAGTTATTACAAAATTAGTAAAGTAAAATAAAAAATTTAAATATTAAATTAACAAAAAAAAATTAATATAAAGATATTAGATATTTAATAAAAATGTTTCATAAATCATGTGTTCGATTTCTTTGATGTTAAATTGTAAATTTATATATTAATATTTATTAAAAATTATAATAATGTAATTTGATTAACCCAATAATTGAAGAAGTGTAATAGATTAAAAATCTCATTAAACTCTAAATGGAAAAATCTTGTAATTCATTGCGTTTTATTTTAGAATCTATAAATCAAAAATTAAAAACTAAAAAAAAAAAGATTTAAACATAATTGTAATTAATAGAAAAATGACATATTATTTGTATTTGAATCAATACTTTATTTTAATGTATAAATTTAAATTAATGACAAATATATTATTCTATAAACACATTAAAATATCTAAAAAAAACTAACACATAATTATTCGTGTATTATTTTGTATTTTCATCAATTACACACATTTATTAAATTATCATTTTAATGATATAAATAAATAATATTTATATCAATAACACATAATCTATTATTCTCGTATTTATATTAATGACTAAAATTTATTCGATAATAGAACTTAAATTTTTTCAAGAAATATATGTTAAATATTTGAAATCATAGTTTCATATATCAATGTCAAAACGTTTTCTCATATTTTGATTAATGGTAACTATAAAGTGTAATAAAAGAAATAGATAGTTTTTATAAAGTGTAATAAAATTTATTAATAATGTAATGATGAATCTATGGTATAAATAATACAAAACAAAAGTAACTTATGTTTAAAATTTAAAATTATTGATTATGATTTTTTTTCTCATAAAGTGTAATAAAATTTATTAATCATGTTATGATTTAAAATTTTAATATTATTGATTACGAAATAAAATAATAGCAAATTTAATTTAATATGGTAATGATTTCCTTATTTCGTTAAATGTTTATGTTTTTTTTATAAAACATTAATTTTTAAATTTTTTTAGTTAAACCTGAAGAAGAAATAGACAATTATCAAGAATATAGCCTTTTATTAAATTGAATATAAAAAATCAACTTTGATTACAACATAGAAGTTGTAGATCTTCAAACCTCATAATTTGCAACCTCTAATGTTGTAGATCTTCAAACCTCAAAATTTACAGTCTCCTTATTATTATTATTATGTGCTTTACAACTATAACATTTGAGTTGATGAGATGAGGTGACTTTACCCTGCTGTAATATCAGGAAAAATTTAAACATTAGATTATATCTAATTTCATATTACAACAATCTTTAAGAGAGAAAAAAATAAAAAACAACTTAAACAAATATAAAAAATTGATTTAGAGTTTTTATTTTAAAATTCAATTTTTAAATTTTAAATAATTTGTTTTCTTTTAAGCAGAATAAGTGAACACTAAATTAGTAGCAAATTATTTTTCATTAATATATTAAAGTTTCAAGATATATACTGATATTATAATTTTTATCCCTTTATTGCAATATAAGTGAACACCAAATGATATTAAAAAATTAAATAAATAAAAAAATAATAATAAATTTATTATCATTTTTATCCCTTTGTAAAGAAGAAAATAATTAGTGATGGAAAAAGAAAGAAAAAAGGTTGTGTGATTTTGACATGTATAGCATGAAGAGAATATGCTTTTGTGTAAAGCAACTTTTTGTCAAATCAATAACACATTTGATATCAGAGTTTTGCAATTCCAATGCTCAATTTGGTTGTTTGCAGGTGCCTCTACCCCATTTTCCATTATTTTTTCATAAAATGCAATGCTCTTGTAGGATGCCTCTACCCACATTTTCCATATTTTTTCAGAAAAACAATTTCATTACTGCATTTCTCAAAATCCTGTCAAATTGAAAAGAAAACATTAGATCAAAAACAAAAATCAATATATGTTCAAATTCATTGCCAATAATTAAATTGTAAAACAAGATTGATATCTACAAAATTGGAACAATCAAAAGTAATGTGTAAACTAAAAAATTGCAAACTCCCTCTTTGAAAACCATGGGTAATAAATAGAACTATAAAACCATTCAGAGGTGCACCATCGCAACATTTGATATGAAGACAATCATTTAATAAAGTATCCTGTAATAACAAATTAAAGTCATACAATTGTTTAATATAAGATTAAAAGTTCAATATATGCGACTGTGTAAAGAGCAGATGAAAATAAAAATAAATTTTATGAAAGAATATTTTAATCACTAATTCTACCTTTTCTTGAATTGCATCGTGTAGGTTATGTTTATTAGTTGAATTGCCCCGTTAATTTTGACATATGTATCTCCACTTCAAGCTTGTAAGAAACACACAACTCATTTGACAGAAGAAGTAATCCAAAAATTTAACAGTAGACATTAACACATCTTGCCTTATGATTTAATTGAAAACCTCTACATCTGAGCCCCTTTTATGTTATTCTCCTCCAGATTTTCAGATCCATTACCATCTGATAAAGAAACATGTATTTCAATCACAGATTCGAGAAGTACGTCAATGGAATTTATTAAAATTGGAAACCTCATAAAACAACATAATCATTCTTTAATTTCAGTATTAAGACACATATATAATAGAAAATAAACATACATTGAAAAACATATAAGTCATTCCTTAGTTATCAATACAAACATATAACCCTAAATCAACATAAAACCGTAAATTCTTACCGAGTGATAGGTCGATGAACCAAAACCACTTGTTTTTCCCCATTAACATCATTTCTTTTGCGTAATCGCAAAACAAAACTAACACATCAAAAACAAAAACATAAAAGGTTCACTGATCAAAGAAACATCACAACCTTTGAAAGACCCTTGAATACCTCCAATGATTCTTCATCGAAACCCATAAAATCTTGAACACCTTCAAGGATTCTTCATCTAAAATCCCTAAAATAAAAAACATAAAATAAACATATAACATCAAAAATGTTAAGAACTCTGAACATGAATCTATTAAAGGAGCCATAGACAAAACCCAAATAACCAACTCTAAACATGAACCCAACACAGAACCGAAATAGATCAAGAGAGATGATTTACATGGATAAAAGAGGAAAAGTTATTTCTTTTATAAATAAATAGAAGACATAACCATGTATGCATTTTACATGAAACCAATAAAAGCTAATGACTTTACAATAAACCCGCAGAAGAGGTGCGTTCAGATAAATAGACCCGCAAAAGAGTTTGCAATATTGAAATAAATTCGTAAAACACAAAATGAACACTACATAAGGAAAACAATATAAACCAGCAAAAACTGAGAAGTAAATCTCAAACCTTTCCAATACAATAACAATAGTACTTATTTAAAACATCCAAGGCCAGCAGCAAGATGACCAACAAATCCCATAGCAAGTCTGTGAAAATAATAACCTTTACAATATCAAAGAAATATAACAGTCATATAATCTAAGTTTGTAATACATAAATTAAACCCCATACATATAAATCTCAAAAAGAAGAAATTTTACATAAGAAAATCTCATCAATACAATCAAATACCTTACAAAACCCTAAACACTAAACACAAATATGTGATTTAAAACCCTAAATTGGAAAAACTACTTGCCTGTCGAAGATGAACGAAAAATAGATCTTCATCTTCTTTATTTGAAATCCAATACACAACCCAAAAGTGAAAAATCCATTAATACGAATCAAAACAGTGAAAACCTCAAAAACTAAAAACAAATCACAGAACAAACCAAACACTCTTTTTGAGCCTTCTTCTGTTCTGCCTCTTTCGCATATCATAGTAAAATTGTCGGAAACGTCGCCGCCATCTTTCTTCATTCCTGAAACACCAAAAATCTTAGGTTTAAAACAAAATAACATAAACCCTACAAAAATAGATTTCTCTATTTCTGTAAATCGTTCCAAAAAAAAGTTATTTTTGTTAAAGAAAAGAAAGAGAAAAAAGAAGGATAGGAGGACAAAGGTAGAGGAAGAGAGAAGATGAAGAAAGAGGAGGAAGAATGAGAGAGTAGAAGGACAAGCATCATTGTGGAAGAAGGAAAGAGAAAAGGCTGAACGGGACTCTGAAAAGACATAGGTGGGAGAAAGACAAAAAAGTATTTTTCAATTGGTATCAGTTTGAAAAAGGTAAACATTTGGTCTCAAAGTAATTCTAATTGGTATAAATATAAGTGTAAAGTAAATACAATCAGTACATATGGAACCGAAAAGTACAACCAAATTGTAAATATAAGTCAAATTTAACCAATTTGCAGAAATAGTTAGAAAAAAATAAATTTTAGACACATTTTACCCCAAAATTCAATAGGTGGCAATTTAAGAGGAAGGGGCAAAATCAATTTTTCCACAATATTAACTTTTCTTATATTATAGATTCTTGATCAATGTTTTACCCTGTTGGGGATGAAATTAACGTCGGCTTCATTCCTTTCCTTTGTGATGAACTCTGCGCCCTCCATTACTTTCTAGTCATTTTAAAGTAACCGATTAAACAGATATATATATCATCATAGTTCTAAATTAATTTTGAATAATTGATTTTAGTAAATTAACTACTTGATTATATTGTGCAGATTGGAGCACATAAAGATAAAGGAGGTAGCATGTCAAGCCAAAATGATTGGTACTACAATAACATTTACAGGAACATTGTTAATGGCTCTATACAAATGTCCGGTAGTTAGTGTTGTGAAGTCATCTATTAATCATGCTACCCGTCAGCCTGAGATTGTGAACGATTCCGGTAACAGATGGATCATAGGAACATGTTTCCTCCTCATCGGTTGCACTGGCTTTTCCGCCTTTTTATGTAACGCCCACATATATATACATACATCAAAGCATATATCATACATGAATAATACGTTTGGTACTGAAATACATAAGTTCCTAGTAACATTGTATACATAAAAATGCCCCAAAGCAACCTAAAACAAAACACTGACATGTTATATGTACAAAATGTTCAAAAGGTAAAAGTAAGAACTAGATCCCTAAGGATCTCAAAACACTTCACAACGGAAGCAAAACCAACAGCTAAGCAAGGATAGTCACACAGCCTTATCCTTACCCTTCGCGGAACCTGCAGAACCTGTGATGTAAACAACAACAGTGGGGTGAGATACATCAAATCTCAGTGAGTTCCCTATCTCAAAGTCCTCTCGGCTCTACAAGGTTCTAATAAACCTAACTCAAATCAAAAGGGAAAGGAAATGACTTTGAGTACACACACTATACAAGTATCCACATCGGTGAGCCTGTTAACTCACACTAGTACCAAAGTACGTCCTGAGCCTGTTAGCTCAAGAATCTCACAATCAATAACCATACCAAGGCATCCCCTTTTCCCGTCCGCTTCTACGTCTAGAAGACGACCCGAGTCATGGATCCTCGAAGTTACTTGGCATACGAAATGGATTCGGGAACAACGGCCTGGTAGCCGTGAACTGTCACTTCTCATGGCCTGTTAACCATCATAAGTCTCTACCCTTAGGTTCCATTCGTACTATACGTGGGAATCAAACCTGCCAAGTAATTGTGCATACGTTTCAGAGGAGGTGCTCGAGTCTCATGAAACTACACCGCAAAAGAAACTGGTTATGATTACTAGACACACGCCTCGGCCTTACTTGCACGAGCGTTGTCACTATTCCATTACACACACTACATTGATAATGGTAAGTCCTCACTCTACCTAATTCATATTTTAACATGCATACATTTTCAACAACAATTACACACCATTAAACGATAAAAATCGACAAAACCACACTATCCCAAAAATCCCGACATAATTAAATCGGCCAACAACCTTAAAACCATTTTCATAAGAAAGTACATTCTGTTAGCTTTCCAATGATATCAAGAATATTAAAAACGGATAACCGAGTCAAAAGTTATGGACATAACACGAAATGGTATCGCGAAAAGACACAATTCTGCACCCTCCTGGCCGTACGCGTACTGCCCTAAGCCATACGCGTATTGCCAAGCTGGCTCGCCCAGCCATACACGTATTGCCCAAAGTGATACGCGTATGGGCAGAGGCTGATTTCCCTTAAAAAATCCATTTAAACTTCCAATACGCATATTGCCCAACCCATACGCGTATTGCCTCCTCCCATACGCGTAACGCCCAAAATCCTTCATTTCCATACGCGTATTGACCAACCCAATACGCGTATTGCCTAGTGTGATACGCGTATGGGCAGAGGAAACCCAGAAAATTTTTGCAGACAAGTTCTGCTACGGGTTGATAAAAAACAACCCCAAAATCCCATTTTTCACAGTCAAAATACACCAAAACATGCTATAATCATAACAACCAGTATAACATATAATCAATGATCGAATTTCAGTAATTAGACAATGATTCTTTTGTAAAATTTCACATTTCCTACCAATGTCACACTACTCTAAAACTCAATAAAACCTTAATCTAAAGAGTCTAACTAGAACCCACCTTGATTACAAGATGAGGAGGTTGAAGTTGAGCTGAAAAGATGAAGATTGGTTGATGATTGATGATCTAGAGCTCTTGAGAGAATTTCTCTTCTTTTCTCTTCCCTTTCCTTCCTTTTCTTTTTCCTTCTTTTGGTTTTCTATCTTTTTCCAAATAAGGCAAGGAAAAGAAAATATACATAGAAAATATTAATTGGCAACACTACTAATTATCCAAATTATCTCAAATGCACCAATTAATAAAATTCCAAGTTAAATAATATTAATCTAATCAAATTTCCGAGTTCGTTGGTTTACTCTAATTACTTTATCCAATAATTGCTCAGAGTACCCCGGAACCCAGTTGATCATAATAATATTATTCAAAATGGTTCACAGAAATTATGGGGTATTACATTTTACATATTGCAGGCCATAACTTTGAGAAAGTACCCTGCATCGATGTCCCTGGCAACCTGGGTTTGTTTCGTTGGCGCACTTCAAAACTTTGTGGTTACAATATTTGCGGAGCGTCACAACTCTCATGCTTAGGCTCTTGGCTGGGATTCACAACTCTTCGCCCCGGCATATGCGGTTAGTATAACTCCGGACCAATTGACACTAAGTGTGATCAAACTTGGCGCACTTAAATTTATTTGTTTATATGAGAAAGTTGAGTGTTTTGTGCTTTGTGATTACAGGGGATAGTTACATCAGGAGTGCAATATTACATACAAGGGGTGGTTACGAAAGCTATGGGTCCAGTTATTGTAACTGCTTTTAATCCGTTGCGCATGATCATTGTAACGGCCTTGGTGTGCATCATTCTTTCAGAGAAGCTCTTTCTTGGAAGTATAATTGGAGCAGTTGTGGTGGCTGTTGGGCTTTGTCTAGTTGTGTGGGGAAAATCAAAAGAGCAGAAAGCCCGGGATGATATTCATATGACAGAATCACCTATGAAGGAGAACCCTGCATGGTTTTAAATTGCGAACCGCATCACCTGATGCGGTCGCAATATTGCGGTTGCGGTAGTGTCCGCATCCGCATCAGACCGCAATTCCGGTGTGATTGGAATTATATAAATTAATTGATTTATTTGAGTTATTTGGATTAATTGATTTATTGGACTTACTTGAAATAATTGATTTATTTGGTTTATTTTAGTTAATTGATTTATTTGATTAATTGATTTGTTTAAATTATTTTATTTGGTAGAATAAAATATGAAATTGGTAGAATTAGTAATTGTGCCTAATTATAGGAATGCGAATAGTAAGTGTGAGAGTAGGTTAGTAAGCCCAATAGAAAATTGAAATTGTTAGGGTTTAACAAAATAAAAGAAAGTGGATAGAATAGAAATAAAAAGTTGAAAAAAGGCTAGAAGAGAAGAGAGGAGAAGAGAAGAGGAACCAAGAACAAAAGCTAGAAGTCCAAGAAAAATCAAGGTAAGGGTGGGTTAGGTTGAAACCACTAAATTTTTATGAATTTGAAATTGTTAGGCCGAGATGAGTCGCCGAGTATTTTAAGAGATTATGTTACTGGCTTTTTTCGAGTAATGATAATAGTTTATTATATATGAATTTCAATCTCGATTTTTCTATATTAACTTAATTGACTAAACTATATTGTATAACATTTACAGAATAACTAGTAACTAAATCAGTGCGTTCGCACGCGCATGTCTTGTCGAGGATTTTATGTTATGGACGCGTAATTGTTAATCAAATTGAAAAAAATGGTAAAATTATAAAAATAGATATGATTGAAATTAAAAATTTGTATTGGTAAGTATAAGAAAATGTTGTGTGTCCTAAAAAAAAAGGAGTTAAATTAATTATTGATATAAATTCAAATAATGCAATGATGATTGAAAATATTAAACAAAAAATATTAATCAATAGGTAGACCAAAAACAAATGAAACTAAATTTAGATTGAAATTAAATAAAATTAAGAATTAATTGTGTTAGATAAAAATATTATTTGTTAGAATTGTTGGTATACACTTCACCCTATAAGTGGTGATATATATGTAACAATAGTTAAGGAATGGAAAAAAAATAAGTTAATACGGTTTTGTGTGTGCATTTGTTTGCAGACTGTCATAAAATTTTAAAGTTGAAAATAGAAAAAAATAAGAATAATAGTAAATTTAAGTTGAAATAGTAATACATGTATAAGATGAAAGGTAAAAAACAATATCAATAATAATATGATTAAAAACACTATTGAAACTTGTATTAGATGAATTAATCGTTTAGGTTTTTTAAACAAATAAGACAATTATGTTATAAGAGATAATATAACAGTCGATAAATTTCTATTATTCAATATTTGAACCAATAGTAAAGTCGATCCCGTTTATAACAATAGGAATTGTTTTCGTATATAAAAATATTTTAATTAACAATATATTTTTTCCGTATATAAATATTAGTTTGGTTTTGAAACAATTTATACAAAAAAAATTGAATGAACAGTAAAGTTGTTTCCGTATATAAAAAAATTTGTTTCCGTATATAAAAAAATTTGAATCAAATGCCAAGTTGTGCCCGTTTATAACAATAGTATTTGTTTCATATATAAAATAATTTGATTCAAGATTAAAGGTGTCCCTATTTATAACAATAGTAATTTTTTTGTATATAAAAATATTTGAATCAAAATTAAAACGAGATATGTTATTAATCATATTAATTTTTTTTCATATTGTTCATATTTTTGAATTTTAAAATTTTAACTTATCTATTTAAAAGAATTATATTTAGAAGTAAATGATTTTATGGATTACTTTTGATTTTTCCGGATCTGCAGATCAGGAATAATTCTTGATATGCACATCCAGAACAAATTAACGTTTTCTTAAAAAATGGTGCGTCTGGATGTGCATATTCAGAAATTGAGGGTAAAAAGGGCATTTTGCGTGGTGCCTAAGAAACTCATGCGGTGTATTAAGAAATCCTCGAAAAAAATTGAGTCAAAATTAAAGTTGTGCCCGTTTATAACAATAGTATTTTTTCTTATATAATAAAATTTGAATCAAAATTAAAGTTGTGCTCGTTTATAACAATAGTATTTGTTTCGTATAAAAAATAATCTGAATCAAGATTAAAGTTGTGCCCGTTTATAACAATAAATTTTTTTTGTATATACAAAAATTGAATCAAAATTAAAGTTGTACCCGTTTATAACAATAGTTTTTTTTCGAATATGATAAAATTTGAATCAAAATTAAATTTGTCCCCGTTTATAACAATAGTATTTTTTTCTTATATACAAAAATTTGAACAAAATTAAAGTTGTACCCGTTTATAACAGTAGTATTTTATTCGTATATAAAAAAATTTGAATCAAAATTAAAGTTGTGCCTGTTTATAACAATACTATATTTTTTGTATATAAAAAAATTTGAATCAAAATTAAAGTTGTGTCAATCTATAACAATAGTACTTTTTTGGTATATAAAAAAACTCGAATCAAAATTAAAGTTGTGCCCTTGTATAACTATAGTATTTTTTTCGTATATAAAAAATTTGAATTAAAATTAAAGTTGTGCTCGTTTATAACAATAGTATTTATTTCTTATATAAAAAAATTTGAATCAAAATTAAAGTTGTCTCCGTTAATAACAATAGAGTCTTTTTTGTATATAAAAAATTTTGAATCAAAATTAAAGTTATACCCGTTTATAACAATAGTATTTTTTCGTATATAAAAACATTTGAATCAAAATTAAAGTTGTCCTCGTTTATAACAATTGTATTTTTCTTATATAAACAAATTTAATCAAAATTAAAGTTGTCCCCGTTTATGACAATAGTATTTTTTCTTATATAAAAATTTTTTCAATCAAAATTAAAGGTGTGCCGTTTATAATAATAATATTTTTTTCACATAAATAGACACTCAAAACAATTACACATGATAGTCTTTTAGACTAAAAATAAAGAAAGGGGTCAAAACTGTTTAAAAATAAAATAGAGGAACTGATTTCATGAATGAATCATAATAGAGAGATCAAAACTATAATTTAGCCTTTAAAATATAATAACAATAAAATGAAAGAAAGAAAAAATTATTTAACGAACAAAATTTTTTTTTAAAAGATATATTAAATCGGTGCCTACATTTTTTTTTTCTACTATAAAATTATTTGAATCACTGTAAATTTTTGTATATAAATATTTTTTTTGGCATTATATACGAATATTTTGAAATTAATAGTAAAGTTGTTTTTGTTATTATTCAATATTTTGATCGTTTACCATTATAATTGTTTTAATTTGATATTTTTAAAAAACGATTGTAACACCCACATATAAAATCCATACATCAAAGCATAAATTATATATATGAATCCAAGTATTTGGTATTGAAATACCATAAGTCCCTAGTTAACACATTATATACATAAGTGCCTCTAATACAACACAAAACTAAGGCATTACATATACAAGATGTTCCAACATGATAAAAACTAAGAACTAGATCAATGCAATGATCTCAAAATAAAACATCATAGCGGAAGCCATGCCATCTCAAAACTACGAACCGGAAGGAAAAGTCAAACCACTTTATCCTTACCCGTTGCCGAACCTGCAGAACCTGTGATGTAAACAACAACAGTGGGGTGAGATACATCAAATCTCAGTGAGTTCCCTATCTTATGGATTCTCTCGGATTATTTATGGTTCTAACAATCCTAAATCAAGTCCGGGGAAGGGAAGGACTCTTGAGTTCACACTTGATAATCTCACACTATATGGAAACATGACATGAGTTCACTAACTCGCCACATCATTAATCGATAACCGGTACCAAGGCATCTCCTCTTCCCGTCCGCTTCTACGTCTAGAAGGCGACCCGAGTCATAGATCCTTGTAGTTACTTGGTATACAATTGGATTCGGGATCACCGGCCTGTTAACCGTGAACCGTCACTTCTCATGGCCTGTTAACCATCACAAGTCTCGTACCCATGCACGGGCTTCCAATTGTACTACTCGTAGGGCATCAAACCTACCAAGTAAAACCTGCCTGCACTTCAGAGGAGCTCGAGATTCATGAAGGCCTTTCAAGGGCAATTCACATAAAATGGTTACGATTCCATGATAATACCATACAAAACAAGGTATACGACAATTGCCTCGGCCATAAGGCCTCAAGGCCTTTCTTGTCCTTCAATCCATAACGCTAACCTCATGTTCCATACTAGTGTTTCCAACTTCTAAAGTTTCCTATAGTTCATAAGGGGTTTTCCTCACTCTTACTATTTTTTCCTTTTTATCTTTCATGCATTTTTAATCACAACATGTTAACAACCATAGATTAGGCAACACATACCTTATTGGTGTAATAGAATAACTTAACACAATTAAAACATAGTCCACATAAAATTATCAAAGAATTTCACTTCGAGTTCCCTCCGATTATTTAATCGGGCAATTAAAATCGACAATCCTTATCATCATCATAAAGTTCATCTCGCCAGCTTTCTATCGATATGCGGAACATCCAAAACGGACAACCGGATCAAAAGATATGGCGAAAACAAGTTAAGAAAACAACACAGCTCGCCCCAGGTTCGCTAGGCGAACGAGCTGCCGAGCCTTCACCTTTGCCTTCGCTAGGCGAGCAAGCTGGCGAGTAATTAAACAGAAAGCTCCCAGACCTAAAACATCATAAGTTCGCTAGGCGAACATCTGGCGAACCTTCGCCTCCACCTTCGCTAGGCGAATGTTCCAGCGAGCACCTAGGCAGTAAGTTCCTACATTCAAAACCCACTAAGTTCGCCAGGCGAACATGCCAGCGAACCTTTGCTAGGCGAACGTTCTGGTTCGCTAGGCGAACCCTCGATTGCGGTTCGCTGGGACTCGCCCCAGGTTCGCTAGGCGAAGCAAGCGAAACAGAACCTCTCCCAGCTGCTGTTCTTCACTTCCAACTCTCATTTTCTCCATCAAAAACATTACCCAACATCACACAACAGTCAATACATAATGCAAACATGATAACAAGCTTATAACAACATTTATAGCAAGATTCAACCATAAAATTCCATATTTCCATAATCTAACCTAAATCCAAAACTTTCTAGAGTTCTCTAACAATGGTACTAACTAGAACCCACCTTCAAATAGAGCAAGATGAAGATGATTGAGAAGTTTGGATGAAGATTGGATGATGATCTTGATGGTTCTTGAGCTTTTCTTCAAATTTCCTCTTCTCCTCTTTTTCTCTCCTTCCTTTCCTTTCTTCTTCCTTTCTTTCTATCTTTTTCTTTTGTTTGGAAAGTGAGAGGAAAAGGATTCACATAGTAAAGTTAGTATTAGAAATAATACTACTAAATGTCCAAAAAGTCTCTTAAGTCCAAAATTAAATAAATGTCTCCGAAACAAATAATATCTATTGGATCAATCCTAAGTACCGAAGTTACTCTAATTATTTTATCAAATAATTTCTCAGAGCAACCGGACTCAGTTAATCACAATGCAATATTATTCGGCGTAATAAAATACGGGGTATTACATCCTCCCCCCCTTAAATAGAAATTCTCCCTCGAATTTAAAAATTACCTGAACAGATGAGGGTAAGCATCTCGCATTTCCGATTCAAGTTCCCAAGTTGCATCTCCCGGGTGCGTTACATCCCACTGTACCTTAACGAGAGGAATATCCTTGTTCCTTATTACCTTCGTTTCTCTTCCCACAATTCGGCTCGGTTGAGGTTCAAACGTCAAATCCGCTTCTATTTCAATAGTATCCGGTAGAATCGGTTGAAGAGGATCTGGAACAAATCTCCGAAGTTGAGATACATGAAAAACATCATGCATTTCCGACAGAGAAGGTGGTAAGGCCAACCTGTAAGCTACTTCACCAATCCTTTCTAAGATCTGATACGGTCCCACGTATCTCGGGCTTAACTTGCGTGACTTAAATGGTCCTTTCAATCTCAATCTAGGAGTAACTTTCAAAAACACATGGTCACCCTCTTCAAATTCTAAAGGTCTCCTTCGATTGTCCGCATAACTCTTTTGTCGATCTTGGGCTTGCTTAATTTTCTCGCGAATCATTCGAATCTTTTCTGTAGTCTCTTGGATGATTTCGGGTCCTAAGATTCTATCTTCCCCAACTTCCGCCCAACACAAGGGTGTTCTACATTTTCGCCCATACAACGCTTCATACGGAGCCATACCGATACTAGCATGATAACTATTGTTATAGGAAAACTCAATCAATGGTAGAAGTTCCTTCCAATTCCCTTTACTTTCTAACACGCAAGCTCTCAACATATCTTCCATCATTTGTATCGTTCGCTCAGTCTGTCCATCCGTCTGCGGATGATTAGACGTGCTCAAACGCAACTCCGTCCCCATAACCTGTTGAAAGACTTTCCAAAACCTTGAGGTAAACTTCGGATCTCTGTCCGACACAATATTAGAAGGAATACCGTTCAATCTTACAATTTCCGCAATAAACAACCTCGCCAGATGACTTGCCTTGAATGTAGTTTTCACGGCCAAGAAGTGCGCTGATTTCGTTAGTCGATCCACAATCACCCAAATCGAATCATAACCACCTTGCGTACGGGGCAAACCTACTGCAAAGTCCATAGAAATGCTATCCCATTTCCAAACTGGAATTTCTAAAGGTTGCAACATACCGCCCGGTCTTTGGTGTTCAATCTTAACCTGTTGGCACACTGCACATTCTGACACATACATCGCAACATCCTTTTTCATTCCGGTCCACCAATAGTCCTTCTTCAAATCTTGATACATCTTCGAAGAACCAGGATGTATCGTAAAAGTACCTTTATGAGCTTCATCCAAAATCTTTCTTCTTAACATTACATCATTCGGAACACAAATTCTTTGGCCGAACATGATAATTCCGTCGGTAGCCTGAATAAAACCCGGTAGGAGTAACACTTCTTGCAACTTCTCATCTGCCATTTGACCTTGGTGAATCTCAACTCTCAAGGTAGAATTGACATTCAAATTTCCCATAATCACACCATCTTGGGTCCATACAAACTGAAGATTAAGATCTCTAAAATTCTCTAACAATGCATACTCCAAAACCATCAATTTCGCGCCATGCACTAATTTCCGACTTAACGCATCTGCTACCTTATTCGCTTTTCCTGGATGATACTTCAAATCTAAATCATAATATTTTAAGTACTCCATCCATCTTCGTTGTCGCATATTTAACTCTTTTTGGTCAAATAAATATTTCAAACTCTTATGGTCACTGGACATTTCAAAACGTACCCCATACAAATAATGCCGCCACACCTTTAGTGTAAAAACAACCGCCGCCAATTCCAAATCGTGAGTTGGATAATTCTGTTCATGAACTTTCAATTGTCGGGAGGCATAAGCTACTACTTGACCGCCTTGCATCAGGACACCTCCCAATCCCATTTTAGAAGCATCACAAAACATTTCATAAGAGTTGTTAGGATCAGGAATGATTAACACCGGAGCCGTTGTCAATCTCTCCTTCAACTTCATGAAACTTTGCTCACAACCTGAATCCCACTCAAAAGCTAAATCCTTACAAGTAAGCTTCGTCATCGGTAAAGCTAACTTAGAGAAACCTTCAATGAACCTCCTATAGTAACCTGCCAGCCCTAAGAAGCTTCTGACTTCTGAGGCATTTCTCGGCCTTTCCCAATTTATCACTGCTTCTACCTTCGACGGATCCACCGCTACACCACCCTGGGATATAACGTGACCAAGAAACTTAACTTCTGCCATCCAAAATTCACACTTATTTAATTTAGCAAAAAGTTGCTTCTCTTGCAACACAGATAACACAATTCTCAGATGTTCCTCGTGCTCTCGTGAAGTACGAGAATAAATAAGAATATCGTCAATGAAGATTACCACGAACTGGTCCAAGTAAGCTTGAAATATTCGGTTCATGTAATCCATAAAAACGGCTGGAGCATTTGTCACACCGAAAGGCATCACTAAGAATTCGTAATGGCCATAACGGGTCCTAAATGCAGTCTTAGGTACATCGGAACTCTTCACTCGGATTTGGTGATAACCCGACCTCAAATCAATCTTCGAGAACACGCAGGCTCCTTTCAATTGATCCAAAAGGTCGTCTATCCTGGGCAAGGGATACTTGTTCTTAATGGTGACTTTATTCAGCTGATGATAATCGATGCACATCCGCATCCCACCGTCCTTCTTCTTCACCAGTAGAACAGGGGCTCCCCACGGAGAAACACTAGCCCGCACGAAATGTTTCGCCATGAGTTCTTCTAACTGATCCTTTAATTCTCTTAACTCCTTCGGTGCCATCCGATACGGAGAAACGGATATAGGAGTCGTTCCCGGTACCAGGTCAATAGAAAATTCCACTTCCCTCTCCGGAGGAAGAGAAGTGACATCTTCGGGGAAAATATTAGAAAATTCGCAAACTACGGGAATGTCCATAACCTGAAGGTCGCTACTCCCTTCCTTAGTGAGAACCAACATAACCGAATCCTCTTCTTCAAACAAGAGATTTATCATACCAACCGTACCTTCTAGAATAGTTGTTAAAACATCCTTTGGTGTAGCCTCAATAGACGGAACGATGATAAGCTTTTCCTCACACCCAATAAATACCGAATTAGCAGAAAGCCAATCCATTCCCAAAACGACATCCACTTTCTTAAGCGGTAGACAAATAAGGTCAATCTGAAAAACTCTATCATTCACAGATAGTACACAATTTTCACACATCAAAGGCGTCTCAACCATTTCATCCATGGCGGTAGTGACCACCATAGGAGGAGATAAAGGAACGGACCGCAACCCAAGTCGCTTCATACATTGCACTGATACAAAAGAATGTGTAGCTCCGCAATCAAATAAAACAAAGCAAGGAAATCCGTTAACTAAGCACGTACCAGCAATCAATGAATTGTCACTCTTCTTCTTCCTTGCATCCAATGTGTAAACCCTTCCTTGTGGTTGAATCCTATTCTGAGGGCAATCTTTCTTCATATGACCCACCTTTTGACATTGGAAACACCTTACTCCTTCCAAACCACACCTTCCGAAATGATTCCTGCCACAAGTGCGACACACCGGAGGTGTACTCGCCCTTGTATCTTGCACTTGTTTCACCGTGAAGGATTGTGGCCTAGGTCTAAATGATTGGTTAGACCTTCCACGATCGCCTTGAGTTACCCGACTTGCTGCACTTTCATCTCGAACCTTTTTCAAACTATGTTCTGCCACATAGCATTGTCTCAACACTTCAGCATAAGTAGTGAACTCTCTCTGAGACACACTATGAGATATTTCAGCTTTTAATCCAAACAGAAACTGGTCTATTTTCCATTTTTCATCAGGAGCATACATAGCCTGCCTAGAATAAGCAGCCATGTCTTCAAACTTCTCAGCATAACTGGCCACAGTCATGCTACCTTGTCTTAGCTGTTGGAATTCAAATTCCTTCTGAGTCCTTAATGAACTCGGAAAATATTTCTCCATGAAAACAACTTTGAACTGTTCCCAAACCTTAGGTACTTCTTGAACAGTCATCAAAGCCGAAGCGCTCTCCCACCATCTCATAGCGGGACCCTTTAGAGAATGAGAAGCAAACAACACCTTGTTCTCCTCACTACACTGGACTATCAAGAAAATCCTTTCCATACCTGAAATCCATTCGTGAGCCTTCACGGGATCTAATCCACCCTGAAATTCCGGAGGATTCATGCGGATAAAGTCCCGGAAATTCCCACCTACAGCTTCGGGAACCACTACTTGAGGATGCGGACCTCCATTCATTTGTTGCACCATCTGTTGCATGAATAGATTCTGTTGTTGTTGCATCTGTTGCATGAACTGATACAACGGAGCATTACCATCGCCAACCGGCGGAGTCGTCCCTTGAGGAGTGGTGCGGGGCCTACCATGAGGGTTTCTACGTCCATCAGCCATGTTCCTAAAGGTCATACAAATAGAATTAAGTTGATCAGGCTCAATGCCATAAATATAACGCTCAAGACCCATGGCGACACAACGTATATGAAACGGAAAGAAACACTTATACTATTTCATGGCTAGGTCGAGGATACGACCTGCTCTGATACCAACTGTAACACCCACATATAAAATCCATACATCAAAGCATAAATTATATATATGAATCCAAGTATTTGGTATTGAAATACCATAAGTCCCTAGTTAACACATTATATACATAAGTGCCTCTAATACAACACAAAACTAAGGCATTACATATACAAGATGTTCCAACATGATAAAAACTAAGAACTAGATCAATGCAATGATCTCAAAATAAAACATCATAGCGGAAGCCATGCCATCTCAAAACTACGAACCGGAAGGAAAAGTCAAACCACTTTATCCTTACCCGTTGCCGAACCTGCAGAACCTGTGATGTAAACAACAACAGTGGGGTGAGATACATCAAATCTCAGTGAGTTCCCTATCTTATGGATTCTCTCAGATTATTTATGGTTCTAACAATCCTAACTCAAGTCCGGGGAAGGGAAGGACTCTTGAGTTCACACTTGATAATCTCACACTATATGGAAACATGACATGAGTTCACTAACTCACCACATCATTAATCGATAACCGGTACCAAGGCATCTCCTCTTCCCGTCCGCTTCTACGTCTAGAAGGCGACCCGAGTCATAGATCCTTGTAGTTACTTGGTATACAATTGGATTCGGGATCACCGGCCTGTTAACCGTGAACCGTCACTTCTCATGGCCTGTTAACCATCACAAGTCTCGTACCCATGCACGGGCTTCCAATTGTACTACTCGTAGGGCATCAAACCTACCAAGTAAAACCTGCCTGCACTTCAGAGGAGCTCGAGACTCATGAAGGCCTTTCAAGGGCAATTCACATAAAATGGTTACGATTCCATGATAATACCATACAAAACAAGGTATACGACAATTGCCTCGGCCATAAGGCCTCAAGGCCTTTCTTGTCCTTCAATCCATAACGCTAACCTCATGTTCCATACTAGTGTTTCCAACTTCTAAAGTTTCCTATAGTTCATAAGGGGTTTTCCTCACTCTTACTATTTTTTCCTTTTTATCTTTCATGCATTTTTAATCACAACATGTTAACAACCATAGATTAGGCAACACATACCTTATTGGTGTAATAAAATAACTTAACACAATTAAAACATAGTCCACATAAAATTATCGAAGAATTTCACGTCGGGTTCCCTCCGATTATTTAATCGGGCAATTAAAATCGACAATCCTTATCATCATCATAAAGTTCGTCTCTCCAGCTTTCTATCGATATACGGAACATCCAAAACGGACAACCGGATCAAAAGATATGGCGAAAACAAGTTAAGAAAACAACACAGCTCGCCCCAGGTTCGCTAGGCGAACGAGCTGGCGAGCCTTCGCCTTCGCCTTCGCTAGGCGAGCAAGCTGGCGAGTAATTAAACAGAAAGCTCCCAGACCTAAAACACCATAAGTTCGCTAGGCGAACATCTGGCGAACCTTCGCCTCCACCTTCGCTAGGCGAATGTGCCAGCGAGCACCTAGGCAGTAAGTTCCTACATTCAAAACCCACTAAGTTCGCCAGGCGAACATGCCAGCGAACCTTCGCTAGGCGAACGTTCTGGTTCGCTAGGCGAACCCTCGATTGCTGTTCGCTGGGACTCGCCCCAGGTTCGCTAGGCGAAGCAAGCGAAACAGAACCTCTCCCAGCTGCTGTTCTTCACTTCCAACTCTCATTTTCTCCATCAAAAACATTACCCAACATCACACAACAGTCAATACATAATGCAAACATGATAACAAGCTTATAACAACATTTATAGCAAGATTCAACCATAAAATTCCATATTTCCATAATCTAACCTAAATCCAAAACTTTCTAGAGTTCTCTAACAATGGTACTAACTAGAACCCACCTTCAAATAGAGCAAGATGAAGATGATTGAGAAGTTTGGATGAAGATTGGATGATGATCTTGATGGTTCTTGAGCTTTTCTTCAAATTTCCTCTTCTCCTCTTTTTCTCTCCTTCCTTTCCTTTCTTCTTCCTTTCTTTCTATCTTTTTCTTTTGTTTGGAAAGTGAGAGGAAAAGGATTCACATAGTAAAGTTAGTATTAGAAATAATACTACTAAATGTCCAAAAAGTCTCTTAAGTCCAAAATTAAATAAATGTCTCCGAAACAAATAATATCTATTGGATCAATCCTAAGTACCGAAGTTACTCTAATTATTTTATCAAATAATTTCTCAGAGCAACCGGACTCAGTTAATCACAATGCAATATTATTCGGCATAATAAAATACGGGGTATTACAACGACAAATTCTTATTTGATCAAAATTTGTTTGTATGGTTGATAGGCATTCATAAAAAATATTTAAAACATTAAAAATCATAAATCAATAAAGGATTGTCGTAACATTATGTCACATTAATGGTACCTAACAAATTTACATAGTCACAATCAATAACATTGATATTAAACAAATTTGATTTTATTTCTTAAAATAAAAATTAATTGAGAATATGCAGATGTAGTAGTGTGAACAAATTTGATTTTATTTCTTAAAATAAAAATTTATTGAGAATATGCAGATGTAGTAGTGTGACTTTTCAAAAATTTTAACGTATCGTGGACGTTCATAAAAAGTAAAATATCAGTGAATGGATCAATTAATACTAAATGTCAATAAATTTTTGAATGGTGAACAATTTAAGGCAAATTTTAACTATTTTTTTTTTTATAAAATGAATATGTCTATTGCTAAGTTATTACAAAATTAGTAAAGTAAAATAAAAAATTTAAATATTAAATTAACAAAAAAAAATTAATATAAAGATATTAGATATTTAATAAAAATGTTTCATAAATCATGTGTTCGATTTCTTTGATGTTAAATTGTAAATTTATATATTAATATTTATTAAAAATTATAATAATGTAATTTGATTAACCCAATAATTGAAGAAGTGTAATAGATTAAAAATCTCATTAAACTCTAAATGGAAAAATCTTGTAATTCATTGCGTTTTATTTTAGAATCTATAAATCAAAAATTAAAAACTAAAAAAAAAAAGATTTAAACATAATTGTAATTAATAGAAAAATGACATATTATTTGTATTTGAATCAATACTTTATTTTAATGTATAAATTTAAATTAATGACAAATATATTATTCTATAAACACATTAAAATATCTAAAAAAAACTAACACATAATTATTCGTGTATTATTTTGTATTTTCATCAATTACACACATTTATTAAATTATCATTTTAATGATATAAATAAATAATATTTATATCAATAACACATAATCTATTATTCTCGTATTTATATTAATGACTAAAATTTATTCGATAATAGAACTTAAATTTTTTCAAGAAATATATGTTAAATATTTGAAATCATAGTTTCATATATCAATGTCAAAACGTTTTCTCATATTTTGATTAATGGTAACTATAAAGTGTAATAAAAGAAATAGATAGTTTTTATAAAGTGTAATAAAATTTATTAATAATGTAATGATGAATCTATGGTATAAATAATACAAAACAAAAGTAACTTATGTTTAAAATTTAAAATTATTGATTATGATTTTTTTTCTCATAAAGTGTAATAAAATTTATTAATCATGTTATGATTTAAAATTTTAATATTATTGATTACGAAATAAAATAATAGCAAATTTAATTTAATATGGTAATGATTTCCTTATTTCGTTAAATGTTTATGTTTTTTTTATAAAACATTAATTTTTAAATTTTTTTAGTTAAACCTGAAGAAGAAATAGACAATTATCAAGAATATAGCCTTTTATTAAATTGAATATAAAAAATCAACTTTGATTACAACATAGAAGTTGTAGATCTTCAAACCTCATAATTTGCAACCTCTAATGTTGTAGATCTTCAAACCTCAAAATTTACAGTCTCCTTATTATTATTATTATGTGCTTTACAACTATAACATTTGAGTTGATGAGATGAGGTGACTTTACCCTGCTGTAATATCAGGAAAAATTTAAACATTAGATTATATCTAATTTCATATTACAACAATCTTTAAGAGAGAAAAAAATAAAAAACAACTTAAACAAATATAAAAAATTGATTTAGAGTTTTTATTTTAAAATTCAATTTTTAAATTTTAAATAATTTGTTTTCTTTTAAGCAGAATAAGTGAACACTAAATTAGTAGCAAATTATTTTTCATTAATATATTAAAGTTTCAAGATATATACTGATATTATAATTTTTATCCCTTTATTGCAATATAAGTGAACACCAAATGATATTAAAAAATTAAATAAATAAAAAAATAATAATAAATTTATTATCATTTTTATCCCTTTGTAAAGAAGAAAATAATTAGTGATGGAAAAAGAAAGAAAAAAGGTTGTGTGATTTTGACATGTATAGCATGAAGAGAATATGCTTTTGTGTAAAGCAACTTTTTGTCAAATCAATAACACATTTGATATCAGAGTTTTGCAATTCCAATGCTCAATTTGGTTGTTTGCAGGTGCCTCTACCCCATTTTCCATTATTTTTTCATAAAATGCAATGCTCTTGTAGGATGCCTCTACCCACATTTTCCATATTTTTTCAGAAAAACAATTTCATTACTGCATTTCTCAAAATCCTGTCAAATTGAAAAGAAAACATTAGATCAAAAACAAAAATCAATATATGTTCAAATTCATTGCCAATAATTAAATTGTAAAACAAGATTGATATCTACAAAATTGGAACAATCAAAAGTAATGTGTAAACTAAAAAATTGCAAACTCCCTCTTTGAAAACCATGGGTAATAAATAGAACTATAAAACCATTCAGAGGTGCACCATCGCAACATTTGATATGAAGACAATCATTTAATAAAGTATCCTGTAATAACAAATTAAAGTCATACAATTGTTTAATATAAGATTAAAAGTTCAATATATGCGACTGTGTAAAGAGCAGATGAAAATAAAAATAAATTTTATGAAAGAATATTTTAATCACTAATTCTACCTTTTCTTGAATTGCATCGTGTAGGTTATGTTTATTAGTTGAATTGCCCCGTTAATTTTGACATATGTATCTCCACTTCAAGCTTGTAAGAAACACACAACTCATTTGACAGAAGAAGTAATCCAAAAATTTAACAGTAGACATTAACACATCTTGCCTTATGATTTAATTGAAAACCTCTACATCTGAGCCCCTTTTATGTTATTCTCCTCCAGATTTTCAGATCCATTACCATCCGATAAAGAAACATGTATTTCAATCACAGATTCGAGAAGTACGTCAATGGAATTTATTAAAATTGGAAACCTCATAAAACAACATAATCATTCTTTAATTTCAGTATTAAGACACATATATAATAGAAAATAAACATACATTGAAAAACATATAAGTCATTCCTTAGTTATCAATACAAACATATAACCCTAAATCAACATAAAACCGTAAATTCTTACCGAGTGATAGGTCGATGAACCAAAACCACTTGTTTTTCCCCATTAACATCATTTCTTTTGTGTAATCGCAAAACAAAACTAACACATCAAAAACAAAAACATAAAAGGTTCACTGATCAAAGAAACATCACAACCTTTGAAAGACCCTTGAATACCTCCAATGATTCTTCATCGAAACCCATAAAATCTTGAACACCTTCAAGGATTCTTCATCTAAAATCCCTAAAATAAAAAACATAAAATAAACATATAACATCAAAAATGTTAAGAACTCTGAACATGAATCTATTAAAGGAGCCATAGACAAAACCCAAATAACCAACTCTAAACATGAACCCAACACAGAACCGAAATAGATCAAGAGAGATGATTTACATGGATAAAAGAGGAAAAGTTATTTCTTTTATAAATAAATAGAAGACATAACCATGTATGCATTTTACATGAAACCAATAAAAGCTAATGACTTTACAATAAACCCGCAGAAGAGGTGCGTTCAGATAAATAGACCCGCAAAAGAGTTTGCAATATTGAAATAAATTCGTAAAACACAAAATGAACACTACATAAGGAAAACAATATAAACCAGCAAAAACTGAGAAGTAAATCTCAAACCTTTCCAATACAATAACAATAGTACTTATTTAAAACATCCAAGGCCAGCAGCAAGATGACCAACAAATCCCATAGCAAGTCTGTGAAAATAATAACCTTTACAATATCAAAGAAATATAACAGTCATATAATCTAAGTTTGTAATACATAAATTAAACCCCATACATATAAATCTCAAAAAGAAGAAATTTTACATAAGAAAATCTCATCAATACAATCAAATACCTTACAAAACCCTAAACACTAAACACAAATATGTGATTTAAAACCCTAAATTGGAAAAACTACTTGCCTGTCGAAGATGAACGAAAAATAGATCTTCATCTTCTTTATTTGAAATCCAATACACAACCCAAAAGTGAAAAATCCATTAATACGAATCAAAACAGTGAAAACCTCAAAAACTAAAAACAAATCACAGAACAAACCAAACACTCTTTTTGAGCCTTCTTCTGTTCTGCCTCTTTCGCATATCATAGTAAAATTGTCGGAAACGTCGCCGCCATCTTTCTTCATTCCTGAAACACCAAAAATCTTAGGTTTAAAACAAAATAACATAAACCCTACAAAAATAGATTTCTCTATTTCTGTAAATCGTTCCAAAAAAAAGTTATTTTTGTTAAAGAAAAGAAAGAGAAAAAAGAAGGATAGGAGGACAAAGGTAGAGGAAGAGAGAAGATGAAGAAAGAGGAGGAAGAATGAGAGAGTAGAAGGACAAGCATCATTGTGGAAGAAGGAAAGAGAAAAGGCTGAACGGGACTCTGAAAAGACATAGGTGGGAGAAAGACAAAAAAGTATTTTTCAATTGGTATCAGTTTGAAAAAGGTAAACATTTGGTCTCAAAGTAATTCTAATTGGTATAAATATAAGTGTAAAGTAAATACAATCAGTACATATGGAACCGAAAAGTACAACCAAATTGTAAATATAAGTCAAATTTAACCAATTTGCAGAAATAGTTAGAAAAAAATAAATTTTAGACACATTTTACCCCAAAATTCAATAGGTGGCAATTTAAGAGGAAGGGGCAAAATCAATTTTTCCACAATATTAACTTTTCTTATATTATAGATTCTTGATCAATGTTTTACCCTGTTGGGGATGAAATTAACGTCGGCTTCATTCCTTTCCTTTGTGATGAACTCTGCGCCCTCCATTACTTTCTAGTCATTTTAAAGTAACCGATTAAACAGATATATATATCATCATAGTTCTAAATTAATTTTGAATAATTGATTTTAGTAAATTAACTACTTGATTATATTGTGCAGATTGGAGCACATAAAGATAAAGGAGGTAGCATGTCAAGCCAAAATGATTGGTACTACAATAACATTTACAGGAACATTGTTAATGGCTCTATACAAATGTCCGGTAGTTAGTGTTGTGAAGTCATCTATTAATCATGCTACCCGTCAGCCTGAGATTGTGAACGATTCCGGTAACAGATGGATCATAGGAACATGTTTCCTCCTCATCGGTTGCACTGGCTTTTCCGCCTTTTTATGTAACGCCCACATATATATACATACATCAAAGCATATATCATACATGAATAATACGTTTGGTACTGAAATACATAAGTTCCTAGTAACATTGTATACATAAAAATGCCCCAAAGTAACCTAAAACAAAACACTGACATGTTATATGTACAAAATGTTCAAAAGGTAAAAGTAAGAACTAGATCCCTAAGGATCTCAAAACACTTCACAACGGAAGCAAAACCAACAGCTAAGCAAGGATAGTCACACAGCCTTATCCTTACCCTTCGCGGAACCTGCAGAACCTGTGATGTAAACAACAACAGTGGGGTGAGATACATCAAATCTCAGTGAGTTCCCTATCTCAAAGTCCTCTCGGCTCTACAAGGTTCTAATAAACCTAACTCAAATCAAAAGGGAAAGGAAATGACTTTGAGTACACACACTATACAAGTATCCACATCGGTGAGCCTGTTAACTCACACTAGTACCAAAGTACGTCCTGAGCCTGTTAGCTCAAGAATCTCACAATCAATAACCATACCAAGGCATCCCCTTTTCCCGTCCGCTTCTACGTCTAGAAGACGACCCGAGTCATGGATCCTCGAAGTTACTTGGCATACGAAATGGATTCGGGAACAACGGCCTGGTAGCCGTGAACTGTCACTTCTCATGGCCTGTTAACCATCATAAGTCTCTACCCTTAGGTTCCATTCGTACTATACGTGGGAATCAAACCTGCCAAGTAATTGTGCATACGTTTCAGAGGAGGTGCTCGAGTCTCATGAAACTACACCGCAAAAGAAACTGGTTATGATTACTAGACACACGCCTCGGCCTTACTTGCACGAGCGTTGTCACTATTCCATTACACACACTACATTGATAATGGTAAGTCCTCACTCTACCTAATTCATATTTTAACATGCATACATTTTCAACAACAATTACACACCATTAAACGATAAAAATCGACAAAACCACACTATCCCAAAAATCCCGACATAATTAAATCGGCCAACAACCTTAAAACCATTTTCATAAGAAAGTACATTCTGTTAGCTTTCCAATGATATCAAGAATATTAAAAACGGATAACCGAGTCAAAAGTTATGGACATAACACGAAATGGTATCGCGAAAAGACACAATTCTGCACCCTCCTGGCCGTACGCGTACTGCCCTAAGCCATACGCGTATTGCCAAGCTGGCTCGCCCAGCCATACACGTATTGCCCAAAGTGATACGCGTATGGGCAGAGGCTGATTTCCCTTAAAAAATCCATTTAAACTTCCAATACGCGTATTGCCCAACCCATACGCGTATTGCCTCCTCCCATACGCGTAACGCCCAAAATCCTTCATTTCCATACGCGTATTGACCAACCCAATACGCGTATTGCCTAGTGTGATACGCGTATGGGCAGAGGAAACCCAGAAAATTTTTGCAGACAAGTTCTGCTATGGGTTGATAAAAAACAACCCCAAAATCCCATTTTTCACAGTCAAAATACACCAAAACATGCTATAATCATAACAACCAGTATAACATATAATCAATGATCGAATTTCAGTAATTAGACAATGATTCTTTTGTAAAATTTCACATTTCCTACCAATGTCACACTACTCTAAAACTCAATAAAACCTTAATCTAAAGAGTCTAACTAGAACCCACCTTGATTACAAGATGAGGAGGTTGAAGTTGAGCTGAAAAGATGAAGATTGGTTGATGATTGATGATCTAGAGCTCTTGAGAGAATTTCTCTTCTTTTCTCTTCCCTTTCCTTCCTTTTCTTTTTCCTTCTTTTGGTTTTCTATCTTTTTCCAAATAAGGCAAGGAAAAGAAAATATACATAGAAAATATTAATTGGCAACACTACTAATTATCCAAATTATCTCAAATGCACCAATTAATAAAATTCCAAGTTAAATAATATTAATCTAATCAAATTTCCGAGTTCGTTGGTTTACTCTAATTACTTTATCCAATAATTGCTCAGAGTACCCCGGAACCCAGTTGATCATAATAATATTATTCAAAATGGTTCACAGAAATTATGGGGTATTACATTTTACATATTGCAGGCCATAACTTTGAGAAAGTACCCTGCATCGATGTCCCTGGCAACCTGGGTTTGTTTCGTTGGCGCACTTCAAAACTTTGTGGTTACAATATTTGCGGAGCGTCACAACTCTCATGCTTAGGCTCTTGGCTGGGATTCACAACTCTTCGCCCCGGCATATGCGGTTAGTATAACTCCGGACCAATTGACACTAAGTGTGATCAAACTTGGCGCACTTAAATTTATTTGTTTATATGAGAAAGTTGAGTGTTTTGTGCTTTGTGATTACAGGGGATAGTTACATCAGGAGTGCAATATTACATACAAGGGGTGGTTACGAAAGCTATGGGTCCAGTTATTGTAACTGCTTTTAATCCGTTGCGCATGATCATTGTAACGGCCTTGGTGTGCATCATTCTTTCAGAGAAGCTCTTTCTTGGAAGTATAATTGGAGCAGTTGTGGTGGCTGTTGGGCTTTGTCTAGTTGTGTGGGGAAAATCAAAAGAGCAGAAAGCCCGGGATGATATTCATATGACAGAATCACCTATGAAGGAGAACCCTGCATGGTTTTAAATTGCGAACCGCATCACCTGATGCGGTCGCAATATTGCGGTTGCGGTAGTGTCCGCATCCGCATCAGACCGCAATTCCGGTGTGATTGGAATTATATAAATTAATTGATTTATTTGAGTTATTTGGATTAATTGATTTATTGGACTTACTTGAAATAATTGATTTATTTGGTTTATTTTAGTTAATTGATTTATTTGATTAATTGATTTGTTTAAATTATTTTATTTGGTAGAATAAAATATGAAATTGGTAGAATTAGTAATTGTGCCTAATTATAGGAATGCGAATAGTAAGTGTGAGAGTAGGTTAGTAAGCCCAATAGAAAATTGAAATTGTTAGGGTTTAACAAAATAAAAGAAAGTGGATAGAATAGAAATAAAAAGTTGAAAAAAGGCTAGAAGAGAAGAGAGGAGAAGAGAAGAGGAACCAAGAACAAAAGCTAGAAGTCCAAGAAAAATCAAGGTAAGGGTGGGTTAGGTTGAAACCACTAAATTTTTATGAATTTGAAATTGTTAGGCCGAGATGAGTCGCCGAGTATTTTAAGAGATTATGTTACTGGCTTTTTTCGAGTAATGATAATAGTTTATTATATATGAATTTCAATCTCGATTTTTCTATATTAACTTAATTGACTAAACTATATTGTATAACATTTACAGAATAACTAGTAACTAAATCAGTGCGTTCGCACGCGCATGTCTTGTCGAGGATTTTATGTTATGGACGCGTAATTGTTAATCAAATTGAAAAAAATGGTAAAATTATAAAAATAGATATGATTGAAATTAAAAATTTGTATTGGTAAGTATAAGAAAATGTTGTGTGTCCTAAAAAAAAAGGAGTTAAATTAATTATTGATATAAATTCAAATAATGCAATGATGATTGAAAATATTAAACAAAAAATATTAATCAATAGGTAGACCAAAAACAAATGAAACTAAATTTAGATTGAAATTAAATAAAATTAAGAATTAATTGTGTTAGATAAAAATATTATTTGTTAGAATTGTTGGTATACACTTCACCCTATAAGTGGTGATATATATGTAACAATAGTTAAGGAATGGAAAAAAAATAAGTTAATACGGTTTTGTGTGTGCATTTGTTTGCAGACTGTCATAAAATTTTAAAGTTGAAAATAGAAAAAAATAAGAATAATAGTAAATTTAAGTTGAAATAGTAATACATGTATAAGATGAAAGGTAAAAAACAATATCAATAATAATATGATTAAAAACACTATTGAAACTTGTATTAGATGAATTAATCGTTTAGGTTTTTTAAACAAATAAGACAATTATGTTATAAGAGATAATATAACAGTCGATAAATTTCTATTATTCAATATTTGAACCAATAGTAAAGTCGATCCCGTTTATAACAATAGTAATTGTTTTCGTATATAAAAATATTTTAATCAACAATATATTTTTTCCGTATATAAATATTAGTTTGGTTTTGAAACAATTTATACAAAAAAAATTGAATGAACAGTAAAGTTGTTTCCGTATATAAAAAAATTTGTTTCCGTATATAAAAAAATTTGAATCAAATGCCAAGTTGTGCCCGTTTATAACAATAGTATTTGTTTCATATATAAAATAATTTGATTCAAGATTAAAGGTGTCCCTATTTATAACAATAGTAATTTTTTTGTATATAAAAATATTTGAATCAAAATTAAAACGAGATATGTTATTAATCATATTAATTTTTTTTCATATTGTTCATATTTTTGAATTTTAAAATTTTAACTTATCTATTTAAAAGAATTATATTTAGAAGTAAATGATTTTATGGATTACTTTTGATTTTTCCGGATCTGCAGATCAGGAATAATTCTTGATATGCACATCCAGAACAAATTAACGTTTTCTTAAAAAATGGTGCGTCTGGATGTGCATATTCAGAAATTGAGGGTAAAAAGGGCATTTTGCGTGGTGCCTAAGAAACTCATGCGGTGTATTAAGAAATCCTCGAAAAAAATTGAGTCAAAATTAAAGTTGTGCCCGTTTATAACAATAGTATTTTTTCTTATATAATAAAATTTGAATCAAAATTAAAGTTGTGCTCGTTTATAACAATAGTATTTGTTTCGTATAAAAAATAATCTGAATCAAGATTAAAGTTGTGCCCGTTTATAACAATAAATTTTTTTTGTATATACAAAAATTGAATCAAAATTAAAGTTGTACCCGTTTATAACAATAGTTTTTTTTCGAATATGATAAAATTTGAATCAAAATTAAATTTGTCCCCGTTTATAACAATAGTATTTTTTTCTTATATACAAAAATTTGAACAAAATTAAAGTTGTACCCGTTTATAACAGTAGTATTTTATTCGTATATAAAAAAATTTGAATCAAAATTAAAGTTGTGCCTGTTTATAACAATACTATATTTTTTGTATATAAAAAAATTTGAATCAAAATTAAAGTTGTGTCAATCTATAACAATAGTACTTTTTTGGTATATAAAAAAACTCGAATCAAAATTAAAGTTGTGCCCTTGTATAACTATAGTATTTTTTTCGTATATAAAAAATTTGAATTAAAATTAAAGTTGTGCTCGTTTATAACAATAGTATTTATTTCTTATATAAAAAAATTTGAATCAAAATTAAAGTTGTCTCCGTTAATAACAATAGAGTCTTTTTTGTATATAAAAAATTTTGAATCAAAATTAAAGTTATACCCGTTTATAACAATAGTATTTTTTCGTATATAAAAACATTTGAATCAAAATTAAAGTTGTCCTCGTTTATAACAATTGTATTTTTCTTATATAAACAAATTTAATCAAAATTAAAGTTGTCCCCGTTTATGACAATAGTATTTTTTCTTATATAAAAATTTTTTCAATCAAAATTAAAGGTGTGCCGTTTATAATAATAATATTTTTTTCACATAAATAGACACTCAAAACAATTACACATGATAGTCTTTTAGACTAAAAATAAAGAAAGGGGTCAAAACTGTTTAAAAATAAAATAGAGGAACTGATTTCATGAATGAATCATAATAGAGAGATCAAAACTATAATTTAGCCTTTAAAATATAATAACAATAAAATGAAAGAAAGAAAAAATTATTTAACGAACAAAATTTTTTTTTAAAAGATATATTAAATCGGTGCCTACATTTTTTTTTCTACTATAAAATTATTTGAATCACTGTAAATTTTTGTATATAAATATTTTTTTTGGCATTATATACGAATATTTTGAAATTAATAGTAAAGTTGTTTTTGTTATTATTCAATATTTTGATCGTTTACCATTATAATTGTTTTAATTTGATATTTTTTAAAAACGATAAATTCTTATTTGATCAAAATTTGTTTGTATGGTTGATAGGCAATCATAAAAAATATTTAAAACACTAAAAATCATAAATCAATAAAGGATTGTCGTACCATTATGTCACATTAATGGTACCTAACAAATTTACATAGTCACAATCAATAACATTGATATTAAACAAATTTGATTTTATTTCTTAAAATAAAAATTAATTGAGAATATGCAGATGTAGTAGTGTGAACAAATTTGATTTTATTTCTTAAAATAAAAATTTATTGAGAAGATGCAGATGTAGTAGTGTGACTTTTCAAAAATTTTAACGTATCGTGGACGTTCATAAAAAGTAAAATGTCAGTGAATGGATCAATTAATACTAAATGCCAATAAATTTTTGAATGGTGAACAATTTAAGGCAAATTTTTACTATTTTTTTTTATAAAATGAATATGTCTATTGCTAAGTTATTACAAAATTAGTAAAGTAAAATAAAAAATTTAAATATTAAATTAACAAAAAAAATTAATATAAAGATATTAGATATTTAATAAAAAAATTTCATAAATCATGTGTTCGATTTCTTTGATGTTAAATTGTAAATTTATATATTAATATTTATTAAAAATTATAATAAAGTAATTTGATTAACCCAATAATTGAAGAAGTGTAATAGATTAAAAATCTCATTAAACTCTAAATGGAAAATTCTTGTAATTCATTGCGTTTTATTTTAGAATCTATAAATCAAAAATTAAAAACTAAAAAAAAAGATTTAAACATGATTGTAATTAATTGATAAATGACATATTTTTTGTATTTGAATCAATACTATATTTTGTCTCCATATTTATATTGATGATGCATATTTCTAAAATCTTTATTTTAATGTATAAATTTAAATTAATGACAAATATATTATTCTATAAACCCATTAAAATATCTAAAAAAAACTAACACATAATTATTCGTGTATTATTTTGTATTTTCATGAATTACACACATTTATTAAATTATCATTTTATTGGTATAAATAACTAATATTTATATCAATAACACATAATCTATTATTCTCGTACTTATATTAATGACTAATATCGTTTTCTCATATTTTGATTAATGGTAACTATAAAGTGTAATAAAAGAAATAGATAGTTTTTATAAAGTGTAATAAAATTTATTAATAATGTAATGATGAATCTATGGTATAAATAATACAAAACAAAAGTAACTTATGTTTAAAATTTAAAATTATTGATTATGATTTTTTTTCTCATAAAGTGTAATAAAATTTATTAATCATGTTATGATTTAAAATTTTAATATTATTGATTACGAAATAAAATAATAGCAAATTTAATTTAATATGGTAATGATTTCCTTATTTTGTTAAACGTTTATTTTTTTTATATAAAACATTAATTTTTAAATTTTTTTAGTTAAACCTAAAGAAGAAATAGACAATTATCAAGAATATAGCCTTTTATTAAATTGAATATAAAAAATCAAATTTGATTACAACATAGAAGTTGTAGATCTTCAAACCTCATAATTTGCAACCTCTAATGTCGTAGATCTTCAAACCTCAAAATTTACAGTCTCCTTATTTTCAAGTCCTCTGCTTCCCATCAAATAATAAAATATTATTATTATTATTATTATTATTATTTTTATTATTATGTGTAATACCCATATATAAAATCCATACATCAAAGCATAAATAATATATATGAATCCAAGTATTTGGTATTGAAATACAATAAGTTCCTAGATAACACATTATACACATAAATGCCTCTAATACAAAACACCTAAGTCTAAGGCATTACATATACAAGATGTTCCCAAAATGATAAAATCTAAGAACTAGATCATCATAATGATCTCAAAATAACAACATAGCGGAAGCTAGCCATCAGCATGCAAGGAAAGATCAAACGACCTTGTCCTTACCCTTTTCTGAACCTGAAGCACCTATAAAATCAACAACGTGGGGTGAGATACATCAAATCTCAGTGGGTTCCTATCTTATAGATTCTCTCGGATTAAAAGGGGTTCTAATAATCCTAGCTCAAGTCCGGGGAAGGGAAAAGGACCTTGAGTTCACAATTTCATTCTTGCCCTATATGGAAACATACTCACGAGTTCTCTAACTCTCGTATCAACAATGGGTATCTCCCACGAAGGCATCCTTCCCCGGCCAACCCTACAAGAGGATTCAACACGAGTCACGGACCCTTAAATTCGTAGACAACCATTCTCGGCCAACCCTTCCAAAGAGTTTTCGACACGAGTCTTGGATGCTAAGGTAAATAACTTTCCCCGGCCATCCCCAAAGGGCTCTTCAACACGGGTCACGGTTATCTACACATAGTACTTTCCCTGGCCAACCCACACCAGGGGCCCTTCAACACGGGTCAATAATACCATCATCTAAGCAACCTCCCCGGTTATCCCTCATAAGAGGATCGGAACTCGGGTCACAGTTACTTAGGTATCGATCACTCTTTGCGATCCCTCATGTTTCCATACTAGGGTCTTCCACTTATCTCGATCATTTATCAGTCCTAGCCACAACTAGAACGTAACCCTCCTAGTCATTCTATATTCAAGGTTGATGTTTTCCTCACTCTCTCTATTCCATTTTCATATTACATGCATTTTCAATCGCAATCAGGTTAACAAAGCCATGGATTAGGTAAAACATACCATAATTTAGACATAAATATATCACTTTCGAACTTTCCCGATTATTTAATCGGTCGGTAAAAACATAATGTTTTACTTCCATTACGTAGAATATTTCCTCGGCTTTACATCGATATAAGGAGCAATCGAAACCGATAAACGGAACTAAAGTTATGAATTTTTCCGTCAAAAAGTATTATTTTTCAACTCCCAGGTCGCGCTCAGCGCGCCCTGGTCCGCGCTCAGCGCGCAACTCCCTGCCACGAGAGGTTCCCAGAATTAAACACCGCGCTCAGCGGGCACCTGCGCGCTCAGCGCGCTCTGCGAAACTCAGAAAAATACCTGTTATAACAGTTCAAAACCAGCCCCTCTACACCATCAATACCAATTCCAACAACCATTTAGAGGCATTATCAACATGTTTCCAACATAGTTCCATCATCAAACTTCACAATCATGTTTTGAACAAAATCACAAGTTCTACATAAACCTATAATTTCTCATCAAACCAAAATTAACCAAAACATCAAAACAAGCATCAAAACATGTTTCTATGATCATACCAATCATTCATTTCGATTTCTAACAAATTCTAACCGTTGTAACCTCGATTTCTAAGATTTCAACCTAAAACTCATAATCCCAAAACATAAAGAAAAAGGTTTCTAGCTAAACCCACCTTGCAAAGATGATGAAAATGATGAAGATGAGATGATTGAATGAAGTTTGGAGCAATGGATGATGATTCTCTTGGATTTTCTTCACAAAACCTTCTTTCTCTTCTTTTCTCCTTTCTCTCTATTTCCTCTTCCTTTCTTTCTTCTTCTTTTCCTTCTTTTCTCTTTCTCTTACTTCTTACTAAATTCTTCTTTTTATATGTTTGGAAAGTGGAAGGAAAATAATAAGAAATAAACTTAGTATTAGAAATAATACTACTAAATGTCCTAAAAGTCTCTTAATTCCAATTAAATAAAAAAAATACGGGGTATTACATTATGTGCATTACAACTATAACATTTGATTAGACGTGCTCAAACGCAACTCCGTCCCCATGGCTTGTTGAAAGACCTTCCAAAACCTTGAAGTAAACTTCGGATCTCTGTCTGACACAATATTAGAAGGAATACCGTGCAATCTTACAATTTCCGCAATAAACAACCTCGCAAGATAACTTGCCTTAAATGTAGTCTTCACCGCCAAGAAGTGCGCAGATTTCGTTAGTCGATCCACAATCACCCAAATTGAATCATAACCACCTTGCGTACGGGGCAAACCTACTGCAAAGTCCATAGAAATGCTATCCCATTTCCAAACTGGAATTTCTAAAGGTTGCAACATACCGCCCCGCCTTTGGTGTTCAATCTTAACTTGTTGGCACACTGCACATTCTGACACATACATCGCAACATCCTTTTTCATTCCGGCCCACCAATAGTCCTTCTTCAAATCCTGATACATCTTCGAAGAACCAGGATGTATCGTAAAAGTACCTTTATGAGCTTCATCCAAAATCTTCCTTCTTAACATTGCATCATTCGGAACACAAATTCTTTGGTCGAACATAATAATTCCATCGGTAGCCTGAATAAAACCCGGTAGAAGTAACACTTCTTGCAACTTCTCATCTGTCATTTGTCCTTGGTGAATCTTAACTCTCAGAGTAGAATTGACATTCAAATTTCCCATAATCACACCATCTTGGGTCCATATCAATTGAAGATTAAGATCTCTAAAATTCTCCAACAATGCATACTCCAAAATCATCAATTTCGCGCCATGCACTAATTTCCGACTTAATGCATCTGCTACCATATTCGCTTTTCCTGGATGATACTTCAATTCTAAATCATAATCCTTTAATTACTCCATCCATCTTCGTTGTCGCATATTTAACTCCTTTTGGTCAAATAAATACCTCAAGCTCTTATGGTCACTGAACATTTCAAAACGTACACCATACAAATAATGCCGCCACACCTTTAGTGTAAAAACAACCGCCGCCAATTCCAAATCGTGAGTTGGATAATTCTGTTCATGAATTTTCAATTGTCGGGAGGCATAAGCTACTACTTGACCATCTTGCATCAGAACACCTCCCAATCCCATTTTAGAAGCATCACAAAACACTTCATAAGAGTTGTTAGGATCAGGAATGATTAACACTGGAGCCGTTGTCAATCTGTCCTTCAACTTCATGAAACTTTGCTCACAACTCGAATCCCACTCAAAAGCAAAATCTTTACGAGTAAGCTTCGTCATCGGTAAAGCCAACTTAGAGAAACCTTCGATGAACCTCCTATAGTAACCTGCCAGCCCTAAGAAACTTCTGACCTCTGAGGCATTTCTCGACCTTTCCCAATTTATCACAGCTTCTACCTTCGACGGATCTACTGCGACACCACCTTGGGATATAACGTGACCAAGAAACTTAACTTCTGCCATCCAAAATTCACACTTACTCAATTTAGCAAAAAGTTGCTTCTCTTGCAACACCGATATTACAATTCTCAGATGTTCCTCGTGCTCTTGTGAAGTACGAGAATAAATAAGAATATCGTCAATGAAGATTACCACGAACTGGTCCAAGTAAGCTTGAAATATACGGTTCATGTAATCCATAAAAACGGCTGGAGCATTTGTCACACCGAAAGGCATCACTAAGAATTCGTAATTGCCATAACGGGTCCTAAATGCAGTCTTAGGTACATCGGAACTCTTCACTCGAATTTGGTGATAACCTGACCTCAAATCAATCTTCGAGAACACGCAGGCTCCTTTTAATTGATCTAAAAGGTCGTCTATCCTGGGCAAGGGATACCTGTTCTTAATGGTGACTTTATTCAACTGACGATAATCGATGCACATCCGCATCCCACCGTCCTTCTTCTTCACCAGTAAAACAGGGGCTCCCCATGGAGAAACGCTAGGCCGCACGAAATGTTTCGCCATGAGTTCTTCTAACTGATCCTTTAATTCCCTTAACTCCTTCGGTGCCATCCGATACGGAGAAACAGATATAGGAGCCGTTCCCGGTACCAGGTCAATAGAAAATTCCACTTCCCTCTCCGGAGGAAGAGAACTGACATCTTCGGGGAAAACTTCAAGAAATTCGCAAACTACGGGAATATCCATAACCTGAAGGTCGCTACTCACTTCCTTAGTGAGAACCAACATAACCGATTTTTCTTCTTCAAACAAGAGATTTATCATACCAACCGTACCTTCTAGAATAGTTGTTAAAATATCCTTTGGTGTAGCCTCAATAGACGGAATGATGATAAGCTTTTCCTCACACCCAATAAATACCGAATTAGCAGAAAGCCAATCCATTCCCAAAACGACATCCACTTTCTTAAGCGGTAGACAAATAAGGTCAATCTGAAAAACTCTACCATTCATAGATAGCACACAATTTTCACACATCATAGGCGTCTCAACCATTTCATCCATGGCGGTAGTGACCACCATAGGAGGAGACAAGGTAACAGACCGCAACCCAAGTCGCTTCATACATTGCATCGATACAAAAGAATGTGTAGCTCCGCAATCAAATAAAACAAAACAAGGAAATCCGTTAACTAGGCACGTACCGGCAATCAAAGAATTGTCACTCTTCTTCTTACTTGCATCCAAGGTGTAGACTCGACCGGCGCTTTTTCCTTGCACTTGATTCTTACTCTTAGGACAATCCCTTGCCATGTGGCCCACTCCATCACACTGATAACATCTAAAGACTCCATCGTTGCACTTCCCGAAATGATACTTGTTGCACAATCGGCACAAAGGAGGAGTAGTAGGCTTACTACTTTGCACTTGCTTCCCCTTGAAGGATGGTGGCCTAGGTCTAAATGATTGATTAGACCTTCCACGATCCCCTTGAGTTACCCGACTTGCCACACTTTCATCTCGAACCTTTTTCAAACTATGTTCTGCCACATAGCATTGTCTTAACACTTCAGCATAAGTAGTGAACTCCCTCTGAGAGACACCATGGGATATTTCAGCTCGAAGTCCAAAAATAAATTGGTCCACCTTCCACCTCTCGTCCGGCGCATACATAGCCTGCCTGGAATATGCAGCCATGTCTTCGAACTTCTCAGCATAACTGGCTACCGTCATACTTCCTTGTCTTAATTGTTGAAAATCAAACTCTTTCTGAGTTCTCAGAGAACTCGGAAAGTACTTCTCCATGAAAGCAACCTTGAATTGTTCCCAAACCCTTGGCACTCCTTGAATGACCATTAGAGTCGAAGCACTCTCCCACCATCTCATGGCGGGACCCTTTAGAGAATGGGAAGCAAACAACACCCTATTCTCTTCGCTGCAATGGACTATCAAGAAAATCCTTTCCATACCTGAAATCCATTCGTGAGCCTTCACGAGATCTAATACACCCTGAAATTCCGGAGGATTCATGCGGATAAAGTCCCGGAAATTCCCACGTACAGCTTCAGGAACCACTACTTGAGGATGCGGACCTCCATTCATTTGTTGCACCATTTGCTGCATGAATAAATTCTGTTGTTGCTGCATCTGTTGCATAAACTGATACAACGGAGCATTTCCATCGCCAACCGGCGGATTCGTCCCTTGAGGAGTGGTGCGGGGCCTACCACGAGGGTTTCTACGTCCATCAGCCATGTTCCTAAAGGTCATACAAATGGAATTAAGTTGATCAGGCTCAATGCCATAAATATAACGCTTAAGACCCACGGCGACACAACGTATATGAAACGGAAAGAAACACTTATACTATTTCATGGCTAGGTCGAGGATACGACCTGCTCTGATACCAACTGTAATACCCATATATAAAATCCATACATCAAAGCATAAATAATATATACGAATCCAAGTATTTGGTATTGAAATACAATAAGTTCCTAGATAACACATTATACACATAAATGCCTCTAATACAAAACACCTAAGTCTAAGGCATTACATATACAAGATGTTCCCAAAATGATAAAATCTAAGAACTAGATCATCATAATGATCTCAAAATAACAACATAGCGGAAGCTAGCCATCAGCATGCAAGGAAATATCAAACGACCTTGTCCTTACCCTTTTCTGAACCTGAAGCACCTGTAAAATCAACAACGTGGGGTGAGATACATCAAATCTCAGTGGGTTCCTATCTTATAGATTCTCTCGGATTAAAAGGGGTTCTAATAATCCTAGCTCAAGTCCGGGGAAGGGAAAAGGACCTTGAGTTCACAATTTCATTCTTGCCCTATATGGAAACATACTCACGAGTTCTCTAACTCTCGCATCAACAATGGGTATCTCCCACGAAGGCATCCTTCCCCGGCCAACCCTACAAGAGGATTCGACACGAGTCACGGACCCTTAAATTCGTAGACAACCATTCTCGGCCAACCCTTCCAAAGAGTTTTCGACACGAGTCTTGGATGCTAAGGTAAATAACTTTCCCCGGCAATCCCCAAAGGGCTCTTCAACACGGGTCACGGTTATCTACACATAGTACTTTCCCCGGCCAGCCCACACCAGGGGCCCTTCAACACGGGTCAATAATACCATCATCTAAGCAACCTCCCCGGTTATCCCTCATAAGAGGATCGGAACTCGGGTCACAGTTACTTAGGTATCGATCACTCTTTGCGATCCCTCATGTTTCCATACTAGGGTCTTCCACTTATCTCGATCATTTATCAGTTCTAGCCACAACTAGAACGTAACCCTCCTAGTCATTCTATATTCAAGGTTGATGTTTTCCTCACTCTCTCTATTCCATTTTCATATTACATGCATTTTCAATCGCAATCAGGTTAACAAAGCCATGGATTAGGCAAAACAAACCTTATAAGGGGAAATAGAATAGCATACCATAATTTAGACATAAATATATCACTTTTGAACATTCTTGATTATTTAATCGGTCGGTAAAAACAAAATGTTTTACTTCCATTACGTAGAATATTTCCTCGGCTTTACATCGATATAAGGAACAATCGAAACCGATAAACGGAACTAAAGTTATGAATTTTTCCGTCAAAAAGTATAACTTTTCAACTCCCAGGTCGCGCTCAGCGCGCAACTCCCTGCCACGAGAGGTTCCCAGAATTAAACACCGCGCTCAGCGGGCACCTGCGCGCTCAGCGCGCTCTGCGAAACTCAGAAAAATACCTGTTATAACAGTTCAAAACCAGCCCTTCTACACCATCAATACCAATTCCAACAACCATTTAGAGGCATAATCAACATGTTTCCAACATAGTTCCATCATCAAACTTCACAATCATGTTTTGAACAAAATCACAAGTTCTACATAAACCTAGAATTTCTCATCAAACCAAAATCAACCAAAACATCAAAACAAGCATCAAAACATGTTTCTATGATCATACCAATCATTCATTTCGATTTCTAACAAATTCTAACCGTTGTAACCTCGATTTCTAAGATTTCGACCTAAAACTCATAATCCCAAAACACAAAGAAAAAGGTTTCTAGCTAAACCCACCTTGCAAAGATGATGAAAATGATGAAGATGAGATGATTGAATGAAGTTTGGAGCAATGGATGATGATTCTCTTGGATTTTCTTCACAAAACCTTCTTTCTCTTCTTTTCTCCTTTCTCTCTATTTCCTCTTCCTTTCTTTCTTCTTCTTTTCCTTCTTTTCTCTTTCTCTTACTTCTTACTAAATTCTTCTTTTTATATGTTTGGAAAGTGGAAGGAAAATAATAAGAAATAAACTTAGTATTAGAAATAATACTACTAAATGTCCTAAAAGTCTCTTAATTCCAATTAAATAAAAAAAATACGGGGTATTACATTATGTGCTTTACAACTATAACATTTGAGTTGATGAGATGAGGTGACTTTACCCTGCTGTAATATCAGGAAAAATTTAAACATTAGATTATATCTAATTTCATATTACAACAATCTTTAAGAGAGAAAAACATAAAAAAACAACTTAAACAAATATAAAAAATTGATTTAGAGTTTTTATTTTAAAATTCAATTTTTAAATTTTAAATAATTTGTTTTCTTTTAAGCAGAATAAGTGAACACTAAATTAGTAGCAAATTATTTTTCATTAATATATTAAAGTTTCAAGATATATACTGATATTATAATTTTTATCCCTTTATTGCAATATAAGTGAACACCAAATGATATTAAAAAATTAAATAAATAAAAAAAAGAAAAAATAAATTTATTATCATTTTTATCCCTTTGTAAAGAAGAAAATAATTAGTGATGGAAAAAGAAAGAAAAAAGGTTGTGTGACTTTGACATGTATAGCATGAAGAGAATATGCTTTTGTGTAAAGCAACTTTTTGTCAAATCAATAACACATTTGCTATCAGAGTTTTGCAATTCCAATGCTCAATTTGGTTGTTTGCAGGGTGCCTCTACCCCATTTTCCATTATTTTTTCAGAAATTGCAATGCTCTTGTAGGATGCCTCTACCCACATTTTCCATATTTTTTCAGAAAAACAATTTCATTACTGCATTTCTCAAAATCCTGTCAAATTGAAAAGAAAACATTAGATCAAAAACAAAAATAATATATGTTCAAATTCATTGCCAATAATTAAATTGTAAAACAAGATTGATATCTACAAAATTAGAACAATCAAAAGTAATGTGTAAGCTAAAAAATTGCAAACTCCCTCTTTGAAAACCATGGGTAATAAATAGAACTATAAAACCATTCAGAGGTGCACCATCGCAACATTTGATATGAAGACAATCATTTAATAAAGTATCCTGTAATAACAAAATAAAGTCATACAATTGTTTAATATAAGATTAAAAGTTCAATATATGCGACTGTGTAAAGAGAAGATGAAAATAAAAACAAATTTTATGAAAGAATATTTTAATCACTAATTCTACCTTTTCTTGAATTGCATCGTGTAGGTTATGTTTATCAGTTGAATTGCCCCGTTAATTTTGACATATGTATCTCCACTTCAAGCTTGTAAGAAACACACAACTCATTTGACAGAAGAAGTAATCCAAAAATTTAACAGTAGACATTAGCACATCTTGCCTTATGATTTAATTGAAAACCTCTACATCTGAGCCCCTTTTATGTTATTCTCCTCCAGATTTTCAGATCCATTACCATCCGATAAAGAAACATGTATTTCAATCACAGATTCGAGAAGTACGTCAATGGAATTTATTAAAATAGGAAACCTCATAAAACAACATAATCATTCTTTAATTTCAGTATTAACACACATATATAATAGAAAATAAACATACATTGAAAAACATATAAGTCATTCCTTATTTATCAATACAAACATATAACCCTAAATCAACATAAAACCGTAAATTCTTACCGAGTGATAGGTCGATGAACCAAAACCACTTGTTTTTCCTCACAAACATCATTTCTTTTGTGTAATCGCAAAACAAAACTAACACATCAAAAACAAAAACATAAAAGGTTCACTGATCAAAGAAACATCACAACCTTTGAAAGACCCTTGAATACCTCCAATGATTCTTCATCGAAACCCATAAAATCTTGAACACCTTCAAGGATTCTTCATCTAAAATCCCTAAAATAAAAAACATAAAATAAACATAGAACATAAAAAATGTTAAGAACTCTGAACATGAATCCATAAAAGGAACCATAGACAAAACCCAAATAACCAACTCTAAACATGAACCCAACACAGAACCGAAATAGATCAAGAGAGATGATTTACATGGATAAAAGAAGAAAAGTTATTTCTTTTATAAATAAATAGAAGACATAACCATGTATGCATTTTACATGAAACCAATAAAAGCCAATGACTTTACAATAAACCCGCAGAAGAGGTGCGTTCAGATAAATAGACCCGCAAAAGAGTTTGCAATATTGAAATAAATTTGTAAAACACAAAATGAACACTACATAAGGAAAACAATATAAACAAGCAAAAACTGAGAAGTTAATCTCAAACCTTTCCAATACAATAACAATAGTACTTATTTAAAACATCCAAGGCCAGCATCAAGATGACCAACAAATCCCATAGCAAGTCTGTGAAAATAATAACCTTTACAATATCAAAGAAATATAACAGTCATATAATCTAAGTTTGTAATACATAAATTAAACCCCATACATATAAATCTCAAAAAGAAGAAATTTTACATAAGAAAATCTCATCAATACAATCAAATACCTTACAAAACCCTAAACACTAAACACAAATATGTGATTTAAAACCCTAAATTGGAAAAACTACTTGCCTGTCGAAGATGACCGGAAAATAGATCTTCATCTTCTTTATTTGAAATCCAATACACAACCCAAAAGTGAAAAATCCATTAATACGAATCAAAACAGTGAAAACCTCAAAAACTAAAAACAAATCACAGAACAAACCAAACACTCTTTTTGAGCCTTCTTCTGTTCTGCCTCTTTCGCATATCATAGTAAAATTGTCGGAAACGTCGCCGCCATCTTTCTTCATTCCTGAAACACCAAAACTCTTAGGTTAAAACAAAATAACATTACTCGAAAAGGTAAACATTTGGTCTCAAAGTAATTCTAATTGGTATAAATATAAGTGTAAAGTAAATACAATCAGTACATATGGAACCGAAAAGTACAACCAAATTGTAAATATAAGTCAAATTTAACAAATTTGCAGAAATAGTTAGAAAAAAATAAATTTTAGACACATTTTACCCCAAAATTCAATAGGTGGCAATTTAAGAGGAAGGGGCAAAATCAATTTTTCTAGAATATTAACTTTTCTTATATTATAGATTCTTGATCAATGTTTTACCCTGTTGGGGATGAAATTAACGTCGGCTTCATTCCTTTCCTTTGTGATGAACTCTGCGCCCTCCATTACTTTCTAGTCATTTTAAAGTAACCAATTAAACAGATATATATATATATCATCGTAGTTCTAAATTAATTTTGAATAATTGATTTTAGTAAATTAACTACTTGATTATATTGTGCAGATTGGAGCACATGAAGATAAAGGAGGTAGCATGTCAAGCCAAAATGATTGGTACTGCAATAACATTTACAGGAACATTGTTAATGGCCCTATACAAATGTCCGGTAGTTAGTGTTGTGAAGTCATCTATTAATCATGCTACCAGTCAGCCTAAGATTGTGAATATTTCCGGTAACAGATGGATCATAGGAACATGTTTCCTCCTCATCGGTTGCACTGGCTTTTCCGCCTTTTTACATATTGCCCACATATATATACATACATCAAAGCATATATCATACATGAATAATACGTTTGGTACTGAAATACATAAGTTCCTAGTAACATTGTATACATAAAAATGCCCCAAAGCAACCTAAAACAAAACACTGACATGTTATATGTACAAAATGTTCAAAAGGTAAAAGTAAGAACTAGATCCCTAAGGATCTCAAAAGACTTCACAACGGAAGCAAAACCAACAGCTAAGCAAGGATAGTCACACAGCCTTATCCTTACCCTTCGCGGAACCTGCAGAACCTGTGATGTAAACAACAACAGTGGGGTGAGATACATCAAATCTCAGTGAGTTCCCTATCTTAAAGTCCTCTCGGCTCTACAAGGTTCTAATAAACCTAACTCAAGTCAAAAGGGAAAGGAAATGACTTTGAGTACACACACTATACAAGTATCCACACCGGTGAGCCTGTTAACTCACACTAGTACCAAAGTACGTCCTGAGCCTGTTAGCTCAAGAATCTCACAATCAATAACCATACCAAGGCATCCCCTTTTCCCGTCTGCTTCTACGTCTAGAAAACGACCCGAGTCATGGATCCTCGAAGTTACTTGGCATACGAAATGGATTCGGCAACGGCCTGTTAGCTGTGAACCGTCACTTCTCATGGCCTGTTAACCATCACAAGTCTCTACCCTTAGGTTCCATTCGTACTATACGTGGGAATCAAACCTGCCAAGTAATTGTGCATACGTTTCAGAGGAGGTGCTCGAGTCTCATGAAACTACACCGCAAAAGAAACTGGTTATGATTACTAGACACACGCCTCGGCCTTACTTGCACGAGCATTGTCACTATTCCATTACACACACTACATTGATAATGGTAAGTCCTCACTCTACCTAATTCATATTTTAACATGCATACATTTTCAACAACAATTACACATCATTAAACGATAAAAATCGACAAAACCACACTATCCCAAAAATCCCGACATAATTAAATCGGCCAACAACCTTAAAACCGTTTTCATAAGAAAGTACATTCTGTTAGCTTTCCAATGATATCAAGAATATTAAAAACGGATAACCGAGTCAAAAGTTATGGACATAACACGAAATGGTATCGCGAAAAGACACAATTCTGCACCCTCCTGGCCGTACGCGTACTGCCCTAAGCCATACGCGTATTGCCAAGCTGGCTCGCCCAGCCATACGCGTATTGCCCAAAGTGATACACGTATGGGCAGAGGCTGATTTCCCTTAAAAAATCCATTTAAACTTCCAATACGCGTATTGCCCAACCCATACGCGTATTGCCTCCTCCCATACGCGTAACGCCCAAAATCCTTCATTGCCATACGCGTATTGACCAACCCAATACGCGTATTGCCTAGTGTGATACGCGTATGGGCAGAGGAAACCCAGAAAAATTCTGCAGACAAGTTCTGCTACGGGTTGATAAAAAACAACCCCAAAATCCCATTTTTCACAGTCAAAATACACCAAAACATGCTATAATCATAACAACCAGTATAACATATAATCAATCATCGAATTTCAGTAATTAGACAATGATTCTATTGTAAAATTTCACATTTCCTACCAATGTCACACTACTCTAAAACTCAATAAAACCTTAATCTAAAGAGTCTAACTAGAACCCACCTTGATTACAAGATGAGGAGGTTGAAGTTGAGCTGAAAAGATGAAGATTGGTTGATGATTGATGATCTAGAGCTCTTGAGAGAATTTCTCTTCTTTTCTCTTCCCTTTCCTTCCTTTTCTTTTTCCTTCTTTTGGTTTTCTATCTTTTTTCAAATAAGGCAAGGAAAAGAAAATATACATAGAAAATATTAATTGGCAACACTACTAATTATCCAAATTATCTCAAATGCACCAATTAATAAAATTCCAAGTTAAATAATATTAATCTAATCAAATTTCTGAGTTCGTTGGTTTACTCTAATTACTTTATCCAATAATTGCTCAGAGTACCCCGGAACCCAGTTGATCATAATAATATTATTCAAAATGGTTCACAGAAATTATGGGGTATTACATTTTACATATTACAGGCCATAACTTTGAGAAAGTACCCTGCATCGATGTCACTGGCAACCTGGGTTTGTTTCGTTGGCGCACTTCAAAACTTTGTGGTTACAATATTTGCGGAGCGTCACAACTCTCATGCTTAGGCTCTTGGCTGGGATTCACAACTCTTCGCCCCGGCATATGCGGTTAGTATAACTCCGGACCAATTGACACTAAGTGTGATCAAACTTGGCGCACTTAAATTTATTTGTTTATATGAGAAAGTTGAGTGTTTTGTGCTTTGTGATTACAGGGGATAGTTACATCAGGAGTGCAATATTACATACAAGGGGTGGTTATGAAAGCTATGGGTCCAGTTATTGTAACTGCTTTTAATCCGTTGCGCATGATCATTGTAACGGCCTTGGTGTGCATCATTCTTTCAAAGAAGCTCTTTCTTGGAAGTATAATTGGAGCAGTTGTGGTGGCTGTTGGGCTTTGTCTAGTTGTGTGGGGAAAATCAAAAGAGCAGAAAGCCCGGGATGATATTCATATGACAGAATCACCTATGAAGGAGGACCCTGCATGGTTTTAAATTGCGAACCGCATCACTTGATGCGGTCGTAATATTGCGGTTGCGGTAGTGTCCGCATCCGCATCAGACCGCAATTGCGGTGTGATTGGAATTATATAAATTAATTGATTTATTTGAGTTATTTGGATTAATTGATTTATTGGACTTACTTGAAATAATTGATTTATTTGGTTTATTTTAGTTAATTGATTTATTTGATTAATTGATTTGTTTAAATTATTTTATTTGGTAGAATAAAATATGAAATTGGTAGAATTAGTAATTGTGCCTAATTATAGGAATGTGAATAGTAAGTGTGAGAGTAGGTTAGTAAGCCCAATAGAAAATTGAAATTGTTAGTGTTTAACAAAATAAAAGAAAGTGGATAGAATAGAAATAAAAAGTTGAAAAAAGGCTAGAAGAGAAGAGAGGAGAAGAGAAGAGGAACCAAGAACAAAAGCTAGAAGTCCAAGAAAAATCAAGGTAAGGGTGGGTTTTTATATGATTATTGAGATTATTTAATAATGTTTAATGGGTAGAAATATGTTTAGGTTGAAACCACTAAATTTTTATGAATTTGAAATTGTTAGGCCGAAGATGAGTCTCCGGGTATTTTAAGAGATTATGTTACTGGCTTTTTTCAAGTAATGATAATAGTTTATTATATATGAATTTCAATCTCGATTTTTCTATATTAACTTAATTGACTAAACTATATTGTATAACATTTACAGAATAACTAGTAACTAAATCAGTGCGTTCGCACGCGCATGTCTTGTCAAGGATTTTATGTTATGGACGCGTAATTGTTAATCAAATTGAAAAAAATGGTAAAATTATAAAAATAGATATGATTGAAAGTAAAAATTTGTATTGGTAAGTATAAGAAAATGTTGTGTGTCGTTAAAAAAAGGAGTTAAATTAATTATTGATATAAATTCAAATAATGCAATGATGATTGAAAATATTATACAAAAAATATTAATCAATAGGTAGACCAAAAACAAATGAAACTAAATTTAGATTGAAATTAAATAAAATTAAGAATTAATTGTGTTAGATAAAAATATTATTTGTTAGAATTGTTGGTATACACTTCACCCTATAAGTGGTGATATATATGTAACAATAGTTAAGGAATGGAAAAAAATAAGTTAATACGGTTTTGTGCGTGCATTTGTTTGCAGACTGTCATAAAATTTTAAAGTTGAAAATAGAAAAAAAATAAGAATAATAGTAAATTTAAGTTGAAATAGTAATACATGTATAAGATGAAAGGTAAACAACAATATCAATAATAATATGATTAAAAACACTAATGAAACTTGTATTAGATGAATTAATCGTTTAGGTTTTTTAAACAAATAAGACAATTATGTTATAAGAGATAATATAATAGTCGATAAATTTCTATTATTCAATATTTGAACCAATAGTAAAGTCGATCCCGTTTATAACAATAGTAATTGTTTTCGTATATAAAAATATTTTAATCAACAATATATTTTTTCCGTAAATAAATATTAGTTTTGTTTTGACACAATTTATACAAAAAAATTGAATGAACAGTAAAGTTGTTTCCGTATATAAAAATATTTGAATCAAATGCAAAGTTGTGCCCGTTTATAACAATAGTATTTGTTTCATATATAAAATAATTTGATTCAAGATTAAAGGTGTCCCCATTTATAACAATAGTATTTTTTTTGTATATAAAAATATTTGAATCAAAATTAAAACGAGATATGTAACACCCATATATAAAATCCATACATCAAAGCATAAATTATATATATGAATCCAAGTCTTTGGTATTGAAATACAATAAGTTCCTAGTTAACACGTTATACACATAAATGCCTCTAATACATAACACTAAAAGACTAATGCATTACATATACAAGATGTTCCAAAATGCACTAAGAACTAGATCAATGCAATGATCTCAAAATAAAACGCCATAGCGGAAGCCATGCCATCTCAAAAGCTACGAACCGGAAGGAAAAGTCAAACCACTTTATCCTTACCCTTCGCCGAACCTGCAGGACCTGTGATGTAAACAACAACAGTGGGGTGAGATACATCAAATCTCAGTGAGTTCGCTATCTTATAGTCCTCTCGGCTTTACAAGGTTCTAACATCCTAACTCAAGTCAAAAACGAAGGGAAGGACTCTTGAGTTCACACTTGATAATCTCACACTATATGGAAACATGACATGAGTTCATTAACTCACCACATCACTAATCGATAACCGGTACCAAGGTATCTCTTTTTCCCATCCGCTTCTACGTCTAGAAGGCGATCCGAGTCATAGATCCTTGTAGTTACTTGGTATACAATTGGATTCGGGATCAACGGCCTGTTAACCGTGAACCGTCACTTCTCATGGCCTGTTAACCATCACAAGTCTCGTACCCATTGCATAGGCTTCCAATTGTACTACACGTAGGGAATCAAACCTACCAAGTAATCCTGCCTGCACTTCAGAGGAGCTCGAGACTCGTGAAGGCCTTTCAAGGGCAACTCAAAATAAAATGGTTACGATTACATGATCACACAACAAAATAATGTATTCGACAATGCCTAGGCCATAATGCCTCAAGGCCTTCTTGTCCTTCAAACCACAAAGTTAGCCTCATGTTCCATACTAGTGTTTCCAACTTCTAAAGTCTCCTATAGTTCATAAGGGGTTTTCCTCACTCTTCCCATTTCTTTTTCCATATTAACATGCATATACACTCACAACATGTTAAACAATAATAGGATAGGCAAAACACATCATAATTGCATAATAGAATAACATACCACAATTTAAAACATACTTATAACACTTTCGAACTTTCCCGATTATTTAATCGGTCGTTAAATTTGACATATATCAACTCCATTGCATAGACTATTTCCTCAGCTTCACATCGATATAAAGAACGCTTAAATCGGACACCCAAGTAAAAAGTTATGAATTTTAGAAAAAAATATTTTCCAAAGGTTACAGTGTTAACGGGTTAACGCATATGGTTAACCGGTTAACCAGTCCAATTTTCACGTAAAACCCCATTTTTCCATACCGTTAACCGGTTAACCCTGTTGCAGAAGCCAAAAACTCTGTTTTTAATCACCCATTTCCAACCCAAACTCATTCAATTCATGATCAAACTTCATAACAACTATAAACAGATGATTCCACATATATATTGAGCATACTACATAATTTATAACACATTTCAACCATTAGAACACCAATTCCAATAATTCTAACCTAACCCAAACCTTTCCAAAACTTCTAAAACTAAAGTTCTAACTAGAACCCACCTTGAGATGAGCAAGATGAAGATGATTGAGAAGATTGGGTGAAGATTTGAGGAATGGATGATGATGTTGATGATGATCTTGAATTGTTCCTTCTCCCTCTCTCTTTTCTCTCCTTTTTCCTTCTTTCTTCTTTCCTTCCTCTAACTTTCTCTATTTCTTTCTATCTTTGGCAAATGGAAGGAAAAGAAATATATAGTAACTATCATCAATAAGTAATACTACTAAATGTCCAAAAAGTCTCTTAAGTCCAAATTAATAAAATACCTCAGAGTCAGATAATATTATCCGGAGTAATAATTTACGGGGTATTACATCCCCCCTCCCCCCTTAAATAGAAATTCGCCCTCGAATTTAAAGATTACCTGAACAGATGAGGGTAAGCATCTAGCATTTCCGATTCAAGTTCCCAAGTTGCATCACCCGGATGCGTTACGTCCCACTGCACCTTAACGAGAGAAATATCCTTGTTCCTTAACACTTTAGTTTCTCTTCCTACAATGCGACTCGGTTGAGGTTCAAACGTTAAGTATGCTTCTATTTCAACAGTATTCGGTAGAATCGGCTGAAGAGGATCTGGAACAAATCTCCGAAGTTGAGATACATGGAAAACATCGTGCATTTCCGACAGAGAAGGCGGTAAGGCCAACCTGTAAGCTACTTCACTAATCCTTTCTAAGATCCGATACGGTCCCACGTATCTCGGGTTTAACTTGCGTGACTTAAACGGTCCTTTCAATCTCAATCTAGGAGTAACTTTCAAAAACACAAGGTCACGTTCTTCAAATTCTAAAGGTCTCATTCGATTGTCCGCATAACTCTTTTGTCGATCTTGGGCTTGCTTAATTTTCTCGCGGATCATTCGAATCTTTTTCGTAGTCTCTTGGATGATTTCGGGTCCTAAGATTTTATCTTCGCCAATTTCCGCCCAACACAAAGATGTTCTACATTTTCGCCCATACAATGCTTCATACGGAGCCATACCGATACTCGTGTGATAACTATTATTATAAGAAAACTCAATCAACGGTAGAAGTTCTTTCCAATTCCCTTTACTCTCTAACACACAAGCTCTCAACATATCTTCTATCGTTTGTATTGTTCGCTCAGTCTGACCATCCGTCTGTGGATGATTAGACGTGCTCAAACGCAACTCCGTCCCCATAGCTTGTTGAAAGACTTTCCAAGACCTTGAAGTAAACTTCGGATCTCTATCTGACTCAATATTAGCGGGAATACCGTGCAATCTTACAATTTCCGCAATAAACAACCTCGCATGACGACTTGCCTTGAAAGTAGTCTTCACGGCCAAGAAATGCGCAGATTTCGTTAGTCGCTCTACAATCACCCAAATTGAATCATAACCACCTTGCGTACGGGGCAAACCTACTGCGAAATCCATAGAAATACTATCCCATTTTCAAACTGGGATTTCTAATGGTTGTAATAATCCACCCGGTCTTTGATGTTCAATCTTAACTTGTTGACATACCGCACATTTCGACACAAAGACCGCAACATCTCTCTTCATACCGAACCACCAATAGTCTTTCTTCAAATCCTGATATATCTTCGAAGAACCAGGATGTATCGTAAAAGTACCTTTATGAGCTTCATCCAAAATCTTTCTTCTTAACATTGCATCATTCGGAACACAAATTCTTTGGTCGAACATAATAATCCCGTCGGTAGCCTGAATAAATCCCGGTAGAAGTAACACTTCTTGCAACTTCTCATCCAACGTTTGACCTCGTTGAATCTCAACTCTTAGAGTAGAATTGACGTTCAAATTTTCCATAATTACACCATCTTGGGTCCATATAAACTGAAGAATAAGATCTCTAAAATTCTCCAACAATACATATTCCAATACCATCAACTTCACACTATGAACTGCTTTCCGACTTAAAGCATCTGCTACCTTATTCGCTTTTTCCTGGATGATACTTCAATTCTAAATCATAATCTTTTAAGTACTCTATCCACCTTCGTTGTCGCATATTTTACTCCCTTTGGTCAAATAAATATTTCAAACTCTTATGGTCGCTGAACATTTCAAAACGTACGCCATACAATTAATGCCGCCACACCTTTAGTGTAAAAACAACCGCTGCCAATTCCAAATCGTGAGTTGGATAATTCTGTTCATGAACTTTCAGTTGTCGGGAGGCATAAGCTACCACTACCTGACCGCCTTGCATCAGAACACCTCCCAATCCCATCTTAGAAGTATCACAAAACACTTCGTAAGAGTTGTTAGGATCAGGAATGATTAACACCGGAGCTGTTGTCAATCTTTCCTTCAACTTCATGAAACTTTGCTCAAAACCTGAATCCCACTCAAAAGAAAAATCTTCACGAGTAAGTTTCGACATTGGTAAAGCCAACTGAGAGAAACCTTCGATGAACCTCCTATAGTAACCTGCCAGCCCTAAGAAACTTCTGACTTCTGAGGCATTTCTCGGCCTCTCCCAATTTATCACTGCTTCCACCTTTGATGGATCCACCGCTACACCACCTTGTGATATAACGTGACCAAGAAACTTAACTTCCGCCATCCAAAATTCACACTTACTCAATCTTAGCAAAAAGTTGCTTCTCTTGCAACACGGATAAAACAATTCTCAGATGTTCCTCGTGCTCTTGTGAAGTACGAGAATAAATAAGAATATCATCAATGAAGATTACAACAAACTGATCCAAGTAAGCTTGAAATATACGGTTCATGTAGTCCATAAAAACAGCTGGAGCATTAGTCACACCGAAAGGCGTCACTAAGAATTCGTAATGACCATAACGGGTCCTAAATGCAGTCTTAAGTACATCGGAACTCTTCACTCGGATTTGGTGATAACCCGACCTCAAATCAATCTTCGAGAACACGCAGGCTCCTTTCAATTGATCCAAAAGGTCGTCTATCCTGGGCAAGGGATACTTGTTCTTAATGGTGACTTTATTCAGCTGACGATAATCGATACACAATTGCATTCCACCGTCTTTCTTCTTTACTAACAGAACTGGAGCTCCCCACGGTGAAACACTAGGTCTAACAAAATGCTTTGCCAAAAGCTCTTCCAATTGTTCCTTCAGTTCTCTCAATTCAAGCGGTGCCATCCGATACAGAGAAACGGATATAGGAGCCGTTCCCGGTACCAGGTCAATAGAAAATTCCACTTCCCTTTCCGGAGGAAGAGAAGTGACATCCTCGGGGAAAACTTCAGGAAAGTCACAAACTACCGGAAAACTCGACACTCGAAGGTTACTACTCCCCTTCTTAGTAAGAATCAAAAGAACAGACTTTCTCTTCTTCGAACAAGAAATTAATCATTCCAACCGTACCCTCCAAAATAGTAGTTAACACATCCTTCGGAGTAGCCTCAATAGATGGAATGATGATGAGCTTTTCTTCACACCCAATGAACACTGAATTAGCAGAAAGCCAATCCATTCTCAAAACGACATCAACTTTCTTAAGTGGTAAGCAAATAAGATCAATCTGAAAAACTCTACTATTCACAGACAAAACACAGTTTTCGCACATTGCAGGGATACAAAGGAGTGCGTTGCTCCACAATCGAATAAGACAAAACAAGGAAACCTATTAATAAACACGTACCAGCAATCCTAGAGTCATCGCCCTTTGCTTTCCTCCCTTGCGTCTGCGTCCTATCCTGGGGACAATCCCTCGCCATATGTCCCACTTCATCACAATGATAACACCTAAAAGTCCCATCTACACACTTCCCGTAGTGATACTTGTTGCACAACCGGCACCAAGGGGGAGTGTTAGGTCTAACACTTTGCACCTGGCTCCCTTTAAAGGCTTGTGGTCTAGGTCTATACTGCTGACTTGATCTCCCACACTCATTCTCAACCACGTAACCTTGCCTCAACCGTTGGAATTCAAACTCTCTTCGGATCTTCAAAGAACTAGGAAGGTACTTTTCCATAAAAATAGTCCTGAACTGCCCCCACACTTTAGGTACACCCTGCATAGTCATAAAAGCTGAAGCAACATCCCACCATCTCTCAGCAGGACCTATCAATGAGTGAGAAGAAAACACTACCTTGTTCTCCTCACTATAGTAAATCATCAGAAAGATTCTCCCCATGCCAGTAATCCAGTCATGAGCTTTCACAGGATCCAATCCGCCATGAAATTCTGGAGGATTCATGCGGAGGAAATCCCGAAAACTTCCACCTACAACATCTGGAACAACCACCTGAGGATGAAGACCTCCATTCATCCGTTGCACCATCTGTTGCATGAACTGGTTCTGCTGCTGCTGCATCTGTTGCACAAACTGATACAAAGGAGCATTCTCATCGCCGCCTGGCGGATTCGTCCCAGCTGGAGGATTTATGGGTCTACCACGATTGCTTCTGCGTCCGCCGACCATGTTCCTAAACGTCATATAGATAGAATTAAGTTGATCAGGCTCAATACCATACATATAACACTTAAGACCAATAGCGACACAACGCATATGAAACGGAAAGAAATTACTTATACTATTTCATGGCTAGGTCGAGGATACGACCTGCTCTGATACCAACTGTAACACCCATATATAAAATCCATACATCAAAGCATAAATTATATATATGAATCCAAGTCTTTGGTATTGAAATACAATAAGTTCCTACTTAACACATTATACACATAAATGCCTCTAATACATAACACTAAAAGTCTAAGGCATTACACATACAAGATTTTCCAAAATGCACTAAGAACTAGATCAATGCAATGATCTCAAAATAAAACGCCATAGCGGAAGCCATGCCATCTCAAAAGCTACGAACCGGAAGGAAAAGTCAAACCACTTTATCCTTACCCTTTCCCGAACCTGCAGGACCTGTGATGTAAACAACAACAGTGGGGTGAGATACATCAAACCTCAGTGAGTTCGCTATCTTATAGTCCTCTCGGCTTTACAAGGTTTTAACATCCTAACTCAAGTCAAAAGGGAAGGGAAGGACTCTTGAGTTCACACTTGATAATCTCACACTATATGGAAACATGACATGAGTTCATTAACTCACCACATCACTAATCGATAACCGGTACCTAGGTATCTCTTCTTCCCGTCCACTTCTACGTCTAGAAGGTGATCCGAGTCATAGATCCTTGTAGTTACTTGGTATACAATTGGATTCGGGATCAACGGCCTGTTAACCGTGAACCGTCACTTCTCATGGCCTGTTAACCATCACAAGTCTCGTACCCATTGCATAGGCTTCCAATTGTACTACACGTAGGGAATCAAACCTACCAAGTAATCCTTCCTGCACTTCAGAGGAGCTCGAGACTCGTGAAGGCCTTTCAAGGGCAACTCAAAATAAAATGGTTACGATTACATGATCACACAACAAAATAATGTATTCGACAATGCCTAGACCATAATGCCTCAAGGCCTTCTTGTCCTTCAAACCACAAAGTTAGCCTCATGTTCCATACTAGTGTTTCCAACTTCTAAAGTCTCCTATAGTTCATAAGGGGTTTTCCTCACTCTTCCTATTTATTTATCCATATTAACATGCATATACACTCACGACATGTTAAACAATAATAGGATAGGCAAAACACATCATAATTGCATAATAGAATAACATACCACAATTTAAAACATACTTATAACACTTTCGAACTTTCCCGATTATTTAACCGGTCGTTAAATTTGACATATATCAACTTCATTGCATAGAATATTTCCTCAGCTTCACATCGATATAAAGAACGCTTAAATCGGACACCCGAGTAAAAAGTTATGAATTTTAGAAAAAAATATTTTCCAAAGGTTACAGTGTTAACGGGTTAACGCATATGGTTAACCGGTTAACCAGTCCAATTTTCACGTAAAACCCCATTTTTCCATACCGTTAACCGGTTAACCCTGTTGCAGAAGCCAAAAACTCTGTTTTTAATCACCTATTTCCATCCCAAACTCATTCAATTCATGATCAAACTTCATAACAACTATAAACAGATGATTCCACATATATATTGAGCATACTACACAATTTATAACACATTTCAACCATTAGAACACCAATTCCAATAATTCTAACCTAACCCATACCTTTCCAAAACTTCTAAAACTAAAGTTCTAACTAGAACCCACCTTGAGATGAGCAAGATGAAGATGATTGAGAAGATTGGGTGAAGATTTGAGGAATGGATGATGATGTTGATGATGATCTTGAACTTTTCCTTCTCCCTCTCTCTTTTCTCTCCTTTTTCCTTCTTTCTTCTTTCCTTCCTCTAACTTTCTCTATTTATTTCTATCTTTGGCAAATGGAAGGAAAATAAATATATAGTAACTATCATCAATAAGTAATACTACTAAATGTCCAAAAAGTCTCTTAAGTCCAAATTAATAAAATATCTCAGAGTCAGATAATATTATCCGGAGTAATAATTTACGGGGTATTACATCCCCCCCCCCTTAAATAGAAATTTGCCCTCGAATTTAAAGATTACCTGAACAGATGAGGGTAAGCATCTAGCATTTCCGATTCAAGTTCCCAAGTTGCATCACCCGGATGCGTTACGTCCCTCTGCACCTTAACGAGAGAAATATCCTTGTTCCTTAACACTTTAGTTTCTCTTCCTACAATACGACTCGGTTGAGGTTCAAATGTTAAGTTTGCTTCTATTTTAACAGTATTCGGTAGAATCGACTGAAGAGGATCTCGAACAAATATCCGAAGTTGAGATACATGGAAAACCTCGTGCATTTCCGACAAAGAAGGCGGTAAGGCCAACCTGTAAGCTACTTCACTAATCCTTTCTAAGATCCGATACGGTCCCACGTATCTCGGGCTTAACTTGCATGACTTAAACGGTCCTTTCAATCTCAATCTAGGAGTAACTTTCAAAAACACATGGTCACCTTCTTCAAATTCTAAAGGTCTCCTTCGATTGTCCGCATAACACTTTTGTCGATCTTGGGCTTGCTTAATTTTCTCGCGGATCATTTGAATCTTTTCCGTAGTCTCTTGGATGATTTCGGGTCCTAAGATTCTATCTTCGCCAATTTCCACCCAACACAAAGGTGTTCTACATTTTCGCCCATACAATGCTTCATACGGAGCCATACCGATACTCGTGTGATAACTATTATTATAAGAAAACTCAATCAATGGTAGAAGTTCTTTCCAATTCCCTTTACTCTCTAACACACAAGCTCTCAACATATCTTCTATCGTTTGTATTGTTCGCTCAGTCTGACCATCCATCTGTGGAAGATTAGACGTGCTCAAACGCAACTCCGTCCCCATAGCCTGTTGAAAGACTTTCCAAGACCTTGAAGTAAACTTCGGATCTCTATCTGACACAATATTAGCAGGAATACCGTGCAATCTTACAATTTCCGCAATAAACAACCTCGCATGACGACTTGCCTTGAAAGTAGTCTTCACGGCCAAGAAATGCGCAGATTTCGTTAGTCGCTCTACAATCACCCAAATTGAATCATAACCACCTTGCGTACGGGGCAAACCTACTGCGAAATCCATAGAAATACTATCCCATTTCAAAACTGGGATTTCTAATGGTTGTAATAATCCACCCGATCTTTGATGTTCAATCTTAACTTGTTGACATACCGCACATTTCGACACAAAGACCGCAACATCTCTCTTCATACCGGGCCACCAATAGTCTTTCTTCAAATCCTGATATATCTTCGAAGAACCAGGATGTATCGTAAAAGTACCTTTATGAGCTTCATCCAAAATCTTTCTTCTTAACATTGCATCATTCGGAACACAAATTCTTTGGTCAAACATAATAATTCCGTCGGTAGCCTGAATAAATCCCGGTAGAAGTAACACTTCTTGCAACTTCTCATCCAACGTTTGACCTCGTTGAATCTCAACTCTTAGAGTAGAATTGACGTTCAAATTTCCCATAATTACACCATCTTGGGTCCACACAAACTGAAGATTAAGATCTCTAAAATTCTCCAACAATACATATTCCAATACCATCAACTTCACACTATGAATTGCTTTCCGACTTAAAGCATCTGCTACCTTATTCGCTTTTTCCTGGATGATACTTCAATTCTAAATCATAATCTTTTAAGTACTCTATCCACCTTCGTTGTCGCATATTTTACTCCCTTTGGTCAAATAAATATTTCAAACTCTTATGGTCACTGAACATTTCAAAACGTACGCCATACAATTAATGCCGCCACACCTTTAGTGTAAAAACAACCGCTGCCAATTCCAAATCGTGAGTTGGATAATTCTGTTCATGAACTTTCAGTTGTCGGGAGGCATAAGCTACCACTACCTGACCGCCTTGCATCAGAACACCTCCCAATCCCATCTTAGAAGTATCACAAAACACTTCGTAAGAGTTGTTAGGATCAGGAATGATTAACACCGGAGCTGTTGTCAATCTTTCCTTCAACTTCATGAAACTTTGCTCACAACCCGAATCCCACTCAAAAGAAAAATCTTCACGAGTAAGTTTCGACATTGGTAAAGCCAACTGAGAGAAACCTTCGATGAACCTCCTATAGTAACCTGCCAGCCCTAAGAAACTTCTGACTTCTGAGGCATTTCTCGGCCTCTCCCAATTTATCACTGCTTCCACCTTTGATGGATCCACCGCTACACCACCTTGTGATATAACGTGACCAAGAAACTTAACTTCCGCCATCCAAAATTCACACTTACTCAATCTTAGCAAAAAGTTGCTTCTCTTGCAACACGGATAAAACAATTCTCAGATGTTCCTCGTGCTCTTGTGAAGTACGAGAATAAATAAGAATATCATCAATGAAGATTACAACAAACTGATCCAAGTAAGCTTGAAATATACGGTTCATGTAGTCCATAAAAACAGCTGGAGCATTAGTCACACCGAAAGGCGTCACTAAGAATTCGTAATGACCATAACGGGTCCTAAATGCAGTCTTAAGTACATCGGAACTCTTCACTCGGATTTGGTGATAACCCGACCTCAAATCAATCTTCGAGAACACGCAGGCTCCTTTCAATTGATCCAAAAGGTCGTCTATCCTGGGCAAGGGATACTTGTTCTTAATGGTGACTTTATTCAGCTGACGATAATCGATACACAATTGCATTCCACCGTCTTTCTTCTTTACTAACAGAACTGGAGCTCCCCACGGTGAAACACTAGGTCTAACAAAATGCTTTGCCATAAGCTCTTCCAATTGTTCCTTCAGTTCTCTCAATTCAAGCGGTGCCATCCGATACAGAGAAACGGATATAGGAGCCGTTCCCGGTACCAGGTCAATAGAAAATTCCACTTCCCTTTCCGGAGGAAGAGAAGTGACATCCTCGGGGAAAACTTCAGGAAAGTCACAAACTACCGGAAAACTCGACACTCGAAGGTTACTACTCCCCTTCTTAGTAAGAATCAAAAGAACATACTTTCTCTTCTTCGAACAAGAAATTAATCATTCCAACCGTACCCTCCAAAATAGTAGTTAACACATCCTTCGGAGTAGCCTCAATAGATGGAATGATGATGAGCTTTTCTTCACACCCAATGAACACTGAATTAGCAGAAAGCCAATCCATTCTCAAAACGACATCAACTTTCTTAAGTGGTAAGCAAATAAGATCAATCTGAAAAACTCTACTATTCACAGACAAAACACAGTTTTCACACATTGCAGGGATACAAAGGAGTGCGTTGCTCCACAATCGAATAAGACAAAACAAGGAAACCTATTAATAAACACGTACCAGCAATCCTAGAGTCATCGCCCTTTGCTTTCCTCCCTTGCGTCTGCGTCCTATCCTGGGGACAATCCCTCGCCATATGTCCCACTTCATCACAATGATAACACCTAAAAGTCCCATCTACACACTTCCCGTAGTGATACTTGTTGCACAACCGGCACCAAGGGGGAGTGTTAGGTCTAACACTTTGCACCTGGCTCCCTTTAAAGGCTTGTGGTCTAGGTCTATACTGCTGACTTGATCTCCCACACTCATTCTCAACCACGTAACCTTGCCTTAACCGTTGGAATTCAAACTCTCTTCGGATCTTCAAAGAACTAGGAAGGTACTTTTCCATAAAAATAGTCCTGAACTGCCCCCACACTTTAGGTACACCCTGCATAGTCATAAAAGCTGAAGCAACATCCCACCATCTCTCAGCAGGACCTATCAATGAGTGAGAAGAAAACACTACCTTGTTCTCCTCACTATAGTAAATCATCAGAAAGATTCTCCCCATGCCAGTAATCCAGTCATGAGCTTTCACAGGATCCAATCCGCCATGAAATTCTGGAGGATTCATGCGGAGGAAATCCCGAAAACTTCCACCTACAACATCTGGAACAACCACCTGAGGATGAAGACCTCCATTCATCCGTTGCACCATCTGTTGCATGAACTGGTTCTGCTGCTGCTGCATCTGTTGCACAAACTGATACAAAGGAGCATTCTCATCGCCGCCTGGCGGATTCGTCCCAGCTGGAGGATTTATGGGTCTACCACGATTGCTTCTGCGTCCGCCGACCATGTTCCTAAACGTCATATAGATAGAATTAAGTTGATCAGGCTCAATACCATACATATAACACTTAAGACCAATAGCGACACAACGCATATGAAACGGAAAGAAATTACTTATACTATTTCATGGCTAGGTCGAGGATACGACCTGCTCTGATACCAACTGTAACACCCATATATAAAATCCATACATCAAAGCATAAATTATATATATGAATCCAAGTCTTTGGTATTGAAATACAATAAGTTCCTACTTAACACATTATACACATAAATGCCTCTAATACATAACACTAAAAGTCTAAGGCATTACACATACAAGATTTTCCAAAATGCACTAAGAACTAGATCAATGCAATGATCTCAAAATAAAACGCCATAGCGGAAGCCATGCCATCTCAAAAGCTACGAACCGGAAGGAAAAGTCAAACCACTTTATCCTTACCCTTTCCCGAACCTGCAGGACCTGTGATGTAAACAACAACAGTGGGGTGAGATACATCAAATCTCAGTGAGTTCGCTATCATATAGTCCTCTCGGCTTTACAAGGTTCTAACATCCTAACTCAAGTCAAAAGGGAAGGGAAGGACTCTTGAGTTCACACTTGATAATCTCACACTATATGGAAACATGACATGAGTTCATTAACTCACCACATCACTAATCGATAACCGGTACCTAGGTATCTCTTCTTCCCGTCCACTTCTACGTCTAGAAGGTGATCCGAGTCATAGATCCTTGTAGTTACTTGGTATACAATTGGATTCGGGATCAACGGCCTGTTAACCGTGAACCGTCACTTCTCATGGCCTGTTAACCATCACAAGTCTCGTACCCATTGCATAGGCTTCCAATTGTACTACACGTAGGGAATCAAACCTACCAAGTAATCCTTCCTGCACTTCAGAGGAGCTCGAGACTCGTGAAGGCCTTTCAAGGGCAACTCAAAATAAAATGGTTACGATTACATGATCACACAACAAAATAATGTATTCGACAATGCCTAGACCATAATGCCTCAAGGCCTTCTTGTCCTTCAAACCACAAAGTTAGCCTCATGTTCCATACTAGTGTTTCCAACTTCTAAAGTCTCCTATAGTTCATAAGGGGTTTTCCTCACTCTTCCTATTTCTTTATCCATATTAACATGCATATACACTCACAACATGTTAAACAATAATAGGATAGGCAAAACACATCATAATTGCATAATAGAATAACATACCACAATTTAAAACATACTTATAACACTTTCGAACTTTCCCGATTATTTAACCGGTCGTTAAATTTGACATATATCAACTTCATTGCATAGAATATTTCCTCAGCTTCACATCGATATAAAGAACGCTTAAATCGGACACCCGAGTAAAAAGTTATGAATTTTAGAAAAAAATATTTTCCAAAGGTTACAGTGTTAACGGGTTAACGCATATGGTTAACCGGTTAACCAGTCCAATTTTCACGTAAAACCCCATTTTTCCATACCGTTAACCGGTTAACCCTGTTGCAGAAGCCAAAAACTCTGTTTTTAATCACCTATTTCCATCCCAAACTCATTCAATTCATGATCAAACTTCATAACAACTATAAACAGATGATTCCACATATATATTGAGCATACTACACAATTTATAACACATTTCAACCATTAGAACACCAATTCCAATAATTCTAACCTAACCCATACCTTTCCAAAACTTCTAAAACTAAAGTTCTAACTAGAACCCACCTTGAGATGAGCAAGATGAAGATGATTGAGAAGATTGGGTGAAGATTTGAGGAATGGATGATGATGTTGATGATGATCTTGAACTTTTCCTTCTCCCTCTCTCTTTTCTCTCCTTTTTCCTTCTTTCTTCTTTCCTTCCTCTAACTTTCTCTATTTATTTCTATCTTTGGCAAATGGAAGGAAAATAAATATATAGTAACTATCATCAATAAGTAATACTACTAAATGTCCAAAAAGTCTCTTAAGTCCAAATTAATAAAATACCTCAGAGTCAGATAATATTATCCGGAGTAATAATTTACGGGGTATTACATCCCCCCCCCCCCTTAAATAGAAATTTGCCCTCGAATTTAAAGATTACCTGAACAGATGAGGGTAAGCATCTAGCATTTCCGATTCAAGTTCCCAAGTTGCATCACCCGGATGCGTTACGTCCCTCTGCACCTTAACGAGAGAAATATCCTTGTTCCTTAACACTTTAGTTTCTCTTCCTACAATACGACTCGGTTGAGGTTCAAATGTTAAGTTTGCTTCTATTTTAACAGTATTCGGTAGAATCGACTGAAGAGGATCTCGAACAAATATCCGAAGTTGAGATACATGGAAAACCTCGTGCATTTCCGACAAAGAAGGCGGTAAGGCCAACCTGTAAGCTACTTCACTAATCCTTTCTAAGATCCGATACGGTCCCACGTATCTCGGGCTTAACTTGCATGACTTAAACGGTCCTTTCAATCTCAATCTAGGAGTAACTTTCAAAAACACATGGTCACCTTCTTCAAATTCTAAAGGTCTCCTTCGATTGTCCGCATAACACTTTTGTCGATCTTGGGCTTGCTTAATTTTCTTGCGGATCATTTGAATCTTTTCCGTAGTCTCTTGGATGATTTCGGGTCCTAAGATTCTATCTTCGCCAATTTCCACCCAACACAAAGGTGTTCTACATTTTCGCCCATACAATGCTTCATACGGAGCCATACCGATACTCGTGTGATAACTATTATTATAAGAAAACTCAATCAATGGTAGAAGTTCTTTCCAATTCCCTTTACTCTCTAACACACAAGCTCTCAACATATCTTCTATCGTTTGTATTGTTCGCTCAGTCTGACCATCCATCTGTGGAAGATTAGACGTGCTCAAACGCAACTCCGTCCCCATAGCCTGTTGAAAGACTTTCCAAGACCTTGAAGTAAACTTCGGATCTCTATCTGACACAATATTAGCAGGAATACCGTGCAATCTTACAATTTCCGCAATAAACAACCTCGCATGACGACTTGCCTTGAAAGTAGTCTTCACGGCCAAGAAATGCGCAGATTTCGTTAGTCGCTCTACAATCACCCAAATTGAATCATAACCACCTTGCGTACGGGGCAAACCTACTGCGAAATCCATAGAAATACTATCCCATTTCCAAACTGGGATTTCTAATGGTTGTAATAATCCACCCGATCTTTGATGTTCAATCTTAACTTGTTGACATACCGCACATTTCGACACAAAGACCGCAACATCTCTCTTCATACCGGGCCACCAATAGTCTTTCTTCAAATCCTGATATATCTTCGAAGAACCAGGATGTATCGTAAAAGTACCTTTATGAGCTTCATCCAAAATCTTTCTTCTTAACATTGCATCATTCGGAACACAAATTCTTTGGTCAAACATAATAATTCCGTCGGTAGCCTGAATAAATCCCGGTAGAAGTAACACTTCTTGCAACTTCTCATCCAACGTTTGACCTCGTTGAATCTCAACTCTTAGAGTAGAATTGACGTTCAAATTTCCCATAATTACACCATCTTGGGTCCACACAAACTGAAGATTAAGATCTCTAAAATTCTCCAACAATACATATTCCAATACCATCAACTTCACACTATGAATTGCTTTCCGACTTAAAGCATCTGCTACCTTATTCGCTTTTTCCTGGATGATACTTCAATTCTAAATCATAATCTTTTAAGTACTCCATCCACCTTCGTTGTCGCATATTTAACTCCATTTGGTCAAATAAATATTTCAAACTCTTATGGTCGCTGAACATTTCAAAACGTACGCCATACAATTAATGCCGCCACACCTTTAGTGTAAAAACAACCGCTGCCAATTCCAAATCGTGAGTTGGATAATTCTGTTCATGAACTTTCAGTTGTCGGGAGGCATAAGCTACCACTACCTGACCGCCTTGCATCAGAACACCTCCCAATCCCATCTTAGAAGCATCACAAAACACTTCGTAAGAGTTGTTAGGATCAGGAATGATTAACACCGGAGCTGTTGTCAATCTCTCCTTCAACTTCATGAAAGTTTGCTCACAACCCGAATCCCACTCAAAAGCAAAATCTTTACGAGTAAGTTTCGTCATTGGTAACGCCAACTGAGAGAAACCTTCGATGAACCTCCTATAGTAACCTGCCAGCCCTAAGAAACTTCTGACTTCTGAGGCATTTCTCGGCCTCTCCCAATTTATCACTGCTTCCACCTTCGATGGATCCACCGCTACACCACCTTGTGATATAACGTGACCAAGAAACTTAACTTCCGCCATCCAAAATTCACACTTACTCAATCTTAGCAAAAAGTTGCTTCTCTTGCAACACGGATAAAACAATTCTCAGATATTCCTCGTGCTCTTGTGAAGTACGAGAATAAATAAGAATATCATCAATGAAGATTACAACAAACTGATCCAAGTAAGCTTGAAATATACGGTTCATGTAGTCCATAAAAACATCTGGAGCATTAGTCACACCGAAAGGCGTCACTAAGAATTCGTAATGACCATAACGGGTCTTAAATGCAGTCTTAGGTACATCGGAACTCTTCACTCGGATTTGGTGATAACCCGACCTCAAATCAATCTTCGAGAACACGCAGGCTCCTTTCAATTGATCCAAAAGGTCGTCTATCCTGGGCAAGGGATACTTGTTCTTAATGGTGACTTTATTCAGCTGACGATAATCGATACACAATTGCATTCCACCGTCTTTCTTCTTTACTAACAGAACTGGAGCTCCCCACGGTGAAACACTAGGTCTAACAAAATGCTTTGCCATAAGCTCTTCCAATTGTTCCTTCAGTTCTCTCAATTCAAGCAGTGCCATCCGATACAGAGAAACGGATATAGGAGCCGTTCCCGGTACCAGGTCAATAGAAAATTCCACTTCCCTTTCCGGAGGAAGAGAAGTGACATCCTCGGGGAAAACTTCAGGAAAGTCACAAACTACCGGAAAACTCGACACTCGAAGGTTACTACTCCCCTCCTTAGTAAGAATCAAAAGAACAGACTTTCTCTTCTTCGAACAAGAAATTAATCATTCCAACCGTACCCTCCAAAATAGTAGTTAACACATCCTTCGGAGTAGCCTCAATAGATGGAATGATGATGAGCTTTTCTTCACACCCAATGAACACTGAATTAGCAGAAAGCTAATCCATTCTCAAAACGACATCAACTTTCTTAAGTGGTAAGCAAATAAGATCAATCTGAAAAACTCTACTGTTCACAGACAAAACACAGTTTTCACACATTGCATGGATACAAAGGAGTGCGTTGCTCCACAATCGAATAAGACAAAACAAGGAAACCTATTAATAAACACGTACCAGCAATCCTAGAGTCATCGCCCTTTGCTTTCCTCCCTTGCGTCTGTGTCCTATCCTGGGGACAATCCCTCGCCATATGTCCCACTTCATCACAATGATAACACCTAAAAATCCCATCTACACACTTCCCGTAGTGATACTTGTTGCACAACCGGCACCAAGGGGGAGTGTTAGGTCTAACACTTTGCACCTGCTTCCCTTTAAAGGCTTGTGGTCTAGGTCTATACTGCTGACTTGATCTCCCACACTCATTCTCAACCACGTAACCTTGCCTCAACCGTTGGAATTCAAACTCTCTTCGGATCTTCAAAAAACTAGGAAGGTACTTTTCCATAAAAATAGTCCTGAACTGCCCCCACACTTTAGATACACCCTGCATAGTCAAAAAAGCTGAAGCAACATCCCACCATCTCTCTGCAGGACCGTTCAGTGAGTGAGAAGAAAACACTACCTTGTTCTCCTCACTACAGTAAATCATCAGAAAGATTCTCTCCATGCCAGTAATCCAGTCATGAGCTTTCACAGGATCCAATCCGCCATGAAATTCTGGAGGATTCATGCGGAGGAAATCCCGAAAACTTCCACCTACAACATCTGGAACAACCACCTGAGGATGAAGACCTCCATTCATCCGTTGCACCATCTGTTGCATGAACTGGTTCTGCTGCTGCTGCATCTATTGCACAAACTGATACAAAGGAGCATTCTCATCGCCGCCTGGCGGATTCGTCCCAGCTGGAGGATTTGTGGGTCTACCACGATTGCTTCTGTGTCCGCCGACCATGTTCCTAAACGTCATATAGATAGAATTAAGTTGATCAGGCTCAATACCATACATATAACACTTAAGACCAATAGCGACACAACGCATATGAAACGGAAAGAAATTACTTATACTATTTCATGGCTAGGTCGAGGATACGACCTGCTCTGATACCAACTGTAACACCCATATATAAAATCCATACATCAAAGCATAAATTATATATATGAATCCAAGTCTTTGGTATTGAAATACAATAAGTTCCTAGTTAACACATTATACACATAAATGCCTCTAATACATAACACTAAAAGTCTAAGGCATTACATATACAAGATGTTCCAAAATGCACTAAGAACTAGATCAATGCAATGATCTCAAAATAAAACGCCATAGCGGAAGCCATGCCATCTCAAAAGCTACGAACTGGAAGGAAAAGTCAAACCACTTTATCCTTACCCTTCGCCGAACCTGCAGGACCTGTGATGTAAACAACAACAGTGGGGTGAGATACATCAAATCTCAGTGAGTTCGCTATCTTATAGTCCTCTCGGCTTTACTAGGTTCTAACATCCTAACTCAAGTCAAAAGGGAAGGGAAGGACTCTTGAGTTCACACTTGATAATCTCACACTATATGGAAACATGACATGAGTTCATTAACTCACCACATCACTAATCGATAATCGGTACCAAGGTATCTCTTCTTCTCGTCCGCTTCTACGTCTAGAAGGCGATCGGAGACATAGATCCTTGTAGTTACTTGGTATACAATTAGATTCGGGATCAACGGCCTGTTAACCGTGAACCGTCACTTCTCATGGCCTGTTAACCATCACAAGTCTCGTACCCATTGCATAGGCTTCCAATTGTACTACACGTAGGGAATCAAACCTACCAAGTAATCATGCCTGCACTTCAGAGGAGCTCGAGACTCGTGAAGGCCTTTCAAGGGCAACTCAAAATAAAATGGTTACGATTACATGATCACACAACAAAATAATGTATTCGACAATGCCTAGGCCATAATGCCTCAAGGCCTTCTTGTCCTTCAAACCACAAAATTAGCCTCATGTTCCATACTAGTGTTTCCAACTTCTAAAGTCTCCTATAGTTCATGAGGGGTTTTCCTCACTCTTCCCATTTCTTTTTCCATATTAACATGCATATACACTCACAACATGTTAAACAATAATAGGATAGGCAAAACACATCATAATTGCATAATAGAATAACATACCACAATTTAAAACATACTTATAACACTTTCGAACTTTCCCGATTATTTAATCGGTCGTTAAATTTGACATATATCAACTCCATTGCATATAATATTTCCTCAGCTTCACATCGATATAAAGAACGCTTAAATCGGACACCCGAGTAAAAAGTTATGAATTTTAGAAAAAAAAATATTTTCCAAAGGGTACAGTGTTAACGGGTTAACGCATATGGTTAACCGGTTAACTAGTCCAATTTTCACGTAAAACCCCATTTTTCCATACCGTTAACCGGTTAACCCATACCGTTAACCGGTTAACCCTGTTGCAGAAGCCAAAAACTCTGTTTTTAATCACCCATTTCCAACCCAAACTCATTCAATTCATGATCAAACTTCATAACTATAAACAGATGATTCCACATATATATTGAGCATACTACACAATTTATAACACATTTCAACCATTAGAACACCAATTCCAATAATTCTAACCTAACACAAACCTTTCCAAAACTTCTAAAACTAAAGTTCTAACTAGAACCCACCTTGAGATGAGCAAGATGAAGATGATTGAGAAGATTGGGTGAAGATTTGAGGAATGGATGATGATGTTGATGATGATCTTGAACTTTTCCTTCTCCCTCTCTCTTTTCTCTCCTTTTTCCTTCTTTCTTCTTTCCTTCCTCTAACTTTCTCTATTTCTTTCTATCTTTGGCAAATGGAAGGAAAAGAAATATATAGTAACTATCATCAATAAGTAATACTACTAAATGCCCAAAAAGTCTCTTAAGTCCAAATTAATAAATTACCTCAGAGTCAGATAATATTATTCGGAGTAATAATTTACGCGGTATTACAAGATATGTTATTAATCATATTAATTTTTTTTCATATTGTTCATATTTTTGAATTTTAAAATTTTAACTTATCTATTTATAAGAATTATATTTAGAAGTAAATGATTTTATGGATTACTTTTGATTTTTTCGGATCTGCAGATCAGGAATAATTCTTGATATGCACATCCGGAACAAATTAATGTTTTTTTTTAAATGGTGCGTCTGGATGTGCATATTCAGAAATTGAGGGTAAAAAGGGCATTTTGCGTGGTGCCTAAGAAACTCATGTGGTGTATTAAGAAATCCTCAAAAAAAATTTGAATCAAAATTAAAGTTGTGTCCGTTTATAACAATAGTATTTTTTCTTATATAAAAAAAATTGAGTCAAAATTAAAGTTGTGCCCGTTTATATCAATAGTATTTTTTCGTATATAATAAAATTTGAATCAAAATTAAAGTTGTGCTCGTTTATAACAATAGTATTTGTTTCGTATAAAAAATAATCTGAATCAAGATTAAAGTTGTGCCCGTTTATAACAATAAATTTTTTTTGTATATACAAAAATTGAATCAAAATTAAAGTTGTACCCGTTTATAACAATAGTTTTTTTCGTATATGATAAAATTTGAATCAAAATTAAATTTGTCCCCGTTTATAACAATAGTATTTTTTTCGTATATACAAAAATTTGAACAAAATTAAAGTTGTACCCGTTTATAACAATAGTATTTTTTTCGTATATAAAAAAATTTGGCTCAAAATTAAAGTTGTGCGTGTTTATAACAATACTATATTTTTTGTATATAAAAAAATTTGAATCAAAATTAAAATTGTGTCAATTTATAACAATAGTAGTTTTTTGGTATATAAAAAAACTCGAATCAAAATTAAAGTTGTGCCCTTGTATAACAATAGTATTTTTTTCGTATATAAAAAATTTGAATTAAAATTAAAGTTGTGCTCTTTTATAACAATAGTATTTATTTCTTATATAAAAAAATTTGAATCAAAATTAAAGTTGTCTCCTTTAATAACATTAGAGTATTTTTTGTATATAAAAAATTTTGAATCAAAATTAAAGTTGTACCCGTTTATAACAATAGTATTTTTCCGTATATAAAAACATTTGAATCAAAATTAAAGTTGTCCTCGTTTATAACAATTGTATTTTTGTTATATAAACAAATTTAATCAAAATTAAAGTTGTCCCCGTTTATGACAATAGTATTTTTTCTTATATAAAAATTTTTTTAATCAAAATTAAAGGTGTGCCGTTTATAATAATAATATTTTTTTCACATAAATAGACACTCAAAACAATTACACATGATAGTCTTTTAGACTAAAAATAAAGAAATGGGTCAAAACTGTTTAAAAATAAAATAGAGGAACTGATTTCATGAATGAATCATAATAGAGAGATCAAAACTATAATTTAGCCTTTAAAATATAATAACAATAAAATGAAAGAAAGAAAAAATTATTTAACGAACAAATTTTTTTTTTAAAAGATATATTTAATCGGTGCCTACATTTTTTTTTTTCTAATATAAAATTATTTGAATCACTATAATTTTTTGTATATAAATATTTTTTTGGCATTATATACAAATATTTTGAAATTAATAGTAAAGTTGTTTTTGTTATTATTCAATATTTTGAGCGTTTACCATTATAATTGTTTTAATTTGATATTTTTAAAAAACGATAAATTCTTATTTGATCAAAATTTGTTTGTATGGTTGATAGGCATTCATAAAAAATATTTAAAACATTAAAAATCATAAATCAATAAAGGATTGTCGTAACATTATGTCACATTAATGGTACCTAACAAATTTACATAGTCACAATCAATAACATTGATATTAAACAAATTTGCTTTTATTTCTTAAAATAAAAATTAATTGAGAATATGCAGATGTAGTAGTGTGAACAAATTTGATTTTATTTCTTAAAATAAAAATTGATTGAGAATATGCAGATGTAGTAGTGTGACTTTTCAAAAATTTTAACGTATCGTGGACGTACATAAAAAGTAAAATATCAGTGAATGGATCGATTAATACTAAATGTCAATAAATTTTTCAATGGTGAACAATTTAAGGCAAATTTTTACTATTTTCTTTTATAAAATGAATATGTCTATTGTTAAGTTATTACAAAATTAGTAAAGTAAAATAAAAAATTTAAATATTAAATTAACAAAAAAAAATTAATATAAAGATATTAGATATTTAATAAAAATGTTTCATAAATCATGTGTTCGATTTCTTTGATGTTAAATTGTAAATTTATATATTAATATTTATTAAAAATTGTAATAAAGTAATTTGATTAACCCAATAATTGAAGAAGTGTAATAGATTAAAAATCTCATTAAACTCTAAATGGAAAATTCTTGTAATACATTGCGTTTTATTTTAGAATCTATAAACCAAAAATTAAAAACTAAAAAAAAGATTTAAACATAATTGTAATTAATTGATAAATGACATATTTTTTGTATTTGAATCCATACTATATTTTGTCTCCATATTTATATTGATGATGCATATTTCTAAAATCTTTATTTTAATGTATAAATTTAAATTAATGGCAAATATATTATTCTATAAACACATTAAAATATCTAAAAAAACTAACACATAATTATTCGTGTATTATTTTGTATTTTCATCAATTACACACATTTATTAAATTATCATTTTAATGATATAAATAACTAATATTTATATCAATAACACATAATCTATTATTCTCGTATTTATCTTAATGACAAATATTTATTCGATAATAGAACTTAAATTTTTTCAAGAAATATATGTTAAATATTTGAAATCATAGTTTCATATATCAATGTCAAAACGTTTTCTCATATTTTGATTAATGGTAACTATAAAGTGTAATAAAAGAAATAGATAGTTTTTATAAAGTGTAATAAAATTTATTAATAATGTAATGATGAATCTATGATATAAATAATACAAAACAAAAGTAACTTATGTTAAAAATTTTAAATTATTGATTATGATTTTGTTTCTCATAAAGTATAATAAAATGGGAAATGCTAACGAGTGCCCCTGGGGCACAATTTAAGAGATTTAAAAGGTAAGTTGAACATCTTTTAATAATTTATAAATACATATTTTTTCTAAAAATATGTATAATCAATGCATTGAAAACATAAATAATTAACTTTATTTAAGAATCTTATGTGTATTTAATGAACTAAACATCTAATATTTTCCTTATTTATAATTCTTAACCAGTGCCCTGGGGCACTGGTTAGCATGACCCTAATAAAATTTATTAATCATGTTATGATTTAAAATTTTAATATTATTGATTACGAAATAAAATAATAGCAAATTTAATTTAATATGGTAATGATTTCCTTATTTCATTAAATGTTTATTTTTTTTATATAAAACATTAATTTTCAAATTTTTTTGTTAAACCTAAAGAAGAAATAGACAATTATCAAGAATATAGCCTTTTATTAAATTGAATATAAAAAATCAACTTTGATTACAACATAGAAGTTGTAGATCTTCAAACTTCTTAATTTGCAACCTCTAATGTTGTAGATCTTCAAACCTCAAAATTTACAGTCTCCTTATTTTCAAGTCCTCTGCTTCCCATCAAATAATAAAATATTATTATTATTATTATTATTTTTTTGGGAACAAAGAAAAAGATTCATTACCAAAAAACAGTGCAAGTACAAAGCCGATCGCTTACGATCCAGGCAACATTGAAACACGCAAAACTAAGCTCAAAAAACAATCTGATTCCTATTGCAGAACCTAGCCAATTTCTTGTCTAGTTCAGCTCTACATAAAATTATATCAATAACATGTTTGCTATCCAGATCCTTTTTATCTCCTCCGTTGAAAACAATATTATTTCTAATAGACCAAATATAATAAACTGTCTCAGCAAGAGCAATCTTGAGAAGTTTTTTCCTTCTACCTTTCTCGCGGGTGTAGCTAATGCACCATATCATTTCTGAGTTCCAACCCTTTACCTGGTGTTGAATATCAAGGCGACCCAACACCTGTTCCCACACAGATTTAGTATCGGGGCAGTCAAAAAATAAATGGTCACAAGTTTCTTGTGAATTACAAAAAGTACACACACCATCAGATTCCATGCCAAATTTAATCAGTCTATCTTTTGTATATAACCGTTTATTGCACACCATCCATAGGGTGAAGACGGCTCGAGGTCTCGCAATGTTATTATAGAATAATTTTCTCCAGGGAACCTTGTTCTTGGCCCCTCTAAGCAAACCATACATTTTCTTATTGACATATTTATCATCTTCGATAAAATGTTTCCACGTATCAGAATAAATCATTTCATCTCTATATTTGAATATAGCTTTTATCACCCAAGAGCATTGGCTTCCCGGTATAAAGCTACTAACATCTTCATGTTTCATATAGTAGATATGCACCCATTTGATCCACAGTTTATCCTTCTTCAACCAAATGTTTCACAACATTTTACCTATGGTAGCCTTATTCCAATCAATTAAAGAGATGATGTTGCGACCTCCGGCACAGACTGGACTACAAATTTGATCCCAAGATATTGGAGATTTTCAACTGTCACAGTCCTTACCTGTCCAAAGGAATTTCCTACAAATCCCTTCTATGTGGGATATCACCTTCTTAGGGAGGGGGAAAATTTGCATCCAATAGTTAGATACAACAAACATAAAACTTTTTATGAGTTGAAGTCTACCCGCGTAAGACAACAATCGAGAGCTCCAATGGTGAACTCTCTTTAGAATTTTCTCAGTTAGAGGTTGGCAATTAGTAATAGTAAGTTTTTTGCAATGTAAAGGCACACCAAGGTATTTAACAGGCAGTGAACTTATTTCAAAACCTGTTTCTAGTTGAATCAGCTGCTGGGTTTCCTTGCTCACACCTCCTAAGTACATTTTACTCTTGGGCTGACTTATCTTCATACCTGTAGCCTTGGTGAATTCTTTAAATTTGTCCATGACAAGTCTAATTGATTCATGGTCACCTCTAGCAAAAATCAGGATATCATCTGCAAAACAAAGATTAATAATCTTTAGTTTTTAGCATTTAGGATGAAAATTGAAATCGGGATTTCTGTGAAGTTATTGTAGCATTCTATGCAAGTATTCCATAATGAGAACAAACAGTAGGGGGAGATAGGGTCCCTCTGTCTCAATCCTCTCCTAGCTTTCAAAATACTTGAAGGGACTCCATTAACAGAGAATCTATAAGAAACTGTCGTAACACACAACATAATCCAATCCGTAAATTTTTTAGGGAAACCCAATTCTGCCATGATCTGAACTAGTGCATGCCATTCGACTGTGTCGTATGCTTTCTGCAAATCCATTTGTATCATACACCGAGGCGAGATATACTTCCTGTTGTACCCCTCACCAATTCCTGTGCAATCATAATATTGTCGTGGATGGTTCTCCCCGGAATAAACGCTGACTGAGAATCGTCCACAACATAGCCTATAACTTTTCCAAGTCTCGCAGTGAGAATTTTTGAAATCATTTTGTAAATGATACTGCAACAAGCAATATGTCTCATCTCCTTAATCGTTTTTGGGTCTGGGCATTTGGGAATCAAAGAGATCACAGAGCAGTTTATAGCATGATACATATAATTGTGGTCAATGAAGTCCAGAATACCATCTTTCACATCATGTTTAACTATATTCCAAGCATGTTTGAAAAAATATGCATTAAATCCGTCCAAACCTGGTGCCTTATTGTTTCCAATAATGTTCAACGCTTTCCATATCTCTTGGTCCTCAATGGGGGCAATCAAAAGCTGGGCTTGATCACGAGTAAGGTTCTTCCCACGCCTGATTGCTTGAATATTGAACCCTACAGTCTCTTCTGCATTTGTCCCAACCAAATTTTTATAAAAGTTCATAATTTCATTTTCTATATCCTTCTGTTCACTAATCAGATTACCATCCAAGGAAACCATCGTATAAATATCCTTGTATTTAGTTCTTTCCTTCACTGAGGCATGGAAAAATGCGTTATTGTTGTCACCTAGTTTGAGCCACTCGATCTTAGCTTTCTGCCGTAGAATACTCTCTTCAATTTAATTCAAGTGTATCAATGTATTTGTACAACTCTTGACTTTTTAGATACTCTGCTCATCAAATAAATTCATCTGGAGGTGGTCCTGGGCTTGGTGTAGTTCAGATCTGGCTTTATGTATTTTCGTTTGGATATCAGTAAATCTTCTGTTCATCTGCTTGAGTACTGGGCGTAGCCTCTTCAATTTGGTCCATAGTCTGATCAATGGTCTCCCAACCATATTCTGTTGCCAACAGTTGGAAACAGTTTGCATATATGAAGGTTCGTACGTAACACAGTTCAAGAACTTGAAGAGAGACTTGGGTTTTGTCCTAGGAGCAGAATAACAAATCTTCACAGGGTGGTGGTCAGAGATGTTTGGAGCTAAATTCTCCACTTCAGCATCCTGGAATTTTTGAAACCAAGCCACATTCCCAATGACTCTATCTATTCTTGAATAGATTAGTCCGTTGGTGTGTTTATTTGACCAAGTGTGGTGGCAGCCTTTCATGGTTGCTTCAAACAGTCCCACATTTTGCATCATATTAGACAGATCTTTGAACTCAGATTCTTTGATAGCAGCCCCTCCAATTCTGTCCTGGCTTGATAAAATGTTATTGAAATCACCTATTACAATCCAAGGATTGTTCATATTGATCCCAATAGACTCTATTTCCCTTCAAAGAACCTTCCTCAATTCGAGTTGGTTGTAAGCATAAATAATCGTGACCTCATACTGCAAAATTTGGTCTAAGCTATAAACCTGTACATGTAGAAACTGGTCTTTTGAGAGGATAGTTTTACAAATCACCTCACACAGATTCCATAATAGCCAAACTCGCCCATTAGGATGGTGTGCATGGTTATCTTCATATCTCCAAATACTCGTAAACCTGTTTCTAATTTTTCCAGACTTTTCCTTCTTTACTCGTGTTTCAAGCAAGGCAATAATTGGTACTTTAAAACTAGAGATGTAGGAGCTCACCTCTATATGCCTAGCTTCCTTGTTAATGCCCCTAACATTCCAGGTTACTATCATTTATCTTGGTTGTTTCCCCCCTTAGGACTTTCTCCTATCCTCAGGGGAGTAAACGAGTTTTGGTGTGCAACAACGGCGCTAATAGGTGTATTCGTTTGTGACTTGTAGGCCATAAATGCCCCTAGTGTGTGTGGTCTCTTACCATTGTCCTTTCTACCAGATGTGATCACTGTCCAATTGTCTTCCGTCTGTGTCTCCGGTTGCTTTGCTAGATTCTGGCTCATAGATCCTTTTTCCTCAACAGTTGTCTCTACATGAGTATGTTGATCTTTAGCCTCCACCTGTTGCTATGTACTCTGTTTCTTGGCAATAGGTTTCCAAACTTTGTCCGGTACAGGTTTCTTCTCGTTCTTCTTTTGTTGAGAACAATCATGACCTATTTTTAAACATGCTTGGCAGAATTTGGGCATCCATTCCTATTCAATTTTCTGTTCCAACAGCTTTCCCTTATGATTGATACATACCATCTCTCTTGGCTTTTGAATATAAAAAATCAACTTTGATTACAACATAGAAGTTGTAGATCTTCAAACCTCATAATTTGCAACCTCTAATGTTGTAGATCTTCAAACCTCAAATTTACAGTCTCCTTATTTTCAAGTCCTCTGATTCCCATCAAATAATAAAATATTATTATTATTATTATTATTATTATTATTATTATTATTATTATGTGCTTTACAACTATAACATTTGAGTTGATGAGATGAGGTGACTTTACCCTGCTGTAATATCATAAAAAATTTAAACATTAGATTATATCGAATTTCATATTACAACAATCTTTAGGAGAGAAAAAAATAAAAAACAACTTAAACAAATATAAAAAATTGATTTAGAGTTTTTATTTTAAAATTCAATTTTTAAATTTTAAATAATTTGTTTTCTTTTAAGAAGAATAAGTGAACACTAAATTAGTAGCAAATTATTTTTCATTAATATTGTAAGGCCCACATGTACATACATACATCAAAGCATATATCATATATGAATAATACGTTTGGTACTGAAATATATATGTACAAGTTCCTAGTTAACACATTGTATACATTAAATGCCCTAAATACAAAGTTCTAAAGTCTACGGCACAACATATACAAGATGTCCAAAAAGCACTAAGAACTAGATCAATATAATGATCTCAAAATAAAACACCATAGCGGAAGCCATGCCATCTCAAAAGCTACGATCCGTAAGGAAAAGTCAAACTACTTTGTCCTTACCCTTCGCCGAACCTGCAGAACCTGTGATGTAAACAACAACAGTGGGGTGAGATACATCAAATCTCAGTGAGTTCGCTATCTTATAGTCCTCTCGGCTCTACAAGGTTCTAATAAGCCTAACTCAAGTCAAAGGGAAAAGGGAAGTGACTTTGAGTACACACACACTATATGGAAACATGTCATGAGTTCATCAACTCACACTATCACTAATCGGTAACCACACCAAGGCATCCCCTTTTCCCGTCCGCTTCCACGTCTAGAAGTCGACCCGAGTCATGGATCCTGGTAACCTACTTGACATACGAATGGATTCGGGTCCTACGGGCCATTAACCATTATGAACCGTCACTTCACACGGGCCATTAACCGTCACAAGCATACGCTCCCAGAGCGCCATTCGTACTGCACGCGGGAATCAAACCTGCCAAGTAGTTGTGCACATATTTTAGAGGAGCTCGAGACCCATGAAATGCACTCACAAGAATAACCGGTTACGATTACGTGATAACACTCACAAACGTGATCGTATTCGACGATCACAAGGCCATAACGCCTTAGCATAACCACAAAGGTTGTAAGTTCCTGGATTGGCTGGAATTTTGGTAAAACAACAAGGTGTTCAATGCTGATGTCATGGTGTTGATGTTGCAGCATTGAGTCTTAGTACTGGGCTGTACTAAGTTGTGAAGGTTAACTATGTTTGATGTCATAACATTGCACTTAACACTGGGCTGTGTTAAGGTTGCTAGTTGCTGAAGTGGATGTCTGATGTCACATAGGTGATGTTGTAACATCAGACCTGCAGAACTGAAGCTAATGACAGCATGGGCTTGTTGTTATTAGGGTCGCGTATTAGCTGGAATTGTGGAGAGTGTTGACTCGTAGGATGAGAATATCTTGGGCTAGATATTTTCTGTTACATGGGAGATTTGATTGCAGGTTTGTTGGAGAATTAAAAGGTGGAAGATTTAAAAAGATTTTGGGGATAAAATCTGTTTTAAAAGATTCAGTTTTTAATTAACAAATCTGATCAAATATTATGACAAATCCAATCCAAATTCAAAGAGCTATATAAAGCGCACAAGACCAAGGAAGAAGGTACAGAAAACAGATTGAAGATCAAGAGCTGGAGGCTTAGAGTCTAGGGTTTGTTTAGAGTACTTGTAATCACATTATTCTAGATTGAATAGGTGTTGAATTTTCTGTCCTCTCTAGAAGCTGTAAAGCAATAGAGAGTTGTTGATTGATCGAAGCTAGGAAGCAAGATCAAGGGATCTCAAAGAGGTTGTTCTTTGAGTGTTTTAGGGGATTGAGTAGTGTTCTCATATCTAAGTGGTTTCTTAGGTAGAAAGTCACTAGTAGAGTATAAGTTTAGGAGATTGTCAACTGGTGTGTTGAGTCTGTAAATTATATCTACAAGTAGTGAATTTCATCCCTGGCTTGGTAGCCCCCAGACGTAGGTAGTTAGACCGAACTGGGTGAACAATTCCTTGTGTTTTCCTGTTGCTTATTCTGTCCATTATTGCAGAGTGTGTTGTTGTAACATCGCACCTTAACATCACACGTCTGGTACCAGAATTTCAATTGGTATCAAAGCAGGCATCCTGTCTGTCTCTGGGTGAGATCTAGGGAAGTACTTTCTGGTGAAAGATGGACAAAGAGGTTGGAGGATTTGTCAACAGACCCCTTATATTGGATGGCTCAAACTATGAGTATTGGAAGCCTAGAATGACTACCTTTTTAAAGTCATTAGACAGCAGAGCTTGGAAGGCTGTCATTAAAGAGTGGAAAGCTCCAGAGGTATGTGAGAAAGATGAGGCTGGCAAGGATAAAGAAGGCACCTCAAAGCCAAAACCTGAAGAAGAGTGGACCAAGGAGGAAGATGAGCTTGCCCTTGGAAATTCCAAAGCTCTAAATGCCATATTCAATGGAGTTGATAAAAATATCTTCAGGTTGATCAATACCTGTGAAGTTGCTAAGGAAGCTTGGGGTATTTTGCAGGCAACACATAAAGGAACATCGAGAGTCAAGATGTCAAGACTTCAGATTTTAACATCAAAATTTGAAAGTCTGAAGATGAAGGATGAGGAGACCATTCATGACTTCCACATGAATGTTCTAGAGCTGGCAAATGCTTCCAGTGCTCTAAGTGAGAAAATGTCTGATGAAAAGCTGGTGAGGAAGATTCTTAGATCCCTCCCCAAAAAATACAAGATGAAGGTTACTGCTATTGAAGAGTCACAAGACATCAGCAAGATGAGAGTAGATGAGCTCATTGGATCTCTTCAAACCTTTGAGCTTGGGTTGAATGAGGAAGAACCAGAAAAGAAGCCAAAGAATATAGCTCTGGTGTCAAATGATCAAGAGGAAGAAGGGAAGAGTTCTGAATCCCAGGATGACTTATCTCAGGCCATAGCAATGCTGGGAAGACAATTCAACAAAGTGTTAAAAAGGTGGAACAATAACTACAAGCCTAGGGTCAAGAACAGTTCTTCTGACATCAGTAAGCCTAAAGAGAAAGATGAAAAGAAGCCTGCCCAGGATAAAGGTGTTCAATGCGTGGAATGTGAAGGGTATGGACATTTTAAGAAAGAATGTCCCACATTCTTGAAGAAACTGAAGAAGGGGATGTCAGTCTCCTGGTCTGAATCTGATAGTGAAAATGAAGATAAGTCAGCAAGGCATGCTAGAGCCTTAACAGGAACAGTTGTGTCAGATGATGACAGTGATGAAGAAATAACCTATGAGGAACTAGCATCTACTTATCGAGAGCTGTGTTTGAAAAGTGCTGAAATTTGTCAAGAAAACAAGTGTCATAAACAACAGATTGCTCAGCTTGAAAGTGAAAAAGCTGATCGAGAGAACGAAGTTGTACTTGTTAAGTCTCAATTGGAGCAGATGACAAAATTTTTTAGGATGATGAACAGTGGTACTACTAATCTGGATAAAATTCTTCAGTCTGAGAAAGCAGCTGGAGATAAAACAGGAATAGGATATGTGGCCAGCACTTCAGGAACAACAAGAGAGATGTCTCAACCTGTGTCTCAACATCAACCCAAGAGACAGAATCCTACATCAAAGAAGAATAGTCCTCAGTCTCAAGGAGTTAGTCAGCATACGCCTCCCCAATTTCACAAGAACTTGGAGACTGTTGGGTGCAATCAGAACAGGGTTCATCATCATAAGAACAGGAATGGAAACAAATTCAACAAAGCTGTTCCTCATTGCTATGGAAGAAGGAAGCCACATCACCATAGTAGACAGCCTAAGAGACAACATCATCAGTACATGAAAAGACAACTCAACTATGGTATAAGAAGACAAAAGTATGAGTGGCAGTCACAGCCCTATCAAAGCAGAAGAAGATGCTTTTACTGTGGTAGGATCGGGCATATCCAGTCCTCATGCTTCAAGCTACATGGTTATCCTAACCTTGTTCCTCAACCCAAAGAGGTAAGAACTAAAGTGGTGAAGAAATGGATACCTAAAGTTATCAGCTTGATAGCTCACACCTCCTTAAGGGTTTCTACCAAAGATGACTGGTATTTTGACAGTGGGTGTTCAAGACACATGACTGGAGTAAAGAATCTGCTCGTTGATGTGAAACCTCAGACTTCTGGCTACGTGACATTCGGTGATGGAGTCAAAGGGGAGATAAAGGGGATTGGCAAACTAAATTGTGCCAATGCTCCCAGACTGGAGAATGTCCTACTTGTTAAAGGACTAGCAGCAAATTTGATTAGTATCAGTCAACTATGTGATCAAGGATTCAAAGTAGACTTCACTAAGTCTGAATGTGTGGTCAAAGATGACAAAGGAGAAGTAATCATGAAGGGAGACAGGTCAAAGGACAATTGCTATCTGTGGGCACCTCAAAACTCTGAGTCATCCACGTGTGTGCTTGCTAAAGAAGATGAAGTCAAAATCTGGCATCAGAAGTTGGGACATCTTCACCTAAAGGGAATGAAAAGAATTATCTCCTCAGAGGCAGTCAGAGGGATTCCCAAACTGAGCATTGAGGAAGGAAAAGTGTGTGGAGACTGTCAAAAAGGAAAGCAGACAAAGATGTCTCATCCGAAGCTTCAACATGACACCACCTCCAAGGTGTTGGAGCTTCTTCATATGGATCTGATGGGACCCATGCAGGTTGAAAGTCTAGGTGGAAAGAGATATGCTTATGTTGTCGTGGATGACTACTCAAGATACACTTGGGTAAATTTCACCAAAGACAAATCTGAAGTGTTTGATGTCTTCAAAGAGCTCTGCCAAAGACTCCAAAGGGAAAAGGAGAGTAAGGTCATCAGAATAAGAAGTGATCATGGAAGAGAGTTTGAGAATAGCAAGTTTGAAGAATTTTGCTCAACTGAAGGAATAAGTCATGAGTTTTCATCACCTATCACACCTCAGCAAAATGGAGTTGTTGAAAGGAAGAACATAACTATACAAGAATCGGCAAGAGCAATGATTCATGCCAAGAAACTTCCTTATCACTTCTGGGCAGAAGCCATGAACACTGCCTGCTATATTCACAACAGAGTTACCCTAAAAAGAGGGACTTCATCTACTCTGTATGAGCTGTGGAAGGGGAGGAAACCAAATGTCAAATACTTTCATGTATTTGGAAGTAAATGTTATATTCTGACTGATAGGGAGCAAAGAAGAAAACTAGATTCCAAGAGTGATGAAGGAATCTTTTTGGGATACTCTACTAATAGCAGAGCTTATAGAGTCTTCAACTCCAGAACCAAAGTTATGATGGAGTCTATCAATGTTGTGATAGATGATGAAGATAAGCAGGAAGTTGAGGATGTTATAGAAGATGTTGAAACACCTGCTGGTGAAGCATCTCTTGATGTTGAAGAAAGAAATACCTCTCCTGGTACCACTAATGCTGAGCCTGAACAACCTCAGAAAGACCCTTCAATCAGAATCCAGAAGGACCATCCCAAGGAACTAATTATAGGCGATCCAAATTCTGGAGTAAGAACTAGATCTAGAGAAGTCATTGCTAGCTCATGCTTTGTTTCCAAAATTGAGCCAAAGAATGTCAAGGAAGCTTTGACAGATGAATTTTGGATAAGTGCCATGCAAGAAGAACTGGAGCAGTTCAGAAGAAATGATGTATGGGATCTAGTGCCAAGACCAGAAGGGGTGAATGTTATTGGAACAAAATGGATCTTCAAAAACAAGTCAGACGAGCTTGGAGTAGTTACAAGAAACAAAGCCAGACTTGTTGCACAGGGCTATACTCAAGTAGAGGGAGTTGATTTTGATGAGACTTTTGCTCCAGTGGCTAGATTAGAATCCATCAGGCTTCTCTTAGGTGTGGCCTGTAACCTAAGATTCAAGCTGTTCCAAATGGATGTGAAGAGTGCCTTTCTGAATGGCTATCTGAATGAAGAAGTCTATGTTGATCAACCGAAAGGATTCACAGATCCAAACTTCCCCAATCATGTGTTCAAACTGAGGAAAGCTCTATATGGCTTAAAACAAGCTCCAAGGGCATGGTATGAAAGGCTAACAGAATTCTTAACAGCTAGTGGATATAGAAAGGGAGGGGTAGACAAAACCCTGTTTGTCAAAGAAGAAGGCGGAAAGTTGATGGTAGCCCAAATCTATGTGGATGACATAGTATTTGGGGGAATGTCAGAAGCTATGGTCAAACAGTTTGTTCAACAAATGCAATCTGAATTTGAAATGAGTTTGGTGGGAGAACTCAGCTACTTTCTTGGACTACAAGTCAGACAAATGGAGGACTCTATCTTTATTTCTCAGAGCAAGTATGCTAAGAGTACAGTAAAGAAATTTGGCCTGGATAAAGCAAATCACAAAAGAACTCCTGCTCCTAGACATTTGAAGTTATCCAAAGATGAGAATGGAGTGAGTGTGGACCAAAGCTTGTACAGAAGTATGATTGGGAGTTTGCTATACCTCACAGCAAGCAGACCTGACATTTCATTTGCTGTTGGAGTGTGTGCAAGATATCAGTCTGATCCTAAGGTAAGTCACTTAAACCAAGTAAAGAGGATTATGAAATATGTGAATGGGACAAGTGACTATGGGATGCTGTACAGTCATAATACTGGAACTGAGTTAAAAGGATACTGTGATGCTGATTGGGCTGGAAGTGCAGATGATAGGAAAAGCACTTCAGAAGTGCTGATTGGGCTTGTGTGTAGCCAACTGCCAGGAGATAATTGTCTAATTATGGCTAAAAAGGGGGAGAGTTAATAAATGCCATAAAGAGAAGAGTAGTAAAAATAAAAGGTGTCTAGTTGAAAAGTGGAAAGTGTGCTGATGCTGTGGAGGGGGAGTATAGACAGCATAGTTATGGAGCTGCTAGTGAAGAATTCATAGCATTGAAGAGTGCAGAGTGTAGCAAAGCAGACATCAAGGGGGAGATGTGCTGCACATTGTGAGCTACTGAACAGCTGTGATGCTGGTTCAAGTTTTTGAGGGGGAGCACCAATTGGCTGTTGTCAATAATGAAGATGGTGCTGCAGCAGATCAAGTAATGAAGACTATATGAAGATTGTCAAACTGCTGCAAGTTAAAGTTTCAAAATATTGAAGATATTCCGCTGCTGAAGTCTCTGAAGATGCAGAGATTGTTTTAGCCAAAATTAGCCAAAGGGGGAGATTGTAAGTTCCTGGATTGGCTGGAATTTTGGTAAAACAACAAGGTGTTCAATGCTGATGTCATGGTGTTGATGTTGAAACATTGAGTCTTAGTACTGGGCTGTACTAAGTTCTGAAGGTTAACTATGTTTGATGTCATGGGCTTGATGTCATAACATTGCACTTAACACTGGGCTGTGTTAAGGTTGCTAGTTGCTGAAGTGGATGTCTAATGTCACATAGGTGATGTTGTAACATCAGACCTGCAGAACTGAAGCTAATGATAGCATGGGCTTGTTGTTATTAGGGTCGCGTATTAGCTGGAATTGTGGAGAATGTTGACTCGTTGGATGAGAATATCTTGGGCTAGATATTTTCTGTTACATGGGAGATTTGATTGCAGGTTTGTTGGAGAATTAAAAGGTGGAAGATTTAAAAAGATTTGGGGGATAAAATCTGTTTTAAAAGATTCAGTTTTTAATTAACAAATCTGATCAAATATTGTGACAAATCCAATCCAAATTCAATGAGCTATATAAAGCGCACAAGACCAAGGAAGAAGGTACATAAAACAGATTGAAGATCAAGAGCTGGAGGCTTAGAGTCTAGGGTTTGTTTAGAGTACTTGTAATCACACTATTCTAGATTGAATAGGTGTTGAATTTTCTGTCCTCTCTAGAAGCTGTGAAGCAATAGAGAGTTGTTGATTGATCGAAGCTAGGAAGCAAGATCAAGGGATCTCAAGGAGGTTGTTCTTTGAGTGTTTTAGGGGATTGAGTAGTGTTCTCATATCTAAGTGGTTTCTTAGGTAGAAAGTCACTAGTAGAGTATAAGTTTAGGAGATTGTCAACTGGTGTGTTGAGTCTGTAAATTATATCTACAAGTAGTGAATTTATCCCTGGCTTGGTAGCCCCCAGACGTAGGTAGTTAGACCGAACTGGGTGAACAATTCCTTGTGTTTTCCTGTTGCTTATTCTGTCCATTATTGCAGAGTGTGTTGTTGTAACATCGCACCTTAACATCACACGTCTGGTACCAAAATTTCAAAGGTTAACACACATGTTCCATGCTAGTGTTTATTCCATCTACATTTGTCGACACTGTTTATGGTAATATTCCTCACCCTACCTAATTCGTATTTTCACATACGTACATAAGGGAAACACATAATGCAACATATCACACATTTCACCAATTTACAGTTCCCTCCAATTCATTTAATTGGGAAAATAAACATATGTTTCTCACTACCATCGGCTAGAATACGTTCCTAGCATCACAACGATATCAAGAATACGCAAAACGGATAACCGAGTCAAAAGTTATGCAAGAAACAAATTGGACGTTCTGCTATGTTCGCATTGCGAAGGAGCCAGCGAATGCTCGCTACTTCATTCGCAGTGCGAAGCGTCCAGCGAACACCTAGCCAACACTTGTTCGCTGCCCCATTTGTAGTGCGAAAGCTGGCGAACCAAGGCAGTAGCAAATACAACGTAAGGTTCGCAGTGCGAACCACTTGCGAGCCACTGGCGAATGCTCGCCTTCGCATTCGCAGTGCGTGCTGCCAGCGAGTCCATGATTTCCCCCTTCGCCGGGGGATTCGCAGTGCGAATCTGGGAATTTCAGAAACTTCATCAGCGTAACAGCTGATCTCCCATGGTTCCAAAACCCCACCAAAACATATCCTAACATCATACAATCAAATATAAATGATTCTACACTCCTATATCTCATACTACTCAGTTTATAACACATTTTAACCGTTAATTTCCAAGATTTTGCAATTTATCCAATTTCCTTACAATTCTAACCTAAGTCTTAGAATCTAAGAGAGTCTAAAACAAAAGCATCTAACTAGAACCCACCTTGAATAGATGAAGATGGTGAAGATTTAAAGATGATTGGATGAAGATTTGATGATGTTCTTGATGATTTTGATCTTGAACTTTTCTCCTCTTTTTCTCTTCCTTTCCTTCTCTTTTCTTTCTCTCCAAAATCCTTTCTATCTTTTTCTTTGGAAAATGAAAGGAAAGAAAATAATATAGGGAAAAATATCATCAATTAGCAACACTACCAATTGTCCGAAAAGTCTCTAAAGTCCAAATATTTAAATACCTTAGAGTCAGATAATATTAATTGGATTTACTCTAAGTCCGACAGTTACCCTAATTATCTCTGCAGATAATTTATCAGAGTACACTGGGACTCAGTTGATCACAACTAATATTATCCAAAGCAAAATAATTTACGGGGTATTACATCCTCCCCCCCCCCCCCTTAAATAGAAATTCGCCCACGAATTTAAAACAATTACCTGAAAAGATGAGGATAGACCTCCCGCATCTCCGATTCCAATTCCCAAGTTGCATCACCCGGATGCGTCTCATCCCACTGGACCTTAACAAGAGAAATCTCTTTATTCCTTAACACTTTAGTTTCTCTTCCGGTGATACGACTCGGTTGAGGCTCAAATGTCAAATCTGCTTCTATCTCAATTGTATCTGGTAAAATTGGCTGAAGAGGATCTGGGACAAATTTCCTAAGGTGAGATACATGAAAAACATCGTGCATCTCAGACAGAGAAGGCGGTAAGGCTAATCTATAAGCTACTTCACCAATTCTCTCCAAGATCTGATATGGTCCTACGTATCTCGGACTTAACTTCCGCGATCGAAACGGTCCTTTCAACCGCAATCTAGGAGTGACTTTTAAAAACACGTGATCGCCTTCTTCAAATTCTAAAGGCCTTCTACGGTTATCCGCATAACTCTTCTGACGCTCTTGGGCTTGTTTGATCTTATCACGGATCACCTTAATTTTCTCCGTAGTTTCGTGAATAATCTCAGGTCCTAACATCCTATCTTCACCAACCTCTGCCCAACACAACGGTGTCCTACACTTCCTTCCATATAATGCTTCATAAGGTGCCATACCAATACTTGCATGATAACTGTTATTATAAGAGAATTCAATCAATGGCAATAGTCCGATCAAATTTCTGCCACTTTCCAACACACAAGCTCTCAACATATCCTCCATGGTCTGTATTGTCCGTTCCGTCTGACCATCCATTTGCGGATAATTCGACGTGCTCATACACAACTTCGTCCCCATAACTTGTTGAAAGGCTCTCCAAAATCTAGAGGTAAATTTTGGATCTCTATCCGAAACAATACTAGTAGGAATACCATGCAACCTCACTATCTCCGAAATGAACAACCTTGCTAGATGACTCGCCTTATAGGTAGTCTTTATGGCCAAGAAATAAGCAGACTTCGTCAACCGATCCACAATCACCCAAATTGAATCATAACCACCTTGCGCACGGGGTAAATCCACCGCGAAGTCCATCGAAATACTATCCCATTTCCACACCAGAATTTCTAAAGGTTGCAACAAGCCACCCGGCCTTTGGTGCTCGATCTTTACTTGTTGACACACCACACATTCTGACACATACACCGCAATATCTCTTTTCATCCCAGACCACCAATAATCCCTCCTTAGGTCTTGATACATCTTTGAAGATCCCGGATGTATCGTAAAAGCACCCTTATGCGCTTCATCTAAAATCTTGCTTTTTAACTCCGTGTTATCCGGAATACAAATCCTTTGGTTAAATACATTAACTCCATCGGTATCTCACACAAAACCCGGTTGCAATAACTCTCCTTGTAACTTCTCATCTAACCCTTGCTCTTGTTGGATTTCTTCCCTAAGAGTAGAATTGATATCCAAATTCCCCATAACCACACAATTAGGAGTCCAATTAAATTGAAGATTTAGATCTCGAAATTTCTCCAATAAAGTATACTCTAGCATCATCAAGTCGGCACTGTGCAACACTTTCCTACTTAAAGCATCCGCCACCTTATTCGCTTTACCCGGATCGTATCTTAGTGCCAAGTCATAATCTTTCAAATATTCCATCCACCTTCTTTTCCGCATGTTCAACTCCTTTTGATCAAAGAGGTACTGTAAGCTCTTGTGGTCACTAAACATCTCAAAACGCACACCATAAAAATAGTGACGCCACACCTTCAAGGTAGATACAACCACCGCCAATTCTAAATCATGCGTTGGACAATTCTCTTCATAGACTTTCAACTGTCGTGAAGCATAAGCCACTACATGTCCATCTTGCATTAGCACCCCTCCTAATCCCATCTTCGACGCATCACAATATACCTCATACGACTTTCTAGGATCAGGAATGACCAAAACAGGAGCGTTCGTCAACCTTTCCTTCAAACTCATAAAACTTTGCTCACAAGCCGAATCCCATTCATAAGAACAATCTTTCCGAGTAAGTCTCGTCATCGGTAAAGCCAGTTGGGAAAAGCCTTTAATAAACCTTCTATAATACCCTGCTAGTCCCAAAAAGCTTCTAACTTCAGATACATTCTCCGGCCTCTCCCAATTTATCATTGCTTCCACTTTTGATGGGTCAACCGCTACACCTCCCTGAGATATGACATGTCCAAGGAAATTCACCTCCGACATCCAAAATTCAAACTTACTTAGCTTAGCGAAAAGTTGTCTCTCTTGCAAAATGGATAAAACGATTCTTAGGTGTTCCCCGTGCTCTTGAGGGTCACGGGAATAGATAAGAATGTCATCAATGAAAATCACCACAAATTGGTCCAAGTAAGGTGAAATATCCGATTCATCTAATCCATGAAAACTTCCGGAGCATTCGTCACACCGAAAGGCATCACAAAAAATTCATAATGACCATAACGGGTTCTAAATGCAGTCTTTGGTATGTCTGAACTCTTCACCCGAATCTGATGATAACCCGACCGTAAATCAATCTTCGAGAACACACAGGCTCCTTTCAATTGATCTAACAAATCGTCTATCCTTGGCAATGGGTATTTGTTCTTGATGGTGACCTTATTCAATTGACGGTAATCAATACACAACTGCATTCCACCATCCTTCTTCTTTACCAACAACACTGGAGCTCCCCAGGGCGAAACACTTGGTCGAACAAAATGCTTAGCCAATAACTCTTCCAATTGATCCTTTAATTCTCTTAATTCAAGTGGTGACATCCGATACGGAGAAACGGATATTGGAAATCAAATCAATTTTCACATCAACGGTGTTTCAAATCAATTTGGAAGACTCTTTCATTCACCGGCAATACACAATTTTCACACATCAATGGTGTTTCAACAATTTCATCCATGGCAGTAGTAACCACCATGGGTGGAGACAAAGGAACAGCTTGCAACCCAAGTCGCTTCACGCACTGCGTGGACACAAAAGAATGCGTTGCCCCACAATCAAATAAAACAAAACAAGGATTTCCATTCACAAAACACGTACCAGCAATCAAAGAGTTGTCACCCTTTGTTTTCCTTGCATCCAAGGTATACACTCGCTCGGTATTCTTCTTTTGAGGACAGTCTCTCGCCAAATGGCCCATTTTTTGACACTGATAACACCTCACACCTTCGATACCACACCTCCCTTGATGATCCTACCACAAGTACGGCATACCGGAGGCACGCTAGTCCTGGAACTCTGAACTTGTTTCCCTTTGAAAGGTTGTTGTCTCGGTCTAAATTGTTGATTTGATCGCCCACGATCACTTTGATTCACCCTACTTAACTCTCCTTCTGCTTGTACCTTTTTCAAACTATGCTCCGCCACATAACACTGTCGTAACAACTCAGCATGGCTAGTAAATTCTCTCTGAGACACACTATGTGAAATTTCAGCCCTTAAACCAAACAAAAACTGATCAATCTTCCACCTTTCATCGGGAGCATACATGGCTTGTCTAGAATAAGCAGCCATATCTTCAAACTTTTCCGCATAAGAAGCCACTGTCAAGTTACCTTGCCTCAGCTGTTGAAATTCGAATTCTTTTTGAGACCTTAAGGAACTTGGAAAATACTTCTCCATAAAAGTTATCTTACACTGCTCCCACACTTTCGGTACCTCTTGAATTGTCATCAAGGCTGAAGCGCTTTCCCAACATCTCATAGCAGGACCCTCTAACAAGTGAGAAGCAAAGACAACCTTATTTTCTTCACTACACTGGACGATCAAGAAAATCTGCTCCATACCGGATATCCATTCATGAGACTTTACTAGATCTAACCCTCCCAGAAACTCCGGAGGATTCATACGAATAAAATCCCTAAAGGTTCCCCCTGCAGCTTCCGGAACAACCATTGGAGGATGCACACCACCAGCCATTTGCTGTACCATTTTCTGCATAAACTGATTCTGCTATTGCTGCATCTGTTGCATGAATTGATACAAAGGGGCATTCCCTTCGTCCCCTGGCGGATTTGTCCCTACTGGAGTAGTTCTCAGTCTACCACGGTTGTTTCTGCGTCGGTCGGCCATGTTCCTAAATGTCATACAGATAGGATTAAGTTGATCAGGCTCAATACCATAAATATAACACGTAAGACCAATGGCAACCCAACACATATGAAACGGAAAGAAACACTTATACTATTTTATGGCTAGGTCGAGGATACGACCTGCTCTGATACCAACTGTAAGGCCCACATATACATACATACATCAAAGCATATATCATACATGAATAATACGTTTGGTACTGAAATATATATGTACAAGTTCCTAGTTAACACATTGTATACATTAAATGCCCTAAATACAAAGTTCTAAAGTCTACGGCACAACATATACAAGATGTCCAAAAAGCACTAAGAACTAGATCAATATAATGATCTCAAAATAAAACGTCATAGCGGAAGCCATGCCATCTCAAAAGCTACGATCTGTAAGGAAAAGTCAAACCACTTTGTCCTTACCCTTCGCCGAACCTGCAGAACCTGTGATGTAAACAACAACAGTGGGGTGAGATACATCAAATCTCAGTGAGTTCGCTATCTTATAGTCCTCTCGGCTCTACAAGGTTCTAATAAGCCTAACTCAAGTAAAAGGTAAAAGGGAAGTGACTTTGAGTACACACACACTATATGGAAACATGTCATGAGTTCATCAACTCACACTATTCCTCATCGGTAACCACACCAAGGCATCCCCTTTTCCCATCCGCTTCCACGTCTAGAAGTCGACCTGAGTCATGGATCCTGGTAACCTACTTGACATACGAATGGATTCAGGTCCTACGGGCCATTAACCGTTATGAACCGTCACTTCACACGGGCCATTAACCGTCACAAGCATACGCTCCCAGAGCACCATTCGTACTGCACGTGGGAATCAAACCTGCCAAGTAGTTGTGCACATGTTTCAGAGGAGCTCGAGACCCATGAAATGCACTCACAAGAATAACCGGTTACGATTACGTGATAACACTCACAAACGTGATCGTATTCGACGATAACAAGGCCATAACGCCTTAGCATAACCACAAAGGTTAACACACATGTTCCATACTAGCGTTTATTCCATCTACATTTGTCGACACTGTTTATGGTAATATTCCTCACCCTACCTAATTCGTATTTTCACATACGTACATAAGGGAAACACATAATGCAACATATCACACATTTCACCAATTTACGGTTCCCTCCGATTCATTTAATCGGGAAAATAAACAGGTGTTTCTCACTACCATCAGCTAGAATACGTTCCTAGCTTCACAACGATATCAAAAATACGAAAAACGGATAACCGAGTCAAAAGTTATGCAAGAAACAAATTGGATGTTCTGCTATGTTCGCATTGCGAAGGAGCCAGCGAACGCTCGCTACTTCATTCGCAGTGCGAAGCATTCGGCGAACGCCTAGCCAACACTTGTTCGCTGGCCCATTCGCAGTGTGAACGCTGGCGAACCAAGGCAGTAGCAAATACAACGTAAGGTTCGCAGTGCGAACCACTGGCGAGCCACTGTCGAACGCTCGCCTTCGCATTCGCAGGGCAAGCTGCCAGCGAGTCCACGATTTCCCCCTTCGCTGGGGGATTCGCAGTGCGAATCTGGGAATTTCAAAAACTTCATCAGCATAACAGCTGATCTCCCATGGTTCCAAAACCCCACCAAAACATATCCCAACATGATACAATCAAATATAAATGATTCTACACTCCTATAACTCATGGGCACACGATCGTCTATAACCATCGCTTTAGGTCCTCTTATTTTTAAGGCGCACGATATATCAAATCGCTTTAAGTCCTCTTATTTTTAAGGCGCACGATAGCAGATTCCCTCTGGAATCAATCCGTTACTCAGGACGTCACAACAATGCATATCATGATGCTTGGCATACAATGACTCATGACATTTAATATGCACACATATACACATCCATAATCATGCATATATCAATAATTACCATACATCGCATTTTCTTGCCGTAAGGCCACCAACCATCATCACAATATGTATTTCATGCAATTTCATCACCCAACAGTACACAAGTCATACAATATCTACACCAACAGCATATTGCCCTTACACACCAAGTTCACACACTTAAATGGCAAAAGTCGACAACAAAACAACACATTTTCTAATTCCCGACATAATTTAATCGGCCAATAATTCTCATAACCATCATCATAATAAAGTACCTTTTTTAATCTTTCTAACTCATCAAACCACGCCTCAAACCGAACCATAGATCAAAAAACAGTGCAAGTACAAAGCCGATCGCTTACGATCCAGGCAACATTGAAACACGCAAAACTAAGCTCAAAAAACAATCTGATTCCTATTGCAGAACCTAGCCAATTTCTTGTCTATTTCAGCTCTACATAAAATTATAGCAATAACATGCTTGGTATCCAGATCCTTTTTATCTCCTCCATTGAAAACGATATTATTTCTAATAGACCAAATATAATAAACTGTCTCAGCAAGAGCAATCTTGAGAAGTTTTTTCCTGCTACCTTTCTCGCGGGTGTAGCTAATGCACCATATCATTTCTGAGTTCCAACCCTTTACCTGGTGTTGAATATCAAGGCGACCCAACACCTATTCCCACACAGATTTAGTATCGGGGCAATCAAAAAATAAATGGTCACAAGTTTCTTGTGAATTACAAAAAGTACACACCATCAGATTCCATGCCAAATTTAATCAGTCTATCTTTTGTATATAACCGTTTATTGCACACCATCCATAGGGTGAAGATGGCTCGAGGTCTCGCAATGTTATTATAGAATAATTTTCTCTAGGGAACCTTGTTTTTGGCCCCTCTAAGCAAACCATACATTTTCTTATTGACATATTTATCATCTTCGATAAAATGTTTCCACGTATCAGAATAAATCATTTCATCTCTATATTTGAATATAGCTTTTATCACCCAAGAGCATTGGCTTCCCGGTATAAAGCTACTAACATCTTCATGTTTCATATAGTAGATATGTACCCATTTGATCCACAGTTTATCCTTCTTCAACCAAATGTTTCTCAACATTTTACCTATGGTAGCCTTATTCTAATCAATTAAAGAGATGATGTTGCGAGCTCCGGCATAGACTGGACTACAAATTTGATCTCAAGATATTGGAGATTTTCTACTGTCACAGTCCTTACCTGTCCAAAGGAATTTCCTACAAATCCCTTCTATGTGGGATATCACCTTCTTAGGTAGGGGGAAAATTTGCATCCAATAGTTAGATACAGTAAACATAAAACTTTTTACGAGTTTAAGTCTACCCGCGTAAGACAACAATCGAGAGCTCCAATGGTGAACTCCCTTTAGAATTTTCTCAGTTAGAGGTGGGCAATTAGTAATAGTAAGTTTTTTGCAATGTAAAGGCACACCAAGGTATTTAACAGGCAGTGAACTTAATTCAAAACCTGTTTCTAGTTGAATCAGCTGTTGGGTTTCCTTGCTCACACCTCCTAAGTACATTTTACTCTTGGGATGACTTATCTTCATACCTGTAGCCTTGGTGAATTCTTTAAATTTGTCCATGACAAGTCTAATTGATTCATGGTCACCTCTAGAAAAAATCAGGATATCATCTGCAAACAAAAGATTAATAATCTTTAGTTTTTAGCATTTAGGATGAAAATTGAAATCGGGATTTCTGTGAAGTTCTTGTAGCATTCTATGCAAGTATTACATAATGAGAACAAACGGTAGGGGGGAGATAGGGTCCCCCTGTCTCAATCCTCTCCTAGCTTTCAAAATACTTGAAGGGACTCCATTAACCGAGAATCTATAAGAAACTGTCGTAACACACAGCATAATCCAATCCATAAATTTTTTAGGGAAACCCAATTCTGCCATGATCTGAGCTAGCATATGCCATTCGACTGTGTCGTATGCTTTCTGCAAATCCATTTGTATCATACACCGAGGCGAGATATACTTCCTGTTGTACCCCCTCACCAATTCCTGTGCAATCATAATATTGTCGTGGATGGTTCTCCCTGGAACAAACGCTGACTGAGAATCGTCAACAACATAGCCTATAACTTTTCCAAGTCTCGCAGTGAAAATTTTTGAAATCATTTTGTAAATGATACTGCAGCAAGCAATAGGTATGACACCCCCTTCTATACCCCCAGGCTATTAAAGCGATAAATAAAATACAAAATTTCATCAGAGTATAATTAAACATACACGGCATAGACCAAGGGGTCACATAAATTTGAAACAAACACACAACACCTGCTCATACAGATATGCAACCATTCAGGTAGTATTATACCCACAATTCAGAAACAGAATATAAGCGGAAAATCCGTAACTGAATATCAACATATATATATATATATCTCATGAAAGTTTGTTTGTCATATACAACATCGTACATGTACAATCCAAAAGATACATATACATAATACAAAATAATCACAAACGGGCACCCTAACTACCCGGTGTCACATATCAGAGCCGACCGACAAAAGAATGAAGACGCAAATCTTCACAAAAAGACCTCCAACAACTCTATTCTGCAATGCCTAATAGAGCATTATAAAACAGTAGAAGGGTGAGAAAAACAATCATATTACAGTTGCATATAATTATATATTAACACAGAAATACAAAGGTAAAACATTTTCACCACAAATGCACCACAATCAAATACAACACAACATAGTACAATTCTCAAGTATCAAATACCACTACACCTCAATCATACACAATACACTCACCATTAATAAAATTACACATATTCCATCTCATCAATCACATTCACAATTCCATGCACAATTAATCCATGATTTATGCAAATGAACAGAGACCGACACAACGACTCTATGCACATGCCATGCGGTACCGACTTCCAATATTTCTCATTACTAGTTCACTCAGGAACTCTGCTGGAATCATCGCTCGTTACTGAGGATCACTCAAGTAACACCCCGTCGGGCCTACGATGTTCCCTGTCGCTTTAGGTCCTCTTGGTATAAGGCGCACGACGTTTATGAATTGCTTTAGGTCCTCTCGGTATGAGGCGCACAATCCGATCGCTCACACCCCACATGGGCACACGATCATCTATAACCATCGCTTTAGGTCCTCTTATTTTTAAGGCACACGATATATCAAATCGCTTTAAGTCCTCTTATTTTTAAGGCGCACGATGTTATAGCAGATTCCCTCTTGAATCAATCAGTTCCTCAGGACGTCACAACAATGCATATCATGATGCTTGGCATACGATGACTCATGATATTTAATATGCACACATATACACATCCATAATCATGCATATATCAACAATTACCATACATCGCATTTTCTTGCTGTAAGGCCACCAACCATCATCACAATATGTATTTCATGCAATTTCATCACCCAACAGTACACAAGTCATACAATATCTACACCAACAGCATATTGCACTTACACACCAAGTTCACACACTTAAATGGAAAAAGTCGACAACAAAACAACACATTTTCTAATTCCCGACATAATTTAATCGGCCAATAATTCTCAAAACCATCATCATAATAAAGTACCTTTTTTAATCTTTCTAACTCATCAAACCACGCCTCAAACCGAACCATAGATCAAAAAACAGTGCAAGTACAAAGCCGATCGCTTACGATCCAGGCAACAATGAAACACGCAAAACTAAGCTCAAAAAACAATATGATTCCTATTGCAGAACCCTGCCAATTTCTTGTCTATTTCAGCTCTACATAAAATTATATCAATAACATGCTTGCTATCCAGATCCTTTTTATCTCCTCCGTTGAAAACGATATTATTTCTAATAGACCAAATATAATAAACTGTCTCAGCAAGAGCAATCTTGAGAAGTTTTTTCCTGCTACCTTTCTCGCGGGTGTAGCTAATGCACCATATCATTTCTGAGTTCCACCCCTTTACCTGGTGTTGAATATCAAGGCGACCCTACAACTTTTCCCACACAGATTTAGTATCGGCGCAGTCAAAAAATAAATGGTCACAAGTTTCTTGTGAATTACAAAATGTACACACACCATCAGATTCCATGCCAAATTTAATCAGAGTATCTTTTGTATATAACCGTTTATTGCACACCATCCATAGGGTGAAGACGGCTCGAGGTCTCGGAATGTTATTATAGAATAATTTTCTCCAGGGAACCTTGTTCTTGGCCCCTCTAAGCAAACCATACATTTTCTTATTGACATATTTATCATCTTCGATAAAATGTTTCCACGTATCAGAATAAATCATTTCATCTCTATATTTGAATATAGCTTTTATCACCCAAGAGCATTGGCTTCCGGGTATAAAGCTACTAACATCTTCATGTTTCATATAGTAGATATGCACCCATTTGAACCACAGTTTATCCTTCTTTAACCAAATGTTTCACAACATTTTACCTATGGTAGCCTTATTCCAATCAATTAAAGAGATGATGTTGCGACCTCCGGCACAGACTGGACTACAAATTTGATCCCAAGATATTGGAGATTTCCTACTGTCACAGTTCTTACCTGTCCAAAGGAATTTCCTACAAATCCCTTCTATGTGGGATATCAACTTCTTAGGGAAGGGGAAATTTTGCATCCAATAGTTAGATACAGCAAACATAAAACTTTTTATGAGTTGAAGTCTACCCGCGTAAGACAACAATCGAGAGCTCCAATGGTGAACTCTCTTTAGAATTTTCTCAGTTAGAGGTTGGCAATTAGTAATAGTAAGTTTTTTGCAATGTAAAGGCACACCAAGGTATTTAACAGGAAGTGAACTTATTTCAAAACCAGTTTCTAGTTGAATCAGCTGCTGGGTTTCCTTGCTCACACCTCCTAAATACATTTTACTCTTGGGCTGACTTTTCTTCATACCTGTAGCCTTGGTGAATTCTTTAAATTTGTCCATGACAAGTCTAATTGATTCATGGTCACCTCTAGCAAAAATCAGGATATCATCTGCAAAACAAAGATTAATAATATTTGGTTTTTAGCATTTAGGATGAAAATTGAAATCGGGATTTCTGTGAAGTTCTTGTAGCATTCTATGCAAGTATTCCATAATGAGAACAAACAGTAGGGGGATAGGGTCCCCCTGTCTCAATCCTCTCCTAGCTTTCAAAATACTTGAAGGGACTCCATTAACAGAGAATCTATAAGAAACTGTCGTAACACACAGCATAATCCAATTCGTAAATTTTTTAGGGAAACCCAATTCTGCCATGATCTGAGCTAGCACATGCCATTCGACTGTGTCGTATGCTTTCTGCAAATCCATTTGTATCATACACCGAGGCGAGATATACTTCCTGTTGTACCCCCTCACCAATTCCTGTGCAATCATAATATTGTCGTGGATGGTTCTCCCCGGAACAAACGCTGACTGAGAATCGTCCACAACATAGCCTATAACTTTTCAAAGTCTCGCAGTGAGAATTTTTGAAATCATTTTGTAAATGATACTGCAGCAAGCAATAGGTATGACACCCCCTTCTATACCCCCAGGCTATTAAAGCGATAAATAAAATACAAAATTTCATCAGAGTATAATTAAACATACACGACATAGACCGAGGGGTAATATCAATTTGAAACAAACACACAACACCTGCTCATACAGATATGCAACCATTCAGGTAGTATTATACCCACAATTCAGAAACAGAATATAAGCGGAAAATCCGTAACTGAATATCAACATATATATATATATCTCATGAAAGTTTGTTTGTCATATACAACATCATACATGTACAATCCAAAAGATACATATACATAATACAAAATAATCACAAACGGCCACCCTAACTACCCGGTGTCACATATCAGAGCCGACCGACAAAAGAATGAAGACGCAAAGCTTCACAAAAAGACCTCCAGCAACTCTAATCTGCAATGCCTCATAGAGCATTATAAAACAGCAGAAGGGTGAGAAAAACAATCATATTACAGTTGCATATAATTATATATTAACACAGAAATACACAGGTAAAACATTCTCACCACAAATGCACCACAATCAAATACAACACAACACAGTACAATTCTCAAGTATCAAATACCACTACATCTCAATCATACACAATACACTCATCATCAATACAATTACACATATTCCATCTCATCAATCACATTCACAATTCCATGCACAATTAATCCATGATTTATGCAAATGCACAGAGACCGACACAACGACTCTATGCACATGCCATGCGGTACCAACTTCCAATATTTCTCATCACTAGTTCACTCAGGAACTCTGCTGGAATCATCGCTCGTTACTGAGGATCACTCAAGTAACACCCCGTCGGGCCTACGATGTTCCCCGTCGCTTTAGGTCCTCTTGGTATAAGGTGCACGACGTTTATGGATTGCTTTAGGTCCTCTCGGTATAAGGCGCACAATCCGATCGCTCACACCCCACATGGGCACACGATCGTCTATAACCATCGCTTTAGGTCCTCTTATTTTTAAGGCGCACGATATATCAAATCGCTTTAAGTCCTCTTATTTTTAAGGCGCACGATGTTATAGCAGATTCCCTCTTGAATCAATCTGTTACTCAGGACGTCACAACAATGCATATCATGATGCTTGGCATACGATGACTCATGACATTTAATATGCACACATATACACATCCATAATCATGCATATATCAACAATTACCATACATCGCATTTTCTTGCCGTAAGGCCACCAACCATCATCACAATATGTATTTCATGCAATTTCATCACCCAACAGTACACAAGTCATACAATATCTACACCAATAGCATATTGCACTTACACACCAAGTTCACACACTTAAATGGCAAAAGTCGACAACAAAACAACACATTTTCTAATTCCCGACATAATTTAATCGGCCAATAATTCTCAAAACCATCATCATAATAAAGTACCTTTTTTAATCTTTCTAACTCATCAAACCACGCCTCAAACCGAACCATAGATCAAAAAACAGTGCAAGTGCAAAGCCGATCGCTTACGATCCAGGCAACATTGAAACACGCAAAACTAAGCTCAAAAAACAATCTGATTCCTATTGCAGAACCTAGCCAATTTCTTGTCTATTTCAGCTCTACATAAAATTATATCAATAACATGCTTGCTATCCAGATCCTTTTTATCTCCTTCGTTGAAAACGATATTATTTCTAATAGACCAAATATAATAAACTGTCTCAGCAAGAGCAATCTTGAGAAGTTTTTTCCTGCTACCTTTCTCGCGGGTGTAGCTAATGCACCATATCATTTTTGAGTTCCACCCCTTTACCTGGTGTTGAATATCAAGGCGACCCTACACCTGTTCCCACACAGATTTAGTATCGGCGCAGTCAAAAAATAAATGGTCACAAGTTTCTTGTGAATTACAAAAAGTACACACACCATCAGATTCCATGCCAAATTTAATCAGTCTATCTTTTGTATATAACCGTTTATTGCACACCATCCATAGGGTGAAGACGGCTCGAGTTCTCGCAATGTTATTATAGAATAATTTTCTCCAGGGAACCTTGTTCTTGGCCCCTCTAAGCAAACCATACATTTTCTTATTGACATATTTATCATCTTCGATAAAATGTTTCCACGTATCAGAATAAATCATTTCATCTCTATATTTGAATATAGCTATTATCACCCAAGAGCATTGGCTTCCCGGTATAAAGCTACTAACATCTTCATGTTTCATATAGTAGATATGCACCCATTTGAACCACAGTTTATCCTTCTTCAACCAAATGTTTCACAACATTTTACCTATGGTAGCCTTATTCCAATCAATTAAAGAGATGATGTTGCGACCTCCGGCACAGACTGGACTACAAATTTGATCCCAAGATATTGGAGATTTCCAACTGTCACAGTCCTTACCTGTCCAAAGGAATTTCCTACAAATCCCTTCTATGTGGGATATCAACTTCTTAGGGAAGGGGAAATTTTGCATCCAATAGTTAGATACAGCAAACATAAAACTTTTTATGAGTTGCAGTCTACCCGCGTAAGACAACAATCGAGAGCTCCAATGGTGAACTCTCTATAGAATTTTCTCAGTTAGAGGTTGGCAATTAGTAATAGTAAGTTTTTTGCAATGTAAAGGCACACCAAGGTATTTAACAGGAAGTGAACTTATTTCAAAACCAGTTTCTAGTTGAATCAGCTGCTGGGTTTCCTTGCTCGCACCTCCTAAGTACATTTTACTCTTGGGCTGACTTATCTTCATACCTGTAGCCTTGGTGAATTCTTTAAATTTATGCATGACAAGTCTAATTGATTCATGGTCACCTCTAGCAAAAATCAGGATATCATCTGCAAAACAAAGATTAATAATATTTGGTTTTTAGCATTTAAGATGAAAATTGAAATCGGGATTTCTGTGAAGTTCTTGTAGCATTCTATGCAAGTATTCCATAATGAGAACAAACAGTAGGGGGATAGGGTCCCCCTGTCTCAATCCTCTCCTAGCTTTCAAAATACTTGAAGGGACTCCATTAACAGAGAATCTATAAGAAACTGTCGTAACACACAGCATAATCCAATTCGTAAATTTTTTAGGGAAACCCAATTCTGCCATGATCTGAGCTAGCACATGCCATTCGACTGTGTCGTATACTTTCTGCAAATCCATTTGTATCATACACCGAGGCGAGATATACTTCCTGTTGTACCCCCTCACCAATTCCTGTGCAATCATAATATTGTCGTGGATGGTTCTCCCCGGAACAAACGCTGACTGAAAATCGTCCACAACATAGCCTATAACTTTTCAAAGTCTCGCAGTGAGAATTTTTGAAATCATTTTGTAAATGATACTGCAGCAAGCAATAGGTATGACACCCCCTTCTATACCCCCAGGCTATTAAAGCGATAAATAAAATACAAAATTTCATCAGAGTATAATTAAACATACACGACATAGACCGAGGGGTAATATCAATTTGAAACAAACACACAACACCTGCTCATACAGATATGCAACCATTCAGGTAGTATTATACCCACAACTCAGAAACAGAATATAAGCGGAAAATCCGTAACTGAATATCAACATATATATATATATCTCATGAAAGTTTGTTTGTCATATACAACATCATACATGTACAATCCAAAAGATACATATACATAATACAAAATAATCACAAACGGCCACCCTAACTACCCGGTGTCACATATCAGAGCCGACCGACAAAAGAATGAAGACGCAAAGCTTCACAAAAAGACCTCCAGCAACTCTAATCTGCAATGCCTCATAGAGCATTATAAAACAGTAGAAGGGTGAGAAAAACAATCATATTACAGTTGCATATAATTATATATTAACACAGAAATACACAGGTAAAACATTCTCACCACAAATGCACCACAATCAAATACAACACAACACAGTACAATTCTCAAGTATCAAATACCACTACACCTCAATCATACACAATACACTCATCATCAATACAATTACACATATTCCATCTCATCAATCACATTCACAATTCCATGCACAATTAATCCATGATTTATGCAAATGCACAGAGACCGACACAACGACTCTATGCACATGCCATGCGGTACCGACTTCCAATATTTCTCATCACTAGTTCACTCAGGAACTCTGCTGGAATCATCGCTCGTTACTGAGGATCACTCAAGTAACACCCCGTCGGGCCTACGATGTTCCCCGTCGCTTTAGGTCCTCTTGGTATAAGGTGCACGACGTTTATGGATTGCTTTAGGTCCTCTCGGTATAAGGCGCACAATCCGATCGCTCACACCCCACATGGGCACACGATCGTCTATAACCATCGCTTTAGGTCCTCTTATTTTTAAGGCGCACGATATATCAAATCGCTTTAAGTCCTCTTATTTTTAAGGCGCACGATGTTATAGCAGATTCCCTCTTGAATCAATCTGTTACTCAGGACGTCACAACAATGCATATCATGATGCTTGGCATACGATGACTCATGACATTTAATATGCACACATATACACATCCATAATCATGCATATATCAACAATTACCATACATCGCATTTTCTTGCCGTAAGGCCACCAACCATCATCACAATATGTATTTCATGCAATTTCATCACCCAACAGTACACAAGTCATACAATATCTACACCAATAGCATATTGCACTTACACACCAAGTTCACACACTTAAATGGCAAAAGTCGACAACAAAACAACACATTTTCTAATTCCCGACATAATTTAATCGGCCAATAATTCTCAAAACCATCATCATAATAAAGTACCTTTTTTAATCTTTCTAACTCATCAAACCACGCCTCAAACCGAACCATAGATCAAAAAACAGTGCAAGTGCAAAGCCGATCGCTTACGATCCAGGCAACATTGAAACACGCAAAACTAAGCTCAAAAAACAATCTGATTCCTATTGCAGAACCTAGCCAATTTCTTGTCTATTTCAGCTCTACATAAAATTATATCAATAACATGCTTGCTATCCAGATCCTTTTTATCTCCTTCGTTGAAAACGATATTATTTCTAATAGACCAAATATAATAAACTGTCTCAGCAAGAGCAATCTTGAGAAGTTTTTTCCTGCTACCTTTCTCGCGGGTGTAGCTAATGCACCATATCATTTTTGAGTTCCACCCCTTTACCTGGTGTTGAATATCAAGGCGACCCTACACCTGTTCCCACACAGATTTAGTATCGGCGCAGTCAAAAAATAAATGGTCACAAGTTTCTTGTGAATTACAAAAAGTACACACACCATCAGATTCCATGCCAAATTTAATCAGTCTATCTTTTGTATATAACCGTTTATTGCACACCATCCATAGGGTGAAGACGGCTCGAGTTCTCGCAATGTTATTATAGAATAATTTTCTCCAGGGAACCTTGTTCTTGGCCCCTCTAAGCAAACCATACATTTTCTTATTGACATATTTATCATCTTCGATAAAATGTTTCCACGTATCAGAATAAATCATTTCATCTCTATATTTGAATATAGCTATTATCACCCAAGAGCATTGGCTTCCCGGTATAAAGCTACTAACATCTTCATGTTTCATATAGTAGATATGCACCCATTTGAACCACAGTTTATCCTTCTTCAACCAAATGTTTCACAACATTTTACCTATGGTAGCCTTATTCCAATCAATTAAAGAGATGATGTTGCGACCTCCGGCACAGACTGGACTACAAATTTGATCCCAAGATATTGGAGATTTCCAACTGTCACAGTCCTTACCTGTCCAAAGGAATTTCCTACAAATCCCTTCTATGTGGGATATCAACTTCTTAGGGAAGGGGAAATTTTGCATCCAATAGTTAGATACAGTAAACATAAAACTTTTTATGAGTTGAAGTCTACCCGCGTACGACAACAATCGAGAGATCCAATGGTGAACTCTCTTTAGAATTTTCTCAGTTAGAGGTTGGCAATTAGTAATAGTAAGTTTTTTGCAATGTAAAGGCACACCAAGGTATTTAACAGGAAGTGAACTTATTTCAAAACCAGTTTCTAGTTGAATCAGCTGCTGGGTTTCCTTGCTCACACCTCCTAAGTACATTTTACTCTTGGGCTGACTTATCTTCATACCTGTAGCCTTGGTGAATTCTTTAAATTTATGCATGACAAGTCTAATTGATTCATGGTCACCTCTAGCAAAAATCAGGATATCATCTGCAAAACAAAGATTAATAATATTTGGTTTTTAGCATTTAGGATGAAAATTGAAATCGGGATTTCTGTGAAGTTCTTGTAGCATTCTATGCAAGTATTCCATAATGAGAAAAAACAGTAGGGGGGATAGGGTCCCCCTGTCTCAATCCTCTCCTAGCTTTCGAAATACTTGAAGGGACTCCATTAACAGAGAATCTATAAGAAACTGTCGTAACACACAGCATAACCCAATCCATAAATTTTTTAGGGAAACCCAATTCTGCCATGATCTGAGCTAGCACATGCCATTCGACTGTGTCGTATGCTTTCTGCAAATCCATTTGTATCATACACCGAGGCGAGATATACTTCCTGTTGTACCCCCTCACCAATTCCTGTGCAATCACAATATTGTCGTGGATGGTTCTCCCCAGAACAAACGCTGACTGAGTATCGTCCACAACATAGCCTATAACTTTTCCAAGTCTCGCAGTGAGAATTTTTGAAATCATTTTGTAAATGATACTGCAGCAAGCAATAGGTATGACACCCCCTTCTATACCCCCAGGCTATTAAAGCAATAAATAAAATACAAAATTTCATCAGAGTATAATTAAACATACACGACATAGAACGAGGGGTCACATCAATTTGAAACAAACACACAACACCTGCTCATACAGATATGCAACCATTCAGGTAGTATTATACCCACAATTCAGAAACAGAATATAAGCGAAAAATTCGTAACTGAATATCAACATATATATATATATATCTCATGAAAGTTTGTTTGTCATATACAACATCATACATGTACAATCCAAAAGATACATATACATAATACAAAATAATCACAAACGGCCACCCTAACTACCCGGTGTCACATATCAGAGCCGACCGACAAAAGAATGAAGACGCAAAGCTTCACAAAAAGACCTCCAGCAACTCTAATCTGCAATGCCTCATAGAGCATTATAAAACAGCAGAAGGGTGAGAAAAACAATCATATTACAGTTGCATATAATTATATATTAACACAGAAATACACAGGTAAACATTCTCACCACAAATGCACCACAATCAAATACAACACAACACAGTACAATTCTCAAGTATCAAATACCACTACACCTCAATCATACACAATACACTCATCATCAATACAATTACACATATTCCATCTCATCAATCACATTCACAATTCCATGCACAATTAATCCATGATTTATGCAAATGCACAGAGACCGATACAACGACTCTATGCACATGCCATGCGGTACCGACTTCCAATATTTCTCATCACCAGTTCACTCAGGAACTCTGCTGGAATCATCGCTCGTTACTGAGGATCACTCAAGTAACACCCCGTCGGGCCTACGATGTTCCCCGTCGCTTTAGGTCCTCTTGGTATAAGGCGCACGACGTTTATGGATTGCTTTAGGTCCTCTCAGTATAAGGCACACAATCCAATCGCTCACACCCCACATGGGCACACGATCGTCTATAACCATCGCTTTAGGTCCTCTTATTTTTAAGGCGCACGATATATCAAATTGCTTTAAGTCCTCTTATTTTTAAGGCGCACGATGTTATAACAGATTCCCTCTTGAATCAATCCGTTACTCAGGACGTCACAACAATGCATATCATGATGCTTGGCATACGATGACTCATGACATTTAATATGCACACATATACACATCCATAATCATGCATATATCAACAATTACCATACATCGCATTTTCTTGCCGTAAGGCCACCAACCATCATCACAATATGTATTTCATGCAATTTCATCACCCAACAGTACACAAGTCATACAATATCTACACCAACAGCATATTGCACTTACACACCAAGTTCACACACTTAAATGGCAAAAGTCGACAACAAAACAACACATTTTCTAATTCCTGACATAATTTAATCGGCCAATAATTTTCAAAACCATCATCATAATAAAGTACCTTTTTTAATCTTTTTAACTCATCAAACCACGCCTCAAACCGAACCATAGATCAAAAAACAGTGCAAGTACAAAGCCGATCGCTTACGATCCAGGCAACATTGAAACACGCAAAACTAAGCTCAAAAAACAATCTGATTCCTATTGCAGAACCTAGCCAATTTCTTGTTTATTTCAGCTTTACATAAAATTATATCAATAACATGCTTGCTATCCAGATCCTTTTTATCTCCTCCGTTGAAAACGATATTATTTCTAATAGACCAAATATAATAAACTGTCTCAGCAAGAGCAATCTTGAGAAGTTTTTTCCTGCTACCTTTCTCGCGGGTGTAGCTAATGCACCATATCATTTTTGAGTTCCACCCCTTTACCAGGTGTTGAATATCAAGGCGACCCTACACCTGTTCCCACACAGATTTAGTATCGGCGCAGTCAAAAAATAAATGGTCACAAGTTTCTTGTGAATTACAAAAATTACACACACCATCAGATTCCATGCCAAATTTAATCAGTCTATCTGTTGTATATAACAGTTTATTGCACACCATCCATAGGGTGAAGACGGCTCGAGGTCTCGGAATGTTATTATAGAATAATTTTCTCCAGGGAACCTTGTTCTTGGCCCCTCTAAGCAAACCATACATTTTCTTATTGACATATTTATCATCTTCGATAAAATGTTTCCACGTATCAGAATAAATCATTTCATCTCTATATTTGAATATAGCTTTTATCACCCAAGAGCATTGGCTTCCCGGTATAAAGCTACTAACATCTTCATGTTTCATATAGTAGATATGCACCCATTTGAACCACAGTTTATCCTTCTTCAACCAAATGTTTCACAATATTTTACCTATGGTAGCCTTATTCCAATCAATTAAAGAGATGATGTTGCGACCTCCGGCACAGACTGGACTACAAATTTGATCCCAAGATATTGGAGATTTCCTACTGTCACAGTCCTTACCTGTCCAAAGGAATTTCCTACAAATCCCTTCTATGTGGGATATCAACTTCTTAGGAAGGGGGAAATTTTGCATCTAATAGTTAGATACAGCAAACATAAAACTTTTTATGAGTTGAAGTCTACCCGCGTAAGACAACAATCGAGAGCTCCAATGGTGAACTCTCTTTAGAATTTTCTCAGTTAGAGGTTGGCAATTAGTAATAGTAAGTTTTTTCCAATGTAAAGGCACACCAAGGTATTTAACAGGAAGTGAACTTATTTCAAAACTAGTTTCTAGTTGAATCAGCTGCTGGGTTTCCTTGCTCACACCTCCTAAGTACATTTTACTCTTGGGCTGACTTATCTTCATACCTGTAGCCTTAGTGAATTCTTTAAATTTGTTCATGACAAGTCTAATTGATTCATGGTCACCTCTAGCAAAAATCAGGATATCATCTGCAAAACAAAGATTAATAATATTTGGTTTTTAGCATTTAGGATGAAAATTGAAATCGGGATTTCTGTGAAGTTCTTGTAGCATTCTATGCAAGTATTCCATAATGAGAACAAACAGTAGGGGGGATAGGGTCCCCCTGTCTCAATCCCCTCCTAGCTTTCAAAATACTTGAAGGGACTCCATTAACAGAGAATCTATAAGAAACTGTCGTAACACAGCATAATCTAATCCATAAATTTTTTAGGGAAACCCAATTCTGCCATGATCTGAGCTAGCACATGCCATTCGACTGTGTCGTATGCTTTCTGCAAATCCATTTGTATCATACACCGAGGCGTGATATACTTCCTGTTGTACCCCCTCACCAATTCCTGTGCAATCATAATATTGTCGTGGATGGTTCTCCCCGGAACAAACGCTGACTGAGAATCGTCAACAACATAGCCTATAACTTTTCCAAGTCTCGCAGTGAGAATTTTTGAAATCATTTTGTAAATGATACTGCAGCAAGCAATAGGTGTAACACCCCCTTCTATACCCCCAGGCTATTAAAGCGATAAATAAAATACAAAATTTCATCAGAGTATAATTAAACATACACGGCATAGACCGAGGGGTCACATCAATTTGAAACAAACACACAACACCTGCTCATACAGATATGCAACCATTCAGGTAGTATTATACCCACAATTCAGAAACCGAATATAAGCAGAAAATCCGTAACTGAATATCAACATATATATATATATCTCATGAAAGTTTGTTTGTCATATACAACATCATACATGTACAATCCAAAAGATACATATACATAATACAAAATAATCACAAACGGCCACCCTAACTACCCGGTGTCACATATCAGAGCCGACCGACAAAAGAATGAAGACGCAAAGCTTCACAAAAAGACCTCCAGCAACTCTAATCTGCAATGCCTCATAGAGCATTATAAAACAGCAGAAAGGTGAGAAAAACAATCATATTACAGTTGCATATAATTATATATTAACACAGAAATACACAGGTAAAACATTCTCACCACAAATGCACCACAATCAAATACAATACAACACAATACAATTCTCAAGTATCAAATACCACTACACCTCAATCATACACAATACACTCATCATCAATACAATTACACATATTCCATCTCATCAATCACATTCACAATTCCATGCACAATTAATCCATGATTTCTGCAAATGCACAAAGACCGACACAACGACTCTATGCACATGCCATGCGGTACCGACTTCCAATATTTCTCATCACTAGTTCACTCAGGAACTCTGCTAGAATCATCGCTCGTTACTGAGGATCACTCAAGTAACACCCCGTCGGGCCTACGATGTTCCCCGTCGCTTTAGGTCCTCTTGGTATAAGGCGCACGACGTTTATGGATTGCTTTAGGTCATCTCGGTATAAGGCGCACAATCCGATCGCTCACACCCCACATGGGCACACGATCGTCTATAACCATCGCTTTAGGTCCTCTTATTTTTAAGACACACGATATATCAAATCGCTTTAAGTCCCCTTATTTTTAAGGCGCACGATAGCAGATTCCCTCTGGAATCAATCCGTTACTCAAGACGTCACAACAATGCATATCATGATGCTTGGCATACAATGACTCATGACATTTAATATGCACACATATACACATCCATAATCATGCATATATCAACAATTACCATACATCGCATTTTCTTGCCGTAAGGCCACCAACCATCATCACAATATGTATTTCATGCAATTTCATCACCCAACAGTACACAAGTCATACAATATCTACACCAACAGCATATTGCACTTACACACCAAGTTCACACACTTAAATGGCAAAAGTCGACAACAAAACAACACATTTTCTAATTCCCGACATAATTTAATCGGCCAATAATTCTCATAACCATCATCATAATAAAGTACCTTTTTTAATCTTTCTAACTCATCAAACCACGCCTCAAACCGAACCATAGATCAAAAAACAGTGCAAGTACAAAGCCGATCGCTTACGATCCAGGCAACATTGAAACACGCAAAACTAAGCTCAAAAAACAATCTGATTCCTATTGCAGAACCTAGCCAATTTCTTGTCTATTTCAGCTCTACATAAAATTATATCAATAACATGCTTGCTATCCAGATCCTTTTTATCTCCTCCGTTGAAAACGATATTATTTCTAATAGACCAAATATAATAAACTGTCTTAGCAAGAGCAATCTTGAGAAGTTTTTTCCTGCTACCTTTCTCGCGGGTGTAGCTAATGCACCATATCATTTTTGAGTTCCACCCCTTTACCTGGTGTTGAATATCAAGGCGACCCTACACCTGTTCCCACACAGATTTAGTATCGGCGCAGTCAAAAAATAAATGGTGACAAGTTTCTTGTGAATTACAAAAAGTACACACACCATCAGATTCCATGCCAAATGTAATCAGTCTATCTTTTGTATATAACCGTTTATTGCACACCATCCATAGGGTGAAGACGGCTCGAGGTCTCGGAATGTTATTATAGAATAATTTTCTCCAGGGAACCTTGTTCTTGGCCCCTCTAAGCAAACCATACATTTTCTTATTGACATATTTATCATCTTCGATAAAATGTTTCCACGTATCAGAATAAATCATTTCATCTCTATATTTGAATATAGCTTTTATCACCCAAGAGCATTGGCTTCCCGGTATAAAGCTACTAACATCTTCATGTTTCATATAGTAGATATGCACCCATTTGAACCACAGTTTATCCTTCTTCAACCAAATGTTTCACAACATTTTACCTATGGTAGCCTTATTCCAATCAATTAAAGAGATGATGTTGCGACCTCCGGCACAGACTGGACTACAAATTTGATCCCAAGATATTGGAGATTTCCTACTGTCACAGTCCTTACCTGTCCAAAGGAATTTCCTACAAATCCCTTCTATGTGGGATATCAACTTCTTAGGAAGGGGGAAATTTTGCATCCAATAGTTAGATACAGCAAACATAAAAATTTTTATGAGTTGAAGTCTACCCGCGTAAGACAACAATCGAGAGCTCCAATGGTGAACTCTCTTTAGAATTTTCTCAGTTAGAGGTTGGCAATTAGTAATAGTAAGTTTTTTGCAATGTAAAGGCACACCAAGGTATTTAACAGGAAGTGAACTTATTTCAAAACTAGTTTCTAGTTGAATCAGCTGCTGGGTTTCCTTGCTCACACCTCCTAAGTACATTTTACTCTTGGGCTGACTTATCTTCATACCTGTAGCCATGGTGAATTCTTTAAATTTGTTCATGACAAGTCTAATTGATTCATGGTCACCTCTAGCAAAAATCAGGATATCATCTGCAAAACAAAGATTAATAATATTTGGTTTTTAGCATTTAGGATGAAAATTGAAATCGGGATTTCTGTGAAGTTCTTGTAGCATTCTATGCAAGTATTCCATAATGAGAACAAACAGTAGGGGGGATAGGGTCCCCCTGTCTCAATCCTCTCCTAGCTTTCAAAATACTTGAAGGGACTCCATTAACAGAGAATCTATAAGAAACTGTCGTAACACACAGCATAATCCAATCCGTAAATTTTTTAGGGAAACCCAATTCTGCCATGATCTGAGCTAGCACATGCCATTCGACTGTGTCGTATGCTTTCTGCAAATCCATTTGTATCATACACCGAGGCGTGATATACTTCCTGTTGTACCCCCTCACCAATTCCTGTGCAATCATAATATTGTCGTGGATGGTTCTCCCCGGAACAAACGCTAACTGAGAATCGTCAACAACATAGCCTATAACTTTTCCAAGTCTCGCAGTGAGAATTTTTGAAATCATTTTGTAAATGATACTGCAGCAAGCAATAGGTGTAACACCCCCTTCTATACCCCCAGGCTATTAAAGCGATAAATAAAATACAAAATTTCATCAGAGTATAATTAAACATACACGGCATAGACCGAGGGGTCACATCAATTTGAAACAAACACACAACACCTGCTCATACAGATATGCAACCATTCAGGTAGTATTATACCCACAATTCAGAAACAGAATATAAGCGGAAAATTCGTAACTGAATATCAACATATATATATATATATCTCATGAAAGTTTGTTTGTCATATACAACATCATACATGTACAATCCAAAAGATACATATACATAATACAAAATAATCACAAACGGCCACCCTAACTACCCGGTGTCACATATCAGAGCCGACCGACAAAAGAATGAAGACGCAAAGCTTCACAAAAAGACCTCCAGCAATTCTAATCTGCAATGCCTCATAGAGCATTATAAAACAGCAGAAAGGTGAGAAAAACAATCATATTACAGTTGCATATAATTATATATTAACACAGAAATACACAGGTAAAACATTCTCACCACAAATGCACCACAATCAAATACAAGACAACACAGTACAATTCTCAAGTATCAAATACCACTACACCTCAATCATACACAATACACTCATCATCAATACAATTACACATATTCCATCTCATCAATCACATTCACAATTCCATGCACAATTAATCCATGATTTCTGCAAATGCACAGAGACCGACACAACGACTCTATGCACATGCCATGCGGTACCGACTTCCAATATTTCTCATCACTAGTTCACTCAGGAACTCTGCTAGAATCATCGCTCGTTACTGAGGATCACTCAAGTAACACCCCGTCGGGCCTACGATGTTCCCCGTCGCTTTAGGTCCTCTTGGTATAAGGCGCACGACGTTTATGGATTGCTTTAGGTCCTCTCGGTATAAGGCGCACAATCCGATCGCTCACACCCCACATGGGCACACGATCGTCTATAACCATCGCTTTAGGTCCTCTTATTTTTAAGACACACGATATATCAAATCGCTTTAAGTCCCCTTATTTTTAAGGCGCACGATAGCAGATTCCCTCTGGAATCAATCCGTTACTCAAGACGTCACAACAATGCATATCATGATGCTTGGCATACAATGACTCATGACATTTAATATGCACACATATACACATCCATAATCATGCATATATCAACAATTACCATACATCGCATTTTCTTGCCGTAAGGCCACCAACCATCATCACAATATGTATTTCATGCAATTTCATCACCCAACAGTACACAAGTCATACAATATCTACACCATGAGCATATTGCACTTACACACCAAGTTCACACACTTAAATGGCAAAAGTCGACAACAAAACAACACATTTTCTAATTCCTGACATAATTTAATCGGCCAATAATTCTCATAACCATCATCATAATAAAGTACCTTTTTTAATCTTTCTAACTCATCAAACCACGCCTCAAACCGAACCATAGATCAAAAAACAGTGAAAGTACAAAGTCGATCGCTTACGATCCAGGCAACATTGAAACACGCAAAACTAAGCTCAAAAAACAATCTGATTCCTATTGCAGAACCTAGCCAATTTCTTGTCTATTTCAGCTCTACATAAAATTATATCAATAACATGCTTGCTATCCAGATCCTTTTTATCTCCTCCGTTGAAAACGATATTATTTCTAATAGACCAAATATAATAAACTGTCTCAGCAAGAGCAATCTTGAGAAGTTTTTTCCTGCTACCTTTCTCGTGGGTGTAGCTAATGCACCATATCATTTTTGAGTTCCACCCCTTTACCTGGTGTTGAATATCAAGGCGACCCTACACCTGTTCCCACACAGATTTAGTATCGGCGCAGTCAAAAAATAAATGGTCACAAGTTTCTTGTGAATTACAAAAAGTACACACACCATCAGATTCCATGCCAAATGTAATCAGTCTATCTTTTGTATATAACCGTTTATTGCACACCATCCATAGGGTGAAGACGGCTCGAGGTCTCGGAATGTTATTATAGAATAATTTTCTCCAGGGAACCTTGTTCTTGGCCCCTCTAAGCAAACCATACATTTTCTTATTGACATATTTATCATCTTCGATAAAATGTTTCCACGTATCAGAATAAATCATTTCATCTCTATATTTGAATATAGCTTTTATCACCCAAGAGCATTGGCTTCCCGGTATAAAGCTACTAACATCTTCATGTTTCATATAGTAGATATGCACCCATTTGAACCACAGTTTATCCTTCTTCAACCAAATGTTTCACAACATTTTACCTATGGTAGCCTTATTCCAATCAATTAAAGAGATGATGTTGCGACCTCCGGCACAGACTGGACTACAAATTTGATCCCAAGATATTGGAGATTTCCTACTGTCACAGTCCTTACCTGTCCAAAGGAATTTCCTACAAATCCCTTCTATGTGGGATATCAACTTCTTAGGAAGGGGGAAATTTTGCATCCAATAGTTAGATACAGCAAACATAAAACTTTTTATGAGTTGAAGTCTACCCGCGTAAGACAACAATCGAGAGCTCCAATGGTGAACTCTCTTTAGAATTTTCTCAGTTAGAGGTTGGCAATTAGTAATAGTAAGTTTTTTGCAATGTAAAGGCACACCAAGGTATTTAACAGGCAGTGAACTTATTTCAAAACTAGTTTCTAGTTGAATCAGCTGCTGGGTTTCCTTGCTCACACCTCCTAAGTACATTTTACTCTTGGGCTGACTTATCTTCATACCTGTAGCCTTGGTGAATTCTTTAAATTTGTCCATGACAAGTCTAATTGATTCATGGTCACCTCTAGCAAAAATCAGGATATCATCTGCAAAACAAAGATTAATAATATTTGGTTTTTAGCATTTAGGATGAAAATTGAAATCGGGATTTCTGTGAAGTTCTTGTAGCATTCTATGCAAGTATTCCATAATGAGAACAAATAGTAGGGGGGATAGGGTCCCCCTGTCTCAATCCTCTCCTAGCTTTCAAAATACTTGAAGGGACTCCATTAACAGAGAATCTATAAGAAACTGTCGTAACACACAGCATAATCCAATCCGTAAATTTTTTAGGGAAACCCAATTCTGCCATGATCTGAGCTAGCACATGCCATTCGACTGTGTCTTATGCTTTCTGCAAATCCATTTGTATCATACACCGAGGCGTGATATACTTCCTGTTGTACCCCCTCACCAATTCCTGTGCAATCATAATATTGTCGTGGATGGTTCTCCCCGGAACAAACGCTGACTGAGAATCGTCAACAACATAGCCTATAACTTTTCCAAGTCTCGCAGTGAGAATTTTTGAAATCATTTTGTAAATGATACTGCAGCAAGCAATAGGTGTAACACCCCCTTCTATACCCCCAGGCTATTAAAGCGATAAATAAAATACAAAATTTCATCAGAGTATAATTAAACATACACGGCATAGACCGAGGGGTCACATCAATTTGAAACAAACACACAACACCTGCTCATACAGATATGCAACCATTCAGGTAGTATTATACCCACAATTCAGAAACAGAATATAAGCGGAAAATCCGTAACTGAATATCAACATATATATATATATCTCATGAAAGTTTGTTTGTAATATACAACATCATACATGTACAATCCAAAAGATACATATACATAATACAAAATAATCACAAACAGCCACCCTAACTACCCGGTGTCACATATCAGAGCCGACCGACAAAAGAATGAAGACGCAAAGCTTCACAAAAAGACCTCCAGCAACTCTAATTTGCAATGCCTCATAGAGCATTATAAAACAGCAGAAAGATGAGAAAAATAATCATATTACAGTTGCATATAATTATATATTAACATAGAAATACACAGGTAAAACATTCTCACCACAAATGCACCACAATCAAATACAATACAACACAGTACAATTCTCAAGTATCAAATACCACTACACCTCAATCATACACAATACACTCATCATCAATACAATTACACATATTCCATCTCATCAATCACATTCACAATTCCATGCACAATTAATCCATGATTTATGCAAATGCACAGAGACCGACACAACGACTCTATGCACATGCCATGCGGTACCGACTTCTAATATTTCTCATCACTAGTTCACTCAGGAACTCTGCTGGAATCATCGCTCGTTACTGAGGATCACTCAAGTAACACCCCGTCGGGCCTACGATGTTCCCCGTCGCTTTAGGTCCTCTTGGTATAAGGCGCACGACATTTATGGATTGCTTTAGGTCCTCTCGGTATAAGGCGCACAATCCGATCGCTCACAGCCTACATGGGCACACGATCGTCTATAACCATCGCTTTAGGTCCTCTTATTTTTAAGGCACACGATATATCAAATCGCTTTAAGTCCCCTTATTTTTAAGGCGCACGATAGCAGATTCCCTCTGGAATCAATCCGTTACTCAAGACGTCACAACAATGCATATCATGATGCTTGGCATACAATGACTCATGACATTTAATATGCACACATATACACATCCATAATCATGCATATATCAACAATTACCATACATCGCATTTTCTTGCCGTAAGGCCACCAACCATCATCACAATATGTATTTCATGCAATTTCATCACCCAACAGTACACAAGTCATACAATATCTACACTAACAGCATATTGCACTTACACACCAAGTTCACACACTTAAACGGCAAAAGTCGACAACAAAACAACACATTTTCTAATTCCCGACATAATTTAATCGGCCAATAATTCTCAAAACCATCATCATAATAAAGTACCTTTTTTAATCTTTCTAACGCATCAAACCACGCCTCAAACCGAACCATAGATCAAAAAACAGTGCAAGTACAAAGCCGATCGCTTACGATCCAGGCAACATTGAAACACGCAAAACTAAGCTCAAAAAACAATCTGATTCCTATTGCAGAACCTAGCCAATTTCTTGTCTATTTCAGCTCTACATAAAATTATATCAATAACATGCTTGCTATCCAGATCCTTTTTATCTCCTCCGTTGAAAACGATATTATTTCTAATAGACCAAATATAATAAACTGTCTCAGCAAGAGCAATCTTGAGAAGTTTTTTCCTGCTACCTTTCTCGTGGGTGTAGCTAATGCACCATATCATTTTTGAGTTCCACCCCTTTACCTGGTGTTGAATATCAAGGCGACCCTACACCTGTTCCCACACAGATTTAGTATCGGCGCAGTCAAAAAATAAATGGTCACAAGTTTCTTGTGAATTACAAAAAGTACACACACCATCAGATTCCATGCCAAATGTAATCAGTCTATCTTTTGTATATAACCGTTTATTGCACACCATCCATAGGGTGAAGACGGCTCGAGGTCTCGGAATGTTATTATAGAATAATTTTCTCCAGGGAACCTTGTTCTTGGCCCCTCTAAGCAAACCATACATTTTCTTATTGACATATTTATCATCTTCGATAAAATGTTTCCACGTATCAGAATAAATCATTTCATCTCTATATTTGAATATAGCTTTTATCACCCAAGAGCATTGGCTTCCCGGTATAAAGCTACTAACATCTTCATGTTTCATATAGTAGATATGCACCCATTTGAACCACAGTTTATCCTTCTTCAACCAAATGTTTCACAACATTTTACCTATGGTAGCCTTATTCCAATCAATTAAAGAGATGATGTTGCGACCTCCGGCACAGACTGGACTACAAATTTGATCCCAAGATATTGGAGATTTCCTACTGTCACAGTCCTTACCTGTCCAAAGGAATTTCCTACAAATCCCTTCTATGTGGGATATCAACTTCTTAGGAAGGGGGAAATTTTGCATCCAATAGTTAGATACAGCAAACATAAAACTTTTTATGAGTTGAAGTCTACCCGCGTAAGACAACAATCGAGAGCTCCAATGGTGAACTCTCTTTAGAATTTTCTCAGTTAGAGGTTGGCAATTAGTAATAGTAAGTTTTTTGCAATGTAAAGGCACACCAAGGTATTTAACAGGCAGTGAACTTATTTCAAAACTAGTTTCTAGTTGAATCAGCTGCTGGGTTTCCTTGCTCACACCTCCTAAGTACATTTTACTCTTGGGCTGACTTATCTTCATACCTGTAGCCTTGGTGAATTCTTTAAATTTGTCCATGACAAGTCTAATTGATTCATGGTCACCTCTAGCAAAAATCAGGATATCATCTGCAAAACAAAGATTAATAATATTTGGTTTTTAGCATTTAGGATGAAAATTGAAATCGGGATTTCTGTGAAGTTCTTGTAGCATTCTATGCAAGTATTCCATAATGAGAACAAATAGTAGGGGGGATAGGGTCCCCCTGTCTCAATCCTCTCCTAGCTTTCAAAATACTTTAAGGGACTCCATTAACAGAGAATCTATAAGAAACTGTCGTAACACACAGCATAATCCAATCCGTAAATTTTTTAGGGAAACCCAATTCTGCCATGATCTGAGCTAGCACATGCCATTCGACTGTGTCTTATGCTTTCTGCAAATCCATTTGTATCATACACCGAGGCGTGATATACTTCCTGTTGTACCCCCTCACCAATTCCTGTGCAATCATAATATTGTCGTGGATGGTTCTCCCCGGAACAAACGCTGACTGAGAATCGTCAACAACATAGCCTATAACTTTTCCAAGTCTCGCAGTGAGAATTTTTGAAATCATTTTGTAAATGATACTGCAGCAAGCAATAGGTGTAACACCCCCTTCTATACCCCCAGGCTATTAAAGCGATAAATAAAATACAAAATTTCATCAGAGTATAATTAAACATACACGGCATAGACCGAGGGGTCACATCAATTTGAAACAAACACACAACACCTGCTCATACAGATATGCAACCATTCAGGTAGTATTATACCCACAATTCAGAAACAGAATATAAGCGGAAAATCCGTAACTGAATATCAACATATATATATATATCTCATGAAAGTTTGTTTGTAATATACAACATCATACATGTACAATCCAAAAGATACATATACATAATACAAAATAATCACAAACGGCCACCCTAACTACCCGGTGTCACATATCAGAGCCGACCGACAAAAGAATGAAGACGCAAAGCTTCACAAAAAGACCTCCAGCAACTCTAATCTGCAATGCCTCATAGAGCATTATAAAACAGCAGAAAGGTGAGAAAAACAATCATATTACAGTTGCATATAATTATATATTAACACAGAAATACACAGGTAAAACATTCTCACTACAAATGCACCACAATCAAATACAATACAACACAGTACAATTCTCAAGTATCAAATACCACTACACCTCAATCATACACAATACACTCAACATCAATACAATTACACATATTCCATCTCATCAATCACATTCACAATTCCATGCACAATTAATCCATGATTTCTACAAATGCACAGAGACCGACACAACGACTCTATGCACATGCCATGCGGTACCGACTTCCAATATTTCTCATCACTAGTTCACTCAGGAACTCTGCTAGAATCATCGCTCGTTACTGAGGATCACTCAAGTAACACCCCGTCGGGCCTACGATGTTCCCCGTCGCTTTAGGTCCTCTTGGTATAAGGCGCACGACGTTTATGGATTGCTTTAGGTCCTCTCGGTATAAGGCGCACAATCTGATCGCTCACACCCCACATGGGCACACGATCGTCTATAACCATCGCTTTAGGTCCTCTTATTTTTAAGACACACGATATATCAAATCGCTTTAAGTCCCCTTATTTTTAAGGCGCACGATAGCAGATTCCCTCTGGAATCAATCCGTTACTCAAGACGTCACAACAATGCATATCATGATGCTTGGCATACAATGACTCATGACATTTAATATGCACACATATACACATCCATAATCATGCATATATCAACAATTACCATACATCGCATTTTCTTGCCGTAAGGCCACCAACCATCATCACAATATGTATTTCATGCAATTTCATCACCCAACAGTACACAAGTCATACAATATCTACACTAACAGCATATTGCACTTACACACCAAGTTCACACACTTAAACGGCAAAAGTCGACAACAAAACAACACATTTTCTAATTCCCGACATAATTTAATCGGCCAATAATTCTCAAAACCATCATCATAATAAAGTACCTTTTTTAATCTTTCTAACGCATCAAACCACGCCTCAAACCGAACCATAGATCAAAAAACAGTGCAAGTACAAAGCCGATCGCTTACGATCCAGGCAACATTGAAACACATAAAACTAAGCTCAAAAAACAATCTGATTCCTATTGCAGAACCTAGCCAATTTCTTGTCTATTTCAGCTCTACATAAAATTATATCAATAACATGCTTGCTATCCAGATCCTTTTTATCTCCTCCGTTTAAAACGATATTATTTCTAATAGACCAAATATAATATACTGTCTCAGCAAGAGCAATCTTGAGAAGTTTTTTCCAGCTACCTTTCTCGCGGGTGTAGCTAATTCACCATATCATTTCTGAGTTCCAACCCTTTACCTGGTGTTGAATATCAAGGCGACCCAACACCTGTTCCCACACAGATTTAGTATCGGGGCAATCAAAAAATAAATGGTCACAAGTTTCTTGTGAATTACAAAAAGTACACACACCATCAGATTCCATGCAAAATTTAATCAGTCTATCTTTTGTATATAACCGTTTATTGCACACCATCCATAGGGTGAAGACGGCTCGAGGTCTCGCAATGTTATTATAGAATAATTTTCTCCAGGGAACCTTGTTCTTGGCCCCTTTAAGCAAACCATACATTTTCTTATTGACATATTTATCATCTTCAATAAAATGTTACCACGTATCAGAAGAAATCATTTCATCTCTATATTTGAATATACCTTTTATCACCCAAGAGCATTGGCTTCCCGGTATAAAGCTACTAACATCTTCATGTTTCATATAGTAGATATGTACCCATTTGATCCACAGTTTATCCTTCTTCAACCAAATGTTTCACAATATTTTACCTATGGTAGCCTTATTCCAATCAATTAAAGAGATGATGTTGCGACCTCCGGCACAGACTGGACTACAAATTTGATCCCAAGATATTGGAGATTTCCTACTGTCACAGTCCTTACCTGTCCAAAGGAATTTCCTACAAATCCCTTCTATGTGGGATATCAACTTCTTAGGAAGGTGGAAATTTTGCATCCAATAGTTAGATACAGCAAACATAAAACTTTTTATGAGTTGAAGTCTACCCGCGTAAGACAACAATCGAGAGCTCCAATGGTGAACTCTCTTTAGAATTTTCTCAGTTAGAGGTTGGCAATTAGTAATAGTAAGTTTTTTGCAATGTAAAGGCACACCAAGGTATTTAACAGGAAGTGAACTTATTTCAAAACTAGTTTCTAGTTGAATCAGCTGCTGGGTTTCCTTGCTCACACCTCCTAAGTACATTTTACTCTTGGGCTGACTTATCTTCATACCTGTAGCCTTGGTGAATTCTTTAAATTTGTGCATGACAAGTGTAATTGATTCATGGTCACCTCTAGCAAAAATCAGGATATCATCTGCAAAACAAAGATTAATAATATTTGGTTTTTAGCATTTAGGATGAAAATTGAAATCGGGATTTCTGTGAAGTTCTTGTAGCATTCTATGCAAGTATTCCATAATGAGAACAAATAGTAGGGGGGATAGGGTCCCCCTGTCTCAATCCTCTCCTAGCTTTCAAAATACTTGAAGGGACTCCATTAACAGAGAATCTATAAGAAACTGTCGTAACACACAGCATAATCCAATCCGTAAATTTTTTAGGGAAACCCAATTCTGCCATGATCTGAGCTAGCACATGCCATTCGACTGTGTCGTATGCTTTCTGCAAATCCATTTGTATCATACACCGAGGCGTGATATACTTCCTGTTGTACCCCCTCACCAATTCCTGTGCAATCATAATATTGTCGTGGATGGTTCTCCCCGGAACAAACGCTGACTGAGAATCGTCAACAACATAGCCTATAACTTTTCCAAGTCTCGCAGTGAGAATTTTTGAAATCATTTTGTAAATGATACTACAGCAAGCAATAGGTGTAACACCCCCTTCTATACCCCCAGGCTATTAAAGCGATAAATAAAATACAAAATTTCATCAGAGTATAATTAAACATACACGGCATAGACCGAGGGGTCACATCAATTTGAAACAAACACACAACACCTGCTCATACAGATATGCAACCATTCCGGTAGTATTATACCCACAATTCAGAAACAGAATATAAGCGGAAAATCCGTAACTGAATATCAACATATATATATATCTCATGAAAGTTTGTTTGTCATATACAACATCATACATGTACAATCCAAATGATACATATACATAATACAAAATAATCACAAACGGCCACCCTAACTACCCGGTGTCACATATCAGAGCCGACCGACAAAAGAATGAAGACGCAAAGCTTCACAAAAAGACCTCCAGCAACTCTAATCTGCAATGCCTCATAGAGCATTATAAAACAGCAGAAAGGTGAGAAAAACAATCATATTACAGTTGCATATAATTATATATTAACACAGAAATACACAGGTAAAACATTCTCACTACAAATGCACCACAATCAAATACAATACAACACAGTACAATTCTCAAGTATCAAATACCACTACACCTCAATCATACACAATACACTCAACATCAATACAATTACACATATTCCATCTCATCAATCACATTCACAATTCCATGCACAATTAATCCATGATTTCTACAAATGCACAGAGACCGACACAACGACTCTATGCACATGCCATGCGGTACCGACTTCCAATATTTCTCATCACTAGTTCACTCAGGAACTCTGCTAGAATCATCGCTCGTTACTGAGGATCACTCAAGTAACACCCCGTCGGGCCTACGATGTTCCCCGTCGCTTTAGGTCCTCTTGGTATAAGGCGCACGACGTTTATGGATTGCTTTAGGTCCTCTCGGTATAAGGCGCACAATCTGATCGCTCACACCCCACATGGGCACACGATCGTCTATAACCATCGCTTTAGGTCCTCTTATTTTTAAGACACACGATATATCAAATCGCTTTAAGTCCCCTTATTTTTAAGGCGCACGATAGCAGATTCCCTCTGGAATCAATCCGTTACTCAAGACGTCACAACAATGCATATCATGATGCTTGGCATACAATGACTCATGACATTTAATATGCACACATATACACATCCATAATCATGCATATATCAACAATTACCATACATCGCATTTTCTTGCCGTAAGGCCACCAACCATCATCACAATATGTATTTCATGCAATTTCATCACCCAACAGTACACAAGTCATACAATATCTACACTAACAGCATATTGCACTTACACACCAAGTTCACACACTTAAACGGCAAAAGTCGACAACAAAACAACACATTTTCTAATTCCCGACATAATTTAATCGGCCAATAATTCTCAAAACCATCATCATAATAAAGTACCTTTTTTAATCTTTCTAACGCATCAAACCACGCCTCAAACCGAACCATAGATCAAAAAACAGTGCAAGTACAAAGCCGATCGCTTACGATCCAGGCAACATTGAAACACATAAAACTAAGCTCAAAAAACAATCTGATTCCTATTGCAGAACCTAGCCAATTTCTTGTCTATTTCAGCTCTACATAAAATTATATCAATAACATGCTTGCTATCCAGATCCTTTTTATCTCCTCCGTTTAAAACGATATTATTTCTAATAGACCAAATATAATATACTGTCTCAGCAAGAGCAATCTTGAGAAGTTTTTTCCAGCTACCTTTCTCGCGGGTGTAGCTAATTCACCATATCATTTCTGAGTTCCAACCCTTTACCTGGTGTTGAATATCAAGGCGACCCAACACCTGTTCCCACACAGATTTAGTATCGGGGCAATCAAAAAATAAATGGTCACAAGTTTCTTGTGAATTACAAAAAGTACACACACCATCAGATTCCATGCAAAATTTAATCAGTCTATCTTTTGTATATAACCGTTTATTGCACACCATCCATAGGGTGAAGACGGCTCGAGGTCTCGCAATGTTATTATAGAATAATTTTCTCCAGGGAACCTTGTTCTTGGCCCCTCTAAGCAAACCATACATTTTCTTATTGACATATTTATCATCTTCAATAAAATGTTACCACGTATCAGAAGAAATCATTTCATCTCTATATTTGAATATACCTTTTATCACCCAAGAGCATTGGCTTCCCGGTATAAAGCTACTAACATCTTCATGTTTCATATAGTAGATATGTACCCATTTGATCCACAGTTTATCCTTCTTCAACCAAATGTTTCACAATATTTTACCTATGGTAGCCTTATTCCAATCAATTAAAGAGATGATGTTGCGACCTCCGGCACAGACTGGACTACAAATTTGATCCCAAGATATTGGAGATTTCCTACTGTCACAGTCCTTACCTGTCCAAAGGAATTTCCTACAAATCCCTTCTATGTGGGATATCAACTTCTTAGGAAGGTGGAAATTTTGCATCCAATAGTTAGATACAGCAAACATAAAACTTTTTATGAGTTGAAGTCTACCCGCGTAAGACAACAATCGAGAGCTCCAATGGTGAACTCTCTTTAGAATTTTCTCAGTTAGAGGTTGGCAATTAGTAATAGTAAGTTTTTTGCAATGTAAAGGCACACCAAGGTATTTAACAGGAAGTGAACTTATTTCAAAACTAGTTTCTAGTTGAATCAGCTGCTGGGTTTCCTTGCTCACACCTCCTAAGTACATTTTACTCTTGGGCTGACTTATCTTCATACCTGTAGCCTTGGTGAATTCTTTAAATTTGTGCATGACAAGTGTAATTGATTCATGGTCACCTCTAGCAAAAATCAGGATATCATCTGCAAAACAAAGATTAATAATATTTGGTTTTTAGCATTTAGGATGAAAATTGAAATCGGGATTTCTGTGAAGTTCTTGTAGCATTCTATGCAAGTATTCCATAATGAGAACAAATAGTAGGGGGGATAGGGTCCCCCTGTCTCAATCCTCTCCTAGCTTTCAAAATACTTGAAGGGACTCCATTAACAGAGAATCTATAAGAAACTGTCGTAACACACAGCATAATCCAATCCGTAAATTTTTTAGGGAAACCCAATTCTGCCATGATCTGAGCTAGCACATGCCATTCGACTGTGTCGTATGCTTTCTGCAAATCCATTTGTATCATACACCGAGGCGTGATATACTTCCTGTTGTACCCCCTCACCAATTCCTGTGCAATCATAATATTGTCGTGGATGGTTCTCCCCGGAACAAACGCTGACTGAGAATCGTCAACAACATAGCCTATAACTTTTCCAAGTCTCGCAGTGAGAATTTTTGAAATCATTTTGTAAATGATACTACAGCAAGCAATAGGTGTAACACCCCCTTCTATACCCCCAGGCTATTAAAGCGATAAATAAAATACAAAATTTCATCAGAGTATAATTAAACATACACGGCATAGACCGAGGGGTCACATCAATTTGAAACAAACACACAACACCTGCTCATACAGATATGCAACCATTCCGGTAGTATTATACCCACAATTCAGAAACAGAATATAAGCGGAAAATCCGTAACTGAATATCAACATATATATATATCTCATGAAAGTTTGTTTGTCATATACAACATCATACATGTACAATCCAAATGATACATATACATAATACAAAATAATCACAAACGGCCACCCTAACTACCCGGTGTCACATATCAGAGCCGACCGACAAAAGAATGAAGACGCAAAGCTTCACAAAAAGACCTCCAGCAACTCTAATCCGCAATGCCTCATAGAGCATTATAAAACAGCAGAAAGGTGAGAAAAACAATCATATTACAGTTGCATATAATTATATATTAACACAGAAATACACAGGTAAAACATTCTCACTACAAATGCACCACAATCAAATACAATACAACACAGTACAATTCTCAAGTATCAAATACCACTACACCTCAATCATACACAATACACTCAACATCAATACAATTACACATATTCCATCTCATCAATCACATTCACAATTCCATGCACAATTAATCCATGATTTCTACAAATGCACAGAGACCGACACAACGACTCTATGCACATGCCATGCGGTACCGACTTCCAATATTTCTCATCACTAGTTCACTCAGGAACTCTGCTAGAATCATCGCTCGTTACTGAGGATCACTCAAGTAACACCCCGTCGGGCCTACGATGTTCCCCGTCGCTTTAGGTCCTCTTGGTATAAGGCGCACGACGTTTATGGATTGCTTTAGGTCCTCTCGGTATAAGGCGCACAATCTGATCGCTCACACCCCACATGGGCACACGATCGTCTATAACCATCGCTTTAGGTCCTCTTATTTTTAAGACACACGATATATCAAATCGCTTTAAGTCCCCTTATTTTTAAGGCGCACGATAGCAGATTCCCTCTGGAATCAATCCGTTACTCAAGACGTCACAACAATGCATATCATGATGCTTGGCATACAATGACTCATGACATTTAATATGCACACATATACACATCCATAATCATGCATATATCAACAATTACCATACATCGCATTTTCTTGCCGTAAGGCCACCAACCATCATCACAATATGTATTTCATGCAATTTCATCACCCAACAGTACACAAGTCATACAATATCTACACTAACAGCATATTGCACTTACACACCAAGTTCACACACTTAAACGGCAAAAGTCGACAACAAAACAACACATTTTCTAATTCCCGACATAATTTAATCGGCCAATAATTCTCAAAACCATCATCATAATAAAGTACCTTTTTTAATCTTTCTAACGCATCAAACCACGCCTCAAACCGAACCATAGATCAAAAAACAGTGCAAGTACAAAGCCGATCGCTTACGATCCAGGCAACATTGAAACACATAAAACTAAGCTCAAAAAACAATCTGATTCCTATTGCAGAACCTAGCCAATTTCTTGTCTATTTCAGCTCTACATAAAATTATATCAATAACATGCTTGCTATCCAGATCCTTTTTATCTCCTCCGTTTAAAACGATATTATTTCTAATAGACCAAATATAATATACTGTCTCAGCAAGAGCAATCTTGAGAAGTTTTTTCCAGCTACCTTTCTCGCGGGTGTAGCTAATTCACCATATCATTTCTGAGTTCCAACCCTTTACCTGGTGTTGAATATCAAGGCGACCCAACACCTGTTCCCACACAGATTTAGTATCGGGGCAATCAAAAAATAAATGGTCACAAGTTTCTTGTGAATTACAAAAAGTACACACACCATCAGATTCCATGCAAAATTTAATCAGTCTATCTTTTGTATATAACCGTTTATTGCACACCATCCATAGGGTGAAGACGGCTCGAGGTCTCGCAATGTTATTATAGAATAATTTTCTCCAGGGAACCTTGTTCTTGGCCCCTTTAAGCAAACCATACATTTTCTTATTGACATATTTATCATCTTCAATAAAATGTTACCACGTATCAGAAGAAATCATTTCATCTCTATATTTGAATATACCTTTTATCACCCAAGAGCATTGGCTTCCCGGTATAAAGCTACTAACATCTTCATGTTTCATATAGTAGATATGTACCCATTTGATCCACAGTTTATCCTTCTTCAACCAAATGTTTCACAATATTTTACCTATGGTAGCCTTATTCCAATCAATTAAAGAGATGATGTTGCGACCTCCGGCACAGACTGGACTACAAATTTGATCCCAAGATATTGGAGATTTCCTACTGTCACAGTCCTTACCTGTCCAAAGGAATTTCCTACAAATCCCTTCTATGTGGGATATCAACTTCTTAGGAAGGTGGAAATTTTGCATCCAATAGTTAGATACAGCAAACATAAAACTTTTTATGAGTTGAAGTCTACCCGCGTAAGACAACAATCGAGAGCTCCAATGGTGAACTCTCTTTAGAATTTTCTCAGTTAGAGGTTGGCAATTAGTAATAGTAAGTTTTTTGCAATGTAAAGGCACACCAAGGTATTTAACAGGAAGTGAACTTATTTCAAAACTAGTTTCTAGTTGAATCAGCTGCTGGGTTTCCTTGCTCACACCTCCTAAGTACATTTTACTCTTGGGCTGACTTATCTTCATACCTGTAGCCTTGGTGAATTCTTTAAATTTGTGCATGACAAGTGTAATTGATTCATGGTCACCTCTAGCAAAAATCAGGATATCATCTGCAAAACAAAGATTAATAATATTTGGTTTTTAGCATTTAGGATGAAAATTGAAATCGGGATTTCTGTGAAGTTCTTGTAGCATTCTATGCAAGTATTCCATAATGAGAACAAATAGTAGGGGGGATAGGGTCCCCCTGTCTCAATCCTCTCCTAGCTTTCAAAATACTTGAAGGGACTCCATTAACAGAGAATCTATAAGAAACTGTCGTAACACACAGCATAATCCAATCCGTAAATTTTTTAGGGAAACCCAATTCTGCCATGATCTGAGCTAGCACATGCCATTCGACTGTGTCGTATGCTTTCTGCAAATCCATTTGTATCATACACCGAGGCGTGATATACTTCCTGTTGTACCCCCTCACCAATTCCTGTGCAATCATAATATTGTCGTGGATGGTTCTCCCCGGAACAAACGCTGACTGAGAATCGTCAACAACATAGCCTATAACTTTTCCAAGTCTCGCAGTGAGAATTTTTGAAATCATTTTGTAAATGATACTACAGCAAGCAATAGGTGTAACACCCCCTTCTATACCCCCAGGCTATTAAAGCGATAAATAAAATACAAAATTTCATCAGAGTATAATTAAACATACACGGCATAGACCGAGGGGTCACATCAATTTGAAACAAACACACAACACCTGCTCATACAGATATGCAACCATTCCGGTAGTATTATACCCACAATTCAGAAACAGAATATAAGCGGAAAATCCGTAACTGAATATCAACATATATATATATCTCATGAAAGTTTGTTTGTCATATACAACATCATACATGTACAATCCAAATGATACATATACATAATACAAAATAATCACAAACGGCCACCCTAACTACCCGGTGTCACATATCAGAGCCGACCGACAAAAGAATGAAGACGCAAAGCTTCACAAAAAGACCTCCAGCAACTCTAATCTGCAATGCCTCATAGAGCATTATAAAACAGCAGAAAGGTGAGAAAAACAATCATATTACAGTTGCATATAATTATATATTAACACAGAAATACACAGGTAAAACATTCTCACTACAAATGCACCACAATCAAATACAATACAACACAGTACAATTCTCAAGTATCAAATACCACTACACCTCAATCATACACAATACACTCAACATCAATACAATTACACATATTCCATCTCATCAATCACATTCACAATTCCATGCACAATTAATCCATGATTTCTACAAATGCACAGAGACCGACACAACGACTCTATGCACATGCCATGCGGTACCGACTTCCAATATTTCTCATCACTAGTTCACTCAGGAACTCTGCTAGAATCATCGCTCGTTACTGAGGATCACTCAAGTAACACCCCGTCGGGCCTACGATGTTCCCCGTCGCTTTAGGTCCTCTTGGTATAAGGCGCACGACGTTTATGGATTGCTTTAGGTCCTCTCGGTATAAGGCGCACAATCTGATCGCTCACACCCCACATGGGCACACGATCGTCTATAACCATCGCTTTAGGTCCTCTTATTTTTAAGACACACGATATATCAAATCGCTTTAAGTCCCCTTATTTTTAAGGCGCACGATAGCAGATTCCCTCTGGAATCAATCCGTTACTCAAGACGTCACAACAATGCATATCATGATGCTTGGCATACAATGACTCATGACATTTAATATGCACACATATACACATCCATAATCATGCATATATCAACAATTACCATACATCGCATTTTCTTGCCGTAAGGCCACCAACCATCATCACAATATGTATTTCATGCAATTTCATCACCCAACAGTACACAAGTCATACAATATCTACACTAACAGCATATTGCACTTACACACCAAGTTCACACACTTAAACGGCAAAAGTCGACAACAAAACAACACATTTTCTAATTCCCGACATAATTTAATCGGCCAATAATTCTCAAAACCATCATCATAATAAAGTACCTTTTTTAATCTTTCTAACGCATCAAACCACGCCTCAAACCGAACCATAGATCAAAAAACAGTGCAAGTACAAAGCCGATCGCTTACGATCCAGGCAACATTGAAACACATAAAACTAAGCTCAAAAAACAATCTGATTCCTATTGCAGAACCTAGCCAATTTCTTGTCTATTTCAGCTCTACATAAAATTATATCAATAACATGCTTGCTATCCAGATCCTTTTTATCTCCTCCGTTTAAAACGATATTATTTCTAATAGACCAAATATAATATACTGTCTCAGCAAGAGCAATCTTGAGAAGTTTTTTCCAGCTACCTTTCTCGCGGGTGTAGCTAATTCACCATATCATTTCTGAGTTCCAACCCTTTACCTGGTGTTGAATATCAAGGCGACCCAACACCTGTTCCCACACAGATTTAGTATCGGGGCAATCAAAAAATAAATGGTCACAAGTTTCTTGTGAATTACAAAAAGTACACACACCATCAGATTCCATGCAAAATTTAATCAGTCTATCTTTTGTATATAACCGTTTATTGCACACCATCCATAGGGTGAAGACGGCTCGAGGTCTCGCAATGTTATTATAGAATAATTTTCTCCAGGGAACCTTGTTCTTGGCCCCTCTAAGCAAACCATACATTTTCTTATTGACATATTTATCATCTTCAATAAAATGTTACCACGTATCAGAAGAAATCATTTCATCTCTATATTTGAATATACCTTTTATCACCCAAGAGCATTGGCTTCCCGGTATAAAGCTACTAACATCTTCATGTTTCATATAGTAGATATGTACCCATTTGATCCACAGTTTATCCTTCTTCAACCAAATGTTTCACAATATTTTACCTATGGTAGCCTTATTCCAATCAATTAAAGAGATGATGTTGCGACCTCCGGCACAGACTGGACTACAAATTTGATCCCAAGATATTGGAGATTTCCTACTGTCACAGTCCTTACCTGTCCAAAGGAATTTCCTACAAATCCCTTCTATGTGGGATATCAACTTCTTAGGAAGGTGGAAATTTTGCATCCAATAGTTAGATACAGCAAACATAAAACTTTTTATGAGTTGAAGTCTACCCGCGTAAGACAACAATCGAGAGCTCCAATGGTGAACTCTCTTTAGAATTTTCTCAGTTAGAGGTTGGCAATTAGTAATAGTAAGTTTTTTGCAATGTAAAGGCACACCAAGGTATTTAACAGGAAGTGAACTTATTTCAAAACTAGTTTCTAGTTGAATCAGCTGCTGGGTTTCCTTGCTCACACCTCCTAAGTACATTTTACTCTTGGGCTGACTTATCTTCATACCTGTAGCCTTGGTGAATTCTTTAAATTTGTGCATGACAAGTGTAATTGATTCATGGTCACCTCTAGCAAAAATCAGGATATCATCTGCAAAACAAAGATTAATAATATTTGGTTTTTAGCATTTAGGATGAAAATTGAAATCGGGATTTCTGTGAAGTTCTTGTAGCATTCTATGCAAGTATTCCATAATGAGAACAAATAGTAGGGGGGATAGGGTCCCCCTGTCTCAATCCTCTCCTAGCTTTCAAAATACTTGAAGGGACTCCATTAACAGAGAATCTATAAGAAACTGTCGTAACACACAGCATAATCCAATCCGTAAATTTTTTAGGGAAACCCAATTCTGCCATGATCTGAGCTAGCACATGCCATTCGACTGTGTCGTATGCTTTCTGCAAATCCATTTGTATCATACACCGAGGCGTGATATACTTCCTGTTGTACCCCCTCACCAATTCCTGTGCAATCATAATATTGTCGTGGATGGTTCTCCCCGGAACAAACGCTGACTGAGAATCGTCAACAACATAGCCTATAACTTTTCCAAGTCTCGCAGTGAGAATTTTTGAAATCATTTTGTAAATGATACTACAGCAAGCAATAGGTGTAACACCCCCTTCTATACCCCCAGGCTATTAAAGCGATAAATAAAATACAAAATTTCATCAGAGTATAATTAAACATACACGGCATAGACCGAGGGGTCACATCAATTTGAAACAAACACACAACACCTGCTCATACAGATATGCAACCATTCCGGTAGTATTATACCCACAATTCAGAAACAGAATATAAGCGGAAAATCCGTAACTGAATATCAACATATATATATATCTCATGAAAGTTTGTTTGTCATATACAACATCATACATGTACAATCCAAATGATACATATACATAATACAAAATAATCACAAACGGCCACCCTAACTACCCGGTGTCACATATCAGAGCCGACCGACAAAAGAATGAAGACGCAAAGCTTCACAAAAAGACCTCCAGCAACTCTAATCTGCAATGCCTCATAGAGCATTATAAAACAGCAGAAAGGTGAGAAAAACAATCATATTACAGTTGCATATAATTATATATTAACACAGAAATACACAGGTAAAACATTCTCACTACAAATGCACCACAATCAAATACAATACAACACAGTACAATTCTCAAGTATCAAATACCACTACACCTCAATCATACACAATACACTCAACATCAATACAATTACACATATTCCATCTCATCAATCACATTCACAATTCCATGCACAATTAATCCATGATTTCTGCAAATGCACAGAGACCGACACAACGACTCTATGCACATGCCATGCGGTACCGACTTCCAATATTTCTCATCACTAGTTCACTCAGGAACTCTGCTAGAATCATCGCTCGTTACTGAGGATCACTCAAGTAACACCCCGTCGGGCCTACGATGTTCCCCGTCGCTTTAGGTCCTCTTGGTATAAGGCGCACGACGTTTATGGATTGCTTTAGGTCCTCTCGGTATAAGGCGCACAATCTGATCGCTCACACCCCACATGGGCACACGATCGTCTATAACCATCGCTTTAGGTCCTCTTATTTTTAAGACACACGATATATCAAATCGCTTTAAGTCCCCTTATTTTTAAGGCGCACGATAGCAGATTCCCTCTGGAATCAATCCGTTACTCAAGACGTCACAACAATGCATATCATGATGCTTGGCATACAATGACTCATGACATTTAATATGCACACATATACACATCCATAATCATGCATATATCAACAATTACCATACATCGCATTTTCTTGCCGTAAGGCCACCAACCATCATCACAATATGTATTTCATGCAATTTCATCACCCAACAGTACACAAGTCATACAATATCTACACCAACAGCATATTGCACTTACACACCAAGTTCACACACTTAAATGGCAAAAGTCGACGACAAAACAACACATTTTCTAATTCCCGACATAATTTAATCGGCCAATAATTCTCAAAACCATCATCATAATAAAGTACCTTTTTTAATCTTTCTAACTCATCAAACCACGCCTCAAACCGAACCATAGATCAAAAAACAGTGCAAGTACAAAGCCGATCGCTTACGATCCAGGCAACATTGAAACACGCAAAACTAAGCTAAAAAAACAATCTGATTCCTATTACAGAACCTAGCCAATTTCTTGTCTATTTCAGCTCTACATAAAATTATATCAATAACATGCTTGCTATCCAGATCCTTTTTATCTCCTCCGTTGAAAACGATATTATTTCTAATAGACCAAATATAATAAACTGTCTCAGCAAGAGCAATCTTGAGAAGTTTTTTCCTGCTACCTTTCTCGCGGGTGTAGCTAATGCACCATATCATTTTTGAGTTCCACGCCTTTACCTGGTGTTGAATATCAAGGCGACCCTACACCTGTTCCCACACAGATTTAGTATCGGCGCAGTCAAAAAATAAATGGTGACAAGTTTCTTGTGAATTACAAAAAGTACACACACCATCAGATTCCATGCCAAATGTAATCAGTCTATCTTTTGTATATAACCGTTTATTGCACACCATCCATAGGGTAAAGACGGCTCGAGGTCTCGGAATGTTATTATAGAATAATTTTCTCCAGGGAACCTTGTTCTTGGCCCCTCTAAGCAAACCATACATTTTCTTATTGACATATTTATCATCTTCGATAAAATGTTTCCACGTATCAGAATAAATCATTTCATCTCTATATTTGAATATAGCTTTTATCACCCAAGAGCATTGGCTTCCCGGTATAAAGCTAATAACATCTTCATGTTTCATATAGTAGATATGCACCCATTTGAACCACAGTTTATCCTTCTTCAACCAAATGTTTCACAACATTTTACCTATGGTAGCCTTATTCCAATCAATTAAAGAGATGATGTTGCGACCTCCGGCACAGACTGGACTACAAATTTGATCCCAAGATATTGGAGATTTCCTACTGTCACAGTCCTTACCTGTCCAAAGGAATTTCCTACAAATCCCTTCTATGTGGGATATCAACTTCTTAGGAAGGGGGAAATTTTGCATCCAATAGTTAGATACAGCAAACATAAAACTTTTTATGAGTTGAAGTCTACCCGCGTAAGACAACAATCGAGAGCTCCAATGGTGAACTCTCTTTAGAATTTTCTCAGTTAGAGGTTGGCAATTAGTAATAGTAAGTTTTTTGCAATGTAAAGGCACACCAAGGTATTTAACAGGCAGTGAACTTATTTCAAAACTAGTTTCTAGTTGAATCAGCTACTGGGTTTCCTTGCTCACACCTCCTAAGTACATTTTACTCTTGGGCTGACTTATCTTCATACTTGTAGCCTTGGTGAATTCTTTAAATTTGTCCATGACAAGTCTAATTGATTCATGGTCACCTCTAGCAAAAATCAGGATATCATCTACAAAACAAAGATTAATAATATTTGGTTTTTAGCATTTAGGATGAAAATTGAAATCGGGATTTCTGTGAAGTTCTTGTAGCATTCTATGCAAGTATTCCATAATGAGAACAAACAGTAGGGGGATAGGGTCCCCCTGTCTCAATCCTCTCCTAGCTTTCAAAATACTTGAAGGGACTACATTAATAGAGAATCTATAAGAAACTGTTGTAACACACAGCATAATCCAATCCGTAAATTTTTTAGGGAAACCCAATTCTGCCATGATCTGAGCTAGCATATGCCATTCGACTGTGTCGTATGCTTTCTGTAAATCCATTTGTATCATACACCGAGGCGTGATATACTTCCTGTTGTACCCCCTCACCAATTCCTGTGCAATCATAATATTGTCGTGGATGGTTCTCCCCGGAACAAACGCTAACTGAGAATCGTCAACAACATAGCCTATAACTTTTCCAAGTCTCGCAGTGAGAATTTTTGAAATCATTTTGTAAATGATACTGCAGCAAGCAATAGGTGTAACACCCCCTTCTATACCCCCAGGCTATTAAAGCGATAAATAAAATACAAAATTTCATCAGAGTATAATTAAACATACACGGCATAGACCGAGGGGTCACATCAATTTGAAACAAACACACAACACCTGCTCATACAGATATGCAACCATTCAGGTAGTATTATACCCACAATTCAGAAACAGAATATAAGCGGAAAATCCGTAACTGAATATCAACATATATATATATATATCTCATGAAAGTTTGTTTGTAATATACAACTTCATACATGTACAATCCAAAAGATACATATACATAATACAAAATAATCACAAACGGCCACCCTAACTACCCGGTGTCACATATCAGAGTCGACCGACAAAAGAATGAAGACGCAAGGCTTCACAAAAAGACCTCCAGCAACTCTAATCTGCAATACCTCATAGAGCATTATAAAACAACAGAAAGATGAGAAAAACAATCATATTACAGTTGCATATAATTATATATTAACACGGAAATACACAGGTAAAACATTCTCACCACAAATGCACCACAATCAAATACAATACAACACAGTACAATTCTCAAGTATCAAATACAACTACACCTAAATCATACACAATACACTCATCATCAATACAATTACACATATTCCATCTCATCAATCACATTCACAATTCCATGCACAATTAATCCATGATTTATGCAAATGCACAGAGACCGACACAACGACTCTATGCACATGCCATGTGTCGCTCCCGGGATTTTCATCCTAGTACAAACGCGAAAGTGGCACCAAACAGAGTCGCCAGCAATGTGTATTTATCCCAAGAGAGGGAAAGGAAACACCGCATAAACCTGAAGGAAGGAAAGAGCATGGTCTTGCGACCAAGAGAATGGGTAAGGGAGTCGGTTACGCGAGAGGAAGGTATTAGCACCCCCTCGCGTCCATCGTACCCGATGGGATCCACGCTTGCTTGTCTCGATCAAAGGGTGTAGAAAAGGATACTGGAAAAAGAACTGAAGGAAAGAGAAAGAGAAACAAATGTAGGGAAAATAAAAGAAGTGCTCGCATGGGCCCTACCCCACTGCCTACGTATCTCATCGGGAACATGAGAATCAGAGCGACGTAGTTCCCCTCACTAGGGATGAATTGTTTGTGTTTTTTAAGGAACGGCTAACGTTCTAGCTCAGGTGTTGCAGGCTCGCTGGTCCGAGTGCGTTACCATCTTGCAAGAGAACGAGTAGGAGCGCGTTCGTGCGTTGAGAATGAGTGAGGTGAGAAAAGAATTCCCGAAGGAAAGACGTCATTGTTTGTTTTTGTCTTTTAGAAGGAAGTGTTTTGGATTTGTTTGCATATGATAGTGTATCTGAATCTTAGTCATTGGAATGTGTACATTCTCACATTCCAAGATGGAATGGGTAAGAAAGCACACTAAGAGTGAAGAAGACCCCCACACTTAGTTCCAATTGTCAAGGTTCAAACACACTAGCATACTTGTGTTTATTAAGTGTTTTTTTTGTTGATTAAGAAATGAAGAAGTGTTTTTTATTTGTACCTTCAACAAGTATTGCATTTAAGTCCCTCATACAAGATCAAATGTTTAACACATTGACCCAAGATGGGGCATATGCTACACATTCTAAAATTATAAGAGAAGACCCCTTATAATCTTTTCTTTATATGAAAGGCCTAAATGCAATAAATGCCTACCTTTATTAGATATTTTGAATTTTCTTTGAGATGAGAAGATGAAAGACTCAAGAGAGAGGTAAAGGTGAAAACTAAGGGGAGACTAAGACACACCTTAGTGTTAGCATGCTCGGAGATCCTATGGTTAATGTGGTTTAAAACCTAACTCTAAAGAAGAGAGAAGAGACTCAAAGTGTAAGAGAAAATGGGAGTTAGTTGTTAGTGTGCTCGCCGAGATATCGCATCTCGTGCCTACGTATCCGCAATCTGAAAAGAAAGAGGAATCAGAGCATCCGTAGTTCACGGTAACGACCACGGAAAGGAAACGGTTTCGATCGCATGGGTGCGAGAGAACAAAAGGGAAAGACACACAGAAAGTCTACGGGGAAACTCGGCCCTACAAGTCAGCATGCAATGATGGTCCTAAGATCAGGATCAATGGAAGTATTCCTAATGTTGTGAGGTATGAGAACTCTATCCTAAAAAAGGAGAAGAAGAACAAAAGAAACAACTTACTTCCAAGATGGAAGTTAAGTTGATCTTAAAGAGGGATGAAGAAAAGTTAAACAAGCAAAGAAACATTTAATCATGAACTAAACAGAAATTAATCAAGAATTAATCCAATAACAGGCAATTAAGATCATGGTCAAAAATAACCAATCCAGAATTAAAATGCTAATAAAAGCAAGAAGATTAAAATCTAACAAGAAGAGTTAATCTAAAATTAATTCTAAATCTAAAATTAAACCTGAAGTTAATTCTAGTTAATTCCTAGACTAATTCTAAAGTTATAAACAAATTAAAAGAAAATTAGTTCTAAAACTAATTCTAGAATTAAAAACTAATATTAAAAACTAATTTCTAAAATTAATATCCTAAGTTTCTAATAAAAAAATCTAATATTAATCTAATACTAAAAACATTAACCTCTAATTAAAACCTAATTCAATTGATTAAAACAAAATAGAAAACAATTAAAAACAAAGAACTAAAAGCAAGGGTGCACAAATGATTTGGGCTGGTGTGAATAAGAACAGGCGTACGGGCTTAAGCAAGGCCCAATGGTTTCTATGTTCAGCCAGGGGGTTTTCAGAGAAGATCCGGGTGTGTGAAAATAATACAGGCACATGAATTTTAGCGTCAAGCCCAATGGCCTTTATTGTGAATCCGGGGGTGCAAGAAGTGAAAACCAGGGTGGTGGAAAGGGATACACGCGCATGGGCTTTGAGTTAGCGGCCCAAGAATCTCCCAATATACAGCGAAAGGGGGTGTTCTATTGAATTGGGGTTATGAGCAAAAGAAAAACAAATGGGCCTTGCATGTAACCCGGTCCGGTATTAAAGTGGATGGTTCTCTTTTAACACAAACCCTAAGTTCCTTCACTTCATCTTCTACTTCTCCTCATTGCGCCGTTACTATACCACAGCCAGGAACAAAACTTCGTCGGAAAACAACTTCCACCTCCATCGTAACTCACTCGCCGGTGCTTCTCTTCAACATCTTATGATCTTCACACCGCCATTTCCTCTTCAACACCTTCCCTTCCGTTCATGCGTCCTCCAACCTTACCTTCATCTCACCGTCCACCATTCTCCATCCTCAAACTCTCCTTCCTCTCGCTCCTCATCACGCCGCGACACAACACCACACGCCGGAGATGGAAAAGAAAACCTCACAACATCAACACGACTTGCGTCTCTCAGAACTTCTCTCACCGCATCAAAAGTGAACAAACCTCTCCGCCGCGCCGTGACGTCTCCGACGGCAGCGGAGTTCTTACATTAAAGGCCAGAAATCTCTCAAGTTCTCCAACTTCAACAACACCTCACTCAAAACGTCGCACACAAAAACGGCCGCAATCAACAGATAGAACACAAGCTACGAATCGCTAATCGAAAACAAATCGCGCAAACAGCTAATCACACATCAAAGCTGAGAGGAACTCAACGTACCTATCGGAGTCGCTCCGATGGCGCTTCGACGACGACGAAGGAGTGAACTCAACGAATCTGATTCAGGTATATGCGTATTTGCTCAATTCCATCACGCACCTTCTCCGATCTGCTTCTTCCTCTTCTTCTGTGAGATTCTGAGTTTAGAGTTGAAATTCTTGCGCGAATGAAATTTGTGCTCTTCTCTGAGATGTTGCTGTGGTTGAATACATGTGCGATGAAATTAACATTACGATTCGAATTATTTCTGAATTATTGTTGATTTTTGAGACGCTGATTTTCTGTAGGTGTTGATGAAGGTAATGAGAATTGAAGGTTTGTTCGTGTGGTTTTTCTGCAAATTATTGATGAATTGATTCGAGAGGTTTCATAAACTGGAAATGGTCATGAAGGAATGTCGAAGGTGAATCAGAGCAGAGAGATTAAAGGTGAAGGCTAGGTGATGATGAATTTATTACAGAGGATTGAAGAAGATGAATTGAAGAGGAGAAGGAGAATTCAGAGAATGAAGAATTGGAACTTCCATCTTAGAGAGAGAGCTCAAGAGGTGAATTTATAGAGAAAATTGGAATGATCCAGAAGAAAAAGTTTGTTATCAAATTCTGTTAGAGTTATTGGGATTTGTGAAATTCTGTTGAAGTTAGTTTTGGTTAGGATTTTTCTGATATGGATTTTGTTGGAGCTGTTATGTATTGAATTTCTTATCAATTTCCGGTGATTTTCTGTTATGGAGTATTCCCCGTTATCGTATTGCTTTTATTCTCTTCGGTTAAGAACCTTGTTGCTGCATTTAAATTTACTGCTATGATTTTCTTTTTCTGCACTATGGATTTTTTTAATGCTGCTGTGTAATCTTCCTGATGCGATTTTCTCCGGCCGGTTCACTTCGAATAGCGCACCAGCAAAGAAAGACAACGTAAACCTCATCAGGCCAGGAGTTAGAATACCAGCATTAACTTTTGGGTGCAGAGACGTGCTGGTCATGAGTCGGACAAGTACTAGATCCAAGTAATGAAGAAAATGTTGAGAAGGCAAAAAGGCTCTGGTGCATACCAAGTGTACATCAAAATAATCCCAACCAAACAGACAACGTATGCAGTCGTTGCACTCACATCACATGAATTTGGCAACGTGCTACGTATTTTTCAGAAGCACAACAATCATTCATCCAGGTGATGAAGCTGATTATGCTTATTAGTTGAATTAGGAGAACAACCCCGGCACCACAATGCGCTACCTCTCCATAAATTTGAATAAAGCCAGGAGGTAGAAAAAAAATAGTATGACAGTCATGACAACCCGGAAAGGAATCCTGACTAGCCACCATCTAGAGTGTCATCTACCTTCCTTTAGTTAATAAAGCAACCCAAGCTCACACAAACGCCTTCAGTGCCGAAACAGTCCTTTCCACCATTGCATCCTATTAGTCTCTCCATCATCAATACCAGCGCAAACACCATTGTGCATATCAATTGCTTTTTGTAGTGCTCCAAACTGTAATGTCAACACAACTTGGCAGATTGGATGGTTATAATTTTGAATGAACATGAATGACATTGGATGGAAATTCAGTGAAATTGGCATTATGTCATTGGATGAACATGAGCCTTTGGATCTTGATGAATTTTGATGAATAAATATAAAATGAGTAACCTTGAATGATGCTATGACTAGAAAGTGTATATCACTCTTTGTGGCTTGAAAATATACCAGGGTTGAGGACATATCTTCTCTCAATGCTTTGTACCACTTGTCCTCCTCTTGAATACAAATCACCGATGACAAGAAAATTCCTTTGATCTCACACCTAGGAAAGCCTGGCCCAACGCCTCTGATGAATCCTCTAAAATAAGAAACCCCCTCTTGATGTACACTGATAATCTTCTGAATACGGAAAGCTCAAACCAAATGAAGATGCCTTGATCACACGTCTTAGGAACCCAATGCAAATGAGGGAATGAGTTACGACCTAATGGATATGCAGATGGATGCGAAACAAAAGCCAGAAAAAAAAAAAAAAAATAGGGCAAATTTTGGGGTACTACAGCTGCCCCTATTCAATCAACTTGGACCTGAAAGGATGACGGCAATTGCTTTCAAACCTTCAAGGTACAAGGTGATTGAATACAAAAAGAACCGCAAAATTTGCACTCTATGGAGAATAAGGGATATAAACCCAACCAAACAAACTCTGCTTGGATAAAACTCTTATGGGAAGCATAACACTGGAGAGATGTCTTTTGTCCGACGCCAGATGACTACTGGCTTGCCACACCGCGGGTGGACTTTAACAATGTCTTTTTGAATGACGCCAGGCGACTACTGGCTTGCCACACTGTGGGTGGACTTTGCTGATTTGCCACCCTAAGATGGACTTTTGCCAATCTGTCGTTGGACTTTGCTGATTTGCCACCCTAAGATGGACTTTTCCCAATCTGTCGTTGGACTTCAATGATTACCAAACAGGCTTTGGAATCTCAAAATTGCCATCCTCAGATGGACTTTTGTAGCTTTGCCAAATTAAACTTGGACTTTGATGCTTACCAAACCGGCTTTGGAAGCTTTGCCAAATGATCATCCCACTGGCTGGAACAACCATCTTCCATACTATCCCACAGGCTGGAATAATATGAACAAACTGTATATAATGATCATCCCACTGGCTGGAACAACCATCTTCCATACTATCCCACAGGCTGGAATAATATGAACAAACTGTCTGTATGCCAGAAATAAACTGGACTTTGGATTGTAACTGAGCAATGTTGAGAATTACACCACCTGCCGGGTAATATCATACGCTATCACTTTGCTGAAGAAGAAGTTCCCTCGATCTATTTAAACCTTGCTGGGGAGATCACTGTCAAAGTGTTGAACTCTGTGGGGACTTCGCTGGGGAGAGAACAATTCAGCTGGGAATTATTCTTTGGCAAATTTCACATGCTGAAACCTGCGGGAAATATACCTTGTTGACACTACCACTTGCTGGTAAATCCTGCTGAGAATAAACTCCACAGGGGATGTTCGAATCCTGGTTGGAAGACAATCCGTTACAACATGCTGAGAAAGAGCCCCTAGAGATCTGCTAGGGAAACCCAAAGAAATTCCACGGTAGTCTGCTAAGGAATAAAACTGTCAATCTTAGGATAAGTGTCACAATGCCCCGTGTTAGGCGAACTTCCCATTTGACGATTCCGTTGGGGATAATGAGTTTCTCATCAACTCTGCTGGAGAAAACTACTTTAAAGCGTCTCGTGCTGGGGAATGTCTTTTGAGAGGATTTTACAGAAGACCAAATGTCCTCCAACTCTACTGGGGATTATAGATCTGGAACATTCTTTGCCGGGGAAATTCAGATGCCCCATGCCTGGGAAGGTCAACTACTTGCCTTTTGCCCCAAATTACACAGTAGATCTGAAAAAAAACGTCCCAAAAGGATTTTACAGAAGACTTGGCATCTTCAAACTCTTGGACATCCACTGAGTCTTGACCATTAACTGCAAGGTAGCTCTGCGAGGCAACTCTACTGGGAAAAAGAGAAATCCAAGCAGACAACTCTGTAGGGGAGACAACCCAACATCGTCAAGGGGTTGACGGAAAGAAAAGATATGCAACGGCCCACATCGTCAAAGAATTGACGGAAAGGAGACTGAACCCAAAGAAACACATTATCGCAGGGATGACAGAAAGAGGACTCGGCCAAAGAAAGCACATCGTCAAAGGGGTTTGACGGAAAGAAAAATGAAACCCGACTGAAATGACACATCGTCATGGGGATGACGGAAAGAAAATTCCACCGTAGGAACACATCGTCATGGGGATGACGGAAAGAAAATTTAACCGAAGGGACACATCGTCATGGGGATGACGGAAAGAAAATCTGAAAAGATAACACATTGTCATAGGGATGACAGAAAGAAAATTCCACCGTAGGAGACACATCGTCATGGGGATGACGGAAAGAAAATTGAAAACATCCGAAGGTACGAAACCTGAGCTCGGAACACATCGTCAAAGGGTTGACGGGAAGAAAACCTGACTGAAGATAACCCACTGTCATAGGGATGACAGGGAGAAAATTCCACCGTAGGGACACATTGTCATGGAGATGACAGAAAGAAAATTCCACCGTAGGAGACACATCGTCATAGGGATGACGGAAAGAGAACTGAAAACATCCGAAGGTACGAAACCTGAGCTCGGAATACATCGTCAAAGGGTTGACGGGAAGAAACTTGGCCAAAGGAGACACATTGTCATAGGGATGACAGAAAGAAGACCTGACTTAGGGATCACATTGTCATAGGGATGACAGAAAGAAAACCATACGTAGAAACACATCATCAAAGGGGTTTGATGGAAAGGAAACCTGACCGAAATGCCGTCATCAAGGGGTTGATGGACAATGACTGGTCGAGGGTAAGATCGACGTATGATCTATGACCCAAAAGAAAGGTAAGTGGCTGGGTTGATTGTAATGTCTGCTGGGGATATGTCACCGTCTTGATTGAAAATTGATTCAGGCTTTCGCACAAGATACCAAATCTGGCTTATGCTTCGCGTGCATATGTTTGAATTTTCTTTCTATGGCGTAATGCTCCACATCAAATGGAAATGCTACGCGATTTGAGGATGCAATGATCACTATATGCAAAATGCCGATGTATGCTCGGGCTACCGGGAAAAGAAGAGTGTGCCAAGTACGATTGGACTTTGCTGGCAAGGACAGGTGAAACCTGATGGTGATTGTTTTTTTAAAGGCGAAATCTTTCTGGGTACCAATAGGGATTGGATTTTGTATGAAGTGCCAATAGGGATTGGACTTTTCTTTAAAGGAAACGCCAATAGGGATAGGATTTTAGGTTTTTGAAAAATGCCAGCAAAGTGGGCTGTGGAAGGAGGTGCCGAGCAAGGTTAGGCTATGGATTTCTGTTTGGTTTTACAAGGTTTCATGCAATGCTATGCGAATGATATGCGATGATGATGCTTATGCCATGATGTTTATGATATGCAACAGGATCACTCCAGCAAAATAAATACTAAAGAGACGAGGCCAACTCCGCTGGGGATAACAAACTGAATCGTCTTCAGGGGTCACAAACTGCTCGAGATCCCGACTAAACCTCCACTCTGCAGAAAAGTATGAATCATAAACTTCTGAGGGAGGAAACATCCCAGGAATCTTGCCGAAGAAAAGTGCCAATGACAATCGACCTTTGACTTGCTGGGGAAAGCTAACCGCCACCCAAAAATATGCTTGGGGGACAATGGTTGATGATATCAGCTCTGCTAGGGGACAACATTGAACTTACTCCTCTGTTGGAAATTTACCTTCTACCCTTATTCTGTTGGGGAGACGGAAGCAACTTTGCCGTAGACTGGGGAAGCACAGACCTAACACTCTTATCCTGTATGGTAATATGAACTCTTGCTGAAGAGCAATAAACTTCGCCAAGCTGGCTAGGGGAGAGCGAACTCCGGAACTTTTGCTGGGGAGAATGATTCACAATCTTCACAATGCTCTGCTGAATGTGACAAAACTTCAGCTATCTCTACTAGGGAGAGAGACTCTACTGGGGTCGTCACATGTCAGCTATCAACATGGGCCTTGTAGACGTGACATGACAAAAGGAGGGGTCCGGATGAAGTATAACCCATAAAAGAACCTGTGAATGGACATGTCTTCAGGATGTCTCGTGAAGATTCGACATATATTGCCCCATGGCTTTTGATTAACCGTCCTCCGGAGAGAATAACTTCTTGTGCTTTTGGAGTGGTCTGCCCCAGCTTTGAAATGATTTTGCCCTTGACTGGCTGATCTGCGAAGGAATACCTCTGAATGACTGACCTTCGAGAGATTTGTCGAATCTCGACTTGATTGCCCCAAATTCTCGACATAATTGCCCCAGATTAACTAAATCTTGGCATGGATCACCCGTTTAGTATGACTTGCCCCGGCTCAACGGAGTACTCGGGCACTTTGCACCTTAGACTAATCAACCTTTCCATTGTAGAAACTTTCCTGATGTCAAGCACTTACTCGCAAGTAAAACAAGTCGTTTTAAAAAATGATTTTGATGCAATGCATATGACAGTTTTGAAATCCAAGTCTGTTCACTGGAAAAAGGTTGTGACATATAGTGAATGAATCACTAATCAAAATGTCACTGATACCAACATGAATGGCAAGAGAAACCTTTTAGGAGTCAGCTTCGACGCGATCTTTACCGAAGTATGCTTTCGAAACAACCTTGCTTCAATTAGGTCTTTTAAAGGTTGTAACGTGGCCTGGTTCGCAGTTTAAGAAAGAAAGGATATCAGGCTCAAAATTTTGTTTGCACCCACCCATTCTCCTTGATGTTCTCCAGTCCTACGTTCAGCTAACTCGACACAAGCGTTCATCTTTCAACAAGGTTAATGAATAGTATGAGGATAGAAAGAACCCACACGGTTTTCGGAGTGACAGTCACCCCTTTCTCTTTGGTGTCTGTAGTCACACGACTTGTTTTTTATTCGAGGATTTTTCTTTTGTAATCCTTTTGTTTTTCGTTCTTTTGTTTTTGATATCCCTGATTTTGCCTGGACTGATCCTTTGTGAATCTTTTTTTTTATTTTGAAGTCCAGCGGGATGCCCTAACTTTTGCCTAAGTCACTTGTTTTCAAGTCTTGACTTAGCGGGCTTTCTTTTTTCTTTGGCTCTTTTTCTCTTTTTTTCGAATAAATCGTGTGACACAGGTTTGTCTTGACTTGTAAAGGGTTGTGACCGTCTCACTCTTCGGTAGGTGAGGGATAACCGTGGATGTAATTGGTCCTTGAATAGGACGCTCCTTTTGAAATTTGAACGCACGGTCAAATTAGCTGACACCTACCCTGCCCCTGGTTAAGATTGAGGGGTTTTTCATTTTCAGAAAGAAACTCCTACTTCTAGGCTCAACGGGGTTGACAAGGGATTATCTTCCTTATGTCTCCGGTGTTTGAAGAATTGAAACAATGCCTGTACATCATCAACAGGGTTTTTGTTCAAAAGCATACAATTGGAAGTTCTACGTCTTTGAATATCATCATCCTCCCTCGGATCCTGCTTAAACAAGCACATGATATCGATAAAAAGTATGAGTGAACACGACTGGATTTAATCAAAACATGCATATTCATTTCATTATCCTTATCAATCGAAAACAACGAGTTTTACAAATGAGTTTGCACTTTTTAACAGAAAAGAAGCTACAAATGAAAAGAAATGACATGATCTAAATGGTCGCCAGCTTCGAGGAACTGGGCTTTCCAAGCTTGATTTGCTAATGAGATAGCCATCTTCAGAATTGCTCATCGAAGTCAGTCTGATAATCATTTGCACCACTGCTCTCAGTGACTTCTTCCATAACCTGGATTGATGAACCCACCTGACTGGATGAAGGAGGATTGTTGATTTGAATACCCTGAGGCGTGAATGAGAACATATTGGAGTCAAGAAGAGTCTGAACCTTGCTCCTGAGCACCTTACAGTCCTCAGTTGAATGCCCATGTGCCCCAGCATGGTAATCACAACGGGCGTTGACATCAAAACCTGGTGGATACGGAAAAGGTACTGGCTTCAACTCCTTCGGCACTATCAATCCACCTTCGATCAAATCTGGCAACATCTGACTATACGACATTGGCAAATGAGTGAACTGCCTCTCTGGCTTTCTTGGCCTTTGTCGGGCGTGCTGACGCGGCTGGCGGCGATATGACCGTTGATTCTGAGAAGGTCTCTGATTTGCAGAAGAATATTGTCCCTGATATGAAGACCCATAAGATTGTTGACTCTGAACAGTTGATATGTCTGAACACTGAGAACGAGGTGGTGAAGATTCCTGCATGGAACTAGTTTCTTCCTCGAATTCTTCCTGAGAACTGACAACTGATTCATTTTCATTAGCTTGGAAGTTCGAGACACCTTGGAGCTTTCCACACTTGAGTAGGCTCTCGATACGTTCTCCCACCATCACCAGGTCAGAAAATTTTGTTGCCCCATTGGCAATCATCCTTTCCAAGTACGGCCCTTGCAAAGTATCCATGAACAAATCAACAAATTCTCTATCCGAAAGTGGCGGTTGAACACGAGCGGCTAACTCTCTCCATCTCTGAGCATACTCTCGGAATGATTCATTATCTGCTTGAGACAAGTCTTGCAAATGCATTCGGCTGGGAGCCATGTCAAGATTATAGTTGTACTGCTTTACAAAGGCATTAGCTAGATCTGACCATGATCGGATGCTACCACTCTGCAACTGCATATACCAATACAGTGATGCCCCACTCAGACTGTCTTGAAAACAGTGAATCATGAGCTTATCATTATCGACATGCGAGGTCATTCTTCTGCAGAACATCACCAAATGTAGCCTCGGACAACTATCCCCTTTGTATTTTTCAAATTTTGGCATCTTGAACTTTGGAGGCATTACCAAGCCAGGTACCAGACACATGCTCGAAGCATTCAAATCAAGAGTATCACGCCTCTCTAGGGCTTTAATCTTCTCGTCCAACACACGGTATCTTTCATCATCAACAGATCGTGGGTCATTAGGGTTCATCTGTGAAACTACCCCTTGGACATCTGGCATAGAGAAGGCAAAGCTCTGATAATCTGCGGCATCAAGAGAAGATGAATGTCCATCTCGGACAAAAGGAAGTTCTTGCTCAACTTGATTCTCGACAGGGATCCGCACATGCTGAGCTTGAGCAACATTGTTCACCGGAGGTGGAATGACATTCTCATTTCTTTGAATATTGGCATCTCCCCTTGTCATAGCGGCCATAGCTTCCATAAGTTGGTCCAACTGATGCTTCATTAATTCAACATCGGCCCTAGTCACAAACTGATTCTGTTCCCCAGAGTTCATGATCCTTCCCAAGATTGATTCAAGTCCAATACGGAAGTCAGGAAATCAAACTGCAGTTCAGATAAAGGATGGATGAGCTCACTGATCTGGCCTGGAGAAAGGATATGCAAAATGATGCAAGATGCAAATGCAATGCAAAGGTATGAATGCAAAAAGACATGGGATCAAAGCTTCCACATATTATGAATAACTGTTGTGCTGCTGACTGAATGAGGTTCATGAGTCTGTTCTGAAGAGAATACCGGAATACCAGAATACCGAATGACCAGAATACTAGATGATCAGAATACTAGAATACCAGGCTGATAAGTCCACACTGATAGGAAATCCAGAATACCGGGTATGTTGAAGGTCAAGGTTACCTGCACACCTGTAAACAACCCGCCCCTCTCACATGTGGGTACTAGGATGTTCAGTATCCCGGACTCTCAGGTCGAGAAATGATGATACGTTCACCACTTTTGGTTTGGCATCATCATCAATCGAGAAGGCCTCAACTGATTCTCCAAAACGAAAGGTCCTCAGCTTCTGGCACTGAGGTCGAGAAGTAATAGTACATTCATCCCTCGGGGTACAGTACTATCGCCAATCGAGGAGTGCCTCCACTGATTCTCTTTCCAAAAAGGAAACCCTATGGCAAGTTCCCAGCATTGGGTCCTCGGGTCGAGAATGTGCAATGGGATTGCCACAGAATGTGGTCTGCCACTGTCACATCTCGGAAGAAGTGCCGCAACTGAGTCCTCGGGAATGGTCACCAGAGTCGACAGCTCTCTAGATCGACATCCTGAAATACGCAAGATGCGTACGTCAGAACATGTCCCAAGATAGCCTCGTCTGGCTGTGAATTTCGTGAATACCCAACGCACTCCAGACGGCACGTAGGTCCCACTACTCTTCACTCTAATCCTAAGTGTATACTCAAGCCTGTGTAATGGGCTTATCTCTCAGAAATCCCATCCCGCCAAACAGAAAACAGCACAGTCCAGCATAGCATAATATATCATATGGAATAAAAATGCTAAAATGCAGTAAATGCAGTAATATACAGTAAACAACTATACAGTAAAATAGTAAATACAGCACAAAGTACAGTAAACACCCAATGAAAGAAAAACAGACAAGCGCTAGGATTGACTAGCTTAGGATGGACCAGCAATAGGTCAATCTATCCCCAGCAGAGTCGCCAGCTGTCGCTCCCGGGATTTTCATCCTAGTACAAACGCGAAAGTGGCACCAAACAGAGTCGCCAGCAATGTGTATTTATCCCAAGAGAGGGAAAGGAAACACCGCATAAACCTGAAGGAAGGAAAGAGCATGGTCTTGCGACCAAGAGAATGGGTAAGGGAGTCGGTTACGCGAGAGGAAGGTATTAGCACCCCCTCGCGTCCATCGTACCCGATGGGATCCACGCTTGCTTGTCTCGATCAAAGGGTGTAGAAAAGGATACTGGAAAAAGAACTGAAGGAAAGAGAAAGAGAAACAAATGTAGGGAAAATAAAAGAAGTGCTCGCATGGGCCCTACCCCACTGCCTACGTATCTCATCGGGAACATGAGAATCAGAGCGACGTAGTTCCCCTCACTAGGGATGAATTGTTTGTGTTTTTTAAGGAACGGCTAACGTTCTAGCTCAGGTGTTGCAGGCTCGCTGGTCCGAGTGCGTTACCATCTTGCAAGAGAACGAGTAGGAGCGCGTTCGTGCGTTGAGAATGAGTGAGGTGAGAAAAGAATTCCCGAAGGAAAGACGTCATTGTTTGTTTTTGTCTTTTAGAAGGAAGTGTTTTGGATTTGTTTGCATATGATAGTGTATCTGAATCTTAGTCATTGGAATGTGTACATTCTCACATTCCAAGATGGAATGGGTAAGAAAGCACACTAAGAGTGAAGAAGACCCCCACACTTAGTTCCAATTGTCAAGGTTCAAACACACTAGCATACTTGTGTTTATTAAGTGTTTTTTTTGTTGATTAAGAAATGAAGAAGTGTTTTTTATTTGTACCTTCAACAAGTATTGCATTTAAGTCCCTCATACAAGATCAAATGTTTAACACATTGACCCAAGATGGGGCATATGCTACACATTCTAAAATTATAAGAGAAGACCCCTTATAATCTTTTCTTTATATGAAAGGCCTAAATGCAATAAATGCCTACCTTTATTAGATATTTTGAATTTTCTTTGAGATGAGAAGATGAAAGACTCAAGAGAGAGGTAAAGGTGAAAACTAAGGGGAGACTAAGACACACCTTAGTGTTAGCATGCTCGGAGATCCTATGGTTAATGTGGTTTAAAACCTAACTCTAAAGAAGAGAGAAGAGACTCAAAGTGTAAGAGAAAATGGGAGTTAGTTGTTAGTGTGCTCGCCGAGATATCGCATCTCGTGCCTACGTATCCGCAATCTGAAAAGAAAGAGGAATCAGAGCATCCGTAGTTCACGGTAACGACCACGGAAAGGAAACGGTTTCGATCGCATGGGTGCGAGAGAACAAAAGGGAAAGACACACAGAAAGTCTACGGGGAAACTCGGCCCTACAAGTCAGCATGCAATGATGGTCCTAAGATCAGGATCAATGGAAGTATTCCTAATGTTGTGAGGTATGAGAACTCTATCCTAAAAAAGGAGAAGAAGAACAAAAGAAACAACTTACTTCCAAGATGGAAGTTAAGTTGATCTTAAAGAGGGATGAAGAAAAGTTAAACAAGCAAAGAAACATTTAATCATGAACTAAACAGAAATTAATCAAGAATTAATCCAATAACAGGCAATTAAGATCATGGTCAAAAATAACCAATCCAGAATTAAAATGCTAATAAAAGCAAGAAGATTAAAATCTAACAAGAAGAGTTAATCTAAAATTAATTCTAAATCTAAAATTAAACCTGAAGTTAATTCTAGTTAATTCCTAGACTAATTCTAAAGTTATAAACAAATTAAAAGAAAATTAGTTCTAAAACTAATTCTAGAATTAAAAACTAATATTAAAAACTAATTTCTAAAATTAATATCCTAAGTTTCTAATAAAAAAATCTAATATTAATCTAATACTAAAAACATTAACCTCTAATTAAAACCTAATTCAATTGATTAAAACAAAATAGAAAACAATTAAAAACAAAGAACTAAAAGCAAGGGTGCACAAATGATTTGGGCTGGTGTGAATAAGAACAGGCGTACGGGCTTAAGCAAGGCCCAATGGTTTCTATGTTCAGCCAGGGGGTTTTCAGAGAAGATCCGGGTGTGTGAAAATAATACAGGCACATGAATTTTAGCGTCAAGCCCAATGGCCTTTATTGTGAATCCGGGGGTGCAAGAAGTGAAAACCAGGGTGGTGGAAAGGGATACACGCGCATGGGCTTTGAGTTAGCGGCCCAAGAATCTCCCAATATACAGCGAAAGGGGGTGTTCTATTGAATTGGGGTTATGAGCAAAAGAAAAACAAATGGGCCTTGCATGTAACCCGGTCCGGTATTAAAGTGGATGGTTCTCTTTTAACACAAACCCTAAGTTCCTTCACTTCATCTTCTACTTCTCCTCATTGCGCCGTTACTATACCACAGCCAGGAACAAAACTTCGTCGGAAAACAACTTCCACCTCCATCGTAACTCACTCGCCGGTGCTTCTCTTCAACATCTTATGATCTTCACACCGCCATTTCCTCTTCAACACCTTCCCTTCCGTTCATGCGTCCTCCAACCTTACCTTCATCTCACCGTCCACCATTCTCCATCCTCAAACTCTCCTTCCTCTCGCTCCTCATCACGCCGCGACACAACACCACACGCCGGAGATGGAAAAGAAAACCTCACAACATCAACACGACTTGCGTCTCTCAGAACTTCTCTCACCGCATCAAAAGTGAACAAACCTCTCCGCCGCGCCGTGACGTCTCCGACGGCAGCGGAGTTCTTACATTAAAGGCCAGAAATCTCTCAAGTTCTCCAACTTCAACAACACCTCACTCAAAACGTCGCACACAAAAACGGCCGCAATCAACAGATAGAACACAAGCTACGAATCGCTAATCGAAAACAAATCGCGCAAACAGCTAATCACACATCAAAGCTGAGAGGAACTCAACGTACCTATCGGAGTCGCTCCGATGGCGCTTCGACGACGACGAAGGAGTGAACTCAACGAATCTGATTCAGGTATATGCGTATTTGCTCAATTCCATCACGCACCTTCTCCGATCTGCTTCTTCCTCTTCTTCTGTGAGATTCTGAGTTTAGAGTTGAAATTCTTGCGCGAATGAAATTTGTGCTCTTCTCTGAGATGTTGCTGTGGTTGAATACATGTGCGATGAAATTAACATTACGATTCGAATTATTTCTGAATTATTGTTGATTTTTGAGACGCTGATTTTCTGTAGGTGTTGATGAAGGTAATGAGAATTGAAGGTTTGTTCGTGTGGTTTTTCTGCAAATTATTGATGAATTGATTCGAGAGGTTTCATAAACTGGAAATGGTCATGAAGGAATGTCGAAGGTGAATCAGAGCAGAGAGATTAAAGGTGAAGGCTAGGTGATGATGAATTTATTACAGAGGATTGAAGAAGATGAATTGAAGAGGAGAAGGAGAATTCAGAGAATGAAGAATTGGAACTTCCATCTTAGAGAGAGAGCTCAAGAGGTGAATTTATAGAGAAAATTGGAATGATCCAGAAGAAAAAGTTTGTTATCAAATTCTGTTAGAGTTATTGGGATTTGTGAAATTCTGTTGAAGTTAGTTTTGGTTAGGATTTTTCTGATATGGATTTTGTTGGAGCTGTTATGTATTGAATTTCTTATCAATTTCCGGTGATTTTCTGTTATGGAGTATTCCCCGTTATCGTATTGCTTTTATTCTCTTCGGTTAAGAACCTTGTTGCTGCATTTAAATTTACTGCTATGATTTTCTTTTTCTGCACTATGGATTTTTTTAATGCTGCTGTGTAATCTTCCTGATGCGATTTTCTCCGGCCGGTTCACTTCGAATAGCGCACCAGCAAAGAAAGACAACGTAAACCTCATCAGGCCAGGAGTTAGAATACCAGCATTAACTTTTGGGTGCAGAGACGTGCTGGTCATGAGTCGGACAAGTACTAGATCCAAGTAATGAAGAAAATGTTGAGAAGGCAAAAAGGCTCTGGTGCATACCAAGTGTACATCAAAATAATCCCAACCAAACAGACAACGTATGCAGTCGTTGCACTCACATCACATGAATTTGGCAACGTGCTACGTATTTTTCAGAAGCACAACAATCATTCATCCAGGTGATGAAGCTGATTATGCTTATTAGTTGAATTAGGAGAACAACCCCGGCACCACAATGCGCTACCTCTCCATAAATTTGAATAAAGCCAGGAGGTAGAAAAAAAATAGTATGACAGTCATGACAACCCGGAAAGGAATCCTGACTAGCCACCATCTAGAGTGTCATCTACCTTCCTTTAGTTAATAAAGCAACCCAAGCTCACACAAACGCCTTCAGTGCCGAAACAGTCCTTTCCACCATTGCATCCTATTAGTCTCTCCATCATCAATACCAGCGCAAACACCATTGTGCATATCAATTGCTTTTTGTAGTGCTCCAAACTGTAATGTCAACACAACTTGGCAGATTGGATGGTTATAATTTTGAATGAACATGAATGACATTGGATGGAAATTCAGTGAAATTGGCATTATGTCATTGGATGAACATGAGCCTTTGGATCTTGATGAATTTTGATGAATAAATATAAAATGAGTAACCTTGAATGATGCTATGACTAGAAAGTGTATATCACTCTTTGTGGCTTGAAAATATACCAGGGTTGAGGACATATCTTCTCTCAATGCTTTGTACCACTTGTCCTCCTCTTGAATACAAATCACCGATGACAAGAAAATTCCTTTGATCTCACACCTAGGAAAGCCTGGCCCAACGCCTCTGATGAATCCTCTAAAATAAGAAACCCCCTCTTGATGTACACTGATAATCTTCTGAATACGGAAAGCTCAAACCAAATGAAGATGCCTTGATCACACGTCTTAGGAACCCAATGCAAATGAGGGAATGAGTTACGACCTAATGGATATGCAGATGGATGCGAAACAAAAGCCAGAAAAAAAAAAAAAAAATAGGGCAAATTTTGGGGTACTACACCATGCGGTACCGACTTCCAATATTTCTCATCACTAGTTCACTCAAGAACTCTGCTGGAATCATCGCTCGTTACTGAGGATCACTCAAGTAACACCCCGTCGGGCCTACGATGTTCCCCGTCGCTTTAGGTCCTCTTGGTATAAGGCGCACGACGTTTATGGATTGCTTTAGGTCCTCTGGGTATAAGGCGCACAATCCGATCGCTTACCCCCCACATGGGCACACGATCGTCTATAACCATCGCTTTAGGTCCTCTTATTTTTAAGGCACACGATATATCAAATCGCTTTAAGTCCCCTTATTTTTAAGGCACACGATAGCAGATTCCCTCTGGAATCAATCCGTTACTCAAGACGTCACAACAATGCATATCATGATGCTTGGCATACAATGACTCATGACATTTAATATGCACACATATACATATCCATAATCATGCATATATCAACAATTACCATACATCGCATTTTCTTGCCGTAAGGCCACCAACCATCATCACAATATGTATTTCATGCAATTTCATCACCCAACAGAACACAAGTCATACAATATCTACAATAACAGCATATTGCACTTACACGCCAAATTCACACACTTAAACGGCAAAAGTCGACAACAAAACAACATATTTTCTAATTCCCGACATAATTTAATCGGCCAATAATTCTCAAAACCATCATCATAATAAAGTACCTTTTTTAATCTTTCTAACGCATCAAACCACGCCTCAAACCGAACCATAGATAAAAAAAAAGTGCAAGTACAAAGCCGATCGCTTACGATCCAGGCAACATTGAAACACACAAAACTAAGCTCAAAAAATAATCTGATTCCTATTGCAGAACCTAGCCAATTTCTTGTCTATTTCAGCTCTACATAAAATTATATCAATAACATGCTTGCTATCCAGATCCTTTTTATCTCCTCCGTTGAAAACGATATTATTTCTAATAGACCAAATATAATAAACTGTCTCAGCAAGAGCAATCTTGAGAAGTTTTTTCCAGCTACCTTTCTCGCGGGTGTAGCTAATTCACCATATCATTTCTGAGTTCTAACCCTTTACCTGGTGTTGAATATCAAGGCGACCCAACACCTGTTCCCACACAGATTTAGTATCGGGGCAATCAAAAAATAAATGGTCACAAGTTTCTTGTGAATTACAAAAAGTACACACACCATCAGATTCCATGCAAAATTTAATCAGTCTATCTTTTGTATATAACCGTTTATTGCACACCATTCATAGGGTGAAGACGGCTCGAGGTCTCGCAATGTTATTATAGAATAATTTTCTCCAGGGAACCTTGTTCTTGGCACCTCTAAGCAAACCATACATTTTCTTATTGACATATTTATCATCTTCAATAAAATGTTACCACGTATCAGAAGAAATCATTTCATCTCTATATTTGAATATACCTTTTATCACCCAAGAGCATTGGCTTCCCGGTATAAAGCTACTAACATCTTCATGTTTCATATAGTAGATATGTACCCATTTGATCCACAGTTTATCCTTCTTCAACCAAATGTTTCACAACATTTTACCTATGGTAGCCTTATTCCAATCAATTAAAGAGATGATGTTACGACCTCCGGCATAGACTGGACTACAAATTTGATCCCAAGATATTGGAGATTTTCTACTGTCACAGTCCTTACCTGTCCAAAGGAATTTCCTACAAATCCCTTCTATGTGGGATATCACCTTCTTAGGGAGGGGGAAAATTTGCATCCAATAGTTAGATACAGCAAACATAAAACTTTTTATGAGTTTAAGTCTACCCGCGTAAGACAACAATCGAGAGCTCCAATGGTGAACTCCCTTTAAAATTTTCTCAGTTAGAGGTTGGCAATTAGTAATAGTATGTTTTTTGCAATGTAAAGGCACACCAAGGTATTTAACAGGCAGTGAACTTATTTCAAAACCTGTTTCTAGTTGAATCAGCTGTTGGGTTTCCTTGCTCACACCTCCTAAGTACATTTTACTCTTGGGCTGACTTATCTTCATACCTGTAGCCTTGGTGAATTCTTTAAATTTGTCCATGACAAGTCTAATTGATTCATGGTCACCTCTAGAAAAAGTCAGGATATCATCTGCAAAACAAAGATTAATAATCTTTAGTTTTTAGCATTTAGGGTGAAAATTGAAATCGGGATTTCTGTGAAGTTCTTGTAGCATTCTATGCAAGTATTCCATAATGAGAACAAACAGTAGGGGGAGATAGGGTCCTCCTGTCTCAATCCTCTCCTAGCTTTCAAAATACTTGAAGGGACTCCATTAACAGAGAATCTATAAGAAACTGTCGTAACACACAGCATAATCCAATCCGTAAATTTTTTAGGGAAACCCAATTCTGCCATGATCTGAGCTAGCACATGCCATTCGACTGTGTCGTATGCTTTCTGCAAATCCATTTGTATCATACACCGAGGCGTGATATACTTCCTGTTGTACCCCCTCACCAATTCCTGTGCAATCATAATATTGTCGTGGATGGTTCTCCCCGGAACAAACGCTGACTGAGAATCGTCAACAACATAGCCTATAACTTTTCCAAGTCTCGCAGTGAGAATTTTTGAAATCATTTTGTAAATGATACTGCAGCAAGCAATAGGTGTGACACCCCCTTCTATACCCCCAGGCTATTAAAGCGATAACTAAAATACAAAATTTCATCAGAGTATAATTAAACATACACGGCATAGACCGAGGGGTCACATCAATTTGAAACAAACACACAACACCTGCTCATACAGATATGCAACCATTCAGGTAGTATTATACCCACAATTCAGAAACAGAATATAAGCGGAAAATCCGTAACTGAATATCAACATATATATATATATATATCTCATGAAAGTTTGTTTGTCATATACAACATCATACATGTACAATCCAAAAGATACATATACATAATACAAAATAATCACAAACGGCCACCCTAACTACCCGGTGTCACATATCAGAGCCGACCGACAAAAGAATGAAGACGCAAAGCTTCACAAAAAGACCTCCAGCAACTCTAATCTGCAATGCCTCATAGAGCACTATAAAACAGCAGAAGGGTGAGAAAAATAATCATATTACAGTTGCATATAATTATATATTAACACAGAAATACACAGGTAAAACATTCTCACCACAAATGCACCACAATCAAATTCAACACAACACAGTACAATTCTTAAGTATCAAATACCACTACAACTCAATCATACACAATACACTCATCATCAATACAATTACACATATTCCATCTCATCAATCACATTCACAATTCCATGCACAATTAATCCATGATTTATGCAAATGCACAGAGACCGACACAACGACTCTATGCACATGCCATGCGGTACCGACTTCCAATATTTCTCATCACTAGTTCAATCAGGAACTCTGCTGGAATCATCGCTCGTTACTGAGGATCACTCAAGTAACACCCCGTCGGGCCTACGATGTTCCCCGTCGCTTTAGGTCCTCTTGGTATAAGGCGCACGACGTTTATGGATTGCTTTAGGTCCTCTCGGTATAAGGCGCACAATCCGATCGCTCACACCCCACATGGGCACACGATCATCTATAAACATCGCTTTAGGTCCTCTTATTTTTAAGGCGCACGATATATCAAATCGCTTTAGGTCCTCTTATTTTTAAGGCGCACGATGTTATAGCAGATTCCCTCTTGAATCAATCTTTTACTCAGGACGTCACAACAATGCATATCATGATGCTTGGCATACGATGACTCATGACATTTAATATGCACACATATACACATCCATAATCATGCATATATCAACAATTACCATACATCGCATTTTCTTGCCGTAAGGCCACCAACCATCATCACAATATGTATTTCATGCAATTTCATCACCCAACAGTACACAAGTCATACAATATCTACACCAACAGCATATTGCACTTACACACCAAGTTCACACACTTAAATGGCAAAAGTCGACAACAAAACAACACATTTTCTAATTCCCGACATAACTTAATCGGCCAATAATTCTCAAAACCATCATCATAATAAAGTACCTTTTTTAATCTTTCTAACTCATCAAACCACGCCTCAAACCGAACCATAGATCAAAAAACAGTGCAAGTACAAAGTCGATCGCTTACGATCCAGGAAACATTGAAACACACAAAACTAAGCTCAAAAAACAATCTGATTCCTATTGCAGAACCTAGCCAATTTCTTGTCTATTTCAGCTATACATAAAATTATATCAATAACATGCTTGCTATCCAGATCCTTTTTATCTCCTCCGTTGAAAACGATATTATTTCTAATAGACCAAATATAATAAACTGTCTCAGCAAGAGCAATCTTGAGAAGTTTTTTCCTGCTACCTTTCTCGCGGGTGTAGCTAATGCACCATATCATTTCTGAGTTCCACCCCTTTACCTGGTATTGAATATCAAGGCGACCCTACACCTGTTCCCACACAGATTTAGTATTGGCGCAGTCAAAAAATAAATGGTCAAAAGTTTCTTGTGAATTACAAAATGTACACACACCATCAGATTCCATGCCAAATTTAATCAGTCTATCTTTTGTATATAACCGTTTATTGCACACCATCCATAGGGTGAAGACGGCTCGAGGTCTCAGAATGTTATTATAGAATAATTTTCTCCAGGGAACCTTGTTCTTGGCCCCTCTAAGCAAACCATACATTTTCTTATTGACATATTTATCATCTTCGATAAAATGTTTCCACATATCAGAATAAATCATTTCATCTCTATATTTGAATATAGCTTTTATCACCCAAGAGCATTGGTTTCCCGGTATAAAGCTACTAACATCTTCATGTTTCATATAGTAGATATGCACCCATTTGAACCACAGTTTATCCTTCTTCAACCAAATGTTTCACAACATTTTACCTATGGTAGCCTTATTCCAATCAATTAAAGAGATGATGTTGCGACCTCCGGCACAGACTGGACTACAAATTTGATCCCAAGATTTTGGAGATTTCCTACTATCACAGTCCTTACCTGTCCAAAGGAATTTCCTACAAATCCCTTCTATGTGGGATATCAACTTCTTAGGGAGGCGGAAATTTTGCATCCAATAGTTAGATACAGCAAACATAAAACTTTTTATGAGTTGAAGTCTACCCGCGTAAGACAATAATCGAGAGCTCCAATAGTGAACTCTCTTTAGAATTTTCTCAGTTAGAGGTTGGCAATTAGTAATAGTAAGTTTTTTGCAATGTAAAGGCACACCAAGGTATTTAACAGGAAGTGAACTTATTTCAAAACCAGTTTCTAGTTGAATCAGCTGCTGGGTTTCCTTGCTCACACCTCCTAAGTACATTTTACTCTTGGGCTGGCTTATCTTCATACCTGTAGCCTTGGTGAATTCTTTAATTTTGTCCATGACAAGTCTAATTAATTCATGGTCACCTCTAGCAAAAATCAGGATATCATCTGCAAAACAAAGATTAATAATATTTGGTTTTTAGCATTTAGGATGAAAATTGAAATTGGGATTTCTGTGAAGTTCTTGTAGCATTCTATGCAAGTATTCCATAATGAGAACAAACAGTAGGGGGGATAGGGTCCCCCTGTCTCAATCCTCTCCTAGCTTTCAAAATACTTGAAGGGACTCCATTAACAGAGAATCTATAAGAAACTGTCGTAACACACAGCATAATCCAATCCGTAAATTTTTTAGGGAAACCCAATTCTGCCATGATCTGAGCTTGCACATGCCATTCGACTGTGTCGTATGCTTTCTGCAAATCCATTTGTATCATACACCGAGGCGAGATATACTTCCTGTTGTACCCCCTCACCAATTCCTGTGCAATCATAATATTGTCGTGGATGGTTCTCCCCGGAACAAACGCTGATTGAGAATCGTCCACAACATAGCCTATAACTTTTCCAAGTCTCGCAGTGAGAATTTTTTAAATCATTTTGTAAATGATACTGCAGCAAGCAATAGGTATGACACCCCTTTCTATACCCCCAGGCTATTAAAGCGATAAATAAAATACAAAATTTCATCAGAGTATAATTAAACATACACGGCATAGACCGAGGGGTCACATCAATTTGAAACAAACACACAACACCTGCTCATACAGATATGCAACCATTCAGGTAGTATTATACCCACAATTCAGAAACAGAATATAAGCGGAAAATTCGTAACTGAATATCAACATATATATATATATATCTCATGAAAGTTTGTTTGTCATATACAACATCATACATGTACAATCCAAAAGATACATATACATAATACAAAATAATCACAAACGGGCACCCTAACTACCCGGTGTCACATATCAGAGCCGACCGACAAAAGAATGAAGACGCAAAGCTTCACAAAAAGACCTCCAGCAACTCTAATCTGCAATGCCTCATAGAGCATTATAAAACAGCAGAAGGGTGAGAAAAACAATCATATTACAGTTGCATATAATTATATATTAACACAAAAATACACAGGTAAAACATTCTCACCACAAATGCACCACAATCAAATACAACACAACACAGTACAATTCTCAAGTATCAAATACCACTACACCTCAATCATACACAATACACTCATCATCAATACAATTACACATATTCCATCTCATCAATCACATTCACAATTTCATGTGCAATTAATCCATGATTTATTCAAATGCACAGAGACCGACACAACGACTCTATGCACATGCCATGCGGTACTGACTTCCAATATTTCTCATCACTAGTTCACTCAGGAACTCTGCTGGAATCATCGCTCGTTACTGAGGATCACTCAAGTAACACCTTGTCGGGCCTACGATGTTCCCCGTCGCTTTAGGTCCTCTTGGTATAAGGTGCACAACGTTTATGGATTGCTTTAGGTCCTCTCGGTATAAGGCGCACAATCCGATCGCTCCACCCCACATCGGCACACGATCGTCTATAACCATCGCTTTAGGTCCTCTTAATTTTAAGGCGCACGATATATCAAATCGCTTTAGGTCCTCTTATTTTTAAGGCACACGATGTTATAGCAGATTCCCTCTAGAATCATTCCGTCACTCAGGACGTCACAACAATGCATATCATGATGCTTGGCATACAATGACTCGTGACATTTAATATGCACACATATACACATCCATAATCATGCATATATCAACAATTACCATACATCGCATTTTCTTGCCGTAAGGCCACCAACCATCATCACAATATGTATTTCATGCAATTTCATCACCCAACAGTACACAAGTCATACAATATCTACACCAACAGCATATTGCACTTACACACCAAGTTCACACACTTAAACGGCAAAAGTCGACAACAAAACAACACATTTTCTAATTCCCGACACAATTTAATCGGCCAATAATTCTCAAAACCATCATCATAATAAAGTACCTTTTTTAATCTTTCTAACGCATCAAACCACGCCTCAAACCGAACCATAGATCAAAAAACAGTGCAAGTACAAAGTCGATCGCTTACGATCCAGGCAACATTGAAACACACAAAACTAAGCTCAAAAAACAATCTGATTCCTATTGCAGAACCTAGCCAATTTCTTGTCTATTTCAGCTCTACATAAAATTATATCAATAACATGCTTGCTATCCAGATCCTTTTTATCTCCTCCGTTGAAAACGATATTATTTCTAATAGACCAAATATAATAAACTGTCTCAGCAAGAGCAATCTTGAGAAGTTTTTTCCTGCTACCTTTCTCGCGGGTGTAGCTAATGCACCATATCATTTCTGAGTTCCACCCCTTTACCTGGTATTGAATATCAAGGCGACCCTACACCTGTTCCCACACAGATTTAGTATCGGCGCAGTCAAAAAATAAATGGTCACAAGTTTCTTGTGAATTACAAAATGTACACACACCATCAGATTCCATGCCAAATTTAATCAGTCTATCTTTTGTATATAACCGTTTATTGCACACCATCCATAGGGTGAAGACGGCTCGAGGTCTCGGAATGTTATTATAGAATAATTTTCTCCAGGGAACCTTGTTCTTGGCCCCTCTAAGCAAACCATACATTTTCTTATTGACATATTTATCATCTTCGATAAAATGTTTCCACGTATCAGAATAAATCATTTCATCTCTATATTTGAATATAGCTTTTATCACCCAAGAGCATTGGTTTCCCGGTATAAAGCTACTAACATCTTCATGTTTCATATAGTAGATATGCACCCATTTGAACCACAGTTTATCCTTCTTCAACCAAATGTTTCACAACATTTTACCTATGGTAGCCTTATTCCAATCAATTAAAGAGATGATGTTGCGACCTCCGGCACAGACTGGACTACAAATTTGATCCCAAGATATTGGAGATTTCCTACTATCACAGTCCTTACCTGTCCAAAGGAATTTCCTACAAATCCCTTCTATGTGGGATATCAACTTCTTAGGGAGGGGGAAATTTTGCATCCAATAGTTAGATACAGCAAACATAAAACTTTTTATGAGTTGAAGTCTACCCGCGTAAGACAACAATCGAGAGCTCCAATGGTGAACTCTCTTTAGAATTTTCTCAGTCAGAGGTTGGCAATTAGTAATAGTAAGTTTTTTGCAATGTAAAGGCACACCAAGGTATTTAACAGGAAGTGAACTTATTTCAAAACCAGTTTCTAGTTGAATCAGCTGCTGGGTTTCCTTGCTCACACCTCCTAAGTACATTTTACTCTTGGGCTGGCTTATCTTCATACCTGTAGCCTTGGTGAATTCTTTAATGTTGTCCATGACAAGTCTAATTAATTCATGGTCACCTCTAGCAAAAATCAGGATATCATCTGCAAAACAAAGATTAATAATATTTGGTTTTTAGCATTTAGGATGAAAATTGAAATCGGGATTTCTGTGAAGTTCTTGTAGCATTCTATGCAAGTATTCCATAATGAGAACAAACAGTAGGGGGGATAGGGCCCCCTGTCTCAATCCTCTCCTAGCTTTCAAAATACTTGAAGGGACTCCATTAACAGAGAATCTATAAGAAACTGTCGTAACACACAGCATAATCCAATCCGTAAATTTTTTAGGGAAACCCAATTCTGCCATGATCTGAGCTAGCACATGCCATTCGACTGTGTCGTATGCTTTCTGCAAATCCATTTGTATCATACACCGAGGCGAGATATACTTCCTGTTGTACCCCTCACCAATTCCTGTGCAATCATAATATTGTCGTGGATGGTTCTCCCCGGAACAAACGCTGACTGAGAATCGTCCACAACATAGCCTATAACTTTTCCAAGTCTCGCAGTGAGAATTTTTTAAATCATTTTGTAAATGATACTGCAGCAAGCAATAGGTATGACACCCCTTTCTATACCCCCAGGCTATTAAAGCGATAAATAAAATACAAAATTTCATCAGAGTATAATTAAACATACACGGCATAGACCGAGGGGTCACATCAATTTGAAACAAACACACAACACCTGCTCATACAGATATGCAACCATTCAGGTAGTATTATACCCACAATTCAGAAACAGAATATAAGCGGAAAATCCGTAACTGAATATCAACATATATATATATATATATATATATCTCATGAAAGTTTGTTTGTCATATACAACATCATACATGTACAATCCAAAAGATACATATACATAATACAAAATAATCACAAACGGGCACCCTAACTACCCGGTGTCACATATCAGAGCCGACCGACAAAAGAATGAAGACGCAAAGCTTCACAAAAAGACCTCCAGCAACTCTAATCTGCAATGCCTCATAGAGCATTATAAAACAGCAGAAGGGTGAGAAAAACAATCATATTACAGTTGCATATAATTATATATTAACACAGAAATACACAGGTAAAACATTCTCACCACAAATGCACCACAATCAAATACAACACAACACAGTACAATTCTCAAGTATCAAATACCACTACACCTCAATCATACACAATACACTCATCATCAATACAATTACACATATTCCATCTCATCAATCACATTCACAATTCCATGTGCAATTAATCCATGATTTATTCAAATGCACAGAGACCGACACAACGACTCTATGCACATGCCATGCAGTACTGACTTCCAATATTTCTCATCACTAGTTCACTCAGGAACTCTGCTGGAATCATCGCTCGTTACTGAGAATCACTCAAGTAACACCTCGTCGGGCCTACGATGTTCCCCGTCGCTTTAGGTCCTCTTGGTATAAGGTGCACAACGTTTATGGATTGCTTTAGGTCCTCTCGGTATAAGGCGCACAATCCGATCGCTCCACCCCACATCGGCACACGATCGTCTATAACCATCGCTTTAGGTCCTCTTATTTTTAAGGCGCACGATATATCAAATCGCTTTAGGTCCTCTTATTTTTAAGGCACACGATGTTATAGCAGATTCCCTCTAGAATCATTCCGTCACTCAGGACGTCACAACAATGCATATCATGATGCTTGGCATACAATGACTCGTGACATTTAATATGCACACATATACACATCCATAATCATGCATATATCAACAATTACCATACATCGCATTTTCTTGCCGTAAGGCCACCAACCATCATCACAATATGTATTTCATGCAATTTCATCACCCAACAGTACACAAGTCATACAATATCTACACCAACAGCATATTGCACTTACACACCAAGTTCACACACTTAAACGACAAAAGTCGACAACAAAACAACACATTTTCTAATTCCCGACACAATTTAATCGGCCAATAATTCTCAAAACCATCATCATAATAAAGTACCTTTTTTAATCTTTCTAACGCATCAAACCACGCCTCAAACCGAACCATAGATCAAAAAACAGTTCAAGTACAAAGTCGATCGCTTACGATCCAGGCAACATTGAAACACACAAAACTAAGCTCAAAAAACAATCTGATTCCTATTGCAGAACCTAGCCAATTTCTTGTCTATTTCAGCTCTACATAAAATTATATCAATAACATGCTTGCTATCCAGATCCTTTTTATCTCCTCCGTTGAAAACGATATTATTTCTAATAGACCAAATATAATAAACTGTCTCAGCAAGAGCAATCTTGAGAAGTTTTTTCCTGCTACCTTTCTCGCGGGTGTAGCTAATGCACCATATCATTTCTGAGTTCCACCCCTTTACCTGGTATTGAATATCAAGGCGACCCTACACCTGTTCCCACACAGATTTAGTATCGGCGCAGTCAAAAAATAAATGGTCACAAGTTTCTTGTGAATTACAAAATGTACACACACCATCAGATTCCATGCCAAATTTAATCAGTCTATCTTTTGTATATAACCGTTTATTGCACACCCTCCATAGGGTGAAGACGGCTCGAGGTCTCGGAATGTTATTATAGAATAATTTTCTCCAGGGAACCTTGTTCTTGGCCCCTCTAAGCAAACCATACATTTTCTTATTGACATATTTATCATCTTCGATAAAATGTTTCCACGTATCAGAATAAATCATTTCATCTCTATATTTGAATATAGCTTTTATCACCCAAGAGCATTGGTTTCCCGGTATAAAGCTACCAACATCTTCATGTTTCATATAGTAGATATGCACCCATTTGAACCACAGTTTATCCTTCTTCAACCAAATGTTTCACAACATTTTACCTATGGTAGCCTTATTCCAATCAATTAAAGAGATGATGTTGCGACCTCCGGCACAGACTGGACTACAAATTTGATCCCAAGATATTGGAGATTTCCTACTATCACAGTCCTTACCTGTCCAAAGGAATTTCCTACAAATCCCTTCTATGTGGGATATCAACTTCTTAGGGAGGGGGAAATTTTGCATCCAATAGTTAGATACAGCAAACATAAAACTTTTTATGAGTTGAAGTCTACCCGCGTAAGACAACAATCGAGAGCTCCAATGGTGAACTCTCTTTAGAATTTTCTCAGTCAGAGGTTGGCTAATAGTAAGTTTTTTGCAATGTAAAGGCACACCAAGGTATTTAACAGGAAGTGAACTTATTTCAAAACCAGTTTCTAGTTGAATCAGCTGCTGGGTTTCCTTGCTCACACCTCCTAAGTACATTTTACTCTTGGGCTGGCTTATCTTCATACCTGTAGCCTTGGTGAATTCTTTAATTTTGTCCATGACAAGTCTAATTGATTCATGGTCACCTCTAGCAAAAATCAGGATATCATCTGCAAAACAAAGATTAATAATATTTGGTTTTTAGCATTTAGGATGAAAATTGAAATCGGGATTTCTGTGAAGTTCTTGTAGCATTCTATGCAAGTATTCCATAATGAGAACAAACAGTAGGGGGGATAGGGTCCCCCTGTCTCAATCCTCTCCTAGCTTTCAAAATACTTGAAGGTACTCCATTAACAGAGAATCTATAAGAAACTGTCGTAACACACAGCATAATCCAATCCGTAAATTTTTTAGGGAAACCCAATTCTGCCATGATCTGAGCTAGCACATGCCATTCGACTGTGTCGTATGCTTTCTGCAAATCCATTTGTATCATACACCGAGGCGAGATATACTTCCTGTTGTACCCCCTCACCAATTCCTGTGCAATCATAATATTGTCGTGGATGGTTCTCCCCGGAACAAACGCTGACTGAGAATCGTCCACAACATAGCCTATAACTTTTCCAAGTCTCGCAGTGAGAATTTTTTAAATCGTTTTGTAAATGATACTGCAGCAAGCAATAGGTATGACACCCCTTTCTATACCCCCAGGCTATTAAAGCGATAAATAAAATACAAAATTTCATCAGAGTATGATTAAACATACACGGCATAGACCGAGGGGTCACATCAATTTGAAACAAACACACAACACCTGCTCATACAGATATGCAACCATTCAGGTAGTATTATACCCACAATTCAGAAACAGAATATAAGCGGAAAATCCGTAACTGAATATCAACATATATATATATATATATATATATCTCATGAAAGTTTGTTTGTCATATACAACATCATACATGTACAATCCAAAAGATACATATACATAATACAAAATAATCACAAACGGGCACCCTAACTACCCGGTGTCACATATCAGAGCCGACCGACAAAAGAATGAAGACGCAAAACTTCACAAAAAGACCTCCAGCAACTCTAATCTGCAATGCCTCATAGAGCATTATAAAACAGCAGAAGGGTGAGAAAAACAATCATATTACAGTTGCATATAATTATATATTAACACAGAAATACACAGGTAAAACATTCTCACCACAAATGTACCACAATCAAATACAACACAACACAGTACAATTCTCAAGTATCAAATACCACTACACCTCAATCATACACAATACACTCATCATCAATACAATTACACATATTCCATCTCATCAATCACATTCACAATTCCATGTGCAATTAATCCATGATTTATTCAAATGCACAGAGACCGACACAACGACTCTATGCACATGCCATGCGGTACTGACTTCCAATATTTCTCATCACTAGTTCACTCAGGAACTCTGCTGGAATCATCGCTCGTTACTGAGGATCACTCAAGTAACACCTCGTCGGGCCTACGATGTTCCCCGTCGCTTTAGGTCCTCTTGGTATAAGGTGCACAACGTTTATGGATTGCTTTAGGTCCTCTCGGTATAAGGCGCACAATCCGATCGCTCCACCCCACATCGGCACACGATCGTCTATAACCATCGCTTTAGGTCCTCTTATTTTTAAGGCGCACGATATATCAAATCGCTTTAGGTCCTCTTATTTTTAAGGCACACGATGTTATAGCAGATTCCCTCTAGAATCATTCCGTCACTCAGGACGTCACAACAATGCATATCATGATGCTTGGCATACAATGACTCGTGACATTTAATATGCACACATATACACATCCATAATCATGCATATATCAACAATTACCATACATCGCATTTTCTTGCTGTAAGGCCACCAACCATCATCACAATATGTATTTCATGCAATTTCATCACCCAACAGTACACAAGTCATACAATATCTACACCAACAGCATATTGCACTTACACACCAAGTTCACACACTTAAACGGCAAAAGTCGACAACAAAACAACACATTTTCTAATTCCCGACACAATTTAATCGGCCAATAATTCTCAAAACCATCATCATAATAAAGTACCTTTTTTAATCTTTCTAACGCATCAAACCACGCCTCAAACCGAACCATAGATCAAAAGTTACAAAGAAAACAAATTGGAAAAAGCTGTCCTGTTCGCAGTGCGAAGCTCCTAGCGAGTCCTTCGCTTCTTCATTCGCAGTGCGAATGTCCCAGCGAACAGTGGCAGAAGCAAAATAGCCTAGAAAATTCCCAACGTTCGCAGTGCGAACCATCCAGCGAATGCTCGCTACCCCATTTGCAATGCGAATCCTCCAGCGAACAGTGGCAGAATGAAAAATAATACAACGTTCGCAGTGCGAACATCACGCGAACGCTCGCCACTCCATTCGCTGGCCATTCGCAGTGCGAACCTGCGATTTCAGCAAAACCCAGCAGCGCACCAGATCATCCAAAAATGATATTTTCTCAACCAAAACATTTCCAAACAAACATATGACAATCAAAACATAACTCAATCATGATAACAAGTATTCTACTACGTTTACACAGATTTTCGACCGTGAAAACATCGATTTCTCATCATATTTCTCATTTCAACCTAGAATCCAAACTAGAGAAAGACAATAGCATATGCAAACACATACATACATAATCATACACAAGCATAAGATAATTGAGTTTCACACCCTTACCCGATTTAATCGTGTTCTAGAAAGTCGGTTGATTGATTTCTAAATTTTCTCAAAATTCTCTCTTTTTCTTCTCTTCTCCTCTTCTTTTCTTCTTCTCTTCTTTTTCTTACTATTTTTCTCTCTTTCTATTTTCTATTATATTCTAACTTAACAAAATAAATCAAAATGGCCAAAATACCCCACACTCAAATATCTCGCAAATGTTCCCAAAACGCGATAAAATATATTCACGACGAAAAATAACATATTTTCACATAAAAGTCAGAAATAAAATAATATAATAATAAAATAATAAAAAACGACTCAATTAAATAAAAATTGACAAAACTGGGGAGTTACAACTCTCCCCCACTTAGAAATTTTTGTCCTCGAAAATATACCTGAGACGAACAACTCTGGATACGACTCCCGCATCCGACTCTCCAACTCCTAAGTCAAATTGCCCTCAGCAGCGCCTCCCCACGCCACTTTCACAAGTGCAATATCCTTGCCTCTCAATCGTTTCACCTAGCGATCCAAAACCCTAACTGGTAATGCCTCCACCGTAAGGTTCTCCCTTACCTCAACCTCGTCCATCGGAATCACATGTGACGGATCCGGAACATACTTTCGAAGCTGTGAAACATGGAACACATCATGCAAATTCAACAAACTCGGCGGCAACGCCACCCTATAAGCCACCGCACCCACTCTCGCAGATATCTGGTAAAGACCAATAAATCGAGAAGTAAGTTTCTTCGATTTCAATGCACGACCTACCCCCGTTACCGGGGTAACCCTCAGAAATACATGATCGCCCTCTTGAAACTCAAGATCCTTCCGTCTCCGATCATGATAACTCTTTTGTCTGCTCTGAGAAGCCTTCATTTTCTCACGAATGAACTTCACTTTTTCCGTAGTCTGCTGTACCAACTCCGGTCCAACCACCGTTCTCTCACCAGATTCGTGCCAACACAACGGCGTCCGACATCTTCGTCCATATGATGCTTCAAACGGTGCCATTCCAATACTAGAATGAAAACTATTATTATACGTGAATTCAACCAACGCAAGATAACTATCCCACACACCACCTTGTTCCAAAACACAAGCCCTCAACAAATCTTCCAAAGACTGAATCGTTCTCTCCGTCTGTCCATCCGTCTGCGGATGATAAGCCGAACTCAATCTCAATTTAGAACCCAATGCCTTCTGTAAACTTTCCCAAAATCTCGAGGTAAACCTTGGATCTCGATCTGAAACAATACTTAATGGAACTCCATGCAACTTCACAATCACACTGATATAAATCTCAGCCAACCTCTCCAAAGTAAAACTGATGTCAATCGGAATGAAATGGGCCGATTTAGTCAGCCTATCAACAACCACCCAAATAGCATTATGCCCTCGCTGAGTATTCGGCAACCCTATCACAAAATCCATTGAGATGCTATCCCACTTCCACTCAGGAATATCCAACGGTTGCAACAAACCACTAGGCCTCAGATGTTCCACCTTTGATTTCTGACAAGTCAAACACGCATAAACAAACTGAGCCACATCCCTTTTCAAACCAGACCACCAAAAAATCTTTTTCAAATCTTGGTACATCTTGTTCCCTCCCGGATGTATACTTAAATTACTCCGGTGTCCTTCTTCCAAAATCATCTTTTTCAACTCCACATCATTAGGAATACAAATTCGACCTCGGAACCTGAAAACACCATTAATATCCACTTTAAAATCACTATTCGCCTCTTTTTCTCCAACCAACATCAAATCCACAAATTTCACATCTAGCTTCTGTTTCTCCCTCACCGTCATCAGAAAATCATTAGTAACCTTCAACATACCCAGCCTCACACCATCCGACGACACTTCACATACCAAACTCAAATCTCTAAACGATTCCAAAAGCTCCCACTCCTTAACCATTAAAGCGGACATATGCAAAGATTTCCAGCTCAATGCATCGGCTACCACATTAACTTTACCATGATGGTAATTCAAGCCAAAGTCGTAGTCCTTCAAAAATTCCAACCATCTTCGTTGCCTCATATTTAACTCCTTCTGATCAAACAAATATTTCAAACTTTTATGATCACTAAAGACTTCAAACCTTGCACCAAAAAGATAATGCCTCCAAATCTTCAACACAAAAACCACAGCCGCTAATTCCAAATCATGCGTAGGATAATTCTTTTCATGCACTCTTAACTGCCTCGAAGCATACGCCACGACCTTACCGTCTTGCATTAGCACACCACCTAGACCAATCAAAGACGCATCACAATACACCACAAACGGTTCATTAGGATTCGGTAAAATCAAAATCGGAGCTGTCGTCAATCTTCTCTTCTGCTCATTAAAACTTTCCTCACACCGAATATCCCAAATGAACGCTTGCCCTTTACAAGTCAACTGGGTCAAAGGAAGTGCTAGCTTCGAAAAACCTTCAATGAACCTTCGATAATAACCGGCCAAACCCAAAAAGCTTCGAATTTCAGTAACAGATCTCGGAGCCTCCCATTGTAGAACTTCTTCTAATTTAGATGGGTCCACAGAAATACCATTACCTGAAATCACGTGCCCAAGAAAACTCACCTCCGACAACCAGAATTCACACTTAGACAATTTGGCAAAAAGCTTCTTTTCCTTCAAAACCTGCAAAACAATACGCAAATGCTCCACGTGCTCCTCCCGAGACTTAGAATAAATCAAAATGTCATCAATAAACACAACAACAAATCGATCCAGATGCTCGTGAAAAATACGATTCATGTATTCCATGAACACACCTGGCGCATTAGAAACCCCGAACGGCATCACCGAATATTCATAATGACCGTAACGTGTCCTAAAAGCCGTCTTCTGAATATCTTCCTCTTTCACCCTAATCTGATGATATCCCGACCTCAGGTCAATCTTACTGAATACACACGCACCCACCAACTAATCCATCAAATCATCAATTCTCGGAAGAGGATACTTATTCTTAATCGTCACCTTATTCAACTGGCGATAATCAATACACAACCGCATACTTCTATCTTTCTTTTTCACCAATAAAACTGGAGCACCCCAAGGAGAAACACTTGGCCTCACAAACCTCTTCTCCAACAACTCATTCAATTGCTTCTTCAACTCTACCAACTCAGATGCCGACATACGATAAGGGACCATAGAAATAGGTCTAGTACCAGGAACTAGATCTATAGAAAACTCCACCTCTCTCTCTGGCAGCAAGTCTGAAATATCCTTTGGAAACACTTCTGGAAAATCACACACAACCGGAAACACATCAAGTGAAACTTGACTGTCCACAGTCAAAGATGCAAACAACCCAAACAACTGAGCTTCCTCCGCCAAAAGTCTCTTCAACTCTTTTGTAGATAAGAAACTCGAGTCTTCGTCTTCCTCAAGAGAAGGAAACCTTACTAGCTTATGATAACAATCAATATGAACCCGATTAAATTGCAACCAATTCATTCCCAGAACCACATCTAACCCTTCCAACGACAAACACACTAAATCCATTTCAAAGTATTTACCATAAATGGTCAAAGGACAACTCAAACAAACCAAAGAAGTAGTTAGTGACCCCATTGCTGGAGTATCAATAACCATCTCACCATCCATCACAGACAACACAAGATTCAAACAATTCGCGCACTCAGACGAAATAAACGAATGAGTCGCTCCAGTATCAATAATAGCAACTAAAGGCGTACTATTAATAAAACAAGTACCTCTGATCAGACGATCTGCACTTGAAGTCTGAGTCCCTGCCAAAGAAAATACCTTCCCACTAGTTGGAGCCTGCTTCGATTTCTGACACTTTGTGCTAATATGACCAGGTTCACCACAGTTGAAACACTTCACCACATTCTTCCGTTTACAATCAGCTACGACATGTCCGACACCTCCACAATTAGAACATTTTCTCCCATCTTTCCTGCACTCAAAATGACGATGCCCCAACTCACCACACTTAAAACATCTCGGAGAATTAGAAATACCTCCTCCACCTGACCTTCGATCAAAAGTACCCCTTTGCTTACCTTTATCAGTTGGTGTTACATACGGACCACTACGAAACTATTGCTTCCCTTTTCTGTCACTCACACTCTTGTAGTGAGTAGAACGAGCCTTACTATCCTCTTTATAAATCCTACAACATTCCACCAAATCAGAAAACCTTCTTATCCTCTGATAACCGATTGCTTGCTTAATCTCAGGACGCAGCATGTGAGAGCTTTCTATCGGTATCAAGAACATTTAAATCGGATAAGCGGATCACAAGTTATAGAATTTACAAGAAAAGGGGAGCCTTTGCAAAAGTCCCAGGAGCGCCCGGCGCTCCAACCATTGCCCGGCGGCGTTCCCCTTCGCCTCTGCTTCGCTCGGCGAAGCAGGGACGTAAATACTTCTTCAAAAACTTGAAAGTTACAGGGGCGTTACATGCTGCGCCTCTTGGGCATCGCCCGGCGAAGCAGGGGCGCTTGCCTCGAATCGCCCGGCGCTCTGAACACCGCCCTGCGCTCTGCACCAGAACAACCATGCTCAGCTGCGTTTTCTCTTGTTCCAATTGTTAAAAAATCCATCTTTCTCAACTCAAATCATCCCCAAACAGTACTAACAAGCATCATAAATATTCATATGCATATTATGACTACACTACGCAATTTATATCGAATTTCATCCGTTAGATTTCATTTTCTCTCAAATCTAACCTAAGTTCTAAATCCTTAATTCTAGAACTTAGATTTTTTCTAACTAGAACCCACCTGATAAACGAAGAGCGGGTTGAAGAAGATGATGAAGCGATGAAGAGATGGTGAAGATCCAAGCTCTTCCTTCTTTTCCATTTTCCTCTTTCTCTTCTTTCTCTCTTTCTCCTTCTCTTTTCCTTTTCTTCTTCTTCCTACCTTTTTCTTTTCTTTTCTTATATATATATATATATATATATATATATATATATATATAAACTTATAATATAATATAATCCAACAGGGTAAAATATCTCCAATTGATATTTTGTCGTCTCAACCCAATTGATCAATTATCAGAGTTACCTTAAAATACTCTCTTGAACTAATAAATATCAATCTGTCTTTTTAATAAAATAATTGATCTCTTATGATATCCAATTGAGTACTTAGATAATATGGGGTATTACACTCTCTCCCCCTTAAATTGAAATTCGCCCCCGAATTTCCTCTATTCAACAACAACCACAACTTGTATCATTGTCTTACTTCATACTTAACCTTTACTTCCATTGAACTTTCTGACGTACTCAAATTCCAACTTAACTTCACAGATCAAAATCTTTGTCTTCACAATTTAACGAACTTCACGTCCTTAATCATACTCTTAGTTCAATATTGGTTTAACTTTCAACTTGCTTTTCCTCAATTCATCTGTTGTTCTTACTAAAAGACTTGGTCATATCTTACTTTCGACAAGAAATGCACCATTCTACATTCCTCTACTGAGTCACAACAAGACCGTAGCACCTTATCTTGGTTTAGGATAACAAAGACACAACAAATCCTCATGAGGAAATTCGGTGATTCCTTTCCTTTATACTATTACTAACAACTATCCTTTAGTAAATCCTTTAGCATTCGACCCACTTCATAACTAGTCAAACGACTTCTTTACCAGTTCCATCTGGTCTGATACTAAACATTGTAACCATTACATCTGCTAATTCATCTCTTTCGTATCACACTAAAAGTAACACGCTTAGGACAAGATCTCCTTATTTCCATACTTACAAGTAACAATCACTCTAATCCTGATTAGCCTGACTAGACTCTTTCATCTATCACTTCCACTGCGCAATCTAAATTCTAACAGCGAAACACCACAATCCTTGAGTACTACCAATTAGTTAACCGTCCACTGAAAAATACACTTATCCACTTATATCCTTACTAACCAACGGTATAGGAAACTTACTGACGTCCTATGGTAGAACAATTTCCTCGCCAACACGCAATATCTTAACATTTGTCCAACACTCTCCAGATGATAAAGACACAAGAGTTACACTGCTACAACCATAACATATATAACTCCAAATTCATTCAAAACTCAAACTAATATATCCAAAATAGTTTAACAACCTCTGGTTCTGGTTACCACATTCAAAATCGATTCTTCCTACGGTTTCCGACTTACTCAAGGTTCCGTGTTGATTCTAGATCTCGACCCAAAACGACGTACACCCACACAGAACTTCAATCATACGCAGGTCACCACTTATCAGAAACTTAAACTGTCCAAAGCACCATTGTGAGTTTCTATATTACTCACCAATTCACGTACAACACTCCACATACACACACACTTTCGAAGTCTATACCACCCTTCTCAGTTGAATCAACTCTTCTCATTCGTTCCGTTTCATAAACTATTCCCAGTTACATACTTAACTTCGAAACGTCCAATTCTTACTAGTACTTGGAAAGATAACCTTCAAATTTCCTTTTCTGGGTAAAACACAACTGCACACAACTGGTACCACTCTCACGGAGTCTAACTCCAATACCACGAACTCTCGGAAGATAGAAATTACTAAACTCTGACCAACCGTTCATACCTTACTAACACCATAATTAAAATATTGTAATATTCCTTGCAAGGTCAACACTTCGTGAGTAGTTTTCAACTTCGTCCTTAAAGTTCTTAACAGTAATAATAACAATGCACCTAAGACTTCTCACACTCAACACAATTTCACAAAATTACTTCTCCCAAAAGTTAAATTCCCTCGCCGTCTAAACAAATGACCAATTACGCAACACCTTTTAGAAGTTTCGATTTCAAAACACAAATCCTCTTCCATTTACTTGAAATCCTGTTTTCCATTCACACAACGCTCTCCAGTCGGAGCAACATGAGGTAACAAAACACAGATGATGGTTCCTAAGGGATTTCACAATTTACACACATGTTAATCGATTAACCACACTGTGTTAAATTATTAACACCGCTGCAGAATCAAAACTATTTTCTTCTTCTTTCAAACCCATCCCTACTTAAACCACCAATCCGTCTTGCTCTATCTTGGAATATCATCCTCAACTCGCGGTTCTTTAACTCATACAACAATTCACCAACCATGATTCCACTCAAGCTAATATAGAACAAGTTAAAGCATTCAGACGACACACTCCAACCAAGTGACAAGGCAAAATTCCAAATTCTGACGAGGACACACTACAAAGCTTCAGCGGGATAGTTCCTCTCTGCTTAAACAACTACACTCGCGGGAAGTCAAAATGACGACATTCTAAGGTTTGAGCCACAACTCATACTTGATTCTTCCATAAGAAAAACTCAACACGCAACCATCATACTATACCACAAAAGCGATGGACATCTCATATCAAGCATACCACCTTATTCTCTCACTTGAACTCCTTGGTGAGAAATAAGATAACAACGTTCTTAGTCCAACAAAAGGTAGATTCCAAACATTCCGATTATTCACAAATAAAGAAGTTCCTCTATACTTGAAAATAAATCGGGGCAATGCATCCTCTTGAAGAACCTTTCTATCACTTCGTACCCATTAACTGGGATTTCTTACCCTTTACTATCCATTACACACCACACTTACACCAAATCACTTAATGGAAAATCCACAACTGACAATTCTCATCGACTATTTACAAAACCCTTCTGGTATAAATCGTTCCATAGTTTACTCTTAGTCAGTAATAAGTCCTGATTTGCTTCTCATTGTTTTACCTAAATCTTACTTCTTAAAATACAATACTCACTATTCCACAAAGTACCTCCCTTCACACTTGTCTCAAGAGTAAGAATCCATCACGTACATTGTGACTACGGTGCTACTACTACGCTTGTTCTTAATACCAAGGTGTAACTTCTTCAGTTCAGCTCGTACTATTAGGGTTCACGTGTGTTGTACCCCAAATTTTACCCTCAGATACTTTGATTTTTGTCATATCATGTTTAGGTCATCTGTCTTAGCATTTGCAGTCATGTAGTCCGTCAATCATAATCATACGTTTTTCGTCTAATTTCAATCCTTTTTCTTTACATTATTTCTCAATTGTTTTATGAGTTTTAGAATTTTCCTTTCTAATTTAGATTTTTACTTTTATTATTATTGTCATTTTATTATTTTATCATTTTATTATTTTATTATATTTCTCATTATCATTATTATTATCATTTTTATTATTATTATTTTTTAAATCATTATTATTGTTATCAGTTCTTGTTATTTGTTTTTATTATATTCTTCTTGCGGTTATTATGTAAATCCAAAGAGGGAGGGAATTGGTTCCAAAAACTTTGGCCAAATTTCTGCTCCCACTGTACAACAACAGCCCACGTGCTATTCTACTACACAGCTTGCACGAATCCGCCGTAAAAGTGTACGATCAACAACAAATTAGCTGGCCATACACACTACATCACGCAACTTTCATCTCACCATTTCAAAACCCTCACAATAACCACTTCACCAACACACCTCACATCAGAAAATGTTACAAAAACACATCACCACCCAAACCTGCAACAAACCGACGGGTTCACCACCATAATACAACAATTTGTACCTGCAAACAAAACCTTTTAACCCGCTGCTGTTACAACCGCTATGCCACCACCATGAAGCTTCCAACAAATCTCCATGAAAACCCCTCAAGACCTCCACCGAGCACCTTTTCTTCTTCACCATTCGTAACTTCCATCAAACCACCATTATAACACAAGCAAAATCTTGTAACAACCGTCTTCATTGCCTTGCACCAAGCACCACCAACAACAACAAACTTCCTTCCGAAATCCATAACTACTCACTACTAAAACAAAACCTCAATCTAAAGACTCTTTAACCATGACTACTAAAAACACCATGTTTTTATGAACTTTCCATCATCAAATCTCCAACGAAATAACCCTCTGTTCACCCTCTACTTACAACCTAACCCAGCTTCAACCCTCCATTTTTCATCATCCCTTCAATCAACCACAATCAAACCCAAACCAGAAAGGAATCAGAAATATAATTGAGAGAGAGAATTGGAGACGAAGAAGAGCGAGACGATGTTCAAATCACAAACCTGTGGAGCGAGCAGAGCCGAAAACGAAGACAGAACGAAGGTTCATGCGGGGAGGTTCATGTTCGTGAAGGAGGTCGCAACTCTTCAGATCATTCTTGATTGATGATTTTGCGCGATGATGAATAGCATTTCTGAGCGTGTGGTTTTGTTTCTTTTTAGATCCGTCGTTCCTCACTTCTAGCTTTATTTTGATTTTGTTTTGAAACCTAGCAAGGTTTGATGAAGTGACCGCACCCTGTTCCTCATCTATTTGTTTTTCCTAAACTTGTGTGTTCTATTTTAAAGAAGGAGAGAAGATGAGACGTTCTGATGCTGTTTTTTTCCAATTGACCATTTTCCTTTTAGAGGGTTTGTTCTACTGTTTGAATACAATGTAGACCGTGTGAAATGTGGGTTATTGGTTTATCTCTGGTTTTTTATATTATTGCTAAAAAACATTCACATGCTTGTGGACCTTGGGTTTGTTCACCCACATGACTCCTCATATTCGCCCCCCCTCCAAAATTCTCACACCCACCTAATTTCAAATCACTTCCTTTATTTGTTTTTTAATCAAATTGATTTTGTTTTCAAATATTTTCCAAATTTTGTTTAATTTTAAATGCTAGTTCTCATTGTAATTCTTTTATTTAACTGCATTGTTCATCTTTGATTTTATTTTCATTTTCTTTTATTTGGACCTATGATATATCAAAATCATAATTTTTGTTGATTCACTTGAATCAATAAATTGTGATGAATATGAGGCCTATTTTCTATTTTGTTGGTCAATGAGAGTTTAATTAAAGATTTATCGATTTTATCGATTTAAAATCATAATTTAGACTAGACCAACTTTATGTTTCATTTCAATCTCATTTTATTTTATTTTTTATCGGTCAATGAGGATCTAAATCTTTATTTAGGTGAGACCAGTTTTATTTCATTTCGAGCCCATTTTCTTTATTTTTGGGCCGATGATATTGCAAAATCACGACTTTATATCGATTTATTTCAAATCACTAAGTCGTGATATATATGAGGCAACTTCTTTTATTTTACCGGTCAATGAAAGTCAAATATCATAGATTATCGTTTTCATGATTAAGACGAGATCGACTTTATTTTCACTTCCCGTCGCATTTATGTTCATCTTCATTTTTTGACCGATGAAGTCTTTCTATTCACGAACGTTGTTAGCGAAGCGACGAACCTTCATTATTTCAAATCTGTAGTGAGTGATCATCGAGATCTCTTTCTATACTTTGAGATCGTGATAGGTTTCCTTCGACTAATCAACGAGAGTTTGTGACTCAAGACGAGGTCTCCACCTTTTCTTTTCGTGTGGCACGATTTCATCGGAGAATGATCTTCTATATCATTTCTCCATCGTGTCTTAACACAAAGATCAATCGTGCATCCTCCGATAGTATAGTCTTCCTCATAGACTGTGCTACGACGGTTTCGCACTACATTGGACCCGATTCAGCGATCCAATAAATTGAATCAATTAACCACTGACTTTACTTTCTGTCAATATTATCTTGATTTATTCTTTATGTCGATTATTATCCTTGTTAATATTATCATTGTTCATATTTATATCTTGTGTATATTGTTCGTTTTATTTGTTCATTTAAAATACACTAATAAATATCGAAACCCTAAAAAACTCAATTGACCGGACTGTGGTTACTATTGTGTTTTGGACTGAGGACTTAGATTTAGGACCTTTACCCTATGCTCTTGGAGTTGGTATTCTGGTCTTTGGATCTTGCTTAGCTTGCCAGCGGCCCATCAGTGGGAGGTGTTTATGCACTATTCTGGTTTGATCTTTCTATCTCTTGCTATTTACATTGAAGCACTCATTTACTTTTTCTTGATGTCTGCTTTTCTTGATACTTATATATATGTTTGCTTGACATTGTTTCTTAGCATGTTAGCATGATAAACATGATACTATGTGGTTACCATCATTCTTTGATTTATTATCATTTGATTTTGATGTTTTGATTATTACCATGTTCATATTACTTTGTTCATACTATCTTGATTATACTTGTTCATATTCATATTGTTCACTGTATATTCGTGCTTGACTCACTTGACCCTCCTTCCAAAGGAAAGATCTTTACTTTGGCTCCTAAGTCATAAACCTTTCCCATTTCACCTTGGCCTCATAAGAGCTGTTTCCCTCATAGTTTAGTAATAGGATGGAGTTATCATGAACTCCATGTGATTCTCACTATCATGAGAACTCACTTTACCTTTTACTCAGACTTACAGAGTTATCATGAACTCTCTGTGGTTCTCACTATCATGAGAATTCACTTTCTCCCTTCATAATGTAGACTTAGAGAGTTATCGTGGACTCTATGTGAGCTTATGCTCATTCCATTTGGAACGTTGGCCATAGTCAATGTTTCCTTTTCTTTCACCCTTATTTAGGTGAACTACGGTTGCTCTGATTCTTTAGTCAGATACGTAGGCACAAGATGCAACGTCTTGGTGAGAAAACTTAGTGTACATACTCTTAGGTCTTTACCTTTAGTACAGATTATCTTAGCAAGCAAACATAACATAACACAAACTTAAACAAGAGGTTCCTGTAGAGTACTACAGATACTTAGGGTGCTAATACCTTCCCTTTGTATAACCAACCCCCGAATCTTAGATCTCTCCCCTTTAGGTTTTTCTAACGATCTTGAACCTTTCCTTTGGATAAATCAAAGTCGGTTGTAAAAGAAATATGATGCAAGTTAATTAATAGCTTGTTATCCGATTTTCACCGCAACAACGTGGATGAATCATCTTGGATTACACTTCCTTAATTTTAGCTTCAACAACAATTTAATAACCCTGTTGCACATTCGTCCAAAATACGTTCCTTAGTCACTTCCTCATAACATACCGTTTTCTACATCTCGTTTACTCCGCTCTCCATTGTAATCCTCTTAGGTCCAAATATAAAACCATCTTACTAAGATTTCCTTGAATCCAAGGTACATACTCTGTTTCTTAATACAAACTTCTTCTGGTCCGTATCACTACACTTTTCGTTACTAAATGAAACTCATTCTATCTCCGACACAATACCTTATACTGTTCCTTGGGTAAATTTAACATTTCCAAATTCCAAATTGGTCTCTCATCAAATACAGAAAAACCTGAAGTAATATCTCGAACTAAATCTCTCTACATAACTGAATATACGCAATTCGTCTCCCACTCTTCGTCCGACACATACTTGTTTCACTTGAAGCATGTAAACACATCCTTGTGTTCCTTCACACACTTCTACGCTACTTTAGGTTCCCATAAAAGTTGAACGTCCTTAACCCTCAACTTTTAACCAGTCAGAAGATATTGTTCCAAACACATTCCTTAAGGTACTCTCGTCCATTCAAGACACCATAGCAACCTTAGAAATTGAAGCACTAATACTTATCTCACTTCCACCAAACAACTTTTCTTTTCCACGGAATGAGATTACTTGAAATCCTTATCCGTCCTAGTGGTCAATCCGGCTCTACTTGCGATTTTACATATTCCTTAATACCTTAACCAATCGTCCAATAGAGATCCTTAACTTTCGGACTCCATCCATTCCAAAGGGTCACTTGAACAACCCGATACTCTTCAATCCCATACTACCCAAATCACAACTTCTACTAAGACCTCAACTGGGCTGACCAAAACTCTTCACTACTAGCTCTTGGCTTGAGCCTACCCTCACAACATAAGTTCTAACAACACTTTGGAGTCCTCGTGGCGGCTTAACCATGATTCTACCTATCACATACATAGCATTAGGTTGATCAGGCCTAACACTACATAGTATGATATTAAGTTTCATGCTGGCAAGACACACTTAAGAGGCAGGAATAGATTTACTTATCATGATTCAAGGCTAGGTCGAGGACACGACCTGCTCTGATACCAACTGTAATGCCCTGAATAGTATATATACCTAGAATAATACAATACAAGCATTTTATTTGGTATTGACACCATCATAAGTGCCTAATGACATAATTCACATACTTGACCATTTCTAAAATAAATACAAACCATGGTACAAGCTATGGAATCTAGCCAAAACAATAAAAACTAAGATCGATATACAATATCCTCAATTGTATACAACAAAATACACAGCAGAATAAGCTCAACTAAGCTTCTCTTGAAACATCCAAGCATAGCTTCACTTGTAAATCAAACTTGTACTCAAAACCTGAAAATAATCAACAATAGTGGGGTGAGATACATCAAATCTCAGTGAGTTCCCTATCCTATGGATTCTCTCGGCTTTACAAGGTTCTATCAATTCCTAACTCAAGTCAAGGGGAAGGGAAATGACCTTGAGTTCGTAATCTCACAATCTCACAGTCTCACACTATAAGGAAACATGTTACGAGTCCGTTAACTTGAATGTATCACTAATCGATAACCGTACCAAGGCATCCCTTTTTCCCGTCCGCTTCTACGTCTAGAGGTCGACCCGAGTCATGGATCCTTGTAGTTATTTGGCATACGAAATGGATTCGAAAATAAGGGACATATTATCACCTTAAATCGTCATTTCACATAACTCATACACCGTTACAAGTCTCTTTACCCGTAGGCTCCATTCGTACTACACACGGGAATCAAACCTGCCAAGTAACCATGCCTGCACTTCAAAGGAGCTCGAGACTCATGAAGGCCTCTCAAGGGCAACTCAAAAGAAAATGGTTACGATTATGTGATTTCACATACAACCATCATAACATACAACAATTCTAGGCCACATAAGCCTTTAGGCCTCTCTTGCCTTTAACAATAAAACATAACAATCACACGTGTTCCATACTAGTGTTTCACTCTTTTCTATATCATTCGGAAATGGACGCACGCCTCGGCCTCTTCTGCATGAGCGTTGTCATTCAGTTATCTACTCTAGGCCAGAACTCGTCAATGAATGCACGAGCGTCGCCATCCATAGTTTTTATCACAATTCTAATCACAACCTAGAATTATACCATTTGTTCTGGGGTATAGTTTCCTCACTCTTCCTAACTCATTTTTAAGCATGCATATTCTCTTATCATATTAACATTAATATTAGGCAAAGCATATCACAAATTGCATAATAGAATCACATAACTACACATGATAGCATAACATGTCAAACATAATTCACATAGTAGTTCACACACATTTTCAAGGCATATAAGCCACTACTATCCTCTACCAAGCATCCTTGGTCAAATCATGGTCTCACATTACCAATTAACAACACTTCCTATAAAACATCACTTTCGGGTTTCCTCCGATTATTTAATCGGGCACTAAAACCGAAATTTTTCACCTCCATCAAATAAATTATTCTCCCAGCTTTCTATCGGTATCAAGAGCACTTAAATCGGATAAGTGGATCACAAGTTATAGAATTTACAAGAAAATGGGAGCCTTTGCAAAAGTCCCAGGAGCGCCCGACGCTCCAACCATCGCCTGGCGGCGTCCCCCTTCGCCCGGCGAAGTAGGGGCATAAACACTTCTTCAAAAACTTGAAAGTTACAGGGGAGTTATATGCTGCGCCTGTTGGGCATCGCCCGGCGAAGCAGGGGCGCTTGCCTCGAATCGACCTGTGCTCTGAGCACCGCCCGACGCTCTGCACCAGAACAACCATGCTCAGCTGCGTTTTCTCTTGTTCCAATGGTTAAAAAATCCATGTTTCTCAACTCAAATCATCCCCAAACAGCACCAACAAGCATCATAAATATTCATACGCATATTATGACTACACTACGCAATTTATATCAAATTTCATCCGTTAAATTTCATTTTCTCTCAAATATAACCTAAGTTCTAAATCCTTAATTCTAGAACTTAGAGTTTCTAACTAGAATCCACCTGATAAACGAAGAGGAGGTTGAAGAAGATGATGAAGCGATGAAGAGATGGTGAAGATCCAAGCTCTTCCTTCTTTTCCATTTTCCTCTTTCTCTCTTTCTCCTTCTTCTTCCTACCTTTTTCTTTTCTTTTCTTTTCTTATATATATATATATATATATATATATATATATATAAACTTATAATATAATATAATCCAACAGGGTAAAATATCTCCAATTGATATTTTGTCGTCTCAACCCAATTGATCAATTATCAGAGTTACCTTAAAATACTCTCTTGAACTAATAAGTATCAATTTGTCTTTTTAATAAAATAATTGATCTCTTCTGATATCTAATTGAGTACTTAGATAATATGGGGTATTACATAGCGCATGGGATCCCTCCGTTTTAATTATTTCTTTTTTATTTCAACCTTTCATATTTCATCTTTTTATATTAATTAAAATTTGTTTTTTACATAACTAAAAATAAGAAAATATATGGAACTTTTTTTATAATTATAATTAGGGCTGGAAATGAGTCGAGTCGAGTCGAACTTGCCTTAGCTCAGTTCGACTCGTTAAGAATTAGCCGAGTTCGAGTTCGAGTTCGAGTTCATCACGAACTTTTTTTTCAGCTCAAACTCGACTCGTTAAGAATTGGCCGAGTTTGAGTTCGAGTTCGAGTTCATCGCGAACTTTTTTTCAGGTCAAACTCGACTTGTTAGAAGTTCACGAATATCTCGGTTCAACTCGTTAGGTTTATCTTGTTAGGTTTAATTCGCCTATTTCACAGACTTAAAAGTAATTTTTTTAAGTCTATTTTTTATATATATAATTGACATTTTAAATTAATATTTTTTAAATAAAAAATATAGAAATAAAATAAAAGTTATAAGATTGGAATTTATACGATGTTCATTTTATTTGTATAATTATTCATAGAAATATTTTACTCACTTGAGAATATAAATTATCAATCAAAAGACAATATAATTTATACGATTAAAAGAAAATATGAGACTAAGATTTAGAACAAATCTTTAAACCTACTCTTAAAGACAATATAATTTATCTCATATATAATCGAATTGACTCATGAACCTAACGAGTCGAACTATGTATAGTTCAAGTTTAGATCATTTAGTTAACGAACTTAGTTTTTAGCTCATATTCAGCTCATTTGATTCATGAACCTAGTTCAACGATTTAATTTTCGAATTAAATTTCGAACTATTTTCGAGTTGGTTTGGTTCATTGCCAGCCCTAATTATAATCTTTTCTCTTTTAGATAACTTTTTAAAATAATTAAAATATTTTTTTTTTCTTAATAAACATAAACTTCTTTTACAATAAAAATAAAACCTTTTTTATTAAAACATTAAAATTAATCCTTATAAAATAAGATAAGCCTTTAACTCTTTTTTCTTTTTCTTTAAAAAATTAATAATAACTTTTAATGTAATAGCTAAAAAAAACAAAGATAATAATAAACCTAATTTTCCCTTTAAATTGTCAAACTTTTCCTAATAAACTGTTCTTAAGGTCCCTCTTCGTGCTTAATCGTACGTTTGAGTGAAATAGGTTTAGAACTTTGGTTGATATCACGCCCTGCTTATGTATTTATGTGTTTACCAGTGTGCTTGATGTATGCATGCTTTTGTGTTCTAAACCTTTCAAAATAGTAAAACTCTCGATCCAACGTAGAGCCATTTTTTCCACCCATGTAAGTCGGTTGCTTTTAAGCATCGCTATCAATCTTTGGTCACTATACACAAGGCTAGCCCACTTTGCTAGCACGCACGAGTAAATCTCATTATAATTGTCTGCATTATATCCAAAGGAAAATGCCATGCATGATAATCAATTAGTGTGCATGGTGCATATGCATTTCATACCTCCCTATAGGTTTTCATGCCCTTTAAGATAAGATTATCTTAGACAACTTTAGGATAGACTTCCTAAGTTAGTCCCCCTTAATTTTGATTTTACAATCAAACTTTAGCTCACCTAATTCTCGACACAAGAGAATTAGATGTGAATCATCTCAAAGAAGAGACATACAATCTCATACCCCACAATACAAACAAGATTCTCCTTACAAAACTGTGGTGGTTTCTTAAGATGATGACTTATCTTTTCTCCTAGACCAACACAAACTTTAGTATCCCTCAGAGAGGAACTACAAGTGCTCTGATTCCACTCCCGACAGGATATGTAGGCACAAGATGCGATATCTTGTCGAGCACACTTAGAAATAGAACTTTAAGTCTTCCTACACTATTACCCTTAGTAAACATATAACAATTAGCAAATAACATAAGTAAAACAAGAGGTTCTTGTAGAGTACTACAGATATCTAGGATACTAACACCTTCCCTAGGTATAACCAACCTCTGAACCTTAGACTCTAGGCTTTGCATTTGCATTGCATACTGTGGGACATTCGATCTTTCTCCTTTCCCTTGGATAAATCAAAGACTGGTGGTGAAATAAACGATTTGCGATTCAAGTTAATAAATAGCTTGATATCCAATTCTCACCGCGACACTTAGGCATAAAGGCCAATACTCCACATAATTCAAATAACAATAGCAAAATAAAGTAGAGTACATCAACTAACTCTCAAGACATGAATCGGAACGTTCCCCATTGTTTCATAATCAGAGCACAACTCGACCCAAAATAAATAAGGACACTAAAGCAAGCTACTCCAACGGCTACCTCGCTAAAAGTAACTCTAATCTTCAGTACCTGAGCGATGTCGTACAAAACATCATTCCAACAGAATGGTGAGAATTCACATAATTATTGAAATCATAAGATAAAATATAATTTAAGGCATACAAGCATAATCACAATTATTCTCACACTTCAAAAGTTTCATCAACATAATATCACTCAAGTAACCATACCATTCACAAGTGCATACTCACAATTCCACAATTTCATCAATTCAACAATTCACATAATACACATAATCTCATATTGCAACCAAAGATACCATGAGATTCGATGCAAGGCTCAAATGCAGCTCATGCATGTGGTATCAATCACTTGTTATTATTGTTTGGTTTTTACATTAAACCGGGTCCGTTCGCTAGACCAATAACACACAGAAAGCATGTTCCATAAGCTTTCAAACCCCGCTCTAGGTTTGGGACAAGTCACTAGCTCCCACGGAACTAACAAGCATTGCCTCTTGACATAAATGACGCGTGTGCAAATTCAACAACCATATGCAATTAAGACCATTCCCTAATCTTAATATTCATGCATATCTTCAAAAATTCATCACACTTGAATTACCACAGATTTGCATATACACAATTATTATCACAATCAAACCTCAATTCACAAAACACACATCACTAATTGGATATAGAATAATTAATCCATCATCAATAATTAAATCTGATATTCCATAAACCTTCACTACTCAATTCAATATTCAATAAGTATTCAATATTCAATAAATAATCAATATTTAATAAGATTCCAATATTGAATAAACATTCATATTTAATATAGTTCAAATATTAAATAAACATACACTAATTAATATAATTTCATTTATTTAATAAACATCAATAATCAATATTTTGACAAACAATTATTATTTTAATAAATAATCAACATTTGAATAGACAATTAATATTTGAATAAGTAATTAATATTTAATATGGTTCCCTTAATTTAATAAAGTTCCATTTCTACTAATTTGGTCTAGCTACGGTGGCAAGGGGGAGAGAAATAAAAGTATTACATTCATTTTCTTGTTTGGTGCGCTGCGGTGTGTATGTGAAAAGGTATTGCTACATTAATTATTTCTAAGAACCTCCTTATGCTTATTATCTCGCTACAGGACATAGAGGAAAGGAATGAACCACATTTTCTTTATTTTCTTCGCCACATCTTATCATTAGGTGGGAAATAGAACATGTTTAATACCCTTGCATTTATGGTATCACTTTATTAAGTTACTACAAGAACTTCATCATGCCTTTATTAATGTATTAATTGGAGTCATATTGTTACCATTCCCATTTTTTTCTTCCTTGTACGCAATAGGAAGAATTAAAAGAAGTATCGCCTTATTGCTACATTCCATTTTCCTCATGGCTATCGCTACAGTATAAGACTAGAAAGAGGAATCACAAATATTATATTAGTCCCTTCTCCCTGTGCTACAGTCTTGAGGGAGGAAAAGAGACCACAAAGCATTTATTGTGCTACAGTTTTTCTCCAATTAAAATATCCTAGTCACTAGCTATATAGTGGCATCCTGTGGAAAATGATCCACATTATTATTCTTGTAGTTTTCCATTGCCTATCACTACATTTTCACTACAGGACAATTATGGAAAGGTTCACATTATAATTGTTTTTCTTGCGCAATAGTAAGGAGAAATAAAAGAAGTCATATTGTTTTCTACTGGTTCAGCAAATATACATATTCCAATTCCAATTCCAATGGGTTTACTCCATATATTGAATGAGTCTCTATAGCATACCAACATATCAATTTCAAATATAATTAAATTAACATATCATAAAGATTATCACTAAAACCTAACAATTTCAAATTTATAAAAATTTAGGGGTTTCAATCTAAACATATTTCTACCAATTAAACACTATCAAATAATCCCAATACTCATATAAAAACTCACCCTTACCTTGATTTTTCTTGTATTTCTAGCTCTTGTTCTTGATTCCTCTTCTCTTCTCCTCTCTTCTCTTCTAGCCTCTTTCCAACTATTTATTTTTATTCTATCCACTTTCTTTTATTTTGTTAAACCCTAACAATTTCAATTTTCTATTGAGCTTACTAACCTACTCTCACACTTTCTATTCACATTCCTATAATTAAGCCTAATTACTAATTCTACAAATTTCATATTTTATTCTGCCAAATAAAATAATTAAAATAAATCAATTAATCAAATAAATCAATTAACTCAAATAAACCAAATAAATCAATAATTTCAAGTAAGTCCAATAAATCAATTTATCCAAATAACTCAAATAAATTAATTAATTCATATAAATCAAATAATTCATATAAATTCAATAAATCAAATAATTCATTTAATTCAAATAAATCACATAATTCAATTAAATCAATTAAATCAATTAGGCATTATAATCACACGATTAACTAATTAATATAATAAATAAATAATTACTAAATCTGGGGTGTTACAACCCTCCCCCACTTAAAAGATTTTCACCCTCAAAAATTACCTCAAACGAACAACTCGGGATAAGACCCCCTCATTTGAATCTCAAGTTACCAAGTCACGTTTCCACCAGTTATCGGAGTAACTCGAAGAAACACATGATCTCCCTCTTGAAACTCAAGTTTTTTCCTCTTCTTGTCGTGATAACTCTTCTGACGACTCTGAGAAATCTTCATCTTCTCATGAATCATCTTAATCTTATCAGTAGTCTGCTGGACTATCTCAGGTCCAACCACAACCCTCTCTCCCGAATCATACCAACACAATGGCATCCTATACCTCCTACCATACAATGCCTCAAACGGTGTCATTCGAATACTCGAATGGAAACTGTTATTGTAAGTAAATTCAATCAAAGACAAGTAGTTATCCCAAGCTCCTCCCTTTTCCAACACACATGCTCTCAAAAGATCCTCAAGTGACTGAATCGTCCTCTCAGTCTGACCATCTGTTTGCAGATGATAAGCAGAATTCAAACGCAACTTTGTACCCAAGGCACTTTGCAAACTCTCCCAAAATTTCGAAGTAAACCTCAGATCTCTATCTCAATGTATAGCTTCGCTAACTTCTCCAACGGGTAATCCATTCTCGTTGGAATAAAGTGAGCAGATTTTGTTAATCTATCCACAATAACCCAAATAGCTTCACAATTACTCGGTGTTCTAGGTAAACCAGACACAAAATCCATCGATATGATATCCCATTTCCACTCAGGAATAGATAACGGTTGCATCAAACCCGATGGTTTTTGATGTTCGATCTTCGACTTCTGACAAATCAAACAGAATACAAAAACTCTGAAGTATCTTTCTTCATACGAAGCCACGGAAATACTTTCCTCAAATCTTGATACATCTTAGTAGCACCCGGATGGATACTCAATCCACTACGATGCCCTTCCTCAAGAATACTCTTCTTCAACTCAGCTATATTCGGAACACAAACTCGATCATGACATCTCATGATACCATTCTCATCGATCCGGATATCACCACCTCGACCTTGATTGATCAGAGTCAATCGATTTACTGAACTCATATCTCAAAATTGCTCAATCATTTCCAACTCTTTTACCATCATCATCGATATATGCAAAGATTTCCTACTCAATGCATCAGCTACCACGTTTTCTTTACTCGGATGGTAATTCAAACCAAAATCATAATCTTTCAGAAGTTTCAACTGTCATACCCCAAATTTTGATCACTAAGATTCCCCATCATTGTGCAAACCATCATCACAATATGGATGGACCATCATCGCATTTCATCACAATATGGGTGAGCATCCACTACAATCAAACTTAAGGTTTCAAGCCCTCTTAGAGCTCTTAGACAAAGGATCAATCAAGGAATGACATGATCTTCAACTTGTCTAAACCTCTAAATAATTTTGGAGTGTAAGTCCCGATAGAGTGTCTTGGTAGAGTGTAAGTCCCACCCCTTTGTAAATAAATAATTTTTGGCCTTCAAAACAACAGTGCGATCACTGTTTTTCTATGGGCATCTCCTTGAGTCGTAAGCCCCATCACCTGTACAAAAAATAAACTCATGGGCCTCTAATAGAGTGTAAGACCCAATCCCCTTTTTACAAATACCCTTTTGGGCCTCAGATATTGTATAAGTCCCTTTGCGTAAAAAGAAAATATCGGCGCGATCGCAAGTGCAAAATCAAATCATCTGGGCCTACCCTTGTGTTGTAAGTCCCATTTCTTTTCTTTAAAATCTTTTTGGGCCTCTCCTTGAGTTGTAAGACCCAACCCTTTTGTAAATAAATCTCTTTGGGCCTCAGTCATTGTATAAGTCCCGAGATGATATTCAAAACAACGGTGCGATCACTGTTAAACCTTGGGCCTCTCATTAAGTATAAGCCCCAACAATCTTTTCAAAACGACTTCTCATTTGATTTAGATTCAAATATACATGTTGTTATCATAACTTTCTTTAATTTCTCTGAACAACTAACAATACAACATGGAAGCTTGCTCACCTGTAAGTTTTAACAGCTTTCATTTACTCGCTTTCATATAAATATAACTGTATTGTGGGAAGCTGCGCACGGTTAGTCTTCTTTCACATCCTTTTTATATACTTGTAATATATCAACTGTATATATACTAGTATAGTTATTTAGAGTTTTCCCCGACAACTAGGTCTAGAACTAGGTAAGGCCAGTTGGTCACTCTTAAATACAGTCAAAACTAGATCCCCATAGGACTTCCAGATACAGTCTTGCCTTCTCTTAGGCTTAAATAATATGGAACAAAGAGAAAGGAAGTATTCTCAGTGAACCTTTTCTCAGACTGTCACTATTAGAAATTTTCAAAGGAATTCTACTCCCCAGCGTTGATCTATTCCCGGTGAATAACATCTCTTGAATTCCTCCAAACATCAGGACTATTCACTAAATGATCTATTCTCTGTGAATAGCATTTATTGAACTTTTCTTTGGTTTGGGACCCACAAGCTTCCTAAAAGCGTCCCCGCCTCATCTTGGGCTATGTACAAGGACCCTTCGACTTCTTATAAGTTCTCATGCCTTCTCTTGGGCTTAATACAAGGACCCTAATGACCTCCTAAAGGTATAAGACAGAACTTAGTCATCCTTTGCTAAAGCAGTCTTTCCAGTGTCAAATCACAGACCAATTTAGGGTTGATTCTCATCCCTTAATACCCTTGCCTCCCCTGGAGGCATCATACAAAAGATAAAACTCTTCCACACCAATAGACTTGGACAGTCTAAATCCCCTTGAGTCTCAAAGACATTCTCAAGTTCCCTACAAGCGTAGGAGAAAACCCTGGTCATTTCGGATAAATCTCCAGCTGAGTTAAAACCCGTGGGTTCTAATACCCCAACTCTCCCTTAAAAATCCCAAATCAGAACCTCAAGGTACCTGATATCTCAACTCTTCTGAAACCCTCAGCAAAAGTTGATTCCCCGTTTGGACCTGCCTCTGGATCTCAATAATCCTCGGCAAAAGTTAGCCTCCTCTTAGGATTTATATAATGATCTTTCCTCAACACAGTTAGCCTCCTCTTGGACTTTATACAATGATTCTCCCCAGCGGAGCTCACCTTTTCAGACTCTCTTGTTGAGTCATTCACCTTTTAGCACACTCTTGTTGAGTCAATCCTTTCCAGCCTCCTCTTAGGTCTGGTATAAGGATTTCCCCTAGTAGAAATCAGATTCCATTTAGGTATGATGATTTCTCCAGCTTGTTCAGCCTCAATCTTAGGCCTTATACAAGACAGATAAAAACACTCTCTTGTTGAGTCAAACCCTTTTAGCCTCAATCTTGGGCTTTGTACAAGACATATATCTCCATCTCTTAAGTTTGGGACAAATATTTTCCCTAACAAAGTCATTTCCTCCCAGCCATCTTTTAGGGTTCGAGGAATGATTTCCCTAGCAGAGTCAAACTTTTTCAGCCTCAATCTTGGGCTTTGTACAAGACAGATAATACTATCCCGCAGAGTCAAACTCATTTCCGCCTCCATCTTGGGCTTTATACAAGACACATAAAAAATATCCTCAGCTGAGTCAGTCAAATTTCCCTTTTAGCCTCAATCTTGGGCTTTGTACAAGACACATACAAACCTCCCCGGCGGAGTCAAAATCCCCTTTTAGCCTCAATCTTGGGCTTTGTACAAGACAGATAAAACACTTTCCTCCGAAAAAGTCAAACTGTTAGCCTCCTCTTAGGCTTTGTATAATGATATCCCCAAAGAGCCAGTCTCTTTTTTGCCTCAATCTCGGGTTTTTTACGAGACAAATAAAAATACTCTCTTGTTGAGTCGGTCATTCTCAGCCTCCTTTTAGGCTTTGTATAAGGACTTCCCTAGTGGAGTCAATCAACCTCTTAGCTTCAACCATGGGCTTTGATCAAGGCACACAAAAATCAACTATCCCCTCAGAGGAAGTCCAATCCCTCTTTAGAGATGACAAGTTCTCTCTCAATCAAACCTTTTAACTTCAATCTTGGGCTTTGAACAAGATACAAATAAACCTTTTAGCTTCAATCTTGGGCTTTCAACAAGACACCAAAATATCTTTTCCTCCTTTAGAATAGGAGGAACTACGATCGCTCTGATTTCCCTGTTTCGTTTAAACGGGAATACGTAGGCATAAGATTGCGAAATCTTAGCGAGCATACCAATCAAAAACTCTAGGTTCAGTACCTTCACACATCATTCAAAACTTAGGTCCAGTACCTTACCAAAAACATTGGAAAAACCCGAAGATCAACAAAAACTCACTCACTCACTCATATTTCCCAAGAAACTTTCCCAACCCATTAACAGATAAACACCATCAATGACAAAGCGAAACCTAAAGCTAATATCCCGTGGATAACCACATATAGGATGGGTAATTAACAACTCCCCATCGTATAAACTGACCCCGACTCCCCGAATCTCTTTAAGCGTTTGTTCAGTTAAAAATTTGCGTGCAAGGTTAGTTTTAGATAACTTCCCTTTCTCTTTCAGCTTCACGGGATAAATAAGAAATCAGAAAGTAGCACCCCTTCCTCCTCATTGCGGTGAGGAAAACCCAGCGATAAGGTGGTCGCATCACCGACAAAAATCTCTCGCTACAGTAAAATGGCGACTCTGCTGGGGACGTCTTTGATATGTATAGGACTAGGATTATAGCTCTTAAGAGGTCTAGGATGTTAGTTTTAGGTATAAATATATATATATATATATATATATATATATATATATATATATATATATCGCTTTTGCTAATTGATATCCGTGTTTATTTTTCTGCTAATGGGACTGCGGGTGATGCCGCATCTGGAAAGTTTGAGTGACAACTAAGATAAGTGATGGCACTAGACGGGTAATCTTACAGGGAGTGACTTCCAAATAAGAGGCCCCGATCGACCATCGAATTAGTGGAGATACCCTTTGCGGATTCAATGCCTATACGACTTTGGTTGTTGAAAGCAGATTGTTCGATTGTGGCGTCTATGAAACTGAGGATTTAGTAGGCTAAGACCATGTTACTATTTTGTAGTGCGGAAGCTATCGGTAACAGATGTCACGCGATACTACCCTCATTTGAGATTACTCTAAGATACTACAGCTCGCTCGAGTGAACCAGCCTGGTGTTGTTATCCCAAGAGGGGTCAATGATTGTGAGGACAGGTACAAAAAATCACCAGTACAACCTTTGGGGATGGGTAGAGCCATGACTTCATGACACCGAACCTTTGACCCCATGTTTTTTCTATGTTTTTGTGTGCTGCATTCATGCATTCATTTCATTAAAAAACTTTAAAACAAAGAAAAAATCTTCTCTTCTAGTCTCTCTTTTTCAAATTAAACTAAGACAATGATTGCAAATGTCAGAGAGAAAGATTGTGTTATGTATTTCGGTAGAAGGAATACTCACGAGTATACCTTCAAGGTTCCAAAACTAGAGGATTTAAGAGGGTTGGCAAGGATGATCACCAACCCTGATGCTTTCAGACCTAAGTACGGAGGACTGCTGTCTCTGTTAAGGGTCCATGTAATTGTAGGAATCCTGGCTACGCTAATCCAGTTCTATGATCCGGTCTATCACTATTTCAGATTCCCGAATTATCAACTTGCACCAACGCTGGAGGAATACTCTCACCTGACTGATTTACCCATCACTGATCAAGCTCTCTTTTCTGGACTGGAAGAAATTCCAAAGAATCAAACCATTGCAAGAGTAATTTATTTGGACGAGTCAGAAGTCAGGACGCACATGACCACTAAGGGTGGAATCCGAGGTTTGCCAGCCAAGTTTTTGATAAAGAAGGCTCTGTACTTTGCTAGTATAGGGAACGTGACTGCTTTCGAGTGCATCTTTTTTTTGCTCACCTACGGGTTATTTCTGTTTCCCAACATTGATGACTTCGTTGATATCAATGCCATTAGGATTTTTCTGATTGGAAACCCTGTACCGACCTTGCTCGCAGATGCTTATCATTCTGTACACTTAAGGAATTTGTACAGCGAAGGAATGATCAGATACTATGTACCCCTGTTGTGCAAATGGTTCACTTCCCACTTACCCAAGTCTGCTGCTTTTTGGGATCATAAGAGTACTTTACGTTGGTCGCAGAGAATCATGTCTCTTACCAACTCTGACATCGATTGGTACAATCGAATCTATGATGAGATAAGAATCATTGACCGTTGTGGAAACTTCCCTAATGTACCCTTCTTAGGAATTAAAGGAGGAATCAATTATCATCCAATTTTTGTTCGTCGTCAATTTGGATACCCGATGAGACATGTCCCGCGTAATGTTCATCTGGAAGGTCTTTTCTTCAAGGAAGGAGAAAATGACAGGGCACTAAAGACAGAAATAGTGCATGCCTGGAAACATGTTCACAGGAACGAAAGAGAGTCTCTAGGAAAACCGGACTGTGTCTCTGTGGAACCTTATCTCCACTGGGTACAAACTAGAGCTCTCAAATTGAGGATGCCTTACCCTCGTCAAGAAGTTCTTCCGTTAAAGGAATCTGTCCTTTACTTTATGTCCAATACGGAAAAACTTCAGGTTACTCTCAACGAAGTTCAACAGGAGAAGAGGTCTTGGAAGAACAAGTGTCGTATTCTCAGTGTGGAGTGTAACAAAATACATCAACTGTTAAAAGAAAAAGATGCTTTGATCGAGATTTTAGAGCAACATGATGTAGAACACCAAGATGACCAAAGGAATTTGCTCGCTCCTTTCACCTGGCAAAGGAATGACAACCCGACAACGGCTCAAGAGCCCCGGTCAAAGAAAAGGAAAGCACCAGAACCAGCACCTGAGCTCTCCTCAGAAAGGACTCAGGATCCATAAGTCTGGACATTTCCTTTTACAACACTTTGTAAATTACTGTATTTCCATTTCCGTAATTTTTGAATTCAATAAAACGGGGTTTCCCCACTGTATGATATTTGCAATCCAATTGTTGATGTTTCTTTTGATTAAACAAAAATAATTAATATAAATCATTGTATATCATTCATCATTCTCACATAACACATTCTTCTTCCCTACGAATCTCATGTTTGTGTCTCGATTCTAGAGTCAAACTGTCTCATTCGTACAATACTCAGGCCAATCGATAAAAGAAAATGGATGATCTCGAGGAAGAGAACAGCGAGTTGAGAGAAGAGATCGACACTCTGAAAGAAGATCTAAGGAAACTTCACCACGACATGCAAGCTCTCGGAGATCACATCTATGCCCATAGTGGAAAAGTTTGATCCTCGGTATAACATGCCTAAAGATCGTCCCTGGGGCATGCCTATTAACTATATCCCGGAAGGATATATTTCGCCGATCACGGATGATCTGGAAACTGCAGCAGGAGCCGCTGGGCCTGAAGGTTACAAATTTCGGGAAAGCGAAGATGTCAGGGGCATGACAGTAACTCCTGAAGGTTACAAACTTCGGGATAGGGAATCACCAAGAGTCACGGCCATAGTAACCATACCACCACCCGTGGTACACATTGTCCCGGAAGGACAGATTCCACAGATACCCTCTGGTGGAAACAAAAGTATGTTCGACAGAATAAATGAGTTCCAAGAGCAATTCCTGGATATGCAGATGGAACTGCAAGCTATTCACGGTTAGAATCTATTCGGAAAGAACGCTGCAGACCTTTGTTTGGTCCCCAATGTGAAAGTTTCGCACAAATTCAAGGTGCCCGAATTTGAAAAGTACAAGGGTAACTCTTGCCCTCAAAGCCATTTGGTGATGTACGCTCGGAGGATGTCAACTCAGACAGAGAACTAATAACTACTGATCCATTATTTCTAGGATAGTTTAACCAGTGCCGCACTCAAATGGTACATGGGGTTAAACCGCACTAAGATCGTTACTTTCAGAGATCTTGGCGCTGCCTTCGTTAAGCTGTATAAGTATAACCTGGACATGGCATCCGACAGAGATCAACTCAGAGCCATGTTGCAGAAGGATAAGGAAACCTTTAAGGAATATGCTCAGAGATAGCGTGAAATTGCCACCCAGATTTGTCCACCTCTTGAGGAAAAAGAGATGACAAAGATGTTCTTAAAAACCTTGAGCTCATTTTACTACGACAGAATGATCACCAGTGCGCCCAGTGACTTCACTGAGATGGTGGGCATGGGAGTACGTCTGGAAGAAGCGGTCCGAGAAGGACATCTTGTCAAAGATGCTGGATCATCAAGCAGTACCAAAAGATACGCTAGTGCTCTCCCTAAGAAAAAAGATCAAGATATTGGCAATATCTCTCTCGGAAAGCAAAGGCGACGATACCAACCAGTGGCAACTATAACTCCTGCTATCAACCCTGTGCTTGTTCCTACGTATCAACCTCAGGTTGCTCAGAGCCAACTGAATCAACAATAATATCAGCAAAGGACACAACAGCCTCTTCCGCAGGCTCGTCCTCAGTACAACAACAACCGTACAACGCGACCACCAGGGTTTAACCCTATACCAATGTTGCACGCATAACTGTTTCCACTACTACTGGTCAAGGGGCACGTCCAAACCAGGTATCCTCTTACAGTACCGGAAAATCCGCCTTTTTGGTTCAAAGCGGATCAGACTTGCCCTTACCATCAAGGAGGACCAGGGCATAACATAGAAAACTGTCTCAGTTTCAAATCAGATGTGCAGAAGCTTGTTAGGAACGGGGTCTTATCCTTCAAGGATACAAATCCACGAGGTGCTCTTATTGGAACCCAACGTGGTCAAGATGCATTGCAAACAGAGTGGATATGGTCATGTATCACCTCATAACTATCACCAGTGTGATATCTGCTCTAAACACGATCAAGGGTGTTCTATGGTGTAGTCAGCTCTACAAGAACAGAGGATCTCGGATGGATCCAACTTCAGACTATCATCCTCATCAAGGCAAAGATGTTGTCTTGATCCCTAAGCCAGAAATGGCCAAAGATTTGTGTGCCATAATCCCTCTACTCCATGAATCAAGAGTTCCTCTTAATGGTGGAATGATTCTCAACCTTAAACCAATTGAGGCTGGCTACGATGGTCAAAAAAATAGAAGGCTCCCGTAGTTATCTATTTGCCGGGACCAGTACTGTACAAATCCGATAAGGCTATCCCTTACAAGTATGGTGCGACAACAATTGAGAATGGAAAGGAAACTCCATTACCCTCCGTCGTGAATATTGCAGACATCAGTTGAGTAACACAGAGCGGCCGGATCTTCAACCGAGGAGTTGGAGAACCCAGAGAAAAGGAACCTTAAACAAAAGTTCCTAATCAACCAGTCGGTCTGTCCAGTGATCTCGAACTTTCAAAGAACAACTATGAGATACTGAAGCTCATCCAGAAGAGTGAATACAACATTGTTGATCAATTGTTGCAAACTCCTTCAAAAATCTCGGTGCTCTCTCTTTTACTCAGTTCCAAGGCTCACAGGGAGGCTCTACAGAAATTCTTAGAGCAGGCCTTTATGGAACAGGATGTAACAATAAGACAATTCGACAACATCATCTTCAACATCACTTCCTGCAACAACTTGGGATTTAGTGATGAGGAACTGCCGGAAGAGGGCCCAAATCATAATATGACACTCAATATTGTAGTCAACTTCCAGGACGATGCTTTAGCCAGCGTACTGGTAGATACTGGACCAGCTTTAAATGTTATGTCTAAATCCACTCTGATGCGACTATCGTTAAAAGGATCTTCGATGAGAGGCAGTGAGGTCTTCGTCAAAGCATTTGACGGATCACGAAAAATAGTAATTGGCGAAGTCGACCTTCCCATAACTATCGGTCCCCACACTTTCCAAGTCACTTTCTAGGTCATGGACATTCGGGCACCGAAAGCTGAAGTTCGTAAAAAATTACCAACTAGTCACAGTCTGCATAGAGAAAGCATTGATCGTGAGCAACTTATCGTCATCCACTCATGTAGAACCAGAGGAGTTTGTTGGAACCCAGTTCCAGGCACTTTCGGTGAGTAATGACAAATAACCAGAAAGAGGAACGTTGATTTCCTCGTACAAAGATGCTCTCGAAGCAATCAGAAGTAACAATGCCAAAGGATGGGGACAACTTGTCATTTTTACTGATAACAAAACAAAGAAGGGTCTTGGTTTTTCCGCAACTTGTACCCAGGCTGTTGCTAGCAATGAAAGTCTTCATCCCATTCATAATTTTTTCCACAGTGGAGGTTTCCTTCACCAGCGTCTCAAGAAGTCCATACCATCAACGAGGGTGACTCCTCCGACACAAATGAAGAATGGAAGTCTTATTTTAATGAGGACGGTTATATGTCTCAAGGAGAGGTTCCTACGCCATTTTTCTATCCTGCACAGAGTCCGAGATATATACCAAGATCAGACGTCAAAATAATATACGGAGATTGTGATCCGGAAGGATGCCGTTCTCCACAAAATTCATTAGAGGAAGACACTCCGATGAAATATAACTTTGACCACGACTATTATGGCCCAATGGATGGCCTGCCTATGTGGCAGCCGTACCCATGAGACTTGGGGCAAGAGAGTCAGCCGAACGATGCATATCAGTTGAGCATCATTGAAAAGAATACCTGTGTCCCCACTGAATCATGGGATCATTACTCAGGGCATTCAGAAAATATCCAGTACGACGATGAATTTACAAAGATTGCAGGACAATAGTTCATCAACTACTCTTTTCTTGAGGTCAACGTCATCGAGAGGGATGACTCCTCCAGTTCCAAAGAAGTGTGGGACACCTTAGGATAACCAAGTGGCAAATATGACTTCTTGGTCAAGTACACCGCTCTCAAAAGTTCTCGTATCAGGCTCGAGGATATCCTGCCAACTGGATGGGGAAATCTGCCTAAGAGTGCAAACACTGTGCAAGATACAACTGAAGAATCCTCCTATGACAACTCTGCCTGGGAGACAGATTCCAACGATCCTGCTCCACCAGAAATCATCGTCATTTCTGAAGAAAAGCCAAGAAAGAAGGTACCAGACTTTGTGATTCACCGAGGAGTTTACGGCCCATGGGTCGTTGTCAACGTTCCGAAAGTCGTTCACAAGTCTAAGTAATTGTCGTCTTTATCTTAACCTTTCACCCTGCCCAGGTGAAACAAATTTTTTAGTAGGGCTCACTTTCTGTAAATGTCTCTCTTCGCTTTGCCCAAAGTGACTGAGTTTTGTTTTATAGGGCTGTAGTTTCAAGAATCAACAAAATCATAAATAAAATAATGTCGTTCTGTAATTTCCGAATTTATTGGTGTTTTCTCTTTTCGCTTTTTCAGAAAATGGTAACCCTAAAAACAACTCAAATAATAAAAACAAGCAGTTTTCAGAAAATACACTGCACACACTCTTGCATTCTCTTTATCTCTTCTAAAAAACAATCATCACGTCATGCAGATTGCTTGTTTTAAACCCCATTGAAACATACGATCCAATGCCTTCTCCCAACTTTGAATTCCCGGTATTTGAGGCTGAAGAAGAAAATGACGAAGAAATTCCAGAGGAGAGGTCCATTGAACCTCACAAAGAGCCGTTGGAAACTGTCAACTTGGGTTCCGAAAAAGAGAGAAAAGAAGTTAAGATTGGGGCACTTCTCAGTCTGACTGTCAAAGAAAATTTGACAAAGCTTCTCAAAGAGTTTCCCGATGTATTCGCTTGGTCCTATCAGGACATTCCATGGTTGGATACCAGCATCGTGGAACATCATCTACCATTAATATCAGAATGTCCGCCGGTAAAACAAAGGTTGAGAAGAACTCATCTAGACATGGCCATCAAAATCAAAGAAGAAGTACAAAAACAGATTGACATGGGTTTCCTCGCCACATCAGAATATCCTCAATGGTTAGCCAACATAGTACCAGTTCCGAAAAAGGACGAAAAAGTCATAATGTGTGTAGATTACAGGGATCTGAAAAAAGCTAGTCCAAAGGACGACTTTCCCTTACCACACATTGACATGCTGGTAGACAGTACAACAAAGTTCAAAGTATTTTCCTTCATGGATGGATTCATGGGATATAATCAAATCAAAATAGCACCGAAAGACATGGAGAAAACTTCGTTCATTACCCCATGGGGCACCTTTTTTTACAAGGTAATGTCGTTCGGTTTGAAGAACGTTGGGGCAACCTATCAACGGCCAATGACTACTCTGTTCCATGACATGATACACAAAGAAGTTGAGGTATATGTCGATGATATGATTGCCAAGTCTAAGACAGAGGAGGAGCATTTGACCCACCTGTCAAAACTATTCGAGCGGCTTAGAAAGTACAAACTCCGCTTGAATCCCAACAAGTTCACATTCGGTGTCCGTTCAGGGAAACTGTTAGGGTTCATCGTCAGTGTCATACCCCAAATTTTGACCACTAAGATTTCCCATCATTGTGCAAATCATCATCACAATATGGATGAACTTTCATGCCTCATCAATCTCCTCAAGGATTGTTGAGCATTCACTACAATCGAAGATTAGGGTTTTGAGCCCTCTCAGAGCATTTAGACAAAGAATCAATCAAGAGATAACATGATCCTCAACTTTTTTAACCTCTCAAACACCCACAAAGGATCAAGAGGTCTCCCACATAATGAATCAGGCACAAGGATGCAACATTCCAGGTGGATTAAACCTCGAGATCGCCAGTGTCACCAAATTAGGAATTTGGTCGACCAGGGCCTCCAAATGGAATTTTTCTTATGGGCATGAGCCAATGCTTAAAAGCATAACCCAAAATACTCTAAGGGACCTCATGTACCCAATCATCAAGTTAATTTAACCTCAGGGGATGCATTTTCCAAAAATCAGGAATTAGGGTTTCTTGACCTAATTCGCCCCTAAGTTGACTTTTGGGACAAAACATGAGCCAAGACCTCAAGACATGATTTGAGGGTCTCCAATACACTACATTGATCCATTTGTAACAATGAATTGACCCATGAAACTTGATCCACAAGTTTCAATTTCATTAGGACCACAATTAAGGTTTCGAGGGAAAAGTCAACTGTACCTTTGACTTTTGCCCAAGGCATGCTCCCAAACCTTGGGACATGATTCAATACACCCTACAACACCTTTGGAACATATCCATTAGGTTTGATTTAGGTCAAAGGCTTGATTTCAATAAGGATCACACAGTTTGGAATCCATCTGATAAAAGGTCAACTGTGCACCAAAGTCAAGTTTGACTTTTTGGAATTTTTCACAATTATGGTTCCTCAACCCTAAAACAATATTAATATGTGATTTGAATCATCAATCATCAAGAAAAATTAAAGAAAGTGGGATAACTTGTAAAAGGGGTAACCATAAAAACTTAGAATTTTTTTAAGTTATGGAACAAAGTGGCTAGGGTACCAACTTCCAAGGATCATAACTTGAGATCCAAGCAACCATTTTGGATGTTCCAAAGATGGATTTGTAGCTCTCATGGCATACTTTAAAAGTGTCAACTTCATCTCATTCCAATTCCTAATGGATTTTAAGTTATGGAGTGATCAAAATGGCTGAAAACATGAAATGACATTTTTTCAACACTTAGTGAAATTTTCACTAAGTCAAAATCTGCCTTACTTTTTCCAAAATGTAGGGACATTTTTCACCTTGATCCAAGTCAAACCAGTTCTAGGGGTGGACATCAAAGTTAAAGTATGCCATGAGGGCTTTCTAACAAGTACCAGATCATCTCCAAATTCCATTTGAGCAAGGAGATACAACCCTTGAAACATGGCTTCATGAACTGATTTCCTCCAAGACAGATTTGGCAGATTTGATGCATTTTGCTCTATTTGATCAAATATGACAAATCCAAGCCTTGTCATCATTTTGGACACATCTGAGGATCAAATCCAAAGGGGATGATCTGATCTCCAAGCCTCACAAGTCCATGAATCTACAAGTAGCATGCCAAACCTAAAAAGTCGACAAAGATGCCAAGACTCCAATTTTGTTTCAATGCATTCAATGGATGCACCAAGGTGGCATGAACTGAGCCTATTCCAACTCAATGAGTCAAGGATAAGCTCTAAACCAAAGAACCATAGGCCTGTGCTCTAACCTCTAGCCAATGGCTAGAGGAGACTTAAGATTCCAAAGTGATCCAATTGGCCAAAGGCCTGCTGCAGCCACCATTCACTATTGCTTGCAAAACAAACTTGCTCTACTATAAATAAAGCTCACTTGTGCTCAGTTTAAGTACACCAAAGCACTACAACACTTGCTTTCCTCAAAATCTCTTTCTCTAGGCAAAAATGCCTTCTTTTGCAAGGTAACTCTGAGTTTTTGAGTTAGAGAGCATTTCCATCACAGCTCATGATCCAAACACATCCAATATGTCATATCTAAGCTGTCCAAACTCTCATAAGTGACATGTAACACCAAAATCACAAAGTCCCCTCTTAAAACCTCAAAATTGGACTTTTTTGCATTTTTCAAGCCATGTCTTGATTCAGTCACTTTCAAAACCAGATAAGACCTCAAACACACTCCAAATATCATCCTTGAACGGTCCCAAATGGTTCCCCACATCTGGAACACCATTTGAGAGAGCTGCTATATTGGTCATTTTGTCGCTCCCGGGATTTTCATCCTAGTACAAACGCGAAAGTGGCACCGAAACAGAGTCGCCAGCAATGTGTATTTATCCCAAGAGAGGGAAAGGAAACACCGCGTAAACCTGAGAGAAAGGAAAAGCATGGTCTTGCGACCAAGAGAAATGGGTTCGGGAGTCGGTTACGCGAGAGGAAGGTATTAGCACCCCCTCGCGTCCATCGTACCCGATGGGATCCACGCTTGCTTGTCTCGATCAAAGGGTGATAGAAAAGAATGCTGGAAAAGGAACGAAAAGAGAACCGGAAAAGGAACGAGAAACAAATGTAGGGAAAATGAAAGAAGTGCTCGCATGGGCCCTACCCCACTGCCTACGTATCTCATCGGGAACATGAGAATCAGAGCGACGTAGTTCCCCTCACTAGGGATGAATTGTTTGTGTTTTTTAGAGAACGGCTTACGTTCTAGCTCAGGTGTTGCAGGCTCGCTGGTCCGAGTGCGTTACCATCTTGCAAGAGAACGAGTAGGAGCGCGTTCGTGCGTTGAGAATGAATGAGATGAGAAAAGAATTCCCGAAGGAAAGACGTTATTGTTTGTTTTTGTCTTTTAAGAGTCTTTTCATTTGTTTGCATATGACAGTGTATCTGAATCTTAGTCATTGGAATGTGTACATTCTAACATTCCAAGATGGAATGGGTAAGAAAGCACACTAAGAGTGAAGAAGACCTCCACACTTAACTCCAATTGTCAAGGTTCAAACATACTAGCATACTTGTGTTTATTAAGTGTTTTTGTAAATTATGAAGTGAAGAAGTGTTTTTTATTATTTGCACCTTCAACAAGTATTGCATTTAAGTCCCTCATACAAGATCAAATGTTTAACACATTGACCCAAGATGGGCTATATGCTACACATTCTAAGATTACAAGAGAAGACCCCTTATAATCTTTTCTTTATATGAAAGGCCTAAATGCAATAAATGCCTACCTTTATTATATGTTTTGAATTTTCTTTGAGATGAGAAAAGAGACTCAAGAGAGGAGAAAAGGTAAAACCTATATGGACTAAGACTCAATCCTAATTGAAGATTAAAGGGAGTGATCCTAAAGGTTTGTGAGGTTTCAACCTAAAGTCTAAAGAAAGAAAGAATTAAACAATTCACTTCCAAAGTAGAAGATGAATTGTAATTCAAAAAGGGAAAGTAATGAGTTATTAAAAGAAAGCACATAAGTGCTTAACAAAACATAAAATGGAATTGTAAAAGAGAAAGGATAGAAGTTGAATGTGGATTCCTTATCCACACTCAATTGAAACTTACCGAAGCCCCTACATGGTTAGTAAACATGTATAAGAAGTATAAGAAGTAAAAGAACATGTAATGCATCATAAAACTCAAAAGGATTAAATGAGAAAACAAATCCTAGAACCACAATCAGAATGGGCATCATATGGAAACCAAGTGAATATCATCATACAAGTGCAAGTGAATAAGCAATAATCATCATCCATTAGCATTTAAACATGTTACAAGAAGAAGGGGTAGATGAAAGATGGAAAGAAATGAAGAGGACATGCATAAATGGAACATGTAAACCAACAACCAGAATTGAAACTAAATGGAAAATGGTTTATAAACATCTCAAAAGTATTTATGAATCAACTTCAAGACATTCAAGAAGTAATATAAGAAGAATTGAAATGAAAGTTCAAAAAGAAAGTGCAAACAATACATGTTAATGATGCACAAAGTTCAAATTGAAATGAACATGTAAAGATGACCTATAATGTGTATCAAAGACCTATAATATCATGTGAATGGCTCATAACATATGCAAATGCTCATACAAATGTGCACAAAAGAATTCATGTAAACATGCACTAAAGTGGTAATGACATGCCATGGATTATACATCCAATGTGATGCATCAAACAAAGACCAAATGGATTCATGAAAATTATGCCAGCATATCATTGGAATGCCTAGGTCAGAAATGCATCATACATCAAGATAGCATGTAAAAATTCAGAGCAAAATGACTTCAAACAAAGCAATTAGGTCAAATTGAAACATCATGCAAAGTGGAGCAAATATAGGCATCAAGACATATGATAAAGTGACCTAAAAAATCAAACAAAAATCATCTAACATGATTCAATGTATTAGTGAATCAATGCAAAAAGAATCATGTCAAAATAGTTGGTAATGAGCAAGAACAAAATTAAACAAATTCATGTATCATGCTTAGAATGCATCTAAATGGAAATTCAAAGAAAATTATGGAACAGGGGCAAAAAGGTCATAAAATCAGAAAATAAAATCATGAAAAATTTCCTAAATGTTTTAAGAATACACATGAATTTTTGTAGAATTTTCCAATATGTTTTGGTATTTTTAAAAATTAATTATGAAACGTGTATGAAAGAAATAAAAATAAAAATGAATGCAAAATGAAGGGGGGTATGAACATAGCAATTGGACAGTTCAAAATCATTGGGCTTCAATACATGGGGGTGTAATTATCAATCTGAATAGGTCCAAGTCTGCACAAAACACCATAACAATCATGCACTTCAGTCAACAGAAATTGACTCATTCTTAGCCAATGGATCAAGTCAAAGTCAATTCATGGTCAAAGTAGTTGGAATCAATGCATGCACGTGAGGACACAGGCCACTTACCATGCACCACACCACACCATGCTTAAGTGAAATTCAGAAAAATGCACGTGAGGATCATGTGAGTTTTAATGTGCTGTCACATTTTGGAGCGTACGATCATGAAAAACACACGGCTGAGATTAAAACGCACACAAACCCTAACAGTTAAAGTCACCGGCCGGAGATGACCTCCGGTCATCTTCTCCGGCCAGCAGCCACCACTTGCAACTCACATTTTCACAAAAATACGCAATGCACACATCAAAATGAAGCTCATGCTAAGCACAATACGAATCCACAGTTATCTTTCACATACCATGCGCACACGTAGAAAACAGAGGATACAAAGATATGCCCTAACTTTTGGATCTAAGCTTCTAAGAAGCTCTATCAACTAGCCGGAGTTCAAATGCTTCTATTAAGCTCAAATCATCATAAAAACAACAAAATAATCCAGTAATCGTGAGGAAAAAGTTTGTGAGCTTTGGAACCTGATCTTGCAGTTCTTGTATAATTTGAGAAAACCAGAGGAAGTACTTGTTCTTCAACCTGGGAGCTTCACAAACTAAGCAAAATAAATGCTATATATCGGGCTGTCTTGAGAGCAGAGATTCACTGTTGAACAATGCTTGAAACAACCTTCAGAATTATGCTCAAACCGCCTTCAATCAAGTGCCATTGATGATGATGAGAGTGAAGTATCGTGTGCTTGGAGAAGGATTTTTGAGAGAGTTGATGACAGAGTGAGAGGATCAGAGATAGAGTAGAGAGAACTTTGAAGTGAAAAATGAGAAAATGAAGCTGAAAATGAAATTGTGAGGTGAGATTTCTATTTATAGTGTAAGCTAACCATGGTTTGGTGAGTGAGTTAAAGTGAGTCAAGGTGGTTAAACTGAGTCATCCCTAACTAACTGAGTCAAGTTAGTTAGGGAGAGCAGTGCTATGGTGAAGAGGGCTCATGACATGCTATGGTGGAATGGAATGTAAAGCTGCAGCAAGCAAAACTTGTTATACAAGTTTCCACTCCTTTCCCTTTTTATGATCATGTACAGCACGTGGTATGGTAAATGAGAAATATGTTGGGCCAAATGAAACAATGTTGGGAGGGTGAACAATGCACGGGCTGTGACAATCAACAACTTTCATTTCTCATTTTCTGGTTTTTGATGGCAGTTGATAACAATGGAAATAGGGTGATTTGATGATGAAATTCTCTCTACTCCATGGGTGGTTTAGTGTGTTTTTGGAGTCATTGGAAAGATGGCACATTGGAGAACAATGTTGATGTGAAAAAGGAATTGAAATGATGCCTCAAACATGCTCCAAAATGACTATAAACTTAAGCACACAAGACTGGATGATGGGCGCATCAGGTGGTCGGTTGGCAAGGCTGGCATGGCACAAAATTTCAGCATAACCACCCTAACTTGAGGCCACTATTTCTCCATCATACCTTGATCAGATGAAAATTTTCCCAACATGAACATTGAAGAGGGCACTACAAGGAACATTTTTGATGTTGACAAGTTTTGCAAATGAAACCTTTAACCATGAGAAAAATAGGTGTACATTTGGCCCACCAACTGTTTGTTAAAATGACTGCGCGCGTGCCCTGAAAATCTTGGTCATGACCTAGTTTTGAACCTACTTTGCTCAAACTTTGATCAATCATATCTCACTCAATTTTTATCCAATGGAGATGTTCCACACATGGATTTGAAGCTTAAAGCAAGGCCTTTCATTGAGGCAGAGTGGAATTTTCATTTGGTGCTCCAAATTTAAATGGCCTTGGTTCAAACTCTGATGCAAAATGGCCAAAACTTGCTATTTTTAGCAACCCTACTTCATCCAAAAATGGCAACTTTTTACATCTTGATTTTTTCATGATTCCTTTGGAGTTTCTTGACCAAATTTTGTACATTGGACATATGTAACATGAATTTCATGATTTTGGGCTCGAAAAGTCAAGAGTTGACTTTTTCCTCTGATTATTTGACTTTGCCCCAATTTCTCTGATTCTTGATCTTTTTTCCAATTGAACCACTTCTAAAACCAATTGAGATGCAATCTTCCACATACATACACTTAAGGACATATGGAATACCATGACATCAAGTTTTGTTCAAAAATCAAAGATTCCCTGATTTAATGGGAAACCCTAGTTTTGACCCCCTTTGGTTAGGAGGAAATTGCACATCTTCCAAATCCAAATTCCTCAGAATATGTTGTGTGTCCTCTTAAAGGATGATGAGAAATGCCACTTGAGAATGATTTTGAATCAATGAGCTATCTCTTTTGAGGGTTTTCCTTCAATTTTTGAACCTCTTGCATAGTGAAAGATGTAGTGCTTCAATCTCCCATTGAATCTCACTTCCTTGAGGTTTTGGATGATCAATTGAGATAGTATGATACATGAGAGACCTCTTGGCTTGCCTAGAGCCAACTTGATTGACCTTTTGTGCTTTGAATGATCTCTTGATTGTCTATCTCCCACCTGACCACATGCCCTGATGGTAAGAAGGATGCCATGCTTCATTTTTCTATGTTAAATGCAATGCAATGCTAGTGAGGTGGATATGATATGATAAATGATAATGCCATGCTATGATGCCAAAAGGGGAGAGCAAATTTTGGGGTATTACAGCTGCCCCTATTCAAGCGCTGTAGACCTGAATGCCTGAAAGCAAATGCTTTCGGACTTTCAAGGTATATAGTGATTGAATACCAAAAATAACCAAAAATTTGCTCTGGGTGAAGAAGAAAGGGATATAAACCCAACGAGACTGCTAGATTGAATCCTCGATGAAACGTCGGAGAGATCTGTCTTTTGAACGATGCCAGACGACTACTGGCTTGCCACGCTAATGGTGGACTTTAATACTGTCTTTTATGCAATTCCAGACGACTACTGGCCTGCCACACTACTGGTGGACTTTGGAAATGTCTTTTTGAACGACGCCAGACGACTACTGGCTTGCCACACTACTGGTGGACTTCGCAGCTTCGTGCCACCCGAAGACGGACTTTTGCCAATCCACTGTTGGACTTTTGCCACCCGAAGGCGGACTTTTGCCAATCCACTGTTGGACTTTAAGAATTTGCCACCCTTAGATGGACCTTTCGCCAATCCACTGTTGGACTTTTGCCACCCGAAGACGGACTTTTGCCAATCCACTGTTGGACTTTTAGCTGCTTTGCCACCCGAAGATGGACTTTTGCCAATCCACTGTTGGACTTTTAGAATATGCCACCCTTAGATGGACCTTTCGCCAATCCACTGTTGGACTTTTGCCACCCGAAGACGGACTTTTGCCAATCCACTGTTGGACTTTTGCCACCCGAAGACGGACTTTTGCCAATCCACTGTTGGACTTTTGCCACCCGAAGACGGACTTTTGCCAATCCACTGTTGGACTTTTAGAACATGCCACCCTAAGATGGACCTTTCGCCAATCCACTGTTGGACTTTTGCCACCCGAAGACGGACTTTTGCCAATCCACTGTTGGACTTTTGCCACCCGAAGACGGACTTTTGCCAATCCACTGTTGGACTTTTGCCACCCGAAGACGGACTTTTGCCAATCCACTGTTGGACTTTTGGAACATGCCACCCTAAGATGGACCTTTCGCCAATCCACTGTTGGACTTTTGCCACCCGAAGACGGACTTTTGCCAATCCACTGTTGGACTTTTAGAACATGCCACCCTAAGATGGACCTTTCGCCAATCCACTGTTGGACTTTTGCCACCCGAAGACGGACTTTTGCCAATCCACTGTTGGACTTTTGCCACCCGAAGACGGACTTTTGCCAATCCACTGTTGGACTTTTGCCACCCGAAGACGGACTTTTGCCAATCCACTGTTGGACTTTTGGAACATGCCACCCTAAGATGGACCTTTCGCCAATCCACTGTTGGACTTTTGCCACCCGAAGACGGACTTTTGCCAATCCACTGTTGGACTTTTAGAATTTTAAAATCGAATTACTCTCTGCCTCTGCGCCAGACATCTCTGCCGACTCTGCTGAGGAACCACAATCAATGATTTAATCTCGGAGACTCCTAAAAGGATAATATCTCTGCTGGCGAATGGATGAACAATCCGTCTGCTTCGAATTGTCAAGCTTGCCAAAAATAAATTGGACTTTAAGATATGAGGGAATGACGACTCTGCCAGGAATTATTCCATCTGTTTGGGGGAATGAATTCTGGTCACAGCGATTCCGTTGGGGATGAGAATTTTTAAATGACGTCCTGCTGGGGAAATGAGCCATTAAAACTCTGCTTGGGGGATTTATTCAACCCAAGATCCTTTATAGGGGTTATCCACCTTTTGACCCGGCTGGGGAAAGACTGTGCCATCCTTGTTGAGGAATAGATTCTGCCGATCTTATAAACCTCTGCGGAGAGAACAATAACTCAGCTGGAAGTTGCTGACAAGATTCGATGCTGACCTCTGTGGGGATACCACGATCTTGCTGGGTATCAGGGCTACTCTGCCAGGGATATGCAAATCCTGGTTAGAACATTCCACTGCAACTTGCTAGAAAGAGTCCTTAGAGATCTGTTGAGGAAACCCAAAGCAAATCCACAGTAGTCTGCTGAAGAATATGACTGTCGAGCTTAGGATAAGTACTACAATGCCCCATGTTAGGCGAGCTTCCTTTTAGACAATCCCGTTAGGGATGACGGGTTTATAACAAACTCTGCTGGCGGAAACTGCTTTAAAACGTCTCATGTTGGGGAATGCCTTTTGAGAGGATTTTACAGAAGACCAACCGTCCTCAAACTCTACTGGGGATGATCAACACTTCATGCTGGGGAACCGAACAATTTGTCCCCGAAGAGGATGTCATAAGAGGATTTTACGGAAGATTTAGCCTCTTCAAACTCCTGCGACTTCGCTGGGGGATAATGACCATCAAACTCTACTGGGGGGTGATCAACACTTCATGCTGGGGAAACAACATGCCCCATGCTTAAGAAAACCAACAATTTGTCCCCGAAGAGGATGTCATAAGAGGATTTTACAGAAGATTTAGCCTCTTCAAACTCCTAGTGATTTCAACGGGGATAATGACCATCCGTTTCGGTGTCGACGAGACCACTCTTTTGGGGAACCTGTGACCGTTATCGACACAGAAAAGCTTGTAGTTGTTGGAAGTACTGAATGAGAGAATCGACTTAATAAGATACAACGGTACCCAGTCGAACTTAATTCACTGAGATCGACCCGATGAACGCCGATCTCCTCACCCATAATTGCCCCAGTCTTTTGCGTGGGGTGATTTATTGCTAGTCTTGTGCTTGAAATCATCTGCACCTGCTACCTGCAACAAAAGAATATGTCCACATGCCCCGAATATTGCGTGGCTAGAATCCACCATCCGGGAATATTCAACATTCGAAGTAATTTCAAATGTTTTTTCTGCGCATGTTATGGCAAGGCTGCCATGTTTTTTTCAAATGCAATGTTTTATCAAAAATTAGGACGTTTTTGCAAACAAAGCAATAAAACAAAAATAGAAAACTTTTTATTGAAATTCAATTTATTGACTGAGAGCCCAGAATAGGCAATTACATCCGGAAGCAATCCCTGGAAAGAGGTGATCGCTGAAAATTGAGAAAAGAAACTATCCTAATGGCAATGTGAAAACGGAATTCCACTGAGTTTCCATTCTGTTATGACCAGTATGTCTTCAAAACTCCCCGACCTTGCCTTCTGAGGAATGATCGGACCGATTCCTATCCTTCAGAACGTCAGTTGTTCAAACGGTAATGGGGGATAGATAACTCAAACCGTAGTCATTCGCTTAAATCCCTCTTTTGTGTGGACCGCCCTTTCAGGTTTTCGATCCACCAGGATACCCTTTTTTGCCTAAGTTGCCCTTTCGGGTTTTCAACTTACCGGGTGTACAAATTTTTTTCAATTATATCCCTAATTTTTGCCCGAACCTTATTCTGTTTTTGGTTCGCCGGGATGCCCTTTTTTGCCTGGATTTTTTTTATTCTTATTATCCAGCGGGTCTATTCATGCGAAGTATTTTTTGACTACGTCCGAGTTGACAGGGGATGAAAAGTCTTCGCCATCCATGGTTGTAAGCAATAAAGCTCCGCCCGAAAAGACCTTTTTAACCACGAATGGACCTTCATAATTAGGAGTCCATTTGCCCCTGTGATCTGTATTGGGAGGAAGGATCCTTTTGAGTACCACATCTCCGACTTTATAAACCCGAGGACGCACCTTCTGGTCAAATGCCTGTTTCATTCTGCGCTGATATAGTTGCCCATGACATACAGCCGCCAATCGCTTTTCCTCAATAAGGCTCAGCTGATCAAATCTGGCTCGTACCCATTCAGCTTCATTTAGCTTAACATCCATCATAACTCTGAGGGACGGAATCTCTACTTCAACTGGTAGCACTGCCTCCATACCATATACAAGTGAGAATGGGGTTGCCCCAGTGGACGTGCGTACCGACGTTCGATACCCATGCAAAGCAAATGGTAACATCTCATGCCAATCTTTGTACGTGACAACCATCTTCTGTACAATCTTCTTGATATTTTTGTTGGCCGCTTCGACCGCGCCATTCATCTTTGGGCGGTACGGAGAAGAATTGTGATGTTCGATTTTGAAATCCCGGCATAACTCAGCCATCATCTTATTATTCAAATTAGAACCATTATCAGTAATGATTCTTTCGGGAACTCCATATCGGCAAATGATATCCCGTTTTAAGAAACGAGCGACCACTTGCTTTGTAACATTGGCATAGGATGCAGCTTCAACCCATTTGGTGAAGTAATCAATTGCCACCAAGATGAAACGATGACCATTGGAAGCTGTAGGCTCAATCTTTCCGATCATATCAATGCCCCACATGGCAAACGGCCAAGGTGACGACATGATACTCAACGGATTTGGAGGCACATGCACCTTGTCTGCATAGATCTGGCATTTATGGCATTTGCGGGCATATTTGCAACAATCTGACTCCATAGTCAACCAATAATATCCCGATCTTAACAACTTTTTAGCCATTGCATGCCCTCCGGCATGGGTACCGAAAGAGCCTTCGTGCACTTCAATCATCAACAAGTCTGCTTCATGTCTATCCACACATCTAAGCAGGACCGTGTCAAAATTTCTTTTATACAGCACGCCATCTTTGTTCAAGAAGAAACTACCGGCTAACCTTCTCAACGTCTTCCTGTCTTTGGACGATGCCCCGGGCGGGTACTCTTGACTTTTCAAGAAACACTTAATGTCATAAAACCATGGCTTGTCATCAGACGTTGCATCGACCGCAAACACAAATGCTGGTCTGTCAAGGCGGGATACCTCAATCTTAGGTACATGGTTCCATCCTTGCACTTTGATCATGGAAGACAAAGTGGCCAAGGCATCAGCGAACCTATTCTCATCTCGAGGAATATGGTACAGTTTCACTGTTGTGAAAAATGTCAGCAATCTCCTTGTATAATCTCTATACGGCACTAGATTTGCTTGGTGCGTGTACCAACTCCCTTTCACTTGATTGATTACCAAAGCTGAATCACCGAATATATCAAGGGTTTTAATCCGTAGATTAATCGCCTCCTCGATCCCCATTATACAAGCTTCGTACTCTGCTTCATTGTTGGTGCATCCGAAAGTTATTCGTGCAGTGAAAGGCATATGAACACCCTCCGGCGTGATAAGAACTGCTCCAACTCCGCACCCATTCACATTGACAGCCCCATCAAACATCAGACTCCATTTGGATTCAGGGTCTGGCCCCTCCTCCGGGAGTGGTTCCTCACAATCTTTAGCTTTGAGAAACATGATGTCCTCATCAGGGAAGTCAAACTTCATGGGTTGGTAATCATCCATTGGCTGTTGCGCAAGATAATCGGACAAGATACTTCCTTTGATGGCCTTTTGTGAAGTGTACTGAATGTCATACTCTGTCAAGACCATTTGCCACCGTGCAACTCTGCCTGTCAATGCTGGTTTCTCGAAAATATACTTGATAGGATCCATTTTTGAAATCAACAAGGTTGTGTGCCTAACCATATATTGCCTCAATCGCTTAGCGGCCCATGCAAGCGCACAGCATGTTTTTTCAAGCATTGAGTATCGGGACTCACAATCATTGAACTTTTTGCTCAGGTAGTAAATAGCATGCTCCTTCCTACCTGTCTCGTCATGTTGACCGAGAACACAACCCATGGAACCTTCAAGCACTGTCAAATACATTATCAGCGGTCTCCCTTCAACTGGAGGCATTAGAATCGGAGGTTCCTGCAAGTATTCTTTTATCTTATCGAATGCCAATTGGCAATCGTCATTCCACCTGACCATTTGATCTTTCCTTAACAATTTAAATATTGGCTCACACGTGGCTGTTAGGTGAGATATGAACCTTGCAATGTAGTTCAATCTACCCAAGAAACCACGAACCTCTTTTTCTGTTCTCGGTTCAGGCATTTCTTGTATTGCTTTCACCTTGGCAGGATCAACCTCGATTCCTCTTTCGCTCACAATGAAACCCAGTAACTTTCCAGAACGCACCCCAAACGTGCACTTGTTTGGATTTAATCTCAGACGGAACTTTCTCAACCTTTCAAACAGCTTTTTCAGGTTAACCAGATGTTCCTCTTCTGTTCTCGACTTGGCAATCATATCATCTACATAACATTCGATCTCCTTATGAATCAAGTCATGAAACAATGTCACCATCGCCCGCTGGTACGTTGCCCCTGCGTTTTTCAACCCAAAAGGCATTACTTTATAACAATATGTACCCTACGGAGTAATGAACGTGGTCTTCTCCATGTCTTCAGGTGCCATCTTGATCTGGTTGTACCCGGAGAAACCGTCCATAAATGAGAACACTAAAAACTGAGCTGTATTATCGACCAGCACATCAATATGAGGTAGTGGAAAATCATCTTTCGGGCTAGCTTTATTAAGATCTCGATAATCCACACACATTCTCACTTTTCCATCTTTCTTCGGTACTGGCACGATGTTGGCTACCCATGGAGGATACTTTGTCACAGCAAGAAAACCAGCATCCCACTGCTTCTGGACTTCCTCCTTAATCTTTAAAGCCATGTCGGGGTGAGTCCGACGAAGTTTCTGCTTGACTGGCGGACATTCTTCTCTTAATGGCAGCCTGTGTACAACAATATCTGTATCCAACCCCGGCATGTCTTGATACGACCAGGCGAAGATGTCAACATACTCGCGCAACATTTCCGTCAAAGTTTGCTTCACATCTGCTTGCAAGCTGGCACCAATCCTGATCTCTTTCTTGGCGTCCTTGGTACCAATATTGATGATTTCTACAGTCTCCTGATGAGGCTGGATGACCCTTTCCTCTTGTTTCAACAATCTGGCCAGTTCTTCAGAAAGTTCACAATCTTTCCCATCCCCTTCTTCGGCTAGATAAATCGGATTGTCAAAGTCATACATGGCCATATCAAAATCGTTATCAGTGGTATCCGGAGGATCAAGTCTGCATGAACGGGTTCATGCCTTATTTTAGAATTTATTTTTAAGCAAAACAAAAGAAAATGAAACATTGCCATTTTATTTTTTTGTGCAAAAATAAAAACTGAAAGACAGAGAACAAAATTTGATTGCAAAACGTCCTTTATTAATGATTAAACATTGCAAATGCAACCATGGTGGCCCTACAAATGAATCTATACGCCTTGGGCAGAGCGCAAGATTTTGTCATGCATTATGGTTAGAAAAAACAAAGAAAAATTACTCTGTCTGAAGAGTAACCCGGATGACTTCTTCAACGAACCAGTTCTGCACTTGTTGTCCCGAAGCATGAGGGCGTACCCAGTTGTCCAGGTCACAATCACTGTCAACACTATCCTCTGCGGCTGCACAAGACTGGTCCGTGTAGATAATTCCCCCACTATTGAAAGTAATGGGTCCCCTGCTCCCCGCATCTGAAGTTGTAGAGGGATGATAACCAATACCAAATTTGTCTTCCTTCATTGGGGTCTCTATCAACCTGCCCCAACCTTGGGCGTTGCCTGCCCTGACGACTTCGACAGCTTGTTTGTAAGATGAAATGGAGGAACCAGCCCCAACTGGTACAGAAGAAGACTCAGGTGCATCGTCAATATTGACTGCTTCAAATGATTGGCACAGCATCTCATGAATTTCCCCATCCATTTCAATGTACTTGAACGTGGACAAGTGACTCACAAAGATGTCTTCTTCCCCACACACTGTCACAACCTGCCCTTCAAACTCATACTTCAGCTTTTGATGTAGAGTAGAAGTAACAGCCCCGGCTCCGTGAATCCAAGGGCGTCCCAATAGGCAGCTATATGCAGGTTGTATGTCCATTACATGGAACGTGGATTTGAATACCTGTGGTCCAATTTGTACGGGCAATTCCACCTCACCAAACACAGATCGTCTGGTCCCATCGAATGCTCTGACCACCAATTCACTAGGCCTTAAGATCAAACCATCAACTTCCAGCTTCATCAATGCCTTCTTGGGCAAGACATTAAGTGATGAACCAGTGTCTACCAGTACATGAGATAACACTGCGCCCTTACACTCCATCGTGATATGCAAAGCCTTATTATGGTTTCTTCCTTCAACAGTCAAATCTCTACTTGTAAAGCCCAAGCCATGGCTGACATTAACATTGGAGATTACGCCCTCGAGCTGATTAACAGTAATTTCTTGTGGCACGTATGCACTCTTCAACACTTTCAACAACGCCTGCCGGTGCGCATCAGAGCACATCAATAGTGACAAGATTGAAATCTTTGAAGGGGTCTGATTCAGTTGGTCCACAATCTTATAATCGCTTTTCTTGATTATCTTCATAAATTCTTCCATTTCCTTATCAAAAATAATCTTTGTCTCTGCTTCAGGTGTGGGCGCATTTTCAACCACCTGTTTACCTTTAGCCTTTGCTGCGGCTTCTACCTCCTTATCACTTCTCAAGGTTTGGGGAGCGAACAACCTTCCACTCCTTGTAAAGCCCCCTACACCCCCTACATTATCAATATTTGGGCTGACTGACGGCTCAACTTCCTGCTTTTTACCTCCGTAATATACATCTGCCCCATAGTGCCATGGGATAGCTTTCGTAGACGTGAACGGAATTGGTCCTGGCACCGTGATAGTGACAGGACTGGGCCCTTCTGGCGCAACACTCGCCACAGGAACTGCATTGACCGGCATTTGAATCTCAGCGGGAGTGTAATAGATGGTCACGGTTGATATCTCATCAGTGTCTTTCACGACTCTGTCGAACTGTAGACATCCTTCATCGATCAGATTCTGTAAACCCATCTTCAACTTATCACAGCCGTTCTCCTGATTCATACACTCAGAGCAATCTTGATTACAGCCCGGGAACACCTGTCCCTTCAATAAACGATCTTTTACAACCAACAAAGAAGTTTTCACTTGATGAACGTCTAACACCAAATTTAATCTCCTCCCATCTTCAACAGCGTACACATTTGCTGCACTATGATCAGGCATGGGATGCTGAGTAATATTAGGAGCGGGAGAGAAATTGATGGCTTTAGCATCAATCAAATCTTGTACTTTATGATGGAAAGCCCAGCATTTTTCAATGGAGTGCCCCTGAGCACCTGAGTGGAACTCACAACGAGCATTAGCATCGAAGTTAGGTGGCAGGTTTCCAGCAACCGGAGCTTTCATAGTACGGAGTTCTACCAACTTTAACTCGAGTAGCCGGGGCAACAGCGCGGCATAAGTCATAGGGATAGGATCCATCTTACGATCCCTCTGTCTAGACCTTTGCTGGAAAAAAGGTTGTTGCTGTTGAACTTGTTGTTGGGGTTGTTGTTTCTGAACGGACGGTGTGGGGATTGTCACAGCATCTACCTGATAATAAGCTCGAGAACGCCCTCTGCCTCGTCCTCTAAACACAGCATTCGTATCACCTTCTCTTCTTTTCTGGTTACTAGCGAACGGTTTCTTCGTCCCCGAAGAGCCAGCCCCACTCACATCCTGGATCTTTCCAAGCTTTAACAGACTTTCTATTCTTTCTCCCGCAATCACAATATCAGCAAATCCAGTTGACGGACAAGCAGCTAATCTATCCAGATAGGCCCCTTGCAAGGTGCCCATGAACATATCTGCCATTTCTCTGTCTGACAAGGGAGGTTGGACCTGGGCAGCCATTTCCCTCCACCTCTGTGCATATTCTTTGAAACTCTCCTTGGCATTCTGGGACAATCCTTGCAATTGGGTGCGGTTGGGCGCCATGTCAATATTATACTGGTATTGCTTCAGGAACGCTTCTGCCAGATCTTTCCAATTCTTCACAGCAGCTCTATTCAACTTCATGTACCAGGTCAAGGACGCCCCAGCCAGACTGTCCTGAAAATAGTGCATCCATAGCTTCTCGTCATCCGTATGGGCTGAAATCTTCCCAAAGTAAGCTTGAAGATGCGTTTGGGGACACGCATTGCCGTGATACTTATCAAAAGTGGGAGGCTTGAATTTAGGGGGAATTCTGACTCCTGAGACCAGCCCCAAGCTGGTAACATCAATACCCATAGAGTTCTTGCATTCTATGGCCCTGATCTTCTCTGCTAGCTCATCATACCTTCGATCCCCTTGATTACCCACATCAGCATCCAGCAGAGTAAATTGGTCTTCCAGAGTATCTTCAAGAGTAAAACCAGCATGCCTACCATTTCCATTACCCCGATTGTTACCACCAGGAGGAGGGTTGCCACCGGGAGGAGGAATGCCATGTCCCTGTGAATTGTCATGATGATCACCTTCGGGCCCATTGTCGGGACGCTCTACCAGAAGCCTCAGCCTCTCCTGATTTTGCGCCATGCCAGTCATGAGGGTCATGAACTGGTCCATACGCGCCCTCATTTCCGCCAAATCACTTTGCACTTGATCCATGATTCTTACTTGATTCCTTCGCGTCGAATATCGGTGAATATGACTCTCCGCTATACTGCCTGAAACCAAATAAAGGTTAGAGACCCCGCAACGAGTACCTGAAAAGCAAGTAACAAAAAATGCAAAATGATATGCAATGCCATGCAATGCCAGGTTTGTCATTTCCGAGGTGCTTTATACCCTGATTCCAATCCAACCACAGAAATCTGAAGACCAGAAATTGTGATATAAAGAGACGTGTCGTGGTCATGTGCTTGTGTGCAGCTATCTGATAAGGAATAATTCTGAATAAAACTGCTCATACTCATTCAACAAAGTATTCAAGTCCATTTAAGAAAGATTCAACCGCAAATGCAATACAAGGAAAAATGGATCCATCAACAAGCCTGATGGTAACCATTAATAACAAAATATAAGGAAAAGAACATCAGTCTGACAATTCCACACCCTTCAGCTTATCACTTGAGTATTTGATCTCCTCAAAAAGTATACGGGTACGCTGGTGATTCGGCTTTTCAATCATTTCTTTGATCAAGACATCCCTTTTCTCAAGAGCTTCAGTTAAAGAACCCATGTGCAGCATCAGAGCCTCGTCATCACACACTCCTTTGTGTCTCTTTATGCCGGCTTGCGTCTTGAGTATCTCCCTTTCTATCATGACTTCTTCAAGCTCTTTCTTGGTATTCCTCAGCTCGCCTCTAGCTTCTTCTAGCTGTTCTTGACTCTTACCGAGGCTTTCCCGATACTTTCTCCTCTGCTCATGCGCCTTTTCAAGCTCTTCGTCCTTAATCTGCAACTGTTCCTGTAATTCAGCATTCTCTATCCTAACTTTGTCCCAAGCGTGCTGAAACTTTGTTAACTTTTCTTTGGTCTGTGCTAACACCTGTTTGGTTTGCTTGTGGGCTTGAGTAACATCATCAGCACCTTTACTAATCTTTCGGAAATGTTGGGCTCTTCCAGCAAAGTCTTTTTCTTTTGCAGTCAGGATTTGTTCAGCATCTTGGGCTTTCCGCTCCAGCTCTTTGTTGGCATGTAGAGCATTTTGAAGACGGCTACTCAACTCGGAATTCTCTCCTTGGAGCTTTTTCACCAAGGCTTGCAACTTGTCAACTTCTTCCACAGTAGCAGTGCTTCTTGCTTTCTCATTCTCCGGATACAAAAGGGGTGCCTTACCAAAAGGCAAGAGAAAATCTTCAACTCTTTTCTTCACCCACTCTTCATATGCTGGATAAACCCGGTTGTTAGGCTTTCCTAGAGTAACTTTCCCCTTTTTCAGTATGCTACCCCAGCTTTCAGAAGCTTTCTGTGCTGCTTCCCATTCTTCTGATGTATGAAAATAGAGGGACTCCTCCACATCTCTCTTAATAGGCGGACCTGTCAGGGCATACCCAAATTGTCGAATGGCCAAAGAAGGATTGTAGTTAATCCCACCCAGTCTTCCTATCAGTGGAACGTTAGGGAACTTACCACAGCTGTGGATAATATTCTTACCAATCAGCCCATGATCTACCCATACGATGTCCTTGGCCACTAATCCCATTAAACGCTGTTTCCACTCTAGAGAATCTTTGGAATCCACAAAAGCCCCTGATTGTGGTAAACGGCCCGCAAACCACTTATAGAACAAGGGTGCACAACAACGAATTATCCCTCCTCTTTTCTTTTCATTTCGGTTGTACAATGAGTAGTGAAGGTCTCCCAGTAGCGTTGGCACCGGGTTCTTCATCATGAATATTCGTATAGCGTCCGTATCAATAAAATCCGGCTCGTTGGGAAACAACACTATGCCGTATATACAAAGGGCTAGCAAAGCATTAAAAACAAGCCAATTCTCGCCTTTAGCTGCTTCCTGGGCCTTCTTAATCAGATATTCCAACTTGTAACCACGAATCTTTCCTTTGTTGGAGACATTGTCACTTAACTCTGATTTGCTCAAATAAAGAGCACCAGCCAACTTCCCAAAGTCAAGATCCCCCACCGATCCAAAGAAAGGGGGCTCCTCCTTGATAGCAATCCCCAACATGTTGGAATACTCCTCCAAGGTAGGAACCAACACATAGTCTGGAAATACAAAACATCTCAGAGGCGGATCATAGAACTGCATCAACGTATGGAGACCTCTGGCTTCGTAATCACTGACATTACGGACCATAGATAAAATCCACCCATATTTCTCTTCAAAAGCTTCTCGTGCTGCAGGGCTCGCCATTCCCTTCAGCACAACAATAGGGCCCAAAGTAGGCGTAAGGAACTTATAGCTGATGATATTCTTCCTCTCTTTAGTGTTCATCTTTGCAGGGACCTGATGACTGGAATCAAGGGTAATATATGCACCTGGAAATGAATAAACATGTATGTTAGGATATGATAATGCAATGCAAAGGGCAATGTGATCAGGTAATCAGGTGTCTGTGCTAAACTGTGAACGGTGTCAGTGTAGCTCTGAGACTAATATAGAACCATAGATAAGAACCAGCTGAATACAATAGGATGAAACTTCCTTTTTGTGCAATGATGATAGAAAACCGGGTATGTAGGAGGTCATGGTTACCTGCAAACCTGTAAACAACCCGCCCTTCTCACATGTGGGTACTAGGATGTTCAATATCCCGGGCTCTCAGGTCGAGAAATGATGATACGTTCACCATTTCTGGTTTGGCATCATCATCAATCGAGGAGGCCTCAACTGATTCTCCAAAACAAAGAGGTCCTCAGCTTCTGGCACTGAGGTCGAGAAGCAATAGTACATTCATCCCTCAGGGTACAGTACTATCGCCAATCGAGGAGTGCCTCCGCTGATTCTCTTTCAAAAAGGGATGTCCTATAGCAAGTTCCCAGCATTGGGTCCTCGGATCGAGAATGTGCAATGGGTTTGCCACGGAATGTGGTCTGCCACTGTCACATCTCGGGAGGAGTGCCGCAACTGAGTCCTCGGGAATGGTCACCAGAGTCGACAGTTCCTCAAGAGAATAACCACTGGCCTGCATAACATGCAGTAGCAGAAAGCTCCAGATAGAACCTCGTCTGGTTGTGGGTCTCATGAACAACAATACGTGGTCACCACCACGCAAGCGTCATGACTATCCACTCTAATACCTATGTATGTACTCAAGCCTTGGTAGTGGGCTTATCTCTCAGAACGCCCATCCCGCCAAACAGAAAACAACACAGTCCAGTATAGCATAATATATCATGGGAAATGAAAATGCTAAAATGCGGTAAATACAGTAATGTACAGTAAAGTAGTAAGTAACTATACAATAAAACAGTAAATACAGCACAACAGTAAACACCCAATGAAAGAAAAACAGACAAGCGCTAGGATTGACTCGCTAAGGAAACCAGAGATTCTGGGTTCTGTCCCCAGCAGAGTCGCCAGCTGTCGCTCCCGGGATTTTCATCCTAGTACAAACGCGAAAGTGGCACCGAAACAGAGTCGCCAGCAATGTGTATTTATCCCAAGAGAGGGAAAGGAAACACCGCGTAAACCTGAGAGAAAGGAAAAGCATGGTCTTGCGACCAAGAGAAATGGGTTCGGGAGTCGGTTACGCGAGAGGAAGGTATTAGCACCCCCTCGCGTCCATCGTACCCGATGGGATCCACGCTTGCTTGTCTCGATCAAAGGGTGATAGAAAAGAATGCTGGAAAAGGAACGAAAAGAGAACCGGAAAAGGAACGAGAAACAAATGTAGGGAAAATGAAAGAAGTGCTCGCATGGGCCCTACCCCACTGCCTACGTATCTCATCGGGAACATGAGAATCAGAGCGACGTAGTTCCCCTCACTAGGGATGAATTGTTTGTGTTTTTTAGAGAACGGCTTACGTTCTAGCTCAGGTGTTGCAGGCTCGCTGGTCCGAGTGCGTTACCATCTTGCAAGAGAACGAGTAGGAGCGCGTTCGTGCGTTGAGAATGAATGAGATGAGAAAAGAATTCCCGAAGGAAAGACGTTATTGTTTGTTTTTGTCTTTTAAGAGTCTTTTCATTTGTTTGCATATGACAGTGTATCTGAATCTTAGTCATTGGAATGTGTACATTCTAACATTCCAAGATGGAATGGGTAAGAAAGCACACTAAGAGTGAAGAAGACCTCCACACTTAACTCCAATTGTCAAGGTTCAAACATACTAGCATACTTGTGTTTATTAAGTGTTTTTGTAAATTATGAAGTGAAGAAGTGTTTTTTATTATTTGCACCTTCAACAAGTATTGCATTTAAGTCCCTCATACAAGATCAAATGTTTAACACATTGACCCAAGATGGGCTATATGCTACACATTCTAAGATTACAAGAGAAGACCCCTTATAATCTTTTCTTTATATGAAAGGCCTAAATGCAATAAATGCATACCTTTATTATATGTTTTGAATTTTCTTTGAGATGAGAAAAGAGACTCAAGAGAGGAGAAAAGGTAAAACCTATATGGACTAAGACTCAATCCTAATTGAAGATTAAAGGGAGTGATCCTAAAGGTTTGTGAGGTTTCAACCTAAAGTCTAAAGAAAGAAAGAATTAAACAATTCACTTCCAAAGTAGAAGATGAATTGTAATTCAAAAAGGGAAAGTAATGAGTTATTAAAAGAAAGCACATAAGTGCTTAACAAAACATAAAATGGAATTGTAAAAGAGAAAGGATAGAAGTTGAATGTGGATTCCTTATCCACACTCAATTGAAACTTACCGAAGCCCCTACATGGTTAGTAAACATGTATAAGAAGTATAAGAAGTAAAAGAACATGTAATGCATCATAAAACTCAAAAGGATTAAATGAGAAAACAAATCCTAGAACCACAATCAGAATGGGCATCATATGGAAACCAAGTGAATATCATCATACAAGTGCAAGTGAATAAGCAATAATCATCATCCATTAGCATTTAAACATGTTACAAGAAGAAGGGGTAGATGAAAGATGGAAAGAAATGAAGAGGACATGCATAAATGGAACATGTAAACCAACAACCAGAATTGAAACTAAATGGAAAATGGTTTATAAACATCTCAAAAGTATTTATGAATCAACTTCAAGACATTCAAGAAGTAATATAAGAAGAATTGAAATGAAAGTTCAAAAAGAAAGTGCAAACAATACATGTTAATGATGCACAAAGTTCAAATTGAAATGAACATGTAAAGATGACCTATAATGTGTATCAAAGACCTATAATATCATGTGAATGGCTCATAACATATGCAAATGCTCATACAAATGTGCACAAAAGAATTCATGTAAACATGCACTAAAGTGGTAATGACATGCCATGGATTATACATCCAATGTGATGCATCAAACAAAGACCAAATGGATTCATGAAAATTATGCCAGCATATCATTGGAATGCCTAGGTCAGAAATGCATCATACATCAAGATAGCATGTAAAAATTCAGAGCAAAATGACTTCAAACAAAGCAATTAGGTCAAATTGAAACATCATGCAAAGTGGAGCAAATATAGGCATCAAGACATATGATAAAGTGACCTAAAAAATCAAACAAAAATCATCTAACATGATTCAATGTATTAGTGAATCAATGCAAAAAGAATCATGTCAAAATAGTTGGTAATGAGCAAGAACAAAATTAAACAAATTCATGTATCATGCTTAGAATGCATCTAAATGGAAATTCAAAGAAAATTATGGAACAGGGGCAAAAAGGTCATAAAATCAGAAAATAAAATCATGAAAAATTTCCTAAATGTTTTAAGAATACACATGAATTTTTGTAGAATTTTCCAATATGTTTTGGTATTTTTAAAAATTAATTATGAAACGTGTATGAAAGAAATAAAAATAAAAATGAATGCAAAATGAAGGGGGGTATGAACATAGCAATTGGACAGTTCAAAATCATTGGGCTTCAATACATGGGGGTGTAATTATCAATCTGAATAGGTCCAAGTCTGCACAAAACACCATAACAATCATGCACTTCAGTCAACAGAAATTGACTCATTCTTAGCCAATGGATCAAGTCAAAGTCAATTCATGGTCAAAGTAGTTGGAATCAATGCATGCACGTGAGGACACAGGCCACTTACCATGCACCACACCACACCATGCTTAAGTGAAATTCAGAAAAATGCACGTGAGGATCATGTGAGTTTTAATGTGCTGTCACATTTTGGAGCGTACGATCATGAAAAACACACGGCTGAGATTAAAACGCACACAAACCCTAACAGTTAAAGTCACCGGCCGGAGATGACCTCCGGTCATCTTCTCCGGCCAGCAGCCACCACTTGCAACTCACATTTTCACAAAAATACGCAATGCACACATCAAAATGAAGCTCATGCTAAGCACAATACGAATCCACAGTTATCTTTCACATACCATGCGCACACGTAGAAAACAGAGGATACAAAGATATGCCCTAACTTTTGGATCTAAGCTTCTAAGAAGCTCTATCAACTAGCCGGAGTTCAAATGCTTCTATTAAGCTCAAATCATCATAAAAACAACAAAATAATCCAGTAATCGTGAGGAAAAAGTTTGTGAGCTTTGGAACCTGATCTTGCAGTTCTTGTATAATTTGAGAAAACCAGAGGAAGTACTTGTTCTTCAACCTGGGAGCTTCACAAACTAAGCAAAATAAATGCTATATATCGGGCTGTCTTGAGAGCAGAGATTCACTGTTGAACAATGCTTGAAACAACCTTCAGAATTATGCTCAAACCGCCTTCAATCAAGTGCCATTGATGATGATGAGAGTGAAGTATCGTGTGCTTGGAGAAGGATTTTTGAGAGAGTTGATGACAGAGTGAGAGGATCAGAGATAGAGTAGAGAGAACTTTGAAGTGAAAAATGAGAAAATGAAGCTGAAAATGAAATTGTGAGGTGAGATTTCTATTTATAGTGTAAGCTAACCATGGTTTGGTGAGTGAGTTAAAGTGAGTCAAGGTGGTTAAACTGAGTCATCCCTAACTAACTGAGTCAAGTTAGTTAGGGAGAGCAGTGTTATGGTGAAGAGGGCTCATGACATGCTATGGTGGAATGGAATGTAAAGCTGCAGCAAGCAAAACTTGTTATACAAGTTTCCACTCCTTTCCCTTTTTATGATCATGTACAGCACGTGGTATGGTAAATGAGAAATATGTTGGGCCAAATGAAACAATGTTGGGAGGGTGAACAATGCACGGGCTGTGACAATCAACAACTTTCATTTCTCATTTTCTGGTTTTTGATGGCAGTTGATAACAATGGAAATAGGGTGATTTGATGATGAAATTCTCTCTACTCCATGGGTGGTTTAGTGTGTTTTTGGAGTCATTGGAAAGATGGCACATTGGAGAACAATGTTGATGTGAAAAAGGAATTGAAATGATGCCTCAAACATGCTCCAAAATGACTATAAACTTAAGCACACAAGACTGGATGATGGGCGCATCAGGTGGTCGGTTGGCAAGGCTGGCATGGCACAAAATTTCAGCATAACCACCCTAACTTGAGGCCACTATTTCTCCATCATACCTTGATCAGATGAAAATTTTCCCAACATGAACATTGAAGAGGGCACTACAAGGAACATTTTTGATGTTGACAAGTTTTGCAAATGAAACCTTTAACCATGAGAAAAATAGGTGTACATTTGGCCCACCAACTGTTTGTTAAAATGACTGCGCGCGTGCCCTGAAAATCTTGGTCATGACCTAGTTTTGAACCTACTTTGCTCAAACTTTGATCAATCATATCTCACTCAATTTTTATCCAATGGAGATGTTCCACACATGGATTTGAAGCTTAAAGCAAGGCCTTTCATTGAGGCAGAGTGGAATTTTCATTTGGTGCTCCAAATTTAAATGGCCTTGGTTCAAACTCTGATGCAAAATGGCCAAAACTTGCTATTTTTAGCAACCCTACTTCATCCAAAAATGGCAACTTTTTACATCTTGATTTTTTCATGATTCCTTTGGAGTTTCTTGACCAAATTTTGTACATTGGACATATGTAACATGAATTTCATGATTTTGGGCTCGAAAAGTTAAGAGTTGACTTTTTCCTCTGATTATTTGACTTTGCCCCAATTTCTCTGATTCTTGATCTTTTTTCCAATTGAACCACTTCTAAAACCAATTGAGATGCAATCTTCCACATACATACACTTAAGGACATATGGAATACCATGACATCAAGTTTTGTTCAAAAATCAAAGATTCCCTGATTTAATGGGAAACCCTAGTTTTGACCCCCTTTGGTTAGGAGGAAATTGCACATCTTCCAAATCCAAATTCCTCAGAATATGTTGTGTATCCTCTTAAAGGATGATGAGAAATGCCACTTGAGAATGATTTTGAATCAATGAGCTATCTCTTTTGAGGGTTTTCCTTCAATTTTTGAACCTCTTGCATAGTGAAAGATGTAGTGCTTCAATCTCCCATTGAATCTCACTTCCTTGAGGTTTTGGATGATCAATTGAGATAGTATGATACATGAGAGACCTCTTGGCTTGCCTAGAGCCAACTTGATTGACCTTTTGTGCTTTGAATGATCTCTTGATTGTCTATCTCCCACCTGACCACATGCCCTGATGGTAAGAAGGATGCCATGCTTCATTTTTCTATGTTAAATGCAATGCAATGCTAGTGAGGTGGATATGATATGATAAATGATAATGCCATGCTATGATGCCAAAAGGGGAGAGCAAATTTTGGGGTATTACACATTTTTGCCCCTTTTGCAAGAAAGAGCTCAAACTTGTTCCTGAGGAATGCAGTTGGTTCCATCCCTTCTAAAAGCTTCTAAGGGATCATTTGAGGGTGTCTAAAGCATCAAATTGTTTCTGGCACAAGAAACTTGGCAGATAGCCCAAAAAGCTCTTAAAGAGGTAAGCATCACAACTTGAACTCTTTGAAATATGCATTGTTTTGAAGTCCACTGATCATGCACATCTCATACATGTTATATATGTTGTGTTTGAACCAATTTATCATTTAATTCATGCCTGTAACAAGAGGTAGCATAGAAAATGCAATTATAGGCCTATTTCAAGAACACTATCGGGTTTTGAAATAAGAGCCTCATCTGAAAAAACCACCACCACCATTGGATTCCTTGTGAAATTCTAGGTAGGATAGACCTAAATTTTGTCCCAATCCATGGAGAAATGAGAAAGTTACAAGCTTCACGTTTTTGACGAAAACCTTCCCTTGCCTTGCCTTGGCCAGGCCAAAAACAAGGCACACGTCATATATTCATGGGGTGATTTTGATACACGGATGTGTCACCACCCCAGTGGTAGAAGGCGCGCGCTGGACCCTAGAGGTCTGGGGTTCGAATCTCCCTCGCCCCAGATCCTCTTTTTTTTATCACTTTTTCCACTTTTTATTATTTTTCATGTTATTTTTAAATGATTTGGAAAATTAATAACTCTCTCAATTTTAATTATTTTTTATTTGTTCTTTTTGAAAAAAATTACAAAAATGTTGAAATATTTTATTCCACAAAAAAATCAGATTTATATTATTTATTTAATGTAGTTGGTATTTTTGTAAATAAATTCATTTTTATTGTTTTAAAACCTTTTAAAAATGAATATTCATCTTGAAAATCAAAATCAAATGAGCCCTAAATCATCTTGTGATTAAAACATCATTTTTCAAACTTTAACCAAAAATCACAAGTAGTTTATTTAGACTTATTTTGAATTTTGGTCATTTTATTCATTTTTATTAAAAGGATTACTTTTAAAGGAAAATAAAATTAGGGTTTCTTTGATTTTCACCCTAACAAATCTTTCAAACACTCATGGGCCTCTAATAGAGTGTAAGACCTAACCCCTTTTGAAAACCAAAATAATTTGGGCCACAATCATTGTATAAGACCCACGTTGTTTTCAAAAACCTCGGCCCGTTCGCCAGTTTAAATAAAAAACAATTGGGCTTCTCCTTGAGCTATAAGACCCATATTTATTCATTTTCAAACTCTTTGGGCCTCTAATAGAGTGTAAGACCCAATCCCCTTTTAACCAAAACTATTTTGGGCCTCAGATATTGTATAAGTCCCTCCGCGTTAAAAGAAAAATCTTGGCGCGATCGCCAGTTCAAAATCAAATCATCTGGGCCTACCCTTGTGTTGTAAGTCCCATTTCTTTTCTTTAAATAATCTTTGGGCTTCTCCTTGAGTTGTAAGACCCATCCCTTTGTACAGTAAACCTTTTTGGGCCTCAGTCGTTGAATAAGTCCCGATACGATCCTCGAAATAACAGTGTGATCACTGTTAAACTCTAGGTCTCTCCTTGAATATAAGCCCCAAAATCTTTTCAAAACAATTCCCGTTTGATTTAGATTCAAATATACATATTATTTTCAAAACTTTCTTTAATTTCTTTGAACAACTAACAAAACAGCATGGAAGCTTGCTCACCTGTAAGTTTTATTCGCTTTCATTTACCTGCTTTAATATATATAACTGTATTGTGGGAAGTTGCGCATGGTTAGTCTTCTTTCATTCTTTTAAATACATGTCACACACACACACACACACACACACACACACACACATATATATATATATATATATATAACTGTATTGTGGGAAGCTGCGCATGGTTAGTCTTCTTTTGTACCTCTTTTACATACTCGTCATATATCAACTGTATATATACTAGTATAGTTAAATACTCGTCACTCTTTAAATACAAACAAAACTAGATCCCCATAGGATTTCTAGATACAGTCTTCCCTTCTCTTAGGGTTAAACAATATGGAACAAAGAGAAAGGCAGTATTCTCGGTGAACCTTTTCTGAAACTATCACCCCTAGAAATTGTCAAAGAAATTCTACTCCCCGAAGTTGATCTATTCTTTGTGAATAGCATCTCCTGAGTTTCTTCAAATCACAGAACTTTTCACGAAATGATCTCTTCTTTGTGAATTGAATTTCTTGAACTTTTCTAGGTTTGGGACCCACATGCTTCCTAAAAGCATCCCCGCCTCCTCTTGGGCTTTGTACAAGGACCCTTCCGCTTCTTAGAAGTTCTTATGCCTTCTCTTGGGCTTAATACAAGGACCCAGATGACCTCTTAAAGGTATACGACAGAACTTAGTCATCCTTTGCTATAGCAGTCTTTACAGTGTCAAAACTCCGACTATTTTAGGGTTGCTTCTCATCCCTTAAAGACCGTGCCTCCTCTTGGGCATCATACAAAAGATAAAACTCTCCCACACTAGTAGACTTGGACAGTCTAATCCCCTTAAGTCTCAAAGACATTCTCAAGTTCCTTATAAATATAGGAAGAACCTCAGTCACTCTGGATCAATCTCCAGTAGAAACCCAGACTCTCTCTTGAGAGTTCCCCAGCCAGGGTCAAAAGGCTATTAAGAACACTATCCCAAATCAGAACCTCAGGGCATCTGATACTTTAACTCTTCTGTAATCCTCAGCAAGAGTTGACTCCCCACTTGGACATGCCTCGGGATCTCAATAATCCCCGACAAAAGATAACCTCCTCTTAGGCTTTGTATAATGATCTTTCTGCAACACAGTCAGCCTCCTTTTGGGCTTTGTACAATGATTCTCCCCAGAGGAGCTAACCTTTTCAGACTCTCTTGTTGAGTCAATACCCTTTTAGCCTCAATCTCAGGCTTCGTACGAGACAGAAAATCACTCTCTTGTTGAGTATAAAAGACTCTCTTGTTGAGTCAATCAACTTTCAGACTCTCTTGTTGAGTCAATCACCTTTTCAGACTCTCTTGTTGAGTCAATCTTTTTAGCCTCAATCTTGGGCTTCATACAAGACAGATAAAAGCACTCTCTAGTTGAGTCAACCCTTTTAGCCTCAATCTTGGGCTTTGTACAAGACATAAATCTCCCAAAACTTTCTCTTTAGCCTGGGATACACATCTTCCCCAGCGAAGTCATTTCCTCTCAGCCTACTTTTAGGCTTTAAGAAATGATTTCCCAAGTAGAGTCAAACTCATTTCAGCCTCAATCTTGGGCTTTATACAAGACACATAAAAATATCCTCACCAGAGTCAGTTAAATTTTTCCTTTCAGCCTCAATCTTGGGCTTTGTACAAGACACATACAAACCTCTCCAACGGAGTCAAAACCCTTTTTACCCTCCTCTTAGGCTTTGTATAAAGATATCCCCAAAGAGACAGACTCTATTTTGCGTCAATCTTGGGCTTCGTACAAGACACCTATATCTACACTCTCTTGTTGAGTCGGTCGTATTTAGCCTCCTCTACGGCTTTATATAGGGAAATCCCCTAGCCGAGTCAAATAACCTTTTAGCTTCAATCTTGGGCTTTGAACAAGACACAAATAACCTTTTAGCTTCAATCTTGGGCTTTGAACAAGACACCAAAACATCTTTTTCCTCCCTTAGAATATGAGGAACTACAATTGCTCTGATTTTCCTATTTCATTTAAACGGGAATACATAGGCATAAGATTGTGAAATCTCAGCAAGCATACTAAACAAAAACTCTAGGTCCAGTAACTTCATACTAATAAAAAACCCCAGGTCTAGTACCTTCACACATCAACAAAAATTCACTCACTCACTCATACTTCCCAAAAAACTTTCCCAGCCCATCAACAGATAAACACTATCAATTACAAAGCGAAACCTAAAGCTAACATCCTGTGGATAACCACATATAGGATGGGTAATTGACAACTACCCATTGTATAACCTGACCCCAGACCCCCTAATCTCTTTAAAGCATTTGTTCAGTTAAACATTCACGTGCAAGGTTAGTTTTAGATAGCTTCCCTTTCCCTTCCAGCTTCGTGGGATAAATAAGAAATCAGAAAGTAACACCCATCCCTCCTCATTGCGGTGAGGAGAAGAACCATCGATAAGGTGGTCGCGTCACCGATTGAAATTCTGGTACAGATGTGTGATGTCAAGTGCAATGTCACAACATCAATATCTGTTGTATGAACATGTCAATAATAGAAATAGAAACGCATAAACCACACACAAGGATTGTTCACCCAGTTTGGTTCAACAACCTACATCTGGGGGCATACCAAGCCAGGAAGGAAGTCCACTATTAGTAGTATTAAATTACAGACTCAACAGACCAGTTGACAATCTACCTAATTCAATCACTACCCAATGACCCTTCTACCTAAGTCCTCCCTAGGTAAGAGACTCCATCTCACTCCCAATCATCGCAATGATGTCTAGCAGTCAACAACTCCGCCACTGCATCGACAGCTTGTTTACCAACAACTTTTCAAACACAGAAAACTAGAAGACACACTTCCATGACACCCTTTGGAGTTGCTTCAAAGCTTCCTCCAAGAACAATACAATACTCATTACCTACAGGTTTCTGAGTACTAACACCGTGACCATCTCACAACCCGAGTGGTTCACTTAGACTAAGCCCTAATGATCTACATCTTGGACCCATAACTATTCTAGATTACAAGCATTCTATTTATAACTTTTTCCCAACTGGATTTGGGCCTTCAAATCTTCTGCACCAAATCTGCAACAGATTCTGCTCTTCAATAGATCTTCAATTAAATCTTCAATCAAATCTTCAATTAAATCTTCAATCAAATCTTCATATTTTAAATACGCAATCTTTGCTAGATTTTATCTTTAATCTTCCACACTTTTAAATCAGCTCCACATCATATTTCCAGGATATTATGTATCTTTTAAATCTTCACTTTTTAATTCAGCTGCAAGATCTTCTCCACACAAATAGGAACAATTCTCCATGTCTATTTGCACAAAAATAGTAACAAACTATTCTCCACAAGATATGCAGAATTAATTGTATCAGAATAAATCTTCTCCAATAAATTCGCCTGCAATCTCTCTAGCTCTCAGCAGAAAATCTTACTAACAACAAACCATCCTAACACGCGCAGCCCTAAAACATCACAAACTGATGTTCTGGTATAGTGATGTCAATACATCACTTATAACATAAGCATACAAAACTTCCAACCCTGCAACAGCTAATGATAAGAACCAATGTTATGACATCAGACATAAGACATCAACATTGTTCAACTTTGTTTTACCAAAATTCCAGCCAACACAAGAACTAACAATCTCCCCCTTTGGCTAATTTTGGCTAAAACAAACTCTGCCATCATCAGAGAACCCAGCAGTGGATAAACTCACTAACCACCTAGCAGCAGCAACTCTTCATCAAGCTGCACAAACTCACTAACCAGCAGCAACAAAAACCAACAAGCTGCATAAACTCACTTTCACATCAACATAGGACTAACTCCCCCTCAAACCAAGAACCAACTCACAGCTGTTCATACACTCTCCCCCTCAACTGCTGCACCATATCAGTAAAGGCTTCACAACCACACCTTGGCTACTCTCTCCCCCTTTTTAGCCACAATTAGACAAACTCTGAACATCGCAGCAAGCACAAAAATTCCAAAATCAAACTCTGAATCATCCAACCAATATACTCAGAATATTATGCACACAAGCACTACCTTCATTGATCAGCACAACTCACAATCCCTTCTAGATTCCTTCAGAACAACACTTTTTCAACAAACGATCAACTCCCCCTATCTAAGAGAACAAGTGCTCCTTTGCAAGAAGACCACCTTAAATGAATGGAAAACATAAGACTCATCTTCATGTCTTCAAGAGCGCACCCTCTGTTCAACTCACCTGCTGAATGCATTCACATAATGCTTAATCCTCAAACAATCCAAGTACCACACTAGTACAGACAGAAGTTCTCCCATTATATTTCACAAATGGTGCTCCTTGACCAGTATATCATAACATTTGGAAAATCCAGACATAGTCTTCATTCATCCAGTCAGGAATGCTTCACACAATCATCCACAAGTTCTGAAGCACACACACAATGCCTACCACTGAACTCTAAATAAACTCCTCTTACACACACCAAGACAAGTGTGACATCTCCCATCAACAAGGGCCCTCACAAAGCTCTTCCAAAATCTGCAGAGAAAAATAAATTCTCCCATACACAACCAAAGTTCTCCTTCAGACTTCTCCTCAGAAGCATGTGCGCATATGATTCAAACAATTAGCTTCCCATGGCTAGAACCATTCATGTCCACACCAACATGTCATCCAACAGCCTAATGTCATAACATGTTATCTGACATTATATCCTCATAAGATTCAACCAATCTTCACAATCTTGATCAGCATGCAATCTTCACAATATATGTACCTTTGCAGCAAAATCCATAGACAAGTACTCTCCCTGTCATGGTTAACTAAAGCTCTAGATGGAGATGAACATTTAAGCACACTTGCTGAGCACATTCACATATTGTACTTTCACTCTTAGAGAACATATTCAAGTATCCTGACTAGTATGACATTGCTCACAGACTCCACAAATTCTCAGCTTTACTGAGATCTACTCTCTTCAAGAGATACTTGTAGCAGAAGAAGGAACAACTCTCAAAAAAATGTTCTGATCAGATCACATCACAATCCCTCTACCATTACATCCACCATTAGTTGTTGATACTAGTAAAGTCTTCAAAATTAGTAGTCATGCTTTGCCAGAACAAACTACTAAAAACAAGACCAGAATCTCCACATTCTAATTCACATAGTTAGAAACATCTCTTCTGACAAAAATGCTTGAGCATCCAACTCCACACGCATACTCTCTCTGAAGCAAAGAGTTCAGACTGCAAATTAGCATACTCACATGATTCCCTCTTGGTTTGTTATCTTCACATGCTCCAAAACTCCACATCTTGCCAGGCTGATCAACTATTCTCTAGCATGACTTGACAATAGGGCTATGTCCCCTTCACAACTTTTCTTCTACCTTTAGCGATACACATCCAATCATCTATCTTTGACATTTGGACCAATTGATGAATATCCACATTTAGACTTTCAAGCAATCAATACCTGATCTAATTCAGTCTTCTCTACATTCTTCTTCCAAAGCAGACCTTCTACTTCATCATTCTCCCGTGTGATTAGGTAGAATCTCTTTAGATACAATGTAGGTAATCATCCCAGATAATGTCCTATCACAAGTTAGACCATCTTCCACACACCAAAACATCAACACCATGATTCTTGATATGCTCCACCAACTGGACTTACTCTAGCATAGTAATCCAAAGAACCAGAGAATTAACTTCTCATCCACCTTCAAGAAGAATAATCTCCTTGAGTCTTCAACTCATCACCCTTCTGCCCAAGAGTAACTTGTTCCAAGACAATCCTCAATAATAACCAGCTACCACACTCTGATTATCTTGATTCTTCGAATCCACTTCTGAGATCAACCAAATGCCACCGTTTGATCACCTCATTCATGAATCCGCACATTGTCAGAACTCTCACAAAGATATCTTGATCCACCAAGGAAACTTGATCTTCAAGTTACATGATCCACTTGCTCAAAAGCAAACACACTTAGACTCCCTAAGCATTGGTCATGTAACATCTTCTCCTTCCTGCAGCTCCCGCATACTGCCATGAGAACAATATTTTTGAAGCATCCTATTATTCATTCCAGTAGATCACCCTATCATTAGCTGATGTGCCACATCACCAGCTGAGACTCCTGATGTTAAGCTAGATTTCAGAACATCCAACTGTTGAATTCAGCTCCTCCTTCTGCCACTCAGAAGAACCTCCTCCCTTTGCAGAAACATATTTCCATGCTCTCATAAACTTGATTCAACAATCAAGTTTGAGTAGACAACCTCCATTCTGCTTAGAAACTCCAAAGACTTCAAATCTGAATCTTCAGAAAATAAGTAGTCCAAGACTACCCCATTGCTATACTAAAGAATGCCACTTCCCTTAGTAGAGCCGTCAGTGGAAAGCTAGAGATAACAACCACATATCCTCGACTTTCACAAAAAACCATGCTCCAAAGCACCTAGATCAGAAATAAACTGATCCACCCATCAAGATTCTGATGTCTTCATAGTCTTCCATCTCCCTCTTCACCAGCATAATTCAGGCCGTCACACACCAACACACCACAAAGAGAAATAAACAGCCACATAGAGAAAAGAAAATTCTCAACACTTCTGCAGTCTTGCACTTTTACATCAGACATATACATAGTCTCCCGTCAATGTATATTGTCATTAGTTGAATGCACAACATCTTAGATAAACACTCAGCTCCCGTCAGAGTATTCACTATCGGTTAGATGCATAACCTTATCAAAAGTAGACAAATACTCAACTACTGTCAAGGTATTTATCATATGTGATAAGATAACCTTCTCACACAAGGTACACCATTTGATCTGGTCTGACATTCGTTTCCTGCACACTTGTGGCACAAGCTGATCCCTCTTTTATTAATCCACACCACTGATAACTTCAGATTAGGTAATTGGCTTGACCTGATACTCCACCATGAGCACACCTGACTTTCTTTGGCTGAGAAAGCAAAGAACTGAAATGATGTTTCAACATCAGTTCCGACATCACATTAAACATCTACTATGACTTTTGAGACAACAACCACAGTAATCCACACACATATCTTCCAACAGTGTCTGATCAACCTTCAAAACCAAACCATACACACAAGCAGGAACCTGCATACTCTACATCTCAAGAATCTTCTTCTCAAACTTCTAATGTTCAGACCTTCTGTCTGTCTTTGAGATGTTGAATGCCATCCTTCTGCACCTAAAGAGGAGATTCCCTCTAACAAGCTTCTGGAGCAAAAACCATCGACTGGTCATCACAAATAGCATGTACATAGACAAATATGCTTCTCCCAACACTTCAACCTACAAGGATGCTCTTCAATCCTTGCAAAAAAGATGTTCCATTATGTGAGGACACCACATAACTCTCCAGCTTAAGAGGAAACTTCTCATGCAGATACCAGGGAACCATAATCGTTTGGTCCCAACAAAACACCAACTACTCCTTGCTCCAAACACAAAACTGAAATGTTCATCCTAAATGGTTTGGATCACATTCCAATAAAGAAGACACCTGTTAGCCATTTACGTTAATATACCTCCTCTGTGCACAACCCTTTGAGTTTCTCTTCCACAAGAACAAGAGTTCCAAACAGATGTGATCAAAACACATTTGCAATGCCAAATATTTATCCACAAGAATCTGCACACTCTGCTGGTTTTATGTCACAACAACTGGTAGAACATCATTCAAGAACAACACCATGGGATCCTTCAATTCAGACCTGTGGATGGTCTTACAGAGAAGAGAACAAACATAAATTGCATCCTTTTGATCTCTCATCAACAAACTTATTGTAAATTCCTTTATGAGTGGACTTGGGTCAAACCTCAAGTATCTTTGGTCACTTTAATAAGTCAGTCAATATTATCACCATGTGATACACCTTCAGAGGGGAACAGAGTGTTGTGACCTCACACACAAACACCAGGAGTTTTCTGAAAAATACATATACAGCGGAACACAGATAAAGAAAACCCCTCAACAACCTCCAGGCAGAACCGTTGCACAAAACACCACACTCCAGGTGCAACAGGTCAGCATAAATCACTCTACAAAGCAGCTCACCACCATGCCTGACAAACCCTATCATGAATAGTCCATCCTCCACTTCAAGGGACCATTCAAACAACATATGAACTGACCAAGTCCAACCACCATCTAAACTATCTTCCTTGCTCATGAACCAAAAAGTATCTTCCTTAGATCTCATCCAGAAACAGACAGGATGCCTGCTCTGATACCAATTGAAATTCTAGTACAAATGTGTGATGTCAAGTGCAATGTCACAACATCAATATCTATTGTATGAACAAGTCAATAACAGAAATAGAAACGCATAAACCACACACAAGGATTGTTCACCCAGTTCGGTTCAACAACCTACATCTGGGGGCATACCAAGCCAGGAAGGAAGTCCACTATTAGTAGTATCAAATTACAGACTCAATAGACCAGTTGACAATCTACCTAATTCAATCACTACCCAATGACCCTTCTACCTAAGTCCTCCCTAGGTAAGAGACTTCATCTCACTCCCAATCATCGTAATGATGTCTAGCAGTCAACAACTCCGCCACTGCATCGACAGCTTGTTTACCAACAACTTTTCAAACACAGAAAACTAGAAGACACACTTCCATGACACCCTTTGGAGTTGCTTCAAAGCTTTCTCCAAGAACAATACAATACTCATTACCTACAGGTTTCTGAGTACTAACACCGTGACCATCTCACAACCCGAGTGGTTCACTTAGACTAAGCCCTAATGATCTACATCTTGGACCCGTAACTATTCTAGATTACAAGCATTTTATTTATAACTTTTTCCCAACTGGATTTGGGCCTTCAAATCTTCTGCACCAAATCTGCAACAGATTCTGCTCTTCAATAGATCTTCAATTAAATCTTCAATCAAATCTTCAATTAAATCTTCAATCAAATCTTCATATTTTAAATACGCAATCTTTGCTAGATTTTATCTTTAATCTTCCACACTTTTAAATCAGCTCCACATCATATTTCCAGGATATTATGTATCTTTTAAATCTTCACTTTTTAATTCAGCTGCAAGATCTTCTCCACACAAGTAGGAACAATTCTCCATGTCTATTTGCACAAAAATAGTAACAAACTATTCTCCACAAGATATGCAGAATTAATTGTATCAGAATAAATCTTCTCCAATAAATTCGCCTGCAATCTCTCTAGCTCTCAGCAGAAAATCTTACTAACAACAAACCATCCTAACACGCGCAGCCCTAAAACATCACAAACTGATGTTCTGGTATAGTGATGTCAAGACATCACTTATAACATCAGCATACAAAACTTCCAACCCTGCAACAGCTAATGATAAGAACCAATGTTATGACATCAGACATAAGACATCAACATTATTCAACTTTGTTTTACAAAAATTCCAGCCAACACAAGAACTATCACCGACAAAAATCGCTCGCTACATTCAGCCAGAAAGGAATTGAGGTTAATCCTGACAAAGTCAAGGCCATTCAAGCAATGCCTTCTCCAAAGACTGAAAAACAAGTCAGGGGATTCCTGGGACGGTTGAATTACATTTCCAGATTTATATTCCTCATGACCGCGACATGTGCGCCAATCTTCAAATTACTCAAAAAGAATCAGGACTGCGTTTGGACAGAAGACTGCCAAACCGCCTTCGACAGTATCAAGGAATACCTATTGAATCCACCAATTCTATCACCTCAAGTGGAAGGAAGACCGCTGATCATCTACTTAACAGTTTTGGAAGACTCAATGGGCTGTGTACTTGGCCAACAAGACGAAACAAAAAGGAAAGAGTCTGCCATTTACTATTTGAACAAGAAATTCACCGACTGCGAGACTCGGTACACTATGCTTGAGAAAACTTGCTGCGCTCTGGCTTGGGCAGCCAAACGTCTTCGCCAGTATATGATTCGTCACACTACTTAGTTAATATCCGAAATGGATCCGATCAAGTACGTCTTTGAAAAACCTGCTCTCATGGAAAGGATAACCCGTTGGCAGATGTTGTTATCAGAATAAGACACCGAGTACCATGCTCAGAAAGCTATTAAGGGAAGTTTTTTAGCCGATCATTTGGCTCATCAACTGATTGACGAACAAGAATCAATTGGATTTGACTTCCCAGATGAAGATGTCATGTATTTGAAAATGAAGGATTGCGATGAACCACTACCCAGTGAAGGTCCATAACCAGGTTCCCAATGGGGACTAATCTTTGACGGAGCTGTTAATCATTATGGAAACGGAATTGGGGCAATCATCATAACACCTCAGGGTACCCACATTCCTTTCACTGCCAGACTAACATTCAAGTGTGCAAACAACGAGGCCGTATACAAAGCTTGTATCATGAGTCTCGAAGAAGCGATCGACTTAAGGATCAAGAACTTGGATGTATATGGCGACTCAGCCCTGGTTATCAATCAGATCAAAGGAGATTGGAACACATACCAATCAGGACTGATTCCTTACAAAGACTACGCGAGAAGGTTGTTACCATTCTTCAACAGAATCGAGTTTCATCATATCCCTCGTGAAGTGAATCACATGGCTGATGCACTAGCCACTCTCTCTTCCATGATTAGTGTAGGTCAATGGAACAACGTACCTAAGATCGACATAATGCGCCTGGAAAGGGCCGCTTACATCTTCGCGATCGAAGCAGTCATAGACGACAAACCTTGGTATCACGATATCAAATACTTCCTTCAGAAACAGGAGTAACCACCTGGGGCATCCAGAAAAGACAGAAAGACCCTCAGAAGATTGGCAGACAGCTTCTTTCTGAGCAGTGATACACTCTATAAGAGAAATTTTGAGATGGTCTTGCTCTGATGCATAGACACACCAGAAGCAGACATACTGATGAAAGAAATTCACGAAGGATCATTTGGCACACATGCCAACGGATACACAATGGCGAGAAAAATTCTAAGAGCAGGGTACTATTGGTTGACCATGGAATCTGACTGCTACAAGTACATTAGGAGATGTCACAAGTGTCAGATATACTCAGACAAAATCCGACTGCGACAAGTACATCAAGAAGATCATTCAGAAGATGGTTGTAACCTACAAAGACTGGCACAAGATGCTACCCTTTCTGCTTCACGGTTATCGCACATCTGTCCGCACTTCAACAGGGGCAACCCCTTTCTCTCTAGTATATGGCATGGAAGCAGTGCTCCCCATAGAAGTAGAGATCCCATCAATCCGAGTATTGATGGAAGCTAAGTTAACAGAAGCTGAATGGTGTCAAAGTCTACACGACGAACTGAATCTGATCGAAGAAAAGCGAATAACGGAACTATGCCATAGTCAGTTGTATCAACAAAGGATGAAGAAGGCGTTTGACAAAAAGGTCTGACCTCGCGTCTTTAGGAAAGGAGACCTCGTGCTCAAGAAGATACAATCATTCCTCACTGATTCCCGGGGCAAATGGACACCGAATTATGACGACCCCTATGTGGTCAAGAAAGCCTTCTCGGGCGGCGCCTTGAGACTTGTAACCATGGATGGAGAGGAATTTGCCTATCCCACAAATGTTGATGTAGTCAAGAAATACTTCGCCTAAATAAAAAAAACGTCTCGGTGGATTGAAAACCCAAAAGGGCGGTCCAGGCAAAAATTAGAGACATAATAAAAAATCATCCCGATGGATTGGAAATCTCAAAGTACAATCCAGGAAAAAGTTAGGGATAATGGCAAGTAACTACGTCCAGCAAAGGGGCAAAACCCTCAGCAACAGTCATGCCATTCATAAAAAAACTCCAGTCAAGGTCATATTCGACGGAAGCTCAGGATGTCCATAATTCAAAGTTGGTAGAAGGATAGTGTCGTACCTCGACAAATACGATCCTCGCGATGGACGCGGAAAGAACTTTCGAAACAGAGTCGCCACCGAACTTTATTTATCCCAAATGAGGGAAAGGAAAATATCGAGAAAACCTTTAAAGGGATAAGAAAATGGTCATCGTAACCAAATTCGGGTTCGGGAGTCGATTACGCAAAGGGAAGGTATTAGCACCCTCTACGTCCGTTGTACTCAACGGGAACCTCTTGATTCGGTTCGGGAGATATGTTAGCTTGATTTGTTTGTTTTCGTCTAATGTAGATATTGCTTTCTAAGGGGGAAATGGGTGGTTTTTTATTAGGGTGCTCAACAAGGATTGAGAACCCTTGGGCCTACGTATTCCCTCGTGCAATGGGAAAGTCAGAGCATTCGTAGTTCGTGGGACGACGGTTGGTTGGTGTTTTTTAGGAGAACGAGTGTTTAATTCGCATTCTAACTGCTAAACGTTGGCTTATCTGCTCGTCGAGGGAGGCTGAAGCACTAGTTCATATGCGCGGAAGAATGGACTAAACAATGTTCTTTTTGTGAAAAGTTGTTTGATTTGGATTAAGTGTGTTAAGATTTGATTGAGAAAAAGAGTTTGAATTGCGTATGTCTTTTAGGGTTTTGGTTGCGTAAGAAGTGTTTAGTTTGTTAAGTATTTTTGAGCGAGAATGACGATTATTCAATAAACGAGACGTCGGCCTCGCAACCAATTAATCGGGGCATGACTGAGATGCTAGATCTCAACGACACCTTTTTCATTCTATTAAGTATGAAATCGTGTTTGTTGGACAATGGGCTTCTTTGTTCACGTAATTAGGGCGAGTGTTTTAGGAAGAAAGTTCGGAATGAACACAACCCAAAGCGTGCGCCTCAAGAGCATTCATTCAAGGGCCCAAGAAGTGCTAGACCTCAAGAGTCCACTACTTTCATAGTTTGATTAAGAAAAAGATATGAATTTGATGTGTTTTAGGCGCTAATTGAATTAGGGTTTGGAGTTGCTAAGATTTTAAAAATGATTAAATATTTTAATTGGGTTGTAAGTTTTTAAGTCTTGAAATGGAAGACTGAAACGAACACAACCTAAGGCGTGCGCCCCAAGAGCGATCGTTTCAAGACCCAAAGAGTGCTAGACTCTAAAATCCCATTACTTCCAATAATTAATTGGGAAAACGTTTAAGAAGATTGATTTAAATATTTTATGAGAATATTTTAAGTATTAAAGCGTTGATTATGATCTTAAGAAAGTGTTTTAAAAGATTGAACATTTTAGTTGAATTGAATGTCTTAAGTATTTTTTAATAAATGAAAGACGGAACGATCACAACCCAAGGCGTGCGCCCCAAGAGCGGTCGTTCAAGGACCCAAGGAGTGCTAGACTCCAATAGCTCACTACTTCCATAATTTAATTGAGAAAATATATTTTTAAATATTAATCTAAATATTTTATGATTTGATTTAAGAAAATAGTTAATGATTATGCAAAGTTTTATGATTTAATTTGATTTGGAAAAATTATTAGGAATCTAACAAAGTGGATTTTAATTTGATTTAAGAGAATTATTTTTTTAGTTAAGAAATTAATTAGATTAGGTATTTTAACTTAGGAAAATATTGTATTTTTTTGGGGTTGAGTAGATTAAATATTTTAAGTATTTTGAAATGATTAGGAATTTTTAGATTATGATTCTCTTATTTAATTAAAGAGTAATTATATTTTGATTAAGCAAAGGTTAATTGTTTTAAGTATTTTTTAATAAATGAAAGACGGAATGAACACAACTCAAAGCGTGCGCCTCAAGAGCATTCATCCAAGGACCCAAGGAGTACTAGACCCCAAGAGCCCACTACTTTCATATTTAATTAGAAAAATAGTTTGAATTATCTAGAAATTGAGTAATTGGTTAAGATTTAATTAAATAAATGTTAAGTGTTTGATAAAAAGTATTTCTAATTACCTAACTATCACGGAATTAACTATTAATTAGTCTATCAATAATAGAACCTCAGAATTGTCTTAAAACAAGTTTTATTTAAAATCTAAGGATGATTATGATTTAGGATTAAACCCCCATTCTACTCTATTCTAACCACATGGGCCCATTGTTCTTGACCCAATATGGCTAAACGTCCCTATACCTAACGCAGTGGTAGATGGAGAAGCAAATTGGTCAAACAATCTGTCTCGGGTTTGCTGAAACTTGGATAAAGAGATAAGAATAATGATACGTGTCCCTTCCCAAAAATGGCACGGCAGACAGCAATAAAAGAATTAATAAAAATTTGAGATGCACCATCAGCATACGAATAACACGTTACCTATTTGTCATACGCCTCACATATTCCCCATTAATGATAATAATAAAACCATTTAACAAGTAGTAATTTAAAACAAATGGACAATGGTGCTATGAGATTAAGTCATGCGATTAACTCTCATACTCATCCGTCTCCCTCTCAACTCGTCAATCTCTCAAACGAAACCCTCATCTTTTCCTCTCGTTCGAAGCTTCCTCAATCCCTTTTCGTATTCAAACAGAAATTCCTCAACACTGGTTCTCTTTGAAACCTAACAAATACTTTTCCCCAAAATTCTTACCCTAAAGGCCAAAGGCGTACCAAATTCGAACCCAAATCTATCGCAACCTCAGATTTTTATGTGGAAATCAAATAGCGAGTAGCAAATCAATTGACATTTGAAGAAAGCATTCAAACAAAGCAACTTAAGTCAACATGCAGTGAAACCGAAATGTGAAATGCGAAGGAAAAAAGAAGTTTCAAGAGGATTTACCCAAGTCGTGGTGCTCCGGTGGTCAGGTTTTCGGTGCGGATTTGAGAGACTTCAGGTATAGTGTCCTCTCCTTATATTTGAATCTTCTTCTCTCCTTTTCTTTGTTTCGTCTTGCTGGTAGTAACACGCTTCTGTTAATGTGAGACAGTGGTTAAGCTCACTATCTTAGAGTTTCAGTGTGAAACTCTAAGAAGCTTTTCAAGGATTCGAGCTTTAGTAAGGGTTAGGATCGGTTTTAGCAGAGCTTCGCTAGGGTTTTCTGGGTTCCTTCATGAGTGAATAGTGACACGTATTTATAGGCTCAGAAATGTGAAATGAGGTACGTGTGAGGTGAGATTTTTGGTACGTGTGAGAGAATATTTCCGTTAGGGAATGAGGAGGATTACCGATTTCGTGGGATTTGAGTGATAGTGAATCATTCTCTGATTTTGTTTGTAGTGTGAGTTGTACTTCTTCTAGAATGTGGATTTTGATTTTCATTGTGTGATATTTGTGTGTTTACGTGGCCTGAATTACCATGATTTTTACTACATTGCTCTTGTTTTCACTGCTGTAAAGTTATTACTTTTAAAACTTTTCACTGCTCTTGACTTTATACTGATGTGGCTCCTATTTGTCTTAAGTTGACTCTTTGTTGAATAATTTTGATATTTGAACACTGCTGAGGAACTCTGAATTTGTTGTGAGCTCTGTTGTCAAAAATAATGTGGATGCATCTTTGATAATTTGGATATGCTGTCATTTCCATTGCGTTTAAAACCTCATTTGGTGTGGTATTTTTGACTTCATGTTAATCCTAACCTGATCATAAATCACTCTGATGTTTTTTTCAGGTCCTTGAATGCTCTTGACCTTATACAGTTGAGCCCCTGAATTTTCTTTCACACGAGCTCTGATCCAACATAGGCCAGCTGATATCCTTGCACTTGCGGTAATGTGATTTTTGTACACATTTTGTAAAGCAATTGTGAGACATTTTTAGATTTCTTTATGATTGTTCACCTAGCAGGTCTGTAGTAAGGAACATGGCATTGAAGAGTGCTTGTATTTTCTCTTTGGAATTCCTTTAAATCCATGTATTTCTTGCATGATTCACCATGAAGACATATTCACAACTCTATAACTTGTATTACTTGTGACAATGTTGTTGATAATGGCCTGAATTGTGTATTGATTCTTGATTATCCCTGACTTATTTTGTAGATTATGGGATGATGATGAAGATGGAAGCACTTGGAGGCACGAGGAGCAAGAACTTGGTACGAAGGTGAGATCATCAACTCTAAGTCTTTATGGCACAAGGTCTTGTATCTTTTGAATTGCACCTTGCTATGATATCATCTTTTATTTCCCTGCTACTGCAAGTATAATTATTATTCATGAACTTGTTAGAGAGCCTTTGAGCCATCACTTGTATTGTATGATCTTGGTCTTGTGCAATTTTCCTAGATTTTGGTTTTGCTAGCTTGATGTATTAATCAACTTTCTATCTTTCTCCTTTTCATGTATTGATGGTGATGCATGATTTGGGCCTTGGACAAGAACCAGATGAATTTCTTCGGTGAGGTGAATCATAAGCATCAAAAAGAAGTCATAGCCATGTGTATGCCTTGAAGGACCAGTCACGTATTTATTCAAGGTCAGTAACTTTCTCATTATAAAGCTGTTAGATTTGTGATGCGTGGATTTTGTTACTTTGGCATATGGTTTCCACGCTATTGACCTTTTCCACTTCATTTCTATGATGCCTTGACTCAAGACAAGGGAGATCACAATAAAGGGCATCTATGGAGGCCTCAGAGTGACAAGCTATTTGTGTTGCAAGTCCTGCTTTGGATTGATGGAGAGGTTGAAGTTTGGGGTTGGCTCATGGAGACCTTGAGAATGATTCTGAAACTAAAAAAATATCTTGAATCCAACATGGTAGTGCACTCCTGCTATTTTGACTTTGAACTTCTGTATTTTTCCTTTTGAATTAATGACATTTGGCTTTTTGTTTCTATGCAGAATTTTCATCATTGTCTTGTTTGCCCTTCTTAAGTATCTTGGTATTGATGCATTGCACTCTCCTTGCAGGAAAAAGATTGGAAGTTCAAAGGGTGGCATAACATGGTCCATGGCACCTTGGATTTGGATGCGGCGTATTGGTCCAAGGACGACTCAGCAAGGAGTTCATGGCTTGAGTGATGAAGACTTGGAAGATAGTAGCATGAGTAACAATCCTTGTAAAGTAAACTTGAATGAATTAACTTGGACTTATACATTTTTTGCATTTTGATTTCTTTTTTTCTGGTTTTGTAGGTGGACCAATTTTCTCAGATAACTCACATTGCTTGGGAGGAGGTTGCACACAGAATTCACCACACGTAACATCCAAGTCATTTGCACTTTGAAAGACATCAACATCATTTTCCAGGAACTCCCCTGTCAATTCTCTTCTTTGCACTTAAATAGGTGAAGACCTTTCAAACATCATAGAACTAGGATCATAGAACCCTCTTTGGTTCTGCTCAAGATGATTCCTTCCCAGAAAATTTAATTGCTCATCTTGGGCCACAAGCCTCTGTTGTTGTTTGAGGATTTCTGAGACATTAAACCCAGCTGAATGACCCAGTTGGTGGTTTGATGGATTTCTAACTAACTGTCCAGTTTCATTAATTGGCCACGACCTACCAAAATGTCTTTCTCCATCCAGCCCTAACTGCTGTCTAAGAGCCAATGATAACTGCTGAGCTTGCACCTGCTCTTGCTGAAAACGAGTATGCTCATGGATTTAAGTAACTTGGTGCAAGATATCTTTGGAATGAAGGCTTACTGAAAGTGTGACAAGAACCCAAGACTAGGTTTGAAGGCATCTTTTGTGGAATTATTAGTGGTAGGTTCAAGTGTTGTATTTCTAGGTCATGTGTAACTTGTATACACAACCCTGTAATGACATTTTGATTTAGCTAGGATTTGATGTCCTTATGTCATTTGAACCTATGACTTTTGTGAACATTTTGAATTCAATATTGATGCTGCCATATTTTGAAAGTAATCTTGCAATTCCAATATATGTAATGCCTTTTGTAATTCAATACTCTTGTGATGGGCAACAAATACTCTGCTTGTAAATTCTAGCGAAAAGAATGTGTTTTTGTTCGCATGACCCCAAACAATGGCCTTTATGGCTTTTTAAATACTCATCGTGACTTGAAGCCATCTTGGCTCAAAATGGTACCAAACAAGTAGCATTGCTCAAGCTTGGGCACAATATCTTTGGCTTAGAAAATAGCCCAAGCATTGTTGTAGAACTGTATACGTGACAAAAAAACAATTCCACATGCCTACTTGAAAACAATCTCTTTATGACTTGCAAAATTCAAATGAGACTTTAAAAAACTTCCAGCATGGCTTGCCAAAACTTTTGATCATGGCCTAAAAGTGTTACTCAAAAACTTCCAAATATGTTTAGCAAGCCTGCCTCACAATTTTAACCTCTTGCACTTATAAATTTTATCCTTGCGTCTTAAAACTCTTGAGATATGGGTTACAACAATCACCTTGAGCTGTGGCCTAGAATTGCCTTGAAACCAGAGAATCATGACTTAAAATATGAACCCTAATACACTGCACACACACCTGACCTGATAGCCATGCCTGAACTCATCCTTGCAACAACTAGGCTTAGGAAACAGAAGCCACATATTTTTTGATTTTTTTGAATAAGAGTTAGTAGGTGGATGTACAGATGAAAATATACACAAGTAGGACACATTTGGGGTATGACAGATGCCCCTGTCTAATTGTCTTAGACCCAAAATAGTGAACGGCTGCATGGCGTTCATTTTAAGGGTAGAAGTCAATTAGATATAAGAATGCCCCAAAATTTTGTCTCACAAACGGTAAAGCGCTATGGAGTAAGAGCTGACCGAATAAGGTAGCGGGGTTCAAACTGAACAAAATAACTTGAGATCCTTTGGGTGGTCGAAGCAGTCCCTTATCCATTAAGGTTCAACGATGGTACCAAAGAAGTATCTTTGAAGGCAGAAGATTCTCTAAAACATTGAAGCAGTACCGTATCCGTTAAGGTTCCCCAATGATACCCAAAGTAGTATCTCTGAAAGCAGAAGATCCTCTATAACATTGAAGCAGTACCTTATCCGTTAAGGTTCCTCAACGATACCAAAGCAGTATCTTTGGAAGCTGAAGATTCTCTGGAGCATTGAAGCAGTACCTTATCCGTTAAGGTTCCATAACGATACCAAATCAGTATCTTTGGAAGCAGAAGATTCCCTGGAAGATTGAAGCAGTACCTTATCCGTTAAGGTTCCTCAACGATACCAAAGAGGTATCTTTGGAAGCTGAAGATTCTCTAGAGCATTGAAGCAGTACCTTATCCGTTAAGGTTCCTCAACGATACCAAAGCAGTATCTCTGAAAGGCAGACGATTCTCTGGGTTGTCGAAGTAGTCCCTTATCCATTAAGGTTCCTCGATGATACCAAAGCAGTATCTCTGAAAGGCAGACGATTCTCAGGGTCGTCGAAGCAGTCCCTTATCCATTAAGGTTCCTCGATGATACCAAAGCAGTATCTCTGAAAGGCAGATGATTCTCTGGGTCGTCGAAGCAGTCCCTTATCCATTAAGATTCCTCGATGATACCAAAGAAGTATCTCTGAAAGGCAGACGATTCTCTAGGTCGTCGAAGCAGTCCCTTATCCATTAAGGTTCTTCTATGGTACCAAAGCAGTATCTCTGAAGGCAGAAGATTCTCTGGAACATTGAAGCAGTACCTTATCCATTAAGGTTCCCCAATGATACCCAAAGCAGTATCTCTGAAAGCAGAAGATTCTCTGGAACATTGAAGCAGTACCTTATCCGTTAAGGTTCATCAACGATACCAAAGCAGTATCTTTGGAAGCTGAAGATTCTCTGGAGCATTGAAGAAGTACCTTATCCGTTAAGGTTCCTGAACGATACCAAAGCAGTATCTTTAGAAGCAGAAGATTCTCTGGAGCATTGAAGCAGTACCTTATCCGTTTAGGTTCCTCAACGATACCAAAGCAGTATCTTTAGAATCAGAAGATTCTCTGGAGCATTGAAGCAGTACCTTATCCATTAAGGTTCCTCAACTATACCAAAGCAGTATCTTTGCGGTAAATTTGTTGAAGGATAATTGAGCGAGATCCCGTCGTAGGAAACGTGTTGTCTCTGCAGGGGAAACTCACAAGAAGCTTTCTGGGTATCCTCTGCTTGGGGAATACTGACAACATTTGCTGGGGATTGTCATTATCAATTGCATGGTTGAAGAACTTGCTGGGGAATAGAAATCCTTGAGCACGTGCGGGGTATCAACTTCTCTTTTGAAGAATACTGCCGACCTTGATGGAAGACTGGCCAAGATGCTTGTGAACTGATCCTGGATCCTGTCATGCTATGTTGGGGATGGATATGCCATGCACTACATGATGCACTGAAACATATACTAAAATGCAACTTCTATGGAATCTGATGTACATACGAATGCACAAGACTAATATGCTAATGCCAGATATGATTATGATTCTAGCATGCCATGCATATGACAATGCAAATGATCGGGTGCGCTGGGGATAAGTTTCCTTGTAGAGGGTATCACCAGGGATTGAATTTGGTAATTGCCAAATGAAATTGGACTTTGGTATTTGGTGTTTTGCCAATAAATTGGACTTTCAGGTGTTATGAGGATACCAATGACGGTGTACTTTTAATGGTTGCCAATGAAGAATGGGCTTTAAAGGGTAGATTTGAAGATGCCAACAAGTGTGGACTTTTGAGTAGTTGCCAAATTTGGACTTTGGGTTTTATGGGGATGGTGAGAATGTTTGACTACTCGACCCCTTTTAAGCAAGTCCAATATGACTAGGGAGCATGATTTCCCCTGTTAGGCTTTGAAAGATTCACTGCCAGGGATTACGTTGAGCAAATCTTTGAAAAGTTGTACTGCTTGTGGTGAAGAGCCAAGCAAACTGACAACTGATTTGGTGCTTTCATGTGGTGGAGCTCCTTGGAGACTATTTGTTTCCCTTTTAGTTCTCCCAACACCAAAACAAATTTTATTGTTTTCAAATATTGTTTTTATTAACCGGAGTTTCAAAACACAGTTTATCAAAAACAAAATTAATTTGCAAACAAACAGATAAAGTAAAAAAGAAATGAGCACAATTTGATGAGAAATCTCTCTTTGTATTGATTTGACCCTTAATCGGGTAAGTACGTACAAGGATGCAATTCCTTAAAGAGGTAATTGCGGTGCAAGAAAAACATAATGGCAATACAAATATATGAGATTCCGTTGAGTCTAAACACTGCTATGGACCATGTGACTTTGATAACTTCAACACCTTGCTTCTCAAGAAGGCGGTTGGATTGATCCTTCCCTTTAGTGACACATCAGGGTCAAGTGGATATGCAGAATATATACTTTGCCTTGGAATTTGCCCCTAACTTTTGCATGGATCGCCCTTTCGGGTTTTCAATCCACCGGGACGCCCTTTTTTGCCTGAACCGCCCTTTCGGGTTTTCAATTCAGCGGGCCTATATTTTTTATTTTATCCCTAATTTTTGCCTGGACTGATTTTGTTTTTCAAGTCCACCGGGATTTCCATTTTTGCCTAAGTCGCCTTTTCAGGTTTTTGACTTAGCGGCTTTATTATTCCACTTTTTTAGGCGTAGTATCTCTTAACGTACTCTGCATTTACTGGGTATGGTAATTCTTCACCATCCATAGTTGCAAGCTTCAAGGCACCACTTGAGAACGCCTCTCTTACAACATATGGGCCTTCGTAGTTTGGCGTCCACTTGCCCCTGGATTCATTATACATGGCCATGATCCTCTTGAGCACCAAGTCACCTTCCTGGAATGTCCGAGGATGCACTTTCTTGTCAAAAGCTTTCTTCATGCATCTTTGATAGAGCTGGCCATGACATATTGCTGCCAAACGTTTTTCTTCAAGAAGGTTGAGTTCATCAAACCTTGTCTTCACCCATTCTGCTTCATCAAGCTGAGCTTTCATCAATACTCTCAATGAAGGGATCTCGACTTCAATTGGAAGGACCGCTTCTATGCCATAAACTAATGAGTAAGGAGTTGCCCCTGTTGATGTTCGAACTGAGGTACGGTAGCCGTGCAGCGCAAAAGGTAGCATCTCATGCCAATCCTTATAAGTGACCACCATTTTCTGAATGATCTTTTTGATGTTTTTGTTGGCTGCTTCAACGGCTCCATTCATCCTGGGTCTGTATGGTGTCGAATTATGGTGCTCAATCTTGAAACTAGCACACAGTTCATCCATCATTTTGTTGTTGAGATTAGACCCATTATCAGTGATGATACGATTAGGCACTCCATATCTGCATATAATGTTGTGTTTCAAGAAGCGAGCGACCACTTGCTTGGTAACGTTCGTATACGATGCAGCCTCAACCCATTTGGTAAAGTAGTCTATGGCAACCAATATGAAGCGGTGTCCATTTGAGGCCTTTGGCTCAATCATCCCAATCATATCTATTCCCCACATGGCAAATGGCCACGGTGAAGTCAAGATGTTCAAAGGAGTGGGAGGTACATGAATCTTATCAGAGTATATCTGACATTTATGACATGTTCGGGCATGATGGTAGCAATCAGCCTCCATGGTAAGCCAATAATAGCCTGCTCTCAATATCTTCTTTAACATAGTATGCCCATTTGCGTGGGTACCAAAACAACCTTCATGAATATCTTTTAGAATCTGCTCAGCTTCATGCTTTTCTACACATCTGAGTAGTAGAGTATCATGATTACGCTTGTATAACACATTCCCATTGAGGAAGAAATTTGATGCCAATCTGCGCAAAGTTCTCTTATCCACCGCCAAAGCGCCCTCTGGGTATTCTTGTTTTTCCAGATAACGTTTGATGTCATAGAACCACGGCTTTTCATCTAACTCTTCATCAGCAGCCAAACAGTGAGCGGGCTCTTCAAATCGCTGTAGTTCAATATGCGGCCGATGGTTGGGCCATATCAGTTTATACATAGAAGCCAAAGTTGCTAGAGCATCTGCCATTTGATTTTCCTCTCTCGGCACATGGGTAAAGGTGATATCATCAAATCTGGGAAGTAGCCTTGCCACGTAATCTCGATATGGAATTAGATTGGCATGTTTGGCATCCCAGTCACCTCAGATCTGATGTATTACTAAGGCAGAATCTCCAAACACATCCAGAGTCTTAATCCTCAAATTGATGGCTTCTTCCAATCCAAGTATACAAGCTTCATACTCAGCCATATTATTGGTGCATGGAAAGCAGAGCTTAGCTGTGAAGGGTAAGTGAAAATTCTTGGGTGATGTAATCACTGCCCCAATTCCACTTCCATGAACATTGGAAGCACCATCGAACATGAGAGTCCATCGCTCCCCTGGTTTGGGCCCCTCATCCGGACATGGCTCTTCATAATCCTTTAGCACCATTATGTCTTCGTCTGGAAAATTGAACTTCAAGGGCTGATAATCATCCATCGGTTGATTGGCAAGATGGTCCGCCAGTATGCTACCCTTGATGGCTTTTTGAGTGACGTATTGAATGTCGTACTCAGACAAAAGCATTTGCCATCGGGCTATTCTGCCAGTGAGAGCAGGTTTCTCAAAGATGTATTTAATGGGATCCATCTTGGAAATCAAATAAGTAGTGTGGGTCAACATATACTGCCTAAGACGTTTGGCAGCCCAGGCTAATGCGCAACAAGTCTTCTCGAGTAAGGAATACCTTGTCTCACAATCATTGAACTTCTTGCTGAGGTAATAGATTGCATGTTCCTTCTTTCCCGTCTCATCTTGTTGTCCCAACACACAGCCCATAGATTCGTCAAGTACAGTCAGGTACATAATGAGTGGCCTTTCAGGAACAGGCGGTATCAGGATCGGTGGTTCTTGCAGATACTCTTTGATTTTATCAAATGCCCCTTGGCAATCATCATCCCACACAATTGACTGATTTTTTCGTAGCAGCTTGAAGATAGGTTTGCAGGTGGCAGTAAGATGTGAAATAAATCTGGCAATGTAGTTTAATCTTCCCAGAAAGCCACGAACCTCTTTCTCTGTCCTAGGCGCAGGCATATTCTGAATTGCCCTCACCTTATCAGGATCCACCTCGATTCCTTTCTGACTTACAATGAAGCCCAACAATTTTCCAGATCGTACCCCAAATGTGCACTTGTTGGGGTTGAGTCTCAGTCTAAACTTCCTCAATCGAACAAACAGCTTTTGCAGATTAATCAAGTGCTCTTCCTCGGTTTGAGACTTGGCAATCATATCGTCGACGTACACTTCAATCTCTTTATGAATCATGTCATGAAAGAGCATTAGCATTGCACGTGGATACGTTGCCCCAACATTCTTAAGTCCGAATGGCATCACCTTATAGTAGAAGGTGCCCCATGGCGTGATAAATGTGGTCTTCTCCATATCCTTTGGATCCATCTTAATTTGATTATACCCAGAAAATCCGTCCATAAAAGAGAATATGGAGAACTGAGCTGTGTTGTCAACCAATACATCGATGTGAGGTAACGGGAAGTCGTCTTTAGGACTAGCTCTGTTCAAATCCCTGTAATCCACACACATGCAAACCTTTCCATCTTTCTTCGGCACCGGCACAATGTTAGCAACCCATTGTGGGCACCTTGCTACTGCTAGGAATCCAGCATCAAGCTGCTTTCGGACTTCTTCACGAATTTTGAGAGCCATATCCGGATGGGTCCTTCTTAACTTCTGTTTGACAACATGGCATTCCTCCTTGAGTGGTAACTTGTGTACAACCATATCGGTATCCAACCCAGACATGTCATGATACGACCAGGCGAATACATCAGCGTACTCACGAAGTAGCTCTATCAGCTTGGCCTTGACTTCAACTTGAAGAGATGCACCTATCTTTACCTCTTTTTTGTCTTCTTCAGTACCCGGGTTGATGACTTCAATGTCTTCTTGGTGCGACAGGATGACTTTCTCTTCTTGCTTGAGCAACCTTGCTAACTCGTCAGGGAGTTCACAACCTTTCACACCTTCCTCTTCAGCTTGGTAGATTGGGTAATCAAAATTATATAGGCCCGTAGCAGCGTCTATATCAAGGACCTCGGTGGTGTTTCTGCATGTTTATGATTTATGCAGTTTATTTAGGAAAGTGTGTGCATAAAAATATTGCCATTTATTATAAAGTAAAAAAAAATGAAAGAAAGTGAGCGAAAATTGAATATAAACTGAAATTTATTAATGATAATCAATGTTTGAAAACATCAGGTGGCCCATACAATGTTCCACTACACCTTGGGCAGAGCGTATGGTTTTTGATAAACAGTAAAATTACGTTTGGTGTGTGAAGAACTGAGAGACTTCAATGGTCTTCCAATTCTGGAGCTCTTCACCAGGCTTTGCTTGTCGAATCCAGCTTGCAGAAGCTTGCTCATCACCAACATGGTCTTCAATGATCATTGCTACTGGAGAACCAAAAATGTGCCCAGCACTTGTAAAAATCTTCTCAACCGGAAGGATCTGATTTCCGTTGTATGGAACAAATGCTGAATTGCGGGATGGCTGATAACCTAGCCCAAACTTATCAAGCTTTTCGGTAACCTCAATCATTTTGCCCCATCCTTGGGCGTTTCCCTCTTCCACCACAACCTTAGCTTCCTCATATGAGGCCATCGATGATCTTAATTCTTGGTGCTCTAGCACTTGTTGCACAGCTAACGTACTTACCACCTCAAAGGACTGAAAAGGTGTCTCAACCACTTCACCTTCAACATCAATGTACCAGAACGATGTCAAATGGCTTACCAGGATATCTTCTTCACCACCTATTACAACCATTTTGTCATTGGTAATAAACTTTAGTTTCTGATGAAGAGTGGATGTAACTGCCCCTGCCGAGTGAATCCAAGGCCTTCCTAGCAAGCAACTGTAACCAGGATCAATGTCCATTACTTGAAAAGTAATGGTAAAGATGGTAGGTCCAATCTTAATTGGCAAGTCCACCTCACCAATAACTGCACGCCTAGATCCATCAAATGCCTTCACTATGAGAGTACTTGGCCTCATGATTACTCCATTCACCGGCATCCTCTCCAGCGTAGTCTTCGGGAGTACATTTAAGGAAGATCCAATATCCACCAAGACTCTAGATATCAAAACGTCTTCACACCTAATGGAAATGTGAAGAGCCTTGTTATGGTTTTTCTTGTCGGCAGTCAGATCACCATCGTTAAACCCCAGAAAGTTGCCAGTGGTGACACTGGCTATCACATCATCAAATTGAGCAACAGTGATATCTTTGGTAATGTGTGCAGCACTTAACACCTTCAGCAGGGAGGATCTATGTGCCTCAGAACTGAGCAACAAGGCGAGCATAGATATCTTGGCAGGAGTTTGATTCAGCTGATCGACTACCTTGTAGTCGCTCTTCTTTATAATTTTCAAAAACTCTTCAGCCTCCTTCTGCGTGAATGCCCCTCTTGGAGACGACAACCTTTCTTGTGTTTCAGCGCTCGGAACTTCAACTGGTATAGCAATTGCCTTACCTTTGTCATTATTTGGCACATCTGCTTGTTTTGGTGCAAAGATTCGACCACTACGGGTCATTCCACCTAGTCCTACTACAGCGTCACACTTAGCACCTCCATATTCAACGACTGCCTTTTCTGGCCCTTGTTTAAAAACTTCGGACTCAGGAACACTAACAGGATACTCAATAGTTATTGGAACGGGGCGTACTGGCCTTAATTTGCTAACATCCGCTTCATCAAACTGAATGACCGCAGGTGCTAGACGAATTGGTCTTTGTTGGACAACATTAGCTCTGTCATATTCAATGATTATCGGAGCAGGACAAACTTGTCTTTGTTGACGACCTTCAGGTGCATCATACTGAATATTGATGACAGCCACACTTTGCTCTCTTGCATCCCGGCGTTCAACCTGAATCACACCTTGGTCCAGAAATTTCTGCAAATGTTTCTTAACTACCTCATCAGTTAAGTTATCAAGCTCATCTTCAGGAATCATCCCACATCTCTTTAATTTTTCTCCTATAACCGTCATAGGAGTACGAACGTCTTCAGCCCTTGTAATCAACCTCTGTCCACTGTCTTCTTCCACAGCATTAACGGACGGTCCTCCATGCGGGGGCATGGGGTTGTGTTTAACATTAGCGCCACGCTGAGTGAAAGTAAGATCTTTGGACTCAACCAAATCTTGGACTCTTTTCTGAAATGCGTAACAGTTCTCTATATTATGCCCGGGGGCACCCTTGTGAAACTCACAATGGGCATTGGCATCATATCCGGGAGGATATGAGAAGACGGCTGGCCTCAAATCTCTGAGCTTCAAATGTCCACCCTTATACAACTGAGAAAAAATCTGACTATACGGTATCAGCACAGGATCGATATTCCTTGTTGGTCTTTGTTGCCTCTGTGGTGGGGCATTCTGATATTGCAGTGGAGAAACATTCTGATAATTCGGTTGTTGAGTAGGCTGTTGAGGTGGGGCTTGTGCAACTGTAGCCACTTGCTGATATGGTATATTCACTGGGGCTCTACCCCCTCGTCCTCTCGTGACAACATTAGTCTCTTCATCTTTCCTTTTCACAAAAGGCTTTTTGACTCCGCTTGTAGAAGCAATAACAACTTTTTTCTTCAACTGGCTCTCGATTCTTTCTCCCACTGACACAATCTCAGCAAAGTTGGGGAAGCTAGATCCCATTATACGGTCCAAATACTGAGGCTGCAAAGTTCCCATGAACATATCCATCAATTCTTTGTCCAACAAGGGTGGTTGAACACGAGACGCCAATTCCCGCCAACGTTGAGCATATTCTTTGAATGACTCATTGTTGCGCTGAGTCATATCTTGTAACTGAGTATGGTTTGGCGCTAAATCAGTATTGTACTGGTAATGCTTGAGGAACGCCTCAAAGAGATCCCTCCAGGTACTAATCTGCCTCTTCTCTAACTGCATGTACCATTCCAGCGATGCCCCACTGAGGCTATCCTGAAAGTAGTGGATTAGAAGAGGGTCGTCTTTAATGTGAGCAGCCATTTTGCGACAGTATGCTCGTAAATGAGTCTTAGGGCAGCTAAGTCCCTTGTATTTGTCAAACGTCGGTACTTGAAACTTATGAGGGATTACCCGCCCAGGGACCAAACATATGTCGACAGCATCCAAGCCGGGAGTTGTCTGAACCTCCAAGGCTTTGAATTTCTCTTCTAGTACGTGCAATCGGTCAGCAGATGGATCAGATCCCACAAGTTGAAGAGGTGGAGGTGGAGGTGGTACATAGAAGGCATCGAATTGCTCATCCACGTCGCTCACGGACCCGTGATGAGCTGAATGTTCTGACACATCAGAGGTAAGGATCTTAACTCCAGAAGCGCCTATCTTTTCAACCAGCTTCTTGGCATTGGCCACTGTTTCAGCATCTTTCTCTTTCTGGGCAAGCATCATCATAGTTTCCAGTAGCTGATCCATTTTAGCCTTCAGCGAATCGATATCATTCCTCATTGTGTTTTGGTTCTCCTCGATCTGTTCCAGCGTCATCTTGAATCTTTGTCGAGTCTCGTATTGGTGTCTAGTAGTCAGGTTTTCTGTTTGGAGAAAGTATAGAGTGTATGAGTTGGTGTTCAAACACATATGGGATGTGAATGTAAAATGCTTATGCTTATATTTATGTTTGATGTCTTTTTATTTTCAGGGAATCATTCGTAGATTCTAACAAGCATTCAAAATAACACGAAGACAAGAAAATAAAGGAAAGCTGAATTCTCATTCATTCATTAAGTCATTACATAATTCTAAAGTACCAAAGTTTCAACTAATACAAGCCAAATACAAATAACAAGAAAATAAGATGATGATCTTCAAGCTGCAGGCCTTCGTGCTTCACGCTCCTCAAGTTCTTCCTTAAATCTCTTCAGCATTGCCTTGCAAAGGCAAACAAAATCAATAATGGCCTGAGGAGTGGATTCTTCTAGTGCCTCATACGCATCCCTGTGTTTCCAAATCAGATCCTTAGCTAGCCAGTTACAAAACTCAATCAAACCGTTGAGTTTGTTGCGATACATGTCTCTGCTGTCCCTCAGGATAGTTATAGACTGCTCAAAACCAACGTAATCCTGGAGCACTTTTTCCCTTTCTGCCTACCAAATGGCCTTGTCTTCAAGAATAGCCCTCATCTGATTCTGCTGGTTTTCAACGACCCTTTTGACACCATCCAACTCCCTTCGTAATGCATCCCAATCATCAGCTCTGACCCAGGCTGTCCTCATAGAGTCTTCCTTAAGCATACGTTCTCTTGCTTCAGAAGCTCTTGAAAAGCATAGGTCGACACTTAGTTGTCGAATTTGCGCTCCCATTTCTTCTCTGAGTTCTTTGTTTTTCCTAGTGGCAAAGAGCCAAGCCCTTTCATTTTCCGCACTTTTCCTGTAGGCTTTATCTAAGTCTTCTTTAAGCCTACCTAACGCGCCATCAGCTTGGTTAAGGCACACCTTAAACCTCTTTTTTTGGTGCTCCTCTTCACTGGCTCTCTTTCCCACTTCCCCAAGCTGATTCTTTTTGCGCTCTAGCTCATACTTCAAATTATTTTTCTCATTTGTCACTGTTTGCAGCTTCGATTCCAACTCTTCGTTATCCTTCCTAAGTTGGGCTATTTTGGCTCTAAGACCTTCCACCTCTTCCAAAGAGACGGGTGCAGGCTGTGGGCTAGCAGGCCTAGGAGGAGCCTCAACGGAGAAAGGAAGTTTGACCATCTTAATCCTTTCCAGAACCCATGACTGATACGGAACCCTAGGTGTTCCATCCCTTTTCCTCAACTCGGCTCCCTTAGTGTGAACCTTCTGCCAGGAGCGTACAATCTTACAAAGGAGTGAAGGATCTTTAGTACCCCTGTCATGAAGAATCATTTCTTCCAACTCTTTGTCTTCAGGCTTTCTCAACATAGGGTATTCAAACTGTCGTATAGCTAGTATGGGATTGTAGCTTATACAACCTTTTGACCCAATCAGTGGCACATTACCAAAGGTCCCACAACTCATAATGATTTTATCTACATCCAGTCTGTGGGGATACCATGTGATATTCATTTTAGAGAGAGACACTAGAAACTGAGCCCATTCCCCACTATTCAAGTCAGGGACAATGGCATGACACTTGAACACATGAGAAGTGAGCCATTTGTAGAGGAGAGGAATACAGAATGTCAACAATGAACCTTTCCTTTCATGGCGGAGATGTAGGGTATGGAAGATGTCAGCTAAGAGGGGATAGACTGGGCTTTGTCCTTCCTTCCAAATAGCCCAAAACACACTGATAGCAGCAGAATCAATGAATTCTTCAAAAGTGGGAAAGAGTACAAGCCCATATATGAGGAGAGCCAATACGTTCACCAGAGCATCCCATTGCTTATTCTTCAAAAACCTTATCGCTTCTTTTTCCAGAAAAGTGCTTCGGAAACCAAAGAAATCTTTTCTCTTTTTCCAACCAGTCTTGACCGTTGAAATAGGGATTTGGAGGGCTTCAGCTAGTACCTCTTTCTCAGGTGTCTGGCCAATCATAGTGTAGGGTGCCTTACCCTTCACGGAAAAACCCAAAAATCCTTCAAATTCTTCAATGGCAGGAGTCAAGTAGAAGTCTTGGAACAAAAAGCTTCTCATCGGTGGGTCATAAAACTATACTAGAGTTATAACGGCAGGAAATTGCACTTTGACAGTAAGGAGATCAAGAACCTGGCTAAATCTTCCCTCTAGATTCTTCTTGAAGAGCGGAGGCATTTCTTTCAAATAGTTCATCACAACGGTAGTATCTGGCGTGATAGCTTTCAGCTGCAGAATTTTCCTTTTTCCTGAATCCATGGTTACTTTGAATGCTAGATAAACAGTAGATACAAGTGATTCCCTGAAAATAAAAGTGTTTTTTTTTGTAAGTCATGATGTAAATGTAAATGATTATGAATGCACGATGTTGGATCCAGGTTATCACAAGTAACTTCCCATCCCTCCTAACAGGTAGGCTTTATAGGGATAGTTCTAGATTCTTTACCCATAAACCCACTCACAGGATAGCTCCTACGTTGATGGATATAGTTCCCAGGGTCTCGGACACTAGTCGCATCAACACCACGCAACAGGCTAGCTGCATTGTGACAGGGATACGAAAAGGTCTATCCTGAGTGTAGTCTTCATGCTAGGCCTACGAGAAGCGAGTCCTCGGAGACTAACACTAACGACCACCAAGATAAAAACTGGTGCTTAGAGTGGTTCCCAGAGTCACGAACCCTTCATGAATCAAGTCGTGCGACAGGCTAGCTGCGTTACAACAAGATCTACGAAAAGGTCTACTCTAGGGGAAGCTTTCATGCTAGGCACACAAGGAGCGAGTCCTTGGGGACTAACACTAATTACTTCCAAAATCTACACTAGGGGTTCTCTCTTCTTTTTCCAATACTCGGGTATAGAGCCTTACTTGTGATATCAACCCAAAATCCAACAGGCAAATATGATAAACAACATATGATAAAGAGAAAGCAATAAAAGCAAATAGATAAGTAATAGGAGAAAATAAATAATAAGAGATCAAACAAGCGAATCTAACACTCTCGAATCGAGTCAAGTTAGGCTTGACTCTCTCTAGCATAGGGCAATGCATGATCCCCAGCAGAGTTGCCATCTGTCGTACCTCGAAAAATATGATCCTCGCGAAGGATGCGGAAAGAACTGTTCGAAACAGAGTCGCCACCGAACTTTATTTATCCCAAATGAGGGAAAGGAAAATATCAAGAAAACCTTTAAAGGGATAAGAAAATGGTCATCACAACCAAATTCGGGTTCGGGAGTCGATTACGCAAAGGGAAGGTATTAGCACCCTCTACGTCCGTTGTACTCAACGGGAACCTCTTGATTCGATTCGGGAGATATGTTAGCTTGGTTTGTTTGTTTTCGTCTAATGTAGATATTGCTTTCTAAGGGGGAAAATGGGTGGTTTTTTATTAGGGTGCTCGACAAGGATTGAGAACCCTTGGGCCTACGTATTCCCTCGTGCAATGGGAAAGTCAGAGCATTCGTAGTTCGTGGGACTACGGTTGGTTGGTGTTTTTTAGGCGAACGAGTGTTTAATTCGCATTCTAACTGCTAAACGTTGGCTTATCTGCTCGTCGAGGGAGGCTGAAGCACTAGTTCATATGCGCGGAAGAATGGACTAAACAATGTTCTTTTTGTGAAAAGTTGTTTGATTTGGATTAAGTGTGTTAAAATTTGATTGAGAAAAAGAGTTTGATTTGCGTATGTCTTTTAGGGTTTTGGTTGCGTAAGAAGTGTTTAGTTTGTTAAGTATTTTTGAGAGAGAATGACAATTATTCAATAAACGAGACGCCGGCCTCGCAACCAATTAATCGGGGCATGACTGAGATGCTAGATCTCAGCGACACCTTTTTCATTCTATTAATTATGAAATCGTGTTTGTTGGACAATGGGCTTCTTTGTTCATGTAATTAGGGCGAGTGTTTTAGGAAGAAAGTTCAGAATGAACACAACCCAAAGCGTGCGCCTCAAGAGCATTCATTCAAGGGCCCAAGAAGTGCTAGACCTCAAGAGTCCACTACTTTCGTAGTTTGATTAAGAAAAAGATTTGAATTTGATGTGTTTTAGGCGCGTTAATTGAATTAGGGTTTGGAGTTGCTAAGATTTTAAAAATGATTAAATATTTTAATTGGGTTGTAAGTTTTTAAGTCTTGAAATGGAAGACCGAAACGAACACAACCCAAGGCGTGCGCCCCAAGAGCGATCGTTTCAAGACCCAAAGAGTGCTAGACTCTAAAAGCCCATTACTTCCAATAACTAATTAGGAAAACGTTTAAGAAGATTGATTTAAATATTTTATGAGAATATTTTAAGTATTAAAGTGTTGATTATGATCTTAAGAAAGTGTTTTAAAAGATTGAACGTTTTAGTTGAATTGAATGTCTTAAGTAATTTTTAATAAATGAAAGACGGAACGATCACAACCCTAGGCGTGTGCCCCAAGAACGATCGTTCAAGGACCCAAGGAGTGCTAGACTCCAAAAGCCCACTACTTCCATAATTTAATTGAGAAAATAGATTTTTAAATATTAATCTAAATATTTTATGATTTGATTTAAGAAAATAGTTAATGATTAGGCAAAGTTTTATGATTTAATTTGATTTGGAAAAATTATTAGGAATCTAACAAAGTGGATTTTAATTTGATTTAAGAGAATTATTTTTTTTTAGTTAAGAAATCAATTAGATTAGGTATTTTAACTTAGGAAAATATTGTATTTTTTTGGGGTTGAGTAGATTAAATATTTTAAGTATTTTGAAATGATTAGGAATTTTTAGATTATGATTCTCTTACTTAATTAAAGAGTAATTATATTTTGATTAAGCAAAGGTTAATTGTTTTAAGTAATTTTTAATAAATGAAAGACGGAATGAACACAACTCAAAGCGTGCGCCTCAAGAGCATTCATCCAAGGACCCAAGGAGTACCAGACCCCAAGAGCCCACTACTTTCATATTTAATTAGAAAATAGTTTGAATTATCTAGAAATTAAGTAATTGGTTAATATTTAATTAAATAAATGTTAAGTGTTTGATAAAAAGTATTTCTAATTACCTAACTAACACGAAATTAACTATTAATTAGTCTATCAATAATAGAACCTCAGCAATTGTCTTAAAACAAGTTTTATTTAAAATCTAAGGATGATTATGATTTAGGATTAAACACCCATTTTACTCTATTCTAACCACAAGGGCCCATTGTTCTTGACCCAATATGGCTAAACGTCCCTATACCTAACGCAGTGGTAGATGGAGAAGCAAATTGGTCAAACAATCTGTCTCGAGTTTGCTGAAACTTGGATAAAGAGATAAGAATAATGATACGTGTCCCTTCCCAAAAATGGCACGGCAGACAGCAATAAAAGAATTAATAAAAATTTGAGATGCACCATCAGCATACGAATAACACGTTACCTATTTGTCATACGCCTCACATATTCCCCATTAATGATAATAATAAAACCATTTAACAGGTAGTAATTTAAAACAAATGGACAATGGTGCTATGAAATTAAGTCATGTGATTAACTCTCATACTCATCCGTCTCCCTCTCAACTCGTCAATCTCTCAAACGAAACCCTCATCTTTTCCTCTCGTTCGAAGCTTCCTCAATCCCTTTTCGTATTCAAACAGAAATTCCTCAACACTGGTTCTCTTTGAAACCTAACAAATACTTTTCCCCAAAATTCTTACCCTAAAGGCCAAAGGCGTACCAAATTCGAACCCAAATCTATCGCAACCTCATATTTTTATGTGGAAATCAAATAGCGAGTAGCAAATCAATAGACATTTGGAGAAAGCATTCAAACAAAGCAACTTAAATCGACATGCAGTGAAACCGGAATGTGAAATGCGAAGGAAAAAAGAAGTTTCAAGAGGATTTACCCAAGTCGTGGTGCTCCGGTGGTCAGGTTTTCGGTGTGGATTTGAGAGACTTCAAGTATAATGTCCTCTCCTTATCTTTGAATCTTCTTCTCTCCTTTTCTTTGTTTCGTCTTGCTGGTAGTAACACGTTTCTGTGAATGTGAGACAGTGGTTAAGCTCACTATCTTAGAGTTTCAGTGTGAAACTCTAAGAAGCTTTTCAAGGATTCGAGCTTTAGTAAGGTTTAGGATCGGTTTTAGCAGAGCTTCGCTAGGGTTTTCTGGGTTCCTTCATGAGTGAATAGTGACACGTATTTATAGGCTCAGAAATGTGAAATGAGGTACGTGTGAGGTGAGATTTTTGGTACGTGTGAGAGAATATTTCCGTTAGGGAATGAGGAGGATTACCGATTTCGTGGGATTTGAGTGATAGTGAATCATTCTCTGATTTTGTTTGTAGTGTGAGCTGTACTTCTTCTAGAATGTGGTTTTTGATTTTCATTGTGTGATATTTGTGTGTTTACATGGCCTGAATTACCATGAATTTTACTACATTGCTCTTATTTTCACTGCTGTAAAGTTATTACTTTTGAAACTTTTCACTGCTCTTGACTTTATGCTGATGTGGCTCCTATTTGTCTTAAGTTGACTCTTTGTTGAATAATTTTGATATTTGAACACTGCTGAGGAACTCTGAATTTGTTGTGAGCTCTGTTGTCAAAAATAATGTGGATGCATCTTTGATAATTTGGATATGCTGTCATTTCCATTGCGTTTAAAACCTCATTTGGTGTGGTATTTTTGACTTCATGTTAATCCTAACCTAATCATAAATCGCTCTGATGTTTTTTTCAGGTCCTTGAATGCTCTTGACCTTATACAGTTGAGCCCCTGAATTTTCTTTCACACGAGCTCTGATCCAACATAGGCCAGCTGCTATCCTTGCACTTGCGGTAATGTGATTTTTGTACACATTTTGTAAAGCAATTGTGAGACATTTTTAGATTTCTTTATGATTGTTCACCTAGCAGGTCTGTAGTAAGGAACATGGCATTGAAGAGTGCTTGTATTTTCTCTTTGGAATTCCTTTAAATCCATGTATTTCTTGCATGATTCACCATGAAGGCATATTCACAACTCTATAACTTGTATTGCTTGTGACAATGTTGTTGATAATGGCCTGAATTGTGTATTGATTCTTGATTATCCCTGACTTATTTTGTAGATTATGGGATGATGATGAAGATGGAAGCACTTGGAGGCACGAGGAGCAAGAACTTGGTACGAAGGTGAGATCATCAACTCTAAGTCTTTATGGCACAAGGTCTTGTATCTTCTGAATTGCACCTTGCTATGATATCATCTTTTATTTCCCTGCTACTGCAAGTATACTTATTATTCATGAACTTGTTAGAGAGCTTTTGAGCCATCACTTGTATTGTATGATCTTGGTCTTGTGCAATTTTCCTAGATTTTGGTTTTGCTAGCTTGATGTATTAATCAACTTTCTATCTTTCTCCTTTTCATGTATTGACGGTGATGCATGATTTGGGCCTTGGACAAGAACCAGATGAATTTCTTCGGTGAGGTGAATCATAAGCATCAAAAAGAAGTCATAGCCATGTGTATGCCTTGAAGGACCAGTCACGTATTTATTCAAGGTCAGTAACTTTCTCATTATAAAGCTGTTAGATTTGTGATGCGTGGATTTTGTTACTTTGGCATCTGGTTTCCACGCTATTGATCTTTTCCACTTCATTTCTATGATGCCTTGACTCTAGACAAGGGAGATCACAATAAAGGGCATCTATGGAGGCCTCAGAGTGACAAGCTATTTGTGTTGCAAGTCCTGCTTTGGATTGATGGAGAGGTTAAAGTTTGGGGTTGGCTCATGGAGACCTTGAGAATGATTCTGAAACCAAACAAAATATCTTGAATCCAACATAGTAGTGCACTCCTGCTATTTTGACTTTGAACTTCTGTATTTTTCCTTTTGAATTAATGACATTTCGCTTTTTGTTTCTATGCAGAATTTTCATCATTGTCTTGTTTGCCCTTCTTAAGTATCTTGGTATTGATACATTGCACTCTCCTTGCAGGAAAAAGATTGGAAGTTCAAAGGGTGGCATAACATGGTCCATGGCACGTTGGATTTGGATGCGGCGTATTGGTCCAAGGACGGCTCAGCAAGGAGTTCATGGCTTGAGTGATGAAGACTTGGAAGATAGTAGCATGAGCAACAATCCTTGTAAAGTAAACTTGAATGAATTAACTTGGACTTATACATTTTTTGCATTTTGATTTCTTTTTTTCTGGTTTTGTAGGTGGACCAATTGTCTCAGATAACTCACATTGCTTGGGAGGAGGTTGCACACAGAATTCACCACACGTAACATCCAAGTCATCTGCACTTTGAAAGACATCAACATCATTTTCCAGGAACTCCCCTCTCAATTCTCTTCTTTGCACTGAAACAGGTGAAGACCTTTCAAACATCATAGAACTAGGATCATAGAACCCTCTTTGGTTCTGCGCAAGATGATTCCTTCCCAGAAAATTTAATTGCTCATCTTGGGCCACAAGCCTCTGTTGTTGTTTGTGGATTTCTGAGACATTAAACCCAGCTGAATGACCCAGTTGGTGGTTTGATGGATTTCTAACTAACTGTCCAGTTTCATTAATTGGCCACGACCTACCAAAATGTCTTTCTCCATCTAGCCCTAACTGCTGCCTAAGAGCCAATGATAACTGCTCAGCTTGCACCTGCTCTTGCTGAAAATGAGTATGCTCATGGATTTAAGTAACTTGGTGCAAGATATCTTTGGAATGAAGGCTTACTGAAAGTGTGACAAGAACCCAAGACTAGGTTTGAAGGCATCTTTTGTGGAATTATTAGTGGTAGGTTCAAGTGTTGTATTTCTAGGTCATGTGTAACTTGTATACACAACCCTGTAATGACATTTTGATTTAGCTAGGATTTGATGTCCTTATGTCATTTGAACCTATGACTTTTGTGAACATTTTGAATTGAATATTGATGCTGCCATATTTTGAAAGTAATCTTGCAATTCTAATATATGTAATGCCTTTTGTAATTCAATACTCTTGTGATGGGCAACAAATACTCTGCTTGTAAATTCTAGAGAAAAGAATGTGTTTTTGTACGCATGACCCCAAACAATGGCCTTTATGGCTTTTTAAATACTCATCGTGACTTGAAGCCATCTTGGCTCAAAATGAAACCAAACAAGTAGCATTGCTCAAGCTTGGGCACAATATCTTTGGCTTAGAAAATAGCCCAAGCATTGTTGTAGAACTGTATACGTGACAAAAAAACAATTCCACATACCTACTTGAAAACAATCTCTTTATGACTTGCAAAATTCAAATGAGACTTTAAAAAACTTCCAGCATGGCTTGCCAAAACTTTGGAACAAAAACTTTTGATCATGGCCTAAAAGTGTTACTCAAAAACTTCCAAATATGTTTAGCAAGCCTGCCTCACAATTTTAACCTCTTGCACTTATAAATTTGATCCTTGCGTCTTAAAACTCTTGAGATATGGGTTACAATAATCACCTTGAGCTGTGGCCTAGAATTGCCTTGAAACCAGAGAATCATGACTTAAAATATGAACCCCAATACACTGTACACACACCTGACCTGATAGCCATGCCTGAACTCATCCTTGCAAAAACTGGGCTTAGGAAACAGAAGCCACATATTTTTTGATTTTTCTGAATAAGAGCTAGTAGGTGGATGTACAGATGAAAATATACACAAGTAGGACAAATTTGGGGTATGACAGATAATGGTCGTTATGTTTCAATGTAGCCCTTTTCCCTTAAATTTCCATTTTCTAACTTTGTAAGTACTTCATGGAATCACGCGTTTGGATGATTTCCATCCTATCAATAAAATTTGAGCCCTAGTGCTTTTGTTTGCAATTCTTATTTGTTTTAGCTTTACAGAACGACATTTTAATATGATTAACTATTTTTGAAATAAAACAAAAACGAATTTATTTGTCAACATTTTTCTGCTTTTAAAATAAAGATGGCAATTTCTTTTGACTGTTGAACATCGAAAGAACATCGATCGCTTCTCCAGAAGTAATCGAACCTCAAAGTGCAGAATCAAAGTACTCCTTCTTAGCCAGTACGCTTGAATGAACGATCAGCAGTGTCAGATGCGAATGTTCCGTCCGACATCACCGGCAGAGTTCTTATCTCCTAAGCCCGACCAACGGTTTTCCCCGTGGGGACTATCTCTCCTAAGCAAGGCAGAATTTCTATTTTGGACCCGTGATACTTTTCATCCCCCGCAGTGGCCGAGTATCCAGTCGTGTTCATCCACTAGTTTGTATGTCGTGTCAGTTTTGTCAGCATAAACATACATACATTATGCATTATTGATTTACATTCATATTCATATTGCATCACTAGCACTCTAGGCGGTCTTATCCCCTAGTGATAAAAGTCCTCTCAATCGAGTTGTCAGTTCTTTCCTCGTTAGGAAATGTTGCGTCTGAACAATCTCTCCTCCAATTTATTTATGGATTGGAGCCGGTCCTTGACCACTTTGATAACTTGAACCTCTAAAGAGACAAGAGGACCTTCGACAAAACTTTATTCTTTGCCATTGAAGATGATATCTTCGCTTTCTCGGATTAAGGAAAATCCCTAGAGAAAGCCTTTTAATCAAAGATTCGACAATACAACAGTTATTCTTTGGAAAATTGGCTAATGAAAAGGTCATCAGCACCTAAAAATTGGATTGCATCATATGGCGTTTCTCCAAGAAGATCTCGAGAAAAGTATGATGTAATACCCCTAGTCAGAAAGCAGTCTCTCAAGAGACTCGTTTTCCCCAAGTAGAGTCAACAAATGGTGTCACCCACCGAGAAGTTTGTACACCTCTACAACTCAGAAGAATGGGTTCCCCAGCAAGTCTGATATCAAATCTTTTTCCATCAAATGGCATCTCTATAGGAAAATTCGGCGAGAAGTTTGATGAAAACCGCTACAATTAGCGTCCCTTGTCAAGAAAGTTTATTGAAAAAAGAAACTGAGACCAGTTCCTTGGTAGGAATCCAGGATCGAGGGGAAGTTTATATCAGAAACTGAGACCAGCTCCTTGGTAGGAAATCAGGATCGAGGGGAAGTTTATATCAGAAACTGAGACCGGTTCCTTGGTAGAAAACCAGGATCGAGGGGAAGTTTGTTTCAGAAACTGAGACTAATTCCTTGGAAGGAAACCAGGATCGAGGGGAAGTTTGTATCATAAACTGAGACCAATTCCTTGGTAGGAAACCAGGATCGAGGGAAAGGTTCTACCTTTTCTAAGCATCATTGCTTAGCAAAAGAAGATGGATGAGCGAGCTGCCATTCATAGCCATTATTAAAATTTCGGGTATTCCGATATTTAATCCTCTTGCACCCTGAATGTTCGAATATCTTCGCCATTCACACCTTCGGGTCCAAGAAGATTAAATAGGGGCATCTGTCATACCCCAAATTTTGACCACAGAGATTTCCCATCATTGTGCAAATCATCACCACAATGTGGATGAACCATCATGCCTCTGCAATTTCCCCTGGAATTGTTAGGCATTCTCTACAATCAAGAGTTAGAGTTTTGAGTCTTCTCAGAACACTTAGACAAAAGATCAATCAAGAAATGACATGATCTTCAACTTTTCTAACCTCCCAAACACCCATAAAGGATCAAGAGGACTCCCACATCAAGGATCAAGCACAAGGTTGCAACATTCCAGGTGGATTAAGCCTCAAGATCGCCAGTGTCACCAAATTAGGGTTTTGGTCGACTAAGGCCTCCACGTGGAAATTTTCCTCTGGGCATGAGCCAATACTTCAAATTATAACCCAAGATACTCTAAGGGACCTCATGGACCCAATCATCAAGTCAATTTAGCCTCGGAGGATGCATTTACCCAAATATCAAGAATTAGGGTTTCGTGACCTAATTCACCCCTAAGTTGACTTTTGGGACAAATCATGAGCCAAGACCTCAAGACATGATTTTAAGGTCTCCAATACACTACATTGATCCATTTTCAACAATGGATTAATCCAAGAAGCTTGGTATACAAGTTTCAATTTCATCTGGACCACAATTAGGGTTTCGAGGAAAAAGTCAACTGTACCTTTGACTTTTGACCAAGACATGCTCCCAAACCTTGGGACATGATTCAATACACCCTACAACACCTATGGAGTATATCCATTAGGTTTGATTTAGGTCAAGGGCTCGATTTCACAACGGATCGCACAATTTGGATTCCGTCCGATAAAAAGTCAACTGTGCACAAAGTCAAGGTTGACTTTTTAAGATTTTTCACAATTATGGTTCTTTAACCCTAAAACAATGTTAATATGTGATTTGAATCATCACTCATCAAGAAAAATCAAAGAAAGTGAGGTAACTTGTAAAAGGGGTAACCATAAAAAACTTAGAATTTTTCTAAGTTATGGAACAAAGTGGCTAGGGTACCAACTTCCAAGGATCATAACTTGAGATTCAAGCAACCATTTTGGATGGTCCAAAGCTGGATTTGTAGCTCTCGTGGCATACTTCAAAAGTGTCAACTACATCTTCTTCCAATTCTCCATGGATTTTTAGTTATGGAGTGATCAAAATGACAAAAAACATGAAAATGACATTTTTCCAACACTTGGTGAAATTTTCACTAAGTTAGAATCTGCCTTATTTTTTCCCAAAAGTAGAGGCATTTTTCAGTGTAATTCAAGTTGGTTCAAAACCAAAGTTGGACATCATGTTAAAATAGGATATATCAGCTTTCCAAAATGTCCAAGAACTCCATCAAATTCCATCTGAGCTAGGAGTTATGACACTGCAATATGCCTTGATGCAAACTGTTTTGCAAGGCAGATTTGTGCACGAGGGCTCGATTTGATCAAATTGTGCAACAACAAGCATGGTTATCCATCTGCACACCTCAAGGGGAACAAACAAGGGACAAGCATTGATCTATCAGCCTCCAAAGTCCCAAAATCTACAAGTAGCATGCCAAACCTAAAAAGCCTAAAAGAGGCCAAGACTTCAATTTTGTTTCCAAGCATTCAATGGATGCACCAAAGTGGCATGAAATAAGCCTATTCCAACTGAATGAGTTAAGGATAAGCTCTGAATCAAAGAACCATAGGCCTGTGCTCTAATCTCAAGTCAATGGCTAGAGGAGACTTGAGATTCCATTTGACCCACATTGGCCAAAGGCCTGCTGCAGTTGCCATTCCCTATTGCTGCCAAAACAAACTTGACACACTATAAATAGACCTCATTTCTGATCATTTTGAGTACACCAAAGGCCTATAACACTTGCCTTTCTCAAAATCACACTCCCACTTCCAAAAATGGCTTATAATGCAAGCTACTATCGGGTTTTGCATTAGAATGTGTTTCCAACCAAACCAATCACACACACACACACACACACACACACACACACACACACACACACACACACACACACACACCTCTTAAACATCATATGTGTGCTGATCAAACACTAAACCAACAACTGGAACACCAAATTCATGAAATCATAATGCATTTGCTCAAGTTTTCAACAAAGTTGCAGTTGAGGTGCCATAATCTGTTCCAGTTCATTTCAAATCAATCCAAGCTTTCAAATACACTCCATATGGTGTAGGGAATCTGTTCAGATCATCACAACTCATCTGTAACACCTCTAACTCAAAAATCAAATTGCTCTTGCTGCCACGACCTTCAAGTAAGCCTAAACTTGGTCATCTCATGATTCATGCATATTTCCTCGCACAATAATTTTTCCAAATGTTCATAATCATGCATAGAATGTTTCCCCTCTATTGATTGCTTTGTATGAATCGTGTATGAAATTTTTTAGCCTTCATGCAGAAATTAGGGTTCTTGAGGTTTCTCTTTGATTTCTTATTCCGTGCTTAAAATAAATAAAATTAAAGATCATAGACATGATCGTGAGTTGAAAACGAGCAGATTGATATGTGGATTGTGTGATTTCATCAAGTATTCAGTGAGATTGATGAGAAAATGCAAATCAGCCAAGAACAGGGCATGCGGGCAAAACTAAGGTGTTCTTTGCGCCCTTTTTCAAATATTTGAATTTTTGTGGATTTTATTGATTCTTTTTTTAATAATTCACAAAAATGTTAAAATATTTTATTTTACCAAAATTCCCCAAAAATATTTTTATTTCACATATTTGATATTTTTGAAAAGAATTGATTTTTATTTGTTTTTCTACATTTTGAAAATTTTCTTTCTCTTGATTTTCCAAACGTAAATGGTTTCCAATCATTTTGTGGATAAAAACATGATTTTTGAAACATTGATCCAAGATCACCACTCATTTTTCACATGTTTTCAATAATTTTTATTAATTTTTAAACAAAATTAATTCCATTTTTAAACAAAATTAGGGTTTTGATTGATTCCACCCTCATCAATCTTTTTCGAACACTCATGGGTCTCTAATAGAGTGTAAGACCCAATCCTTTGTAAATACAAACCATTTTGGGCCTCAGATGTTGTATAAGTCCCGTTGTATTTTCAAAATCACGGTGCGGTCGTCGCCTTTTAAAACAAAGTCATCTGGGCCTCCCCTCGTGTTGTAAGTCTCATCTTTCTTTTTTCAAAACAATTTTGGGCCTCTTGATAGAGTGTAAGTCCCACCCCTTTGTAAATAAATAATTTTGGGCCTCAGTCATTGTATAAGTCCTGATACAATTTTCAAAAAAACGGTGCGATCACTGTTTTACCATGGGCCTCTCCTTGAGTTGTAAGCCCCATCACCTGTACAAAAAATAAACTCATGGGCCTCTAATAGAGTGTAAGACCCAATCCCCTTTTTACCAAAACCATTTTGGGCCTCAGATATTGTATAAGTCCCTCTGCGTAAAAGAAAATATCGGCGCGATCGCCAGTGCAAAATCAATTCATCTGGGCCTACCCTTGTGTTGTAAGTCCCATTTCTTTTCTTTTAAATTTTTTTGGGCCTCTCCTTGAGTTGTAAGACCCAACCCTTTTGTAAATAAACCTCTTTGGGCCTTAGTCGTTGTATAAGTCTCGAGACGATATTCAAAACAACGGTGCGATCACTGTTAAACCTTGGGCCTATCATTAAATATAAGTCCCAACAATCTTTTCAAAACGACTTCTCTTTTGATTTAGATTCAAATATACATGTTGTTATCAAAACTTTCTTTAATTTCTCTGAACAACTAACAGTACAGCATGGAAGCTTGCTCACCTGTAAGTTTTAACAGCATTCATTTACTCGCATTCATATAAATATAATTGTATTGTGGGAAGTTGCGCACGATTAGTCTTCTTTCACATCCTTTTTATATACTTGTCATATATAAACTGTATATATATTAGTATAGTTATTTAGAGTTTTCCCCAGCAACTAGGTCTAGAACTAGGTAAAGCTAGTTGGTCACTCTTAAATACAGTCAAAACTAGATCCCCATAGGACTTGTAGATACAGTCTTGCCTTCACTTGGGCTTAAACAATATGGAACAAAGAGAAAGGCAGTATTCTCGGTGAACATTTTCTCAGACTATCACTAATAGAAATTGTCAAAGGAATTCTACACCCTAGAGTTGATCTATTCCCGGTGAATAGCATCTCTTGAATTCCTCCAAACATCAGGATTGTTCACTAAATGATATATTCTCTGTGAATAGCATTTCTTGAAATTTTCTTTGGTTTGGGACCCACAGGCTTCCTAAAAGAATCCCCGCCTCCTCTTGGGCTTTGTACAAGGACCCTTCGGCTTCTTAGAAGTTCTCATGCCTTTTCTTGGGCTTAATACAAGGACCCTGACGACCTCCTAAAGGTATAAGATAGAACTTAGTCATCCTTTTCTAAAGCAGTCTTTCCAGTTTCAAATCACAGACCAATTTAGGGTTGATTCTGATCCCTTAATACCCTTGACTCCCCTGGAGGAATCCTACAAAAGATAAAACTCTTCCACACCAGTAGACTTGGACAGTCTAAATCCCCTTAAGTCTCAAAGAAATTCTCAAGTTCCCTACAAGCGTAGGAGAAAACCCTGGTCATTTCGGATAAATCTCCAGCTGAGTTAAAACCCGGGGGTTCTAATACCCCGTCTCTCCCTTAAAATTCCCAAATCAGAACCTCAAGGTACCTGATATCTCAACTCTTCTGAAACCCTTAACAAAAGTTAATTCCACATTTGGACCTGCCTCTGGATCTCCATAATCCTCGCCAAAAGTTAACCTCCTCTTAGGCTTTTAATAATGATCTTTCCTCAGCACAGTTAGCCTCCTCTTGGGCTTTGTACAATGATTCTCCCCAATGGAGCTCACCTTTTCAGACTCTCTTGTTGAGTCAATCACCTTTTAGCACTCTCTTGTTGAGTCAATCCTTTCCAGCCTCCTCGTAGGTCTGGTATAAGGATTTCCCCTAGCAGAAATCAGATTTCTCTTAGGTATGATGATTTCTCCAGCTTGTTTAACCTCAATCTTGGGCTTTGTACAAGACAGATAAAAGCACTCTCTTGTTGAGTCAAACTCTTTTAGCCTCAATCTTGGGCTTTGTACAAGACATAGATCTCCATCTCTTAAGCTTGGGACAGATATTTTCCCCAGCGAAGTCATTTCCTCCCAGCCTTCTTTTAGGCTTCAAGGAATAATTTCCCAAGCAGAGTCAAACTTTTTCAGCCTCAATCTTGGGCTTTGTATAAGACAGATAATACTCTCCCGCATAGTCAAACTCATTTCCGCCTCAATCTTAGGCTTTGTACAAGACACATAAAAAATATCCTCAGCTGAGTCATCAAATTTCCCTTTTAGGCTCAAATTTGGGCTTTGTAAAGGACACATACAAACCTCCTTGACGGAGTTAAAATCCCCTTTTAACCTCAATCTTGGGCTTTGTACAAGATAGATAAAACACTTTCCCCCAGAAAAGTCAAACTGTTAGCCTCCTCTTAGGCTTTGTATAATGATATCCCCAAAGAGTCAGTCTCTTTTTTTCCTCAATCTCGGGCTTTGTGCGAGACAAATAAAAACACTCTCTTGTTTAGTCGGTCATTCTCAGCCTCCTCTTAGGCTTTGTATAAGGACTTCCCTAGTGGAGTCAATCAACCTCTTAGCTTCAACCTTGGGCTTCGATCAAGGCACACAAAAATCAACTATCCCCTCAGAGGAAGTCCAATCCCTCTTTAGAGATGACAAGTTCTCTCTCAATCAAACCTTTAAGCTTCAATCTTGGGCTTTGAGCAAGACACAAATAAACCTTTTAGCTTCAATCTTGGGCTTTAAACAAGACACCAAAATATCTTTTCCTCCCTTAGAATAGGAGGAACTACGATCGCTCTGATTTCCCTGTTTCGTTTAAACGGGAATACGTACGCATAAGATTGCGAAATCTTAGCAAGCATACCAATAAAAAACTCTAGGTCTAGTACCTTCACACATCATTCAAAACTTAGGTCCAGTACCTTACCAAAAACATCAGAAAAACCCGAACATTTACAAAAACTCACTCACTCACTCATATTTCCCAAGAAACTTTCCCAACCCATTAACAGATAAACACCATCCATTACAAAGCGAAACCTAAAGCTAATATCCTGTGGATAACCACATATAGGATGGGTAATTGACAACTCCCCATCGTATAACCTGACCCCGACTCCCCGAATCTCTTTAAGCGTTTGTTCAATTAAACATTCGTGTGCAATGTTAGTTTTAGATAGCTTCCCTTTCCCTTTCAGTTTCATGGGATAAATAAGAAATCAGAAAGTAGCACCCCCTCCTCCTCATTGCGGTGAGGAAAACCCAACGATAAGGTGGTCGCGTCACCAACAGAAATCACTTGCTACAGGCCTCTCTTTGAGTATAAGACCCAAACTCCCTTTTTACAATAAACTTTTCTTTTGATTTAGATTCAAATTCATAGTTGTTATCAAAACTTTCTTCAATTTCTTGAATAACTAACCATACAGCTGTGTTTATAATGCTGAAAGCTTGCACAACTGTAAGTTCTACCATTTTCTTTTACATTCCTGTATATATATATATATATATATATATATTTCATCTGTATATATATATATACATATACATATATATATATATATATTTCATCTGTATATATATATATATATATATATATATATATATATATATATATATATATATATATATATGCTTGCTTAGAGGTTTCCCCAGCAACTAGGTCTAGATTTAGATCAAACCAGTGGTTACACTTTCAACACAGTCAAAACTAGTTCCCCTATAGGAAATTCTAGATACAGTCTTGCCTCCTCTTGGGCTTATACGATATGGAACAGAGAAAGGCATTATTCCGGGTGAAACTTTTCTCAAGACTGTCACTACTTAGAAATTTGTACAAGAAGTTAATTTCCCCAGAGAGGATTAATTCTCGGTGAAACCTCTCTTGAATTTCTTTAAACCCTAGAACTGTTCACGAAAGAAAGGATTATTCCCGGTGAAACCTTTCTTGAAATTTTCCTAGGTTCGGACCCACAGGCTTCCTAAAAGCATCCCCAGCCTCCTCTTGGGCTTTGTACAAGGACCCTCAGGCTTCTTAGAAGTTATCAACCTCTTTTTGAGCTTAGTACAAGAACCCAAAGACCTCCTACAAGTATAGGACAGAACCTAGTCATCTTTTGCTAGTTCAATCCTCCAGAGAGTTAGGATTCTCAAAACATCAGACCAATTTAGGGTTGATTCTCATCCCTTAAAACACCAGCCTCCTCTTGGGCATCATACAAAGATTAACCTTCTCATACCAGCAGACTTGAAAAGTCTCACCTCCTGTTGGATCTCAAAGAAATCCTCAAAGTTTCTTAAAAGAACAGGAAAAATCCTGATCACCTGATCAATCTCCAACATAGTTAAAACCTCCATAGGTTTCAAACTCAATCTTTAAACTGTCACTCTAAATTCCCCAGCTAGGGTCAAAATACTACCATTAAACCCTTAATCAGAACCTCAGGGCATCTGATATTTCAACTCTTCTCCTCAGCAATAGTTGATTCCCCAATTTGGACCTGTCTCTGGATCTCAATAATCCTGATCAGAAGCCAGCCTCCTCTTAGGCTTTGTCTAATGACTCTTCCCTCAGCAGTTTTAGCCTCAATCTTGGGCTTTGTACAAGACAAACAAAATATTCTCCAGCTGAGTCAGTCAAATTCTTTTTTAGCCTCAATCTCGGGCTTTGTACAAGACACATATAAAAGTTCCCTAGTGGAGTAAATTATTTTAGCCTTAATCTTGGGATTTGTACAAGACAGATAAAACACTCTCCCCGGAATAGTCAATTCTTTTTAGCCTAAATCTTGGGCTTTGTACAAGACAGATATAACACTCCCTAAACAGAGTCAACTTTTTAGCTTCAACCTTTGGCATTGATCAAGGCACACAAAAAATCAACATCCCCTCAGAGGAAATCAAAATCTCTCTGTAGGAAGACACTTCTCTGTACATCACACATCAAAATAGACAATTAACAAAACCTAATTCCATATAATTGCTATAAGTGGCACACTTATTGATTCAAAAATCCAAGTTGTAGTCCGTCTCTTATCCTGGTAAACCCCTTTCTTTCATCTAATTGCTTTAAGTGGCAAGCCTCTGGATTATTTATATCCAAGCCAATGTCCCTCTCTTAGCCTGGAAGATTCCTAAGGAAAATGACATTGCTCTACACTGAGTTAAAGTTTCCTCTTTCACGACACCTCCCCTATAAAGGATATTATGGCATTGCTGGATTCCATACATTCCAGTTTAAAGTAATTCCCCTTTATAACCAATCCTTCAAAAAAAACTGTGATAATTAGGTGAGATGCCTCCCTTCAGAGATGACAAATTCTCTCTCACTCAAACCCTTTAGCTTCAATCTTAGGCTTTAAACAAGACACCTAAACATCTTTTTCCTCACATAGAATAGGAGGAACTACGATTGCTCTGATTTCCCTGTTATCATTACGGGAATACGTAGGCATAAGATTGTGAAATCTTAGCGAGCACACAAATAAAAAACTTTAGGTCTAACACCTTACCAAAAATAACAGAAAAACCCGAAAACAACAAAAATACTCTCTCAACACTCCCAAAGGAGAAACTTTCCCAATTCATAATAGATAAACACCAGCAAGTAGATAATAGAAGACCATGCCAAACAATCTATGGATAACCATATATACGCTGGGTAATTGACAACTTCCCTTTGTATAATCTGACTCCGTACCCCCGAATCTCTTAGCATTTGTTAAAGAAAACATTTGTGTGCATGGTTAATTTTAGATATCTTCCCTTTCCTTTCCAGCTTCATAGGATAAATAAGAAATCAGAAAGTAGTACCCAATTCCAACCAATACGGTAAGGTGGCCGCGTCACCGACAAAAATCGCACGCTATAGAAAAATGGCGACTCTTCTGGGGATTCCTAGGTTTAGAGTTCCTAAGAGGTATAGGTTGTTCAACATTTTCTATACTATATACTATATACGTATATATTTACTGTCATCCTACTTGATACCCGTGTTTATTTTTTCTATCAAATGGGAATGCGATTGATACGCATGTGGAAAGTTTGAGAGAACATTAAGATAGGGGTGGCATATCCAGGAAACGCTTATAGGGAGTGAATCTCGACCAAGCTAACTTGGCAGTCCACCGAATCAGTCGAGGTACCCGTACGGAAGTATCGAGCTTTAACGACCGATTATTGTGAAAGCATTGTCTTTCCTAGTGTGGTACCCATGACCCTGAGGATTTAGTAGACATTAACCATATGACCATTTGGTAGTGCGGTGACTATCACGAATAGTTGATACGCGATACTACACACAAATGAGATTTATCCTAGGATATTACAGCTCGCTCGAGTGAATCAGCTTGCTGTTGATATCCCTAGGAGGGGTCAATGATTTTGGGAACCTTAGAACCCATTCTACATGTACAAAAATTGACCAAAATAGTACAACCTTTGGGGATGGGTAGAGCCATGACTCCATGCTCGTGACGTTGAACCCTTGAACCTATGTTTTCAAATGTTTCTGTGTACTACATTCATGCATTCATTTAAAAAACTCTTTTCAAACAAGAAAGAAAAAAAATATTTTTCAAAAGAACTAAAACAAAAATTGCAAATATCAGAGGTTGCGTTATGGATTTCGGTAGAAGAAAGACGCACAAGTACACCTTCAAGCCTCCGAAACTAGAAAACTTAAGGAAATTGGCAAGGATGATTACCAATCCCGAGGCTATCAGAGCTAAGCACGGAGGACTATTGTCTCTGTTACGGGTCAACATAGTTGAAGGAATCCTGTCTATGTTGATACTTTTTTACGATCCGGTTTACCACTGCTTCACTTTCCAGGATTACCAACTGGAACCAACACTGGAAGAGTACTCCCATCTGGTTGATTTACCTATCACTGATCGAGCTCCATTTTCTGGATTGGAAGAAATTCCAAAGGAACAAACCATTGAAAGAGCAATCTCTTTAGACGAGTCAAAAGTAAGGACTCACATAACCACTAAAGGAGGAATCCAGGGTTTACCAGCTAAATTCCTGATGGAGAAAGCTCTATACTTTGCTAGTATAGGAAACATAACTGCCTTCGAAGATATCTTTGTCCTGCTCATATATGGGTTATTCCTTTTTCCCAACATCGACAACTTTGTCGATACCAATGCTGTTAAGATCTTCTTAATAGGAAACCCTGTATCAACCTTGCTCGCAGATGCATATCATTCTGTACACTTAAGGAATTTATACAAAGGAGGAATGATCATATGCTGTGTACCCTTACTCTACAAATGTTTCATTTCCCATTTGCTGCTTTTTGGGATCACAAGAGTACTCTACGTTAGTCACAAAGGATTATGTCCCTTACCAACTCTGACATAGATTGGTACAATAGGATTTATGAAGGGATAGAGATCATCGACAGATGTGGAAATTTCCCTAGCGTACCCCTCATCGGAACTAAAGGAGAAATCAACTATCATCTAATTTTAGCTCGCCGTCAAATCGGATACCCGATAAAGAATATTCCACATAATGTTCATTTGGAAGGTCTTTTCTTCAAGGAAGGGGAAAATGACAGGGCACTAAAGAAGGAAATAGTGCATGTCTGACAACATATTCACAAGAAAAGTAGAGAGTCTCTGGTAAGACCAAATTGTACCTCCATGGAACCTTATATCCAATGGGTGCAAACTAGAGCCCTCAAGCTGAGGATGCCTTACCCGCGCCAAGAAGTTTTTCCATTAAAGGAATCTATCCTTTATTTTATGTCTGATACGGAAAAACTCCAGGTCACTCTCAACAAAGTTCAACGTGAAAAGAGCTCTTGGAAAAACAAATACCGAATCCTTAATTTGGAGTGTACCAAGATTCAGGAGCCGTTAAAGGAAAAGGATGCTCTGATTGAGATATTAGAGCAGCATGCCATAGAAAGTCAGGAACACCGAAGAGATTTGCTCGCTCATTTCACTTGGCAAAGGACTGACAACCCGACAACGGCTGAAGAGCCCCGGTAAAAAAACAAAAATACAGGAACCAACATCTGAGCTCTCTTCAGAGAGAACTCAGGATCCATGAGCTTAGACATTTTCTTTATAGCACTTGGTAAAATAATATACTTTTTCTTGTAAAATACTACAATCTTTCGAATTCAATAAAAGGGGTCTCCCCCCCACCCCCCATTGTGTGATATTTGCAGTCTATTTGTTGAAGTTTCTTTTTTGATATAAACAAAAACTAAAAAAATATGTCATTGCATATCATTCATCATTCTCACATAAACACATTTTCTTATCTTTAAGTCTCATGTATGTGTCACGATTCTAGAGTTAAACTGTCTCACTCATACAATACTCGAGCCAATCGACAAAAGAAAATGGACAATCTCGAGGAAGAGAACAGAGAGCTGAGAGAAGAAATCAACGCTCTAAAGGAAAGTCTGGAAAAACTTCACAGTGACATGCAATCCCTGGCAGTAGCTCAGGAGCAGCGGCATCAAAATAATGTAATCTCAGAGATCACATCTCGCCCATAATGGAGACAGGTGAGAATCATCTTTGGTACAACATGCCTAAAGGTCGCCCCTGGGGAATGCCTCTCAAATTTATACCCGAAGGATATATCCCACCGGTCACCGAAGACCCAGAAACCATAGCCGGAACCGCTGGACCTGAAGGTTACAAACTTTGATAAAGTGAAGATGCAAGGGTTACAACACCAACTCCTGAAGGTTACAAACTTCATGGCATGGAAGCGCCAAGAGTCACCGCTATAATTTCTATACCACACCCAGTGGTACACACTGTCCCGGAAGGACAGATTCCACAAGCAATTTCAGGTGGAAACGAAGACATGTACGAAAGGATGAATGAGTTCCAGGAACAGTTCTTGGAAATGCAGAAAGAACTGCATGCCATTCGCAGTCAAGACATATTCAGAAAGGCGCCGCAGAACTCTGTTTGGTCCCTAATGTAAAGATACCACACAAATTCAAGGTGCCTGACTTTGAAAAACACAAAGGCAACTATTGTCCTCAAAGTCATTTGATAATGTACGCTCGAAAAATATAAACTCAGACAGAAAATTAATAGCTACTGATCCATTACTTCCAAGACAGTTTATATGGTGCCGCACTCAAATGGTACATTGGTTTAAACCACACCAAGATCAGTAATTTCAGAGATCTCGGCACAGCTTTCGCTCAGCGGTATAAATACAATTTGGACATAGCACCAGATAGGGATTAGCTCAGAGCAATGTCACAAAAGGACAAAGAAAATTTTAAAGAATATGCTCAAAGATGGCGTGAAATTGGCGCCCAGATCTGACCCCTCTTGAGGAAAAGGAGATGACCAAGATTTTCCTAAAAACCTTAAGCACGTTCTATTACGACCGAATGGTTTCCAGTGCGCCCAGTGACTTTACTAAGATGGTGAACATGGGAGCATGCCTTGAAGAAGCGGTCCAAGAAGTAAGATTGGTCCAAGATGAGGAGCCATCCAGCAGTACCAAAAAATACGGTAGTGCTTTCCAAAAGAAGAAAGAGCAAGATATCAGTAATATCTTCTTGGGAAAGCAAAGGCGAAGGTATCAACCAGTAGCGGCAATAACTCCTGCTATCAACCCAGCTCCATCTCCGAATTATCAACCTCAGGTTGCTCAGAGCCAACCAAGTCAACAACAGTATTAGCAAAGGCCACAACAGCCTCTTCAGCAGGCTCACCCGCAGTACAATAATAACAATCGTACTACACGACCATCAAGGTTCGACCCTATACCGATGTTGTACGCAGAACTATTTCCACTTCTACTGGCCAAGGGGCACGTCCAAACCAGGACTCCTCTTACAGTACTGTAAAATCCACCTTTTTGGTTCAAAGCAGACCAAACTTGGCCTTTTTGGTACACAGAAGGCTTGGGGCAGAAGAGTCAGCCGAACGATGCCTATCAGGTGAGTAATATTGAAAAGAATACCCATGTCCCCACCAAGTCATGGGATCATTACTCAGGACATTCAAAAGATAACCAGCACCGTGATGATGAATCTGCAAGGATCGCAGGATAAGAGTTCATCAACTATGCTTTTTCTAAGGTCAACGTCATTGAGGAAGATGACTTGTCCACTCCCACAAAAATATGGGACACTTTGGGACAGCCGAGTGGCAAGTACGACTTCTTAGTCAAGTACACTGCTCCTGAAACCTCTCGCATTAGATATGAGGACATCCAACCAACTGGATGGGGAGATCCTCTTGAGAGTGAAAATACTTTGGAAGATACAACAGAAGAGTTCGTTTATGATAACTCTGCATGGGAGGAAGACTCCAATGACCCTGCTCTGCCAGTAATCAGTGTTGTTTCTGAGGACAAACCAAGAAAAAATATACCAGACATTGAGATTCACCGAGGAGTTCGTCGCCACTAGGTTGTTGTCGATGTCCCGAAAGTCGTCCATAAGTCTAAGTAATTACCATCTTTGTTTTAACCTTTCACCTTGCCCAGGTGAAACGGATGTTTTTATGTGGCTCACCTTTCTGTAAATGTCCCTCTTTGCTTCGCCCAAAGCGACAGAGTTCTATTTTATAGGGCTGTATTTCAAGAATCGACAAATCATAAATAAATAATGTCATTCTGAATTTTCGCATTTATTGTTGTTTTCACTTTTCGTTTTTTCAGAAAATGGTAATCCTAAAAACACCCCAAAATAAAAACACGCATTTTTCAGAAAATACACTGCACACACTCTTGCATTTCTCTCTGTTTTGATAAAAAAACAAATCATCACGTCATGCAGATTGCTAGTTTTAAACCCCATTGAAACATATGATCCAATGCCTTCTCCCAACTTTGAATTCCCGGTATTTGAAGTTGAAGAAGAAGAGGACGAAGAAATTCCAGAAGAGATCTCCCGACTACTCAAGCAAGAGGAAAGGTCTATTAAGCCTCACAAAGAGTCGTTGGAAACGGTTATTTTGGGTTCCGAGGAAGAAAAGAAAGAAGTTAAGATTGGAGCACTGCTCAATCCAACTGTCAGAAAAGATTTGATTGAACTTCTCAGAGTTTCCCGATGTGTTTGCTTGGTCCTATCAGGACATGCCAGGGTTGTATACCAGAATCGTGGAACATCATTTACCTCTAAAGATAGAATGTCCTCCGGTGAAACAGAGACTCAGATGGACTCACCCGGATATGGCTATCAAGATTAAGGAGGAAATGCAGAAAAAGATCGATGCAGATTTACTCGCCACCTCAGAATATCCTCAATGGTTAGCTAACATAGTGCCAGTTCCAAGAAAGGAAGAAAAATTCAAAATGTGTGTAGACTATAGGGATCTGAACAAAGCAAGTCCAAAAGATGACTTCCCCCTGCCACACATTGACATGCTGGTAGACAGTACAACAAATTTCAAAGTCTTCTCCTTCATGGATGGATTCTCGGGCTATAATCAAATCAAAATGGCGCTGGAAGATATGGAAAAACCTTTATTCATCACCCCATGGGGCACCTTTTGTTACAAGTTAATGTCGTTCGGTCTAAAGAACGCGGGGGCAACCTATCAAAGGGCCATGACAACTCTATTTCACGACATGATGCACAAAGAAATCGAAGTGTATGTCGATGACATGATTGCCAAGTCTAAAATAGAAGAAGAGCATGTGACACACCTGTCAAAGTTATTCGAGCGTCTGAGAAAATACGAACTCCGCTTGAATCGTAATAAGTGCACGTTCGGTGTTCGCTCAGGAAAACTCTTAGGATTCATCGTCAGCCAGAAAGGAGTTGAGGTTGATCCTGAAAAGGTCAAGGCCATTCAAGAAATGCCTTCACCAAAGACTGAAAAACAGGTCAGAGGAGTTTTGGGACATCTGAATTACATCTCAAGGTTCATATCTCTCATGACCGCGACATGCGCGCCGATTTTCAAACTACTCAGAAAGAATCAAAGTGTTGTGTGGATAGAATATTGCCAAAAAGCTTTCGACAGTATCAAAGAATATCTATTGAATTTACCGATTTTGTCCCCTCTAGTGGAAGGAAGACCACTGATCATCTACTTAACAGTCTTGGAAGACTCCATGGGCTGTGTACTTGGCCAACAAGATGAGACAAAAAGAACAGAGTCTCCCATTTATTACTTAAGCAAGAAGTTCACGGACTGTGAAACTCGGTACACTATGCTCGAGAAAACTTGTTGCGCTTTGGCTTGGGCAGCCAAACGTCTTCGCCAGTACATGATTTGTCACACTACTTGGTTAATCTCAGAAATGGATCCAATCAAGTACGTCTTTGAAAATCCTGCTCTCACGGGAAGGATTGCCTGTTGGCAGATGTTGTTGTCAGAATATGACATTAAGTACCATGCTCAGAAAGCCGTCAAAGGAAGTATTTTAGCTAATCATTTGGCTCACCAATCGATTGTCAATCAGGAATCAGTCGGATTTGACATCCCAGACGAAGATGTCATGTACTTGAAAATGAAAGATTGCGATGAACCGCTACCCAGTGAAGGGCCGGAACCAGGTTCCCAATGGGGACTAATATTTGATGAATCTGTCAACACTTATGGAAATAGAATTGGGGAAATCATCGTAACACCTCAGGGTACCCATATTCCTTTCACTTCCAGATTATCTTTCCAATGCACAAACAACGAGGCCGAATACGAAGCTTGGATCATAGGTCTCGAAAAAGCTATTGACTTAAGGATTAAGAACTTGGATGTATATGGAGACTCAGCCTTGGTTGCCAATCAGATCAATGGAGAGTGGAACACATACCAATCAGGATTGATTCCTTACAAAGATTACGCGAGAAGGTTGTTACCATTCTTCAGCAGTATCGAGTTTCATCACTTTCCTCATGAAGAAAACCACATGGCTGATGCACTAACCACTCTCTCTTCCACGATTGCTGTAAATCATTGGAACGACGTACCTAAGATTGACATTATGCGCCTTGAAAGGCCCGCTTACATTTTCATAATTGAAGCAGTCATAGATGACAAACCTTGGTATCATGATATCAAGTGCTTCCTTCAAAAACAAGAGTACCCACCTGGGGCATTAAGAAAAGATAGGAAGACTCTTAGAAGACTGGCTGGCAACTTCTTCCTGAACAGTGATACACTCTACAAAAGAAACTTTGACATGGTTTTGCTTAGATTCGTAGACAGACCAGAAGCAAACATTTTAATGAAAGATATTCATGAAGGATCCTTTGGCACTCATGCCAATGGACACACAACGACAAAGAAAATTCTAAGAGCAGGGTACTATTGACTGACAATGGAATCTAATTGCTACATGTACATGAGGAGGTGTCACAAGTGTCAAATATACGCTGACAAAATCCATGTACCGCCAATGCACCTCAAAGTTCTTTCTTCCCCATGGCCTTTTCCTATATGGGGAATTGACATGATTGGCATGATCGAACCCAGGGCTTCGAACGGACATCGGTTCGTCCTGGTAGCCATTGACTACTTCACCAAGTGGGTCGAAGCAGTGTCATACACCAATGTAACCCGACAAGTGATAGTCCGCTTTATCAAAAGCAATCTCATCTGTCGTTATGGTGTTCCAAGCCAGATCATTATTGATAATGGATCTAACTTGAACAACAAGATGATTAAAGAATTGTGTGCTGAGTTCAAGAGCGAACACCATAAATCATCTCCCTACCGACCTAAAATGAATGGGGCAGTAGAAACGGCTAACAAGAACATCAAGAAGATTATTCAAAAGATGGTTATAACCTACAAACACTGGCCTGAAATGCCGCCCTTCGCTCTTCACAGTTATCGCACATCTGTTCGCACCTCAACAGGGTCAACCCCTTTCTCCCTAGTATATGGCATGGAAGCAGTGCTCCCCATAGAAGTAGAGATGCCATCAATCCGGGTATTGATGGAACCCAAGCTAACAGAGGCTGAATGGTGTCAAAGTCGGCACGATGAACTGAATCTCATCGAAGAAAAGAGAATGACGGATCTATGCCATGGTCAGTTGTATTAGCAAAGAATGAAGAAGGAGTTCAACAAAAAGGTCTGACCCTGTGTCTTCAGGAAAGGAGACCTTGTGCTAAAAAAGATACAATCATTTCTCACTGATTCCTGGGGAAAATGGACTCCAAATTATGATGGCCTCTTTGTTGTTAAAAAGCCTTCTCGGGCGGTGCCTTGAGACTCGCAACCATGGATGAAGAGGAGTTTGCCTACCCCACAAATGTTGATGTAGTCAAGAAATAATTCGCCTAAATAAAAAAAAGAAAAAAAAAACAACAACTCGGTGGATTGAACACCTGAAAGGGCGGTCCAGGCAAAAATTAGAGACATAAGCAAAAAAAATCATCCCGATGGGTTGGAAACCTCAAGAGACAATCCAGGAAAAAGTTAGGGATTTATGGCAAGTAACTACGTCCAACAAGGTTAAATCCCCAGCGGTAACACCATCCGTCGAAAGACTTCAGTCAAGGTCACCTTCGACAGAAGCTCATAATGTTCGGAATTCAAAGTTGGTAGAAGGATAGCGGTCGTTATGTTTCAATGTAGCCCCTTTTCCCGTAAATTACCTTTTTCTAAACTTTGTAAATACTCTATGGGATCACACGCTTGGCTGGTTACCATTCTATCAATAAAATTTGAGCCTTAATGCTTTTGTTTTCAACTCTCATTTATTTTTTCTTTACAGACTGACATTTTTAACATGATCAATGATTCTTGAAACAAAACAAAAATGAATTTACTTGTCAAATTTTCTTCTGCTTTTAAAATAAAGATGACGATTCCTTTTGACTTTGAACATCAAAAAGAACATCGATAGCTTCTTTGGAAGTGATTAAACCTCAAATTGCAGAATCAAAGTATTCCTTCTAAAACAGTACACCTAAATGAAGGATCAACCGTTTCAGATATAATGTCCCATCTGATATTCCCAGCAAAGTTCGTACCTCTGAAGACCAATCGATGGTTCTTTCTCCCCCACAGGGTCTACCTCTCCTAAGAGAGACGGGATTGCTATCTTGAACCGATGGTACTTCTCATCCCCCACAGTGGCGAGTATCCAGTCGTGTTCATTCACTAGTCTGTATGTCGCGTCTGTTTTGTCAGCATAAACATACACACATCATGCGTAATTGATTCATATACATATTCATATTGCATTAATATCGCTCTGGTCATACTCATTCCCAAGTGATAAAATCCTCTTGTCAATCAAGTTGTCAATTTTCCTTTCCGCGTCAGATAAGACAAAATCCCGATTCGAGTTCTTTCCTCGTCAGGAAATGTTTTGTCTGAGCAATTTATCCCCAGTTTATTTCCGGATTGGAGAATGTCCTTGACCACTTTGATAACTTGAATCTCTGAAAGGCAAGAATACATTCGATAGACACTTTTGAAACATCACTCTTCACCATTGAAGATGATATTTTTTGCTTTCCCGGATTAAGGAAAATCCCCAGAGAAAGCCTTTCAGCAGAAGACTCTTGGCAATGCATCGGTTTTTCTCCCACGAAATTCGATGTTAATAAAGTCGTCAGCACCTCAAAATCATCACATGGCATTTCTCCGATAGGATCTCGAAGAAAAATATGATGTGTTGTCCTCAACCAAAAGCAGTCTCTCAAGAGACTCGTTTTCCCTAGTCGAGTTAACAAATGGCATCTCCAATAGAGAAGTTTGCACACCTCTACAGCTCAGACAAATGGGTTTCCCCTACAAGTATGACCTCATTTTTTCCATCAAACGGTGTCTCCCCGGTAAAAACTCGACGAGAAGTTTGATAAAGACCGCTACACATAGTGTTCCTTGTCGAGAAAATAAACTCGACAAGAAGAAACTAAGACCAGTTCCGTGGCTGAAGACCAGGATAGAGGGGAAGTTTATTACAAAAGAAACTTAGACCAGTTCCGTGGCTGAAGACCAGGATCAAGGGGAAGTTTATTTCAAAAGAAACATAGACCAGTTCCGTGGCTAAAGACCAGGATCGAGGGGAAGTTTATTACAAAAGAAACTTAGACCAAATCCATAGCTGAAAAACCAGGATCGAGGGGAAGTTTATTTCAAAAGAAAGTAAGACTAGTTCCATGCCTAAAGACCAGGATCGAGGGGAAGTTTTACCCTTTTCTAAGTAACATTGCTTAGAAAAAAAAAGGGATGGGCAAACTGCCATTCATAACCACCATCAAAATTTCGGGTATTCCGATATTTAATCCTCTAGCATCCTAAATGTCCGAATATCTTCGCCATTCACACCTTCTGGTCCAAGAAGAATAAATAGAGGCATCTGTCATACCCCAAATTTTGACCACCAAGAATTCCCATCATTGTGAGAATCATCACCATAATATGGATGTACCATCATGCCTCATCAATCTCCTTAAGGATTGTTGAGCATTCACTACAATCAAGAATTAGGATTTTGAGCCTTCTCAGAAAATTTAGACAAAAGATCAATCAAGAAATGACATGATATTCAAATTGTCTAACCTCTCAAACATCCATGAAGGATCAAGAGGACTCTCACATCAAGAATCAAGCACAAGATTGCAACATTCCAAGTGGATCAAGCCTCAAGATCGCCAGTATCACAAAATCAGGGTTTTGATCGACCAGGGCCTCCAGATGAAAATATTCGTTTGGCCATGAGCCATTACTTCAAAATATGACCCAAAATTCCCCAAGGGACCTCATGGACCCAATCATCAAGTCAAAATAGCCTCAGGGGAAGCATTCATCAAAAATTAGGAATTAGGGTTTCTTGACCTAATTCACCCCTGAGTTGACTTTTGAGGAAAGACATGAGCCAAGACCTCAAGACATGATTTGAGGGCCTCAAATACACCACATTGATCCATTTAAAACAATGGATTGATCCAAGAAGCTTGATTCACAAGTTTCAATTTCATCTGGACCACAATTAGGGTTTTGAAGAAAAGTCAATTGTGCCTTTGACTTTTGACCAAGACATGTTCCCAAAACTTGGGACATGACTTAAGACACCCTAAAACACCTATGGAATCCATCCATTAGGTTTGAATTAGGTCAAGAACTTGATTGCATAAAGGATCACACAATTTGGAATTCATCTGACAAAAAGTCAACTGTGCCTAAAATCAATTTTGACTTTTTTGAATTTTTCATAAAAATGGTTCCCCTAAGTAAAAAATAATGTTAATGTATGGTTTTGATCATCATTTATCAAGAAAAATCAAGAAAAGTGAGGTTTCTTGCAAAAGGGACAAACATAAGAAACTTAAATTTTTCTAAGTTATGGGACAAAAGTGATTTGGTACTAACTTTGCAAGGTCATAACTCCTAAACCACAAGGCCATTTGCTTCCAGCCAAAGCTCAAATGAAAGCTCTCATTACATACTTCAAATATGTCAACTACATCTCATTCCAAATCCTCATGGATTTTGAGTTATGGATTGATCAAAATCACAAAAAATGAAAATGGACATTTTCATTCCAACACTTAGTGAAGTTTTCAAGTCAGAATTTGTTTCACTTTTTCCAAACTTTGAGGCCATTTTCTCCTTGATCCAAGCTAAACCAAGACCAATCTTGGACATCAAAGTTAAAGTATGTCATAAGGGCTTTCCAAAAAGTACAAGAACTCTTTCTAATTCAACTTGAGCTAAGAGTTACATCGATTGAAAGTTGGTAATTCAAAACTGATTTGTACAAGATAGATTTGTGCATTTTTGCTCGAGTTAGTTAAATCAGACAATTACAAGTCTTGTTATCCATTTGGACGCCTCAAGGGATAACATCTGAGGGACAATATCTGATCCATAAGCCTCCCAAGTCCAAGGAGCTACATATAGCTATGTGACCCCTAAAAAGACTAAGAATCTCAAAGACTCCAATTTTGTTTCAATATATTCAATGGATTCACAAGGTGGAAAGCATCAAGACATTGCTAACTGAATTAAGTCAAACCTTATCCCTGCAACAAAGGACTCATAGCCTGCTCCCTAATCTCAAGTCAATGGCTAGAGGAGACTTGAGATTCCATTTGATCACCATTGGCCAAAGACTTGTACTAGCCACCATTCACTATTGCAGCCAAAACAAACTTGCTCCACCATAAATAAAGCTCATTTGAGGTTAGTTTGAGTAAACCAAAGCATCCCCAACTGATGCTTTCCTCAAAATCACTCTCAAACAACTTGATTTTCCTTCTATTTGAAGTCACTATCGAATTTTGAAATAGGAAGCAATTCAAACAAAACCAATCATGCCAACACCTCATATACATCATATATGAGTGATCCGTGACCTTGAAACACATGTGGAACATCAGAATCACAAAGTCACCCTCCATTTGCTCGAGCTTTTGGTCTGGTTGCAGTTGAGGTGCCATAACAAGTTCTGGGCTGATTCAATCCATTCCAAGCCTTCAAACACATTACTTGAGGTCCATTGAAGCTGTCCAGGTCATTATACAACATTTGTAACACCTCTAACATAGAACTCGATCACCAGCTGCAAGAGGTAAGCCTGAAGCCTTCAAACTCCATAGTACATGCATCATAAATGAATTTTTGAGTTACCATCTTGTTTCTGCATGTATATAGAGTGATAACCCTTAATCAATTACTATGTATGAATCGTGTATGGAATTTCATAGTGTTCATGCTGAAACTAGGGTTCTTGAGTTCATCCTCTGATTTCTCAATCCACACTTAACATAAATGAAATTATTTTATATGGTTGTGATCCTTGTCCAAAAACGAGTAAGATTGGTGTTTGAATCGTGCAAAACCATTGAGTAATCAGAGAGAAAAGTGAGAAATTTCAAATCTGGGGAAAACAGGGCACGCGGGCAAGAACAAGTGTTCTTGGCGCCCTTTTTCAAATTTTCAAATTTTTGAATTTTTGATATTTTATTTAATTGATTTCAAAAAGTAATTTCTCTCTCATTTTTTAATCATTTTTTATTGGTTCTTTTTTTAAAATGTCACAAAAATGTTAAATTATTTTATTTTACAAAAAAATTCAATTTATTTATTTATTTAATATAGTTAGAATTTTTGTAATTAATTTCATTTTATTTGTTTTTAAACATTTTAAAATGAAATTCTCACTTTGATCTTTTCATTTCAAATGAATTCTTTTATGTGATTAAACATGATATTCCAAACATTTATCCAATATCACAACTTATTTTTTCACACATGTTTAATAATTTTGATCATTTAAAATGTTTTTTTATTCAAATTAAAATACATTTTTAATCAAATTAGGGTTTTAATCACTTTCACCCTCACCAACATTTTTCAAACACTTTTGGGCCACTAATAGAGTGTAAGACCCATCCCTTGTCACACACAAACTTTTTTGGGCCTCAATCATTGTTTAAGACCCGACGCGATTTTCAAAATGACGGTGCGATCACTGTTTTTCATTGGGCCTTTCCCTGAGTTATAAGTCCCATTCTCTCTTCTTAAACGCACTTCCTTTGGGCTTATAATAGAGTGTAAGACCCATCCCTTTATAAATAAACCTTTTTGTGCCTCAGTCATTGTATAAGTCCCGACCCGATTTTAAAAAATCTCGGCACGATCGCTGTTTTCAAAACAAAAATAATTTGGGCCTCCCTTGTGTTGTAAGTCCCATCTTTATTCTTTCAAACAACTTTGGGCCTCTAATAGAGTATAAGACCCAACCCCCCCCCTCCCTTTGTACATAAATAATTTGGGCCTCAGTCATTGTATAAGCCCCAATACAGTTTTCAAAATAACGGCGTGATCATTATTTTTTTACCTGGGCATCTCTCTGAGCTGTAAGCCCCATCTCTTGTATAAAAATAAACTTTGGGCTTCTAAGGGTGTAAGATCTACTTCTTTTGTAAATACAATAAATTTGGGCCTCAGTCATTGTATAAGTCCCCCCGTGATTTTCAAAACTACGACGCGATCGTCGCCTTGTCAAAAGAATTCATTTGGGCCTCTACTTGAGTATTAGCTCCAAACTCCCTTTTTACAATAAAATTTCCTTTTGATTTGGATTCAAATTCATAGTTGTTATAAAAAATTTCTTCAATTTCTTGAATAACTAACCATACGGCTATGTTTATAATGCTGGAAGCTTGCACAACTGAGAGTTTTATCATTTTCTTTTACATACATGCTTATATATATTTCATCTGTATATATATATATATATATATATATATATATGCTTGCTTAGAGTTTCCCCCAGCAACTAGGTCTAGATTTAGATCAAACCAGTGGTTACTTTTTTAACACAGTCAAAACTAGTTCCCCTATAGGAAATTCCAGATACAGTCTAGCCTTCTCTTGGGCTTATACAATATGGAACAAAGAAAGACATTATTCCCGGTGAAACTTTTCTCAAGACTGTCACTACTTAGAAATTTGTACAAGAAGTTCATTTCCCCAGAGAGGATTAATTCCCGGTGCAACCTCTCTTGAATTTCTTCAAACCCTAGAAGTGTCACTAAAGAAAGGATTATTCCCGGTGTAACCTTTCTTGAAATTTTCCTAGGTTTTGACCCACAGGCTTCCTAAAAGGATCCCTAGCATCCTCTTGGGCTTTGTACAAGGATCCTCAGGATTCTTAGAAGTTCTCAGCCTCTTCTTGGGCTTAGTACAAGGACCCAAAGACCTCCTACAGGTATAGGACAGAACCTAGTCATCTTTTGCTAGTTCAATCCTCGAGAGAGTCAGAATTCTCAAAACATAAGACCAGTTTAGGGTAGATTCTCATCCCTTAAAACATCAGCCTCCTCTTGGGCATCATACAAAGATCAACCTTCTCATACCAGTAGACTTGGAAAGTCTCATCTCCTCTTGGATCTCAAAGAAATCCTCAAAGTTTCCTAAAATCACAGGAAAAATCCTGATCACCTGATCAATCTCCAACAGAGTTAAAACCTCCATAGGTTTTCAAACTCAATTTTTAAACTGTCACTCTAAATTCCCCAGCTAGGGTCAAAATACTACCATTAAACCCTCAATCAGAACCTCAGGGCATCTGATATTTTAACTCTTCTCCTCAGCAATAGTTGATTCCCTAATTTGGACCTGTCTCTAGATCTCAATAATCCTCAGCAAAAGCCAACCTCCTTTTAGGCTTTGTATAATGATTCTTCCCTCAACAGTTTTAGCCTCAATCTTGGGCTTTGTACAAGACAGACAAAATATTCTCCAGCTGAGTCAGTCAAATTCTTTTTTAGCCTCAATCTTGGGCTTTGTAATAGACACGTATAAAACTTCCCCAGTGGAGTCAATTCTTTTAGCCTCAATCTTGGGCTTTACAAAATAGAGATAAAACACACTCCCCGGAAGACAATTCTTTTTAGCCTCAATCTTTGGCTTTGTACAAGACAGATATAAAACTCCCTAAACAGAGTCAACTTTTTAGCTTCAACCTTGGGCTTTGATCAAGGCACACAAAAATCAACATCTCCTCAGAGGAAATCAAAATCTCTCTGTAGGAAGACACTTCTCTGTACATCACACATCAAAACAGACAATTAACAAAACCTAATTCCAAATGATTGTTGTAAGTGGCACACTTGTTTATTCAAAAATCCAAGTTGTAGTCTGTCTCTTATCTTGGTAACCCCATTTCTTTCATCTATTTGCTGTAAGTGGCAAGCCTCTGGATTATTTACATCCAAGCCAATTTCCCTCTCTTAGCATGCAAGATTCCTAAGGAAAATGGAATTGCCCTATGTAACACCCCAAAATTTGCCTTCTTACTTTTAGCTAACTGGCTTATGTTTCTTTTCATTCCTTGCATTTTCATTGTACATAGCATTGTTTCTTAGCATGGGATCAAGGTACTTGGTCCATATTCTCAAGTCTCAAGCCTCAAGATGTCTCATGGGGTCCATCATATCTTTACAAGATCAAGATTGGCAGAAGATTACAAGTGAATCTTTCTCTCCTAACCAGAGGGACCAATTAGGGTTTGTGAATCAAAAGGACTTTTTGGAAGGATTTGTGTGTTCAAGCATGGTGTCATGAGGTCTTTATGCTTGCATGTGTCCATAGATGAGGGTTTGGTTGATGGTTTATGGTGAAGAATGTTCAGTGGATCAGTTGTTTGTGAACCAAGAAAAGTCAACTGCAAGGGAGAAAGTCAACTGTGGAATTTTGTGGTTCTTTTCATGGTTTTCAAGGTCTCACATCCTCATATGGTCTTCAAGGGTTAATTTTCATGCCATGTATCAAGAATCAAGGGTTTGTACAAAAGTTACTAAATATGGAAAGTGACCTATAATGAGAAGTTTCCATTTTTGGCAAGTTTTTCACTACATTCAACTTGGTTTTCCATCATCAAGAAAGCTTCAAATGATTTTTCCTCCAACATGAAAGTTGAAGATCTTTCTCTCCCATTTCCAAAAAGTACTAGATGGTTCTCATAGCATTTGTGAAGCTCGAGTTATGATCAAAAGAAGGCAAGGTGTTTTTAAGGGTTTTCTCATGTACCAATTTCTACACCATTTGCATTTTGATTCAAAAAGACTTGTAATGGTTTCTATTGCTTCAAGTCATGTTATACTATTAGAGTACAAGTCATGAGGATCATTTTTGACCTTTGTTTCATGCCAAACCGTGCCACATTCATGGTGTATTTATCAAATGAACAATTTGCATAATGGATCAAATCTCATTATCCAAGCATGCACAAGGCCCAAATTCATTTGAAAAGTGATCAGCAAGGGAAGTGTGTGTGATACATTGAGAAAAGCATGAATGTGCACGAGTAAATGGAGGGATTCATCAAATCTTGCTAATTTGCAAAACCTTCCCAAAGTCACTAATCAAGGAATTAACAAGACCTTAATCATAATCAGGGGAATAACCAAGTGTATATAAGCTAACTCATGCGTCCAAAATTAGGTCATGCACTCATTTTGGTTCATAATCCATTTTTCACCCTAAACCTTCTCTTCTTCGATTTTCTCATTCCTCAAGTGCATTTCACAATTTTCTTTCATATTCATACTCCTTGAAGATCATAGAACACAAATCAATCATCATTTGAAGCTATAATCAAGGAATTCAGTGGGTGCGAATTTGGAAAACACTTCTTCAAAACTCAAGATTCAGACCATATTCAAGCTCTAATTGCATTTATTTTGCAATTAGAGGTTCCTAAGGCTTGATCTGCAGCTTATCACTGGTTTTCTAGGAGTATTTCAAGCTCTTCAAGATCTCAGGTTAGTGGTGATTTCATGCTCTTAGAACTCTATTTCTTGATGTGCATAATGATCTATAAGGTTCTCTGAGTATGCTTATGTGTTTTGTTTGGAGTTTGGACGTGTATTATGAGAGTATTTGATGGTTGAAGTTTTTGGATCTAAACTTGTTTCGCTCGATTCTCATTATTGTTGCATGGTTTGTGATTTTTAATATGATAATTGAGATCAGTATGTAAATCTGAGTGGAGCTGTGGTCTATTTTTGTATTTCTGGGATTTTTTATGATGGATCTCCGTTGAGGCTACCGGAGAAGACGACCAGAGCTAGGGCTCCGGCGTCTGGTTTATTTCAGGTGATAAAGAAGAAGATATAATCCTGGCCGTCCATGCCTAGATCTAATGGTCCTGATCTTGCCACATCATTTAAATGCACGCATCTAATTGGTTTTCATTTTAATGCTTGTGTGTGCCATCCCTTGATTCTTATCATGTACTTCAGATCTAATGCGTTGATCTTGTTTAAGGGTGCTTTGATTGATTGGATCCCACACGTTGATTTAATCTGATGGTTGGATTTATGCCAACGCATTAAAATTCTGTGTGCCTCTCACGTGCTTTATTTTTAAATTCTGAGTGATTTAATGTGCGCGTGTGTACATTGGTTATGGTGTGCATTGTGATCTGAACCACTCATCATGACTACCTTTTGTTTGTATTGACTAAGTGTGGCACGCTGGATTGATCTGAGGGCCCTGATTGAGTCTGACCGTTGACTAGGTTTCATGTATTTTCTTTTGACTTCGCTGATGGGCTTTTATGACTTGGGCTTGCTATTCCCACCCCATGCTTTGATCCATTTTATTTCTGAACGTGCTATGCTTGCTGTCTGCACCCCCCCCTTTGGTTTTATTTCATTTTATTTTATTCTTTTTGCATAGTTTCTTTTTTAATTTTTAAAAATAGTTTTATGCATCAAAAAATTATAGAAAAAAATCATAAAGCATCTTTTTAGTTTTATAAAATTTTTCCAAATTTTATTTTCCATTTTTATTTTATTTTTGGTATCTGAATTAATTGTTTAATTGATTTCTTTTTTATTGGTTTCAATTGTGCACACTTTGCATTGTTAATTTTATTTCTCATAGCATACAAAGCATTTTGAGTCCATTCTTTTTGCACTGTTTCATCAACATCTTGAAGTGCGTAAAAACGTTTTTCTCAAATTTTTAAAATCATTTCATATTGCATTTTGGTCCTTCTCTTTTGCATATTGAATCATGTTTCTTACTTGATCTTTGCTTAGTTGTTTGGGGCACTTAACTTGTGAATTTTGGTGATATCTTTTGACATGTTGCTAGTCTCTGACTTAGGTCTTTTGATTTTTAATTTCACAATTGTTGGATGTCATTTGATATATGTTTGCTTATTTGTGTTTAAGTGACTTATGCATGACTATATCTTGACACTTCTTTGCACAAGTTGATTTGCCATGCCTAATTGATTGAGTTCCTTTGTGATCTTTTGTATAAGCTTTTGATATGATGTTTAACCCTGGTTGAGGCCCCTTTTAACAAAATTTTTCCATTTGTGGATCATGTTTGAATCATGTTTGAGTATGCTTAAGTGTTGGAATTTTGTCCTCTTTTTGTGGATTACTTTGGCGCGTGTCTTGAAGGTGTTGCTTGATATTTGGACTTGCATGACTTGAGTTTGGTTTTGATATGATATTGATGCATATGCTACTTCCCCTTGAGTTCCTTATTTGGTTTTCATTTCACTTGAGCATAGTTGTATGCATTTGGTATGAATTGTATGATGAATATCATTACCTTTCCTTTTGTGGACTTCTTTGGATCAAATTGTTTCATGCTTTGATTTCCTTTTGTGCATGAGAATTGTTGATGATAATATGAGCTTGGTTCTGACTTGTTTTCATCTTCATCTTGTTTTTCTCATTTCATTTTGATATGAAGTCCATGTGTGCTTAATTGTGCATTTCATACAAGTATGCTTACATTATTTCATGGTTATCTTTGCATGTTTACTTGAATTGTCTTGCATTGATCTTTGAAACATGTTTGGTGATTTGAGTTGGACATTTATGATGTGATGTGCTTGCTGCCACTTCTTGTATCTCATCTTCTCCTTCTCATTCTTTTCATCTCTTTCACTCTTTCTTATCCCATGAGTCTCAAGACTTGTTCAAGTCTTGGATTCTTTCCCTTTAGAGCTGCCTAGTCCAACTTAATTTTTGATTAAGCTTGGAGTAGGATTAGCATTAGGTTAGGTAGTTGTCTCTCCTAAACCTCACTAACTATAGGTCATCCATGCATGATAACATTAGGACTCTTAGTCTCCCTTTAGAGTTTCCTTTGTGTCTTCTCTCTTCTCATCTCAAAACTTCTTGAAAACACTTAATAAAGATGAAGTGTATTGCGCACGAGCCTTAAGCTTGGGGAATGAGAAATGAGGGGCTTCCTCTCATCTTTCTAGAGTGCTTAGCGAGCGTCCTGTCTTGGGATGATTCGTTAAGTATTCGTCTCTGTGCCCTAGACTTTGGTGCAATGCAAGTTATGAACTAACTTAAAAAACACTTCTGTCTAAAAAACACAAAAACCAAATTCAAATCTTTTTATCCTTCAGGATTGTTTCGTTCCAGACCATTTTCAGAAAAGGGCACGTTACCTTCCGTCTGAGTCGCAAACAGGCATCGACCCTAACTGTTGGATGCGAATCTAACGTCGCTCATAAAAAACACTTACCCATCCGTGGTCGTACCCACGAACTACATTAGCTCTGATTCCTCTCTCTCGTCCGATTGAGGATATGTAGGCATAAGACAGCGATTGTCTTGGCGAGCAACCTTCCCCCGCAGTTCCCGTCCGAACTACGTTGACTCTGACTTTCCCATTGCACTGAGGGAGTACGTAGGCCTAGGGCATCGAATATGTCCTACCGAGTCCGTCTTAGTCACCCCCATCCCCGTTTTCTTTTGTTCAGCCATAGATAGTAGGACATCTCACCTTCCGTTTAGACAACAAGCGTGGATCCCATCGAGTACGATGGATGCGTGGGGTGCTAACACCTTCCCCTTGCATAACCGACTCCCGAACCCGGACTATGGTTGCGATGACCATGTCTTTCCCCCTTTCTCTTCAGGTTTATACAGTGTTTCCTTTCCCTCTCTCGGGATAAATACACATTGCTGGCGACTCTGTGTCTTCTGCGCAACTCTCGCGTTTGTACCGTTGGATGCGAATCTTTCGGGAGCGACAGCTGGCGACTCTGCTGGGGACTTTGGTTGACCTCTTGCTGGTCCATCCATTTTAGCGAGTCGATCCTAGCGCTTGTTTTTTTTTTCTCGTTGGGTGTTTATTTGTTTTGCTTTATTATGTTGTATATTACTGTTTTACAGCTTTTATTGCATTGCATTTCATTTTATTACTGTCATACTGGATATTGCTGTGCTGTGCTGGCTGGTTTTCTGTTTGGCAGGTTGGGTTCTTCTAAGAGATAAGCCCAATACCCAGGCTTGAGTACACCCTATGACTAGAGTGGAAAGTAGTGGGACCTACGTGCCTGCTTGGTACGTTTGTGTGTTCACGAAATTCACAACCAGACGAGGCTATCTTGGGACGCATTCTGACGTGTGTGTCTTGCGCTTGTTGGGGTGTTGATCTAGAGAGATGTCGACTCTGGTGACCGTTTCTCCGATACCTCAGTTGCGCCTCTCCTCCCGAGATGTGACAGTGGCAGACCACGTTCCGTGGTAAACCCATTGCACATTCTCGATCCGAGGACCCAATGCTGAGGGACTCGCATAGGATAACCTTTCTTTTTGAGCGGAATCAGTTGAGGCCTCCTCGATTGATGATGATGCCAAACCAGAAATGGTGAACGTATCATCATTTCTTGACCTGAGAGCCCGGGATATTGAGGATCCTCGCCTTTCTAGAACCCTCGTGAGAGATGGGATGGGTGTTTGCAGGTTTGCATGAAACCTTCAACCTTCAACCTACCCGGTTTTCTGGATTTCTCATTAGTGTTTGATTATCTGGGTTTCTGGTTATTTCAGTGGTTCGGTATTCTGGAATTCTAGATTTCTGGGTTGTGGTTTTCGTCCAGTTAACAGCACAGCACATCCAGCAGTGTTGCCTTGATCCCATGCTTGCATGTGCATATCATTTTTCTTGCATTCTAACATGTTTGACATTTTTCAGGGCTTGCATCTTACTCTTGATTCCGATTTTTTGAGGTTGCCTTAGCATGGATGTCCAGAGAAAGAAGACTGTTGCTTATTCGTTCCCAGACCCGACCTTGACGTTGATTCACAAGCTGATTAGTATGGCTGGTCCCGGAGTTCGTACAGAGTTTAGTGGAGAGTATGGGAGACTTCTGAAGTTTGTCTATAGTATTTCCAAGTATGAGAAGGATGCCATTCATACACTTCTTCAGTTCTATGATCCGTCTTTGCGTTGCTTCACTTTTCCAAACTACATCTTGGCTCCAACGTTGGAGGAGTTCTCATTTATTTTGGGAATCCCCATCAGGCATGACATAGTTTTCTTTTTTGAAGAACTCCCTGGGATAAAGGAAATGGCCATTGCTCTTCATATTGGTGAATTTGTTCTGAGCAATAATATTGTGGAGAAACAAGGAGCTAAGGGTTTCTTACTGAAGTTCTTATTTGATCAAGCTAGCATATGTGTTAAAGAGAAGAATTGGACTGCTTTCCAAGCTATTCTGGCTATGAGCATCTATGGGATTGTCCTGTTTCCCAATGTTCCTGATCTGGTGGATATGCATGCTGTCAGGATCTATATTTCAAAGAATCCTATACCTACTTTGCTAGGTGATGTGTATCACTCAGTCCACTATAAGAATGAGAATAGGCGGGGAAAAACTGTGAGTTGCTGTGCACCACTCTTATCTACTTGGTTTCTGAGTCATCTCCCCGAAGCTGGCGCTTTTGTTGATACGAGAAATTCTCTAAAGTGGTCAAAGAGGTTAATGGGCTTGACTGCTGACAACCTTGTTTGGTGCAACCATGACTTGCTAGGGATGGAGATTATTTGCAAGTGCGGAGAATTCCCTAATGTACCCTTGATAGGGAGAAGAGGTGGAATTAATTATAATCCTTCCCTTGTTATCAGGCAGTTTGGTTATCCTTTGAGAGGTCCACCTGAAGAACGAGATATCAGAGAGTCCTTATTCTTCAATGGTGTTGGAGATCAAGAGATGATAAGAAAGATTGTGAATGCTTGGAATCAGATGACCAAGAAAGGAAAAACTTCATTCGGGAAATGCAATAACCGGGCCTTTCCTTCCTAAGAAGAGTGGATAAAGAAAAGAGCAGAAGAGGAACTTCTTCCCTTCCCGGTGGAACCACCTTTGTATCCTTTGATGATCGAGGCTCCCACAATTGTTGATATAGAGAAGTATGATAAGTTATGGGCGGAGAAGGAGAAACTCCAAGAGGAGAATCGTGACCTGGGCAGAGAGGTTGGTCAGTTAAAGCACGAAAAAGGTGAAGCTATCCATGCTGCCAGGTTGAAATCAGAACTGTTAGCTGCGAAGGAAAAAGAATTGTCTAAAGAAGCCACAACCAAAGAGAAAGTGGCTCAAGCGTTGAAAGGTGTTAGCAAGGTCCTTTTGTCCAAGAAGAAAGAGTTAGCTTATGCTATGTCAAGAATTCACAAGTTCTATGATCGTCGAAATACAGCAATTACCGCCAACAGGTTGAAAGAGGACAAGTATCTGGAACAGATTGAAGGTTTGAAGGCAGAGCTTCGGAAAAAGGATAAGAAGATTTTATCAGGGATCTTTGAGAGGAGAGCAGTTGAGGAAAAGCTCAAGGAAACCATGGCAGATGTGGAACAGCTGAAGATCCAAGACGAAGTGAAAAGATCCAGGAGCGAGGGTCCAAGTTCAGGTGGAGCTTCTGGAGAAGATGATTGGGAGTTGCATAGTCTCTATTTGACAAGAATCTTGCATAGGAGGGATCTTTTGATTCAGGAGTTGATTCAAAGACCAGAGCATCCTAATACCAAGAAGCTTCTCAAGGAAGTGTAGAATTGGTGCAAGTAGAGTGATGAATGGGGAATTCTAGCACGGCTGAGTCTTGATGATATGCTTTAGTTTCCTTGCTGTTGTTTTCTTTGTATTTTCGGGATCACCGCCAGGCTTGTTGGTCGAGGTCTTTGTTTATGCTTATTCAGACTTGTGTTGTAACAGATGCTTATTCTCTTTATATGATCAGGAATTCAATTCTCTTCTGTTGTTAAAACTGGAATCAAGGGATAGATCGCCTTGATAATGTTCATACATGTTTGCATTTTGCATTTGCATGATCATTTGTTTGCATTGCAGGTTATCTTGGTTTCTCTGGTTTTTCTTATGCTCTCTCTTTTTGACAATCAGGATTGATCAACCAACTCATCGGCATTCTACCAGGCTTAATCAGAGCAGAGTAATGGACAAAGTTCAGGAAGACATGACAGCTATGCAAGCTCGCATAGATCAATTCATGGAGATGATGCAGGGTGTGGTGCAGAGTCAGAATGAATTCAGAACTTTAGTTCAGCCTTTGGTGTCGCAGGTTGATGAAAATGGTATTTTACACGGTGGTCTTCTTAATCGTGTTGTTCCTCCGGGTGGAGGTGGTGCTGGTATCAAAATTCCTATCGCGGGTGCTGGTGGGCAAGGTGGTATTCCTTCAGTGGTTGGAGAAGGAAACACTGTTCGAGCTATTCAGGGTCATCATTTTGATGATCAACAGGATGATGTTTTTTCAGTCAGAAGCTTAGACGCTGGTCTACCCGTGGTCAGTGATGAGAGGATCCGTTTAATTGAGGCGCAACTGAAAGGGGTTGTGAAGCAGGATGATCTGGAAATAGATTTGGACGACCTAGGGTTGGTCCTTGATATTGTCATTCCACACAAGATTCAGATTCCTACGCTGGAGAAGTATAATGGTTCTACCTGCCCGAGAACTCATATAAAGGCTTATACCAGGAAGATGGCTGCCCATGCCAAGGATGAAAAGCTAATGATGCACTTTTTCCAAGACAGCCTGTCTGGCGCGTCATTGGAATGGTACATGGCACTGGAAAGCAGAGATGTTCGTACTTGGAGAGAGCTAGCTGCAGCTTTTATCAAGCATTACCAGTACAACACAGACATGGCTCCCAACAGAACTCAACTGTTCAGCATGTCCTAGAAAAATGATGAAAGTTTCAAAGAATACGTGCAAAGGTGGCGTGAATTGGCGGTTAGGGTGCAGCCACCAATGCTGGAAAAGGAAATGTTGGATATGTTTATGGACACACTTCCTAAGCACTATTATGAAAAGCTATTTCCGTGCTCGCTAGGCAAGTTTGCAGATGTGATTGCTATCGGACAGAAGATAGAGGTTGGAATTAAGGCTGGAAAAGTTTCTAGTGGTGATGGATCGTCCTCCGGACATGGAAAGAAACCATTTGATGGTTATAAGAAGAAAGGAGAAGCTAATGTCATATCATCCTATAGGGTAAAGGGGAAACAACAACAAAAGTATAACCAGCAGGTGGCTTCCGTGGTTATTCCTGCAGCGCTTCTACCTCAGCAGCAGCAGGGCCAGACTCCGCGTCAGTATCAGCCAAGGCCTAAGCAGAAAAGACATTTTGATACTCCACCTATGCCGTATTCACAATTGTTCAAGCATTTACTTCAATTGAAGTTAGTTGAAAAGAGGACTCTGGCTCCACCTATTGGTAATCCGCCTCCCGGGTACAATCCTAACGCCCATTGTGATTTTCACTCCGGGGCACCGGGGCATCATCTCGAGGATTGTAAAGCCTTCAAGCATAAAGTCCAGGATTTGGTAGATTCGAAGGCTATCAGCTTTTCTAATGATGAACCTAATGTTATGCAAAACCCGATGCCTGATCACAATGGGCCGAGGGTGAATGCGATAATCGAGGAATGTGAAGCTTTGAATTTGGTCATGGATGTTGAGGAGCTGAAAACTCCGCTGGCTGTGGTTAAAAACAGGTTATTGAAGGGTGGCGTCTATCCGGGTTGTAATGAGAACTGTTCAGACTGTTTGACAAAGGACAATGGTTTTGAATCGCTGAAGAGGGGCATCCAGAGTATGATTGATGAGGGTTGCTTACAGTTTGATAGAGGTAATCAGCAAAAAGAGGTTGTTAATGATGATGTTGCTACTATTGTTATTCCTTTCAAGATAGTTGTAATATCAGGGCCAGCTAGACCGGCGCCAGTTGTTATTTCAGGTCCTAAACCCATTCCGTATGAAAGTTCTAAGCCTATTCCCTGGAATTACGGCGCAGAGGTGTTTGTTAATGGACAAAAGCAGGAATTAATGACTACTGCACCAGTAAGTACTAGTTCAGAAGCTAAAGTTGAAACTGATGCTATAACGAGAAGCGGTAGAGTGCTTACTCCTGTTAATGATCAACCCAGTACTTCAAGTCAAGATAAGGGAAAACGGATAGCTGATGGTTCTGTTCAGACTCCAGTGGTTATTGATGCTACGAAAAATCCAGCTGAAAACTCTTTTTCAGAGAATGTTGAGGAGTTTATGAGGCTCATCAGGAGAAGTGATTACAAAATTGTGGACCAGTTACATCAAACCCCGTCCAAGATCTCTATTCTGTCATTGTTGTTATGCTCTGAAGCCCATAGGAATGCTCTTCTGAAAGTTTTGAATGCAGCCTATGTTCCTCAAGAGATTTCTGTTAACCAGCTGGAAGGGGTTGTAGCGCACGTGAATGCGGGTAATGGCTTGGGTTTCACAGATCTTGATTTGACTCCTGCTGGTAGGAATCATAAAAATGCCCTGTATATTTCGATTGAGTGTCGTGGTTCACTAATGTCACATGTATTGGTTGATACTGGATCATCGTTGAATGTATTACCAAAGAAAGCATTAATGAAGTTAGATACCAGGGACTTATTTGCACACTAAGTGACTTGGTGGTGCGAGCTTTTGATGGCTCAAAGAGATATTTCTTTGGTGAGATTTTGCTTCCGATCAAGGTTGGACCGGAAATCTTTGATGCAACATTTTATATAATGGATATTCAGCCAGCGTACAGCTGTTTATTGGGTCGTCCTTGGATCCATGGTGCAGGCACTGTAACCTCCACTTTGCATCAAAAGCTGAAATACATGGTTGATGGTCACGTAGTGACAATGTGCGGAGAAGAAGACATAATAATTAGTCAACTGTCAACCTTCAAATACGTGGAAGTGGATGGTGAAATCCATGAGACTTTGTGTGAGGGGTTTGAGAAGGTGAAGGTTTCTGAAGAGGTTGTCCAGTCTGAAGCGATAGTGCAGCCCGCAGGGGCAAATCAGGCTGAAGTTTCTATGTCTTCGTTTAAAGACGCCAAAGCTGTGGTTGAAGCTGGTAGCTCACAGAGGTGGGGCCATGTGGTTGAAGTTCAGAAGAAGAGGGATACATATGGATTAGGGTACAAACCACCTAGGCGTCATGAAGAGCCTCCCAAATTCTATGGCCCAGTCCATTTCACCAGCGCCGGTGTTTTCTTCGACAGAGTTAATGCCATGAGGAAGAAGGGGACAGTGATAGTGACATGGATAGCTGGATCCGCCCTTGCGTCCCAGGAGAAAGTCTGTGCAACTGGTCTGCTAAAAAAGTCATTCAAGTGACTGGCTTCGAGTAATTACTTTGTTTTCCTATTATGTTAATCCTGCGTTCTTCCCAAGATGTAGTGATTTTATTTGTAGGGCTTTTAACTGTTGCATGTTTTGCTTTATCATCAATAAAGGACTTTTCACACTCAAATATTTTGATCTCTGTCTTTCTGTTTTTATTTTTTATGCATTAAAAACTCACATCAAAATGGCAATGTGTTTCTTTGTTGCATACATAATAAAACATACCTCATCAATCATGCAGGTCTTTCTGTTCAGATGACACCGATCATGACTCAACTATAGCTCGGTACGACTTTGACAATCCAATCTATCAGGCTGAAGAAGAGACTGACGAAGATTGTGAACTGCCCGAAGAGTTGGCCAGGTTGTTGAAGCAAGAGGAGAGAGTCATCCTACCTCATTAGGAGGAAATTGAGATTGTGAATCTGGGAACCGAGGACGCCAGAAAGGAAGTAAAGATAGGGGCGGCATTGAAAGACAGTGTCAAGGGAAGATTGATTGAAATGCTCCGTGAGTATGTGGATATCTTCGCCTGGTCTTAACAGGACATGCCTGGGCTCGATACTGATATTGTTGTACACCGGCTACCACTTAAAGAAGGTTGTGCTCCGGTCAAGCAAAAGTTGAGGAGAACTAAACCGGAGATGTCTGTCAAAATCAAGGAAGAGGTTCAGAAACAGCTAGATGCCGGTTTTCTTGCTGTAACAAATTATCCTCCATGGGTTGCTAACATCGTGCCTGTACCTAAGAAGGATGGGAAGGTCAGGATGTGTGTTGACTACAGGGATTTGAACAGAGCAAGCCCAAAGGATGATTTCCCGCTCCCTCACATTGACGTGTTAGTCGACAATACTGCTCAGTATTTTGTGTTTTCCTTCATGGATGGCTTCTCTGGGTATAACCAAATCAAGATGGCCCCAGAGGACATGGAGAAGACAACATTCATAACACCGTGGGGAACTTTCTGCTACAAAGTGATGCCCTTTGGGTTGAAAAATGCAGGGGCAACTTACCAGCGGGCGATGGTGACTCTCTTTCATGATATGATTCACAAAGAGATTAAGGTCTATGTTGATGACATGATTGCGAAGTCACAGACGGAAGAAGAACATTTGGTGGATCTTCAGAAGTTATTTGAAAGATTGAGAAAATTCAGACTGAGGTTGAATCCGAACAAATGCACCTTCGGGGTCAGATCAGGAAAATTCCTGGGGTTCATTGTTAGTGAAAAAGGTATTGAGGTTGATCCTACAAAGGTAAAAGCCATACAAGAAATGCCTATGCCGAAAACAGAAAAAGAGGTTCGTGGTTTCTTGGGGAGATTAAACTACATAGCTAGGTTCATCTCGCATCTCACAGCCACGTGTGAACCAATCTTCAAGTTGCTAAGAAAAGATCAAGCGGTCAGGTGGAATGAAAATTGTCAAAAGGCGTTTGAAAAGATTAAAGAATACTTGCAGGAACCTCCGGTCCTTATGCCACCAGTATCAGGAAGACCTTTGATTATGTATCTCATGGTTCTTGAGAATTCAATGGGTTGTGTGCTTGGTCAACAAGACGAGTCAGGTAGAAAAGAGCATGCCATCTACTACTTGAGTAAAAGGTTTACTGATTGTGAGGCAAGGTACTCGGTGCTGGAGAAAACATGTTGTGCACTCGCTTGGGCCGCTAAGCGTTTGAGGCAGTATATGTTAAACCATACGACCCTTTTGATTTCGAAGATGGATCCGATCAAGTATGTGTTTGAGAAGCAAGCACTTTCTGGTAGAATAGCCCGTTGGCAGATGGTTCTGACAGAATACGATATTCAGTATGTTTCCCAAAAGGCCATTAAGGGAAGTGTTTTGTCAGAATATCTTGCCGAACAGCCAATTGAGGATTATCAACCGATGAAGTTTGAATTTCTGGATGAGCATATCATGTATCTGAAGATGAAGGATTGTGAAGAACCCTTGCCTGATGAAGGACCTGAGATTGGATCTCAGTGGAAGTTGGTTTTTGATGGAGCTGTTAATTCATATGGTAACGGAATCGGGGCAATCATTACGACTCCACAGGGTTCTCATATACCCTTCACTGCCCGATTGGCATTCATATGCACCAACAACAAGGCAGAGTATGAAGCATGCATCATGGGGTTAGAAGAAGCGATTGATTTGAGAATCAAGAACCTCGATGTTTATGGTGATTCTGTGTTGGTGGTTAATCAGATTACAGGTGAATGGGAGACTCGTCAAGCGAATCTTGTTCCATATAACAATTATGCTAGAAGGTTGTTACCTTTCTTTGACAGAGTGGACTTCCATCACATTCCCCGGATAGAGAATCAGATGGCTGGTGCGTTGGCAACGTTGTCATCAATGTATCAAGTGAATCGTTGGAATGAGACCCCTTCAATCAGAATCATGCGTTTGGACAGGCCTGCTTTTATATTTGCAGTTGATGGGGTATCAGATGGCAAGCCTTGGTATCATGACATCAGAGCCTTTTTGAAGAGTCAGGAATACCCAGCTGGGGCATCTTCCAAGGATAAAAAGACATTGAGGAAGTTATCAGGAAACTTCTTTTTGAACAAAGACGATGTGCTATACAAGAGAAACTTTGACATGGTCTTGCTACGTTGTGTTGATGAACACGAGGCAAGCCTGTTGATGGAAGAATTTCAAGAAGGTTCCTTCGGTACTCATGCCAATGGGCATGCTATGGCAAGAAAATTGTTGAGAGCAGGGTATTATTGGATGACCATGGAGTCTGATTGTTTTAAATATGCCCGGAAATGTCATAAATGCCAGATTTATGCTGATAAGGTGCACGTACCGCCTACTCCTCTGAATGTTTTCTCGTCACCTTGGCCTTTTGCTATGTGGGGCATTGACATGATTGGAAAGATCGAGCCGACTGCTTCGAATGGACATCGTTTTATCCTGGTGGCTATTGATTATTTCACGAAGTGGGTGGAAGCAGCGTCGTATGCCAACGTCACCAGACAAGTGGTAGCCCGATTTATTAAGAAGGACATCATCTGCCGGTATGGAGTCCCGGAGAGAATTATTACTGATAATGGTTCAAATTTGAACAATAAGATGATGAAGGAGCTATGTCAGAGCTTTAAAATCGAACATCACAACTCTTCTCCCTATCATCCGAAGATGAATAGGGCTGTCGAAGCGGCTAATAAGAACATAAAGAAGATTGTGCAGAAAATGGTAGTGACATACAAAGACTGGCATGAGATGTTGCCTTACGCTTTGCACGGATATCGTACTTCGGTACGCACATCAACTGGGGCAACTCCTTTCTCACTGGTATATGGTACGGAAGCAGTTCTGCCATTAGAAGTTGAGATTCCTTCTTTGAGAATTCTGACAGACGTGAAGCTTGATGAAGCTGAGTGGGTGCGTTCCCGGCTGAATGAACTGAACCTCATTGAAGAGAAGAGATTGAAAGCCATTGCGCATGGCCGGTTGTATCAGAGCACGATGAAGAAAGCCTTTGATCAGAAAGTGCGTCCTCGGTGTTTTCAGGCTGGTGAATTAGTTCTGAAAAGGATCACTCCTCCTCAAACAGATCACAGGGGCAAGTGGACTCCGAATTACGAAGGGCCATATGTAGTAAGACAGGTTTTCTCTGGTGGAGCCTTATTACTTTCAACTATGGATGGCGAATATTTTACATCCCCTGTGAACGCGGATGTAGTCAAAAAATACTTTGCATAAAAGAGACCCGCTGAACATAAAAAGAAGGTTCAGGAAAAAATGGGGCATCCTGGCGAACCATAAAAAGAAAAGGTTCAGGAAAAAATTAGGGATAAAAAGAAAAAAAAGAAAACAAGTTTGAAAACCTAAAAAGGAAACTTTGGCAAATATGGGTATCCCGGTGGATTGAAAACCCGAAAAGGGCGATCCAGGCAAAAGTTAGGGATTTAAAAGCAAAGACTACGATCCGCGTTCGATCTGTGATCACTATTCACACTTGGAAAATTCGAAGGAAAGGAATCAGTCCAGTCAGTCCTCTTCAAAGGCCAAAGCATCTGCGGATAAACAAGTCATATGGGTTATAGCTGAGTCGAGTCATGGTGGATGTTTGTTCCCCACATTGCCGACATGTGTATTTTCTTTTACTTTTTGCGCAATTACCTCTTTCCAGGAATTGCTTCCAAATGTAAATGCCTATTTACAGGGCAATCCATTCAATAAAGTTTGTATTTCACTCAAAAAGCTTTCCATTTGTGTTTTTGCTTTACCTGTTTTGTTTGTGAAAATGTCCGATATTTTTGATAAACATTACATGCTAAAATGTTGAGCTCTGTGAAACAAGTCGGAAAACAGTGGCAATTGCTTAGGCGTCAGTCACTATGATGATAATCAAAGTAATAATTTTTGCACGTAGACCTTTCTGTTTGGTTTTGCAGGGTGACAGGTGTACCTCCCCAGTAGAGTTGCTCCCCAACTTTGAAGTCTGAACGTCCTCAGCAGGTTGTTGTTTCCCCAGCATGAGACCTACAGAATATCTTCTGAGGACAAAGATGTTATTATCCCCACAGAGTCCTGGGGTCTACTTTCCTCAGTTGGTTAGAAAGTATAGTCTCACCGATAACGGTTTGATCTAATCCCCAGCAGGGTAAAGGTACTAATATTCCCCGACAGGGTAAAGGTAAGAGCATCTCCCAATCAGGTTCAAAATTATTGACTCATATCCCTAAGCAGAGTCTGGTGGTAATTGGTGTCCCCAGCAGGTCTTAATTCCAAGTTCTGAAGTATTTGGTGATCCCCAGCGGAGGAGTTTCCATCTTCAGTATTCATCTCCCTCCCCAGTTGAGTGGGTATTCTCCCGGAGTTTCGTCCATCTCCAGCAGAATTGTTAATCTTGATATTCCCCGGCTGAGTGGGTATTCTATCGGAGCTTTGTCCATCTCCAGCACAGTTGTTGATCTTCTCATCCCCAACAGATTGGGTTTTCTCTTGGAACTTTCATCTCCAGCAGAATTTATGATCAATGTCTTTCTCAGCAGGGTCTCCTATTTCGGAGGACAATTTATGTTTGTCGTCCCCGGTGGATTTTGCTTTCGCCTTCAGCATTTATTTTGCTGAGGCACCTCTTTTGCATTGCATGAGCATTTTGCATGGCATCCTCCCAAACGAGTAGCATTTCCATTTCGTATGGAGCATTACGGCAGAATTCAAACATATGCATTCGAAGCATAAGCCAGGTTTGATATCCTTTACCAGATTCTTTCCCCGGCGAAAGGTAATAATGCAGGAGACGTTGTTTAACGCTACACCGCAACCAGTGGATTCGTCCTTCTTGTCGGTCCTTCCTCTACTTCCCCCCCGCAGAGTTGTCTGTTTAGATTTCTCTTTTCCCCGACGGGGTCATCTTTGAAGAACTGTTGATTCTACATATTGTTGTTTGAGAGTCTACCTTCGGCTTAGTCTTTCTTTAAAAGTCCACCTTTGGCTTGTTCTTTCTCTTTGCTCGAGTTCGCCTTCGGCCGTCCTTGCACCCGCTGTTATCTTGTTATCCCCAGGAGAGTCTACCTTTGGCTTAGTCATTCTTTGAAAGCCTACCCTCGGCCCGGTCTTTCTTTTTTCGAGCCCACCTTCGGCATGGCCTCGTATCCTTTGTTTGAAAGTCTACCTTCGGCTTAGTCTTTCTTTGAAAGCCCACCCTCGACATGGTCTTTCTTTTTTCGAGCCCACCTTCGGCATGGCCTCGTATCCTTTGTTTGAAAGTCTACCTTCGGCTTAGTCTTTCTTTGAAAGCCCACCCTCGGCCTGGTCTTTCTTTTTTCGAGCCCACCTTCGGCATGGCCTCATATCCTTTGTTTGAAAGTCTACCTTCGGCTTAGTCTTTCTTTGAAAGCCCACCCTCGGTCTGGTCTTTCTTTTTTCAAGCCCACCTTCGGCATGGCCTCGTATCCTTTGTTTGAAAGTCTACCTTCGGCTTAGTCTTTCTTTGAAAGCCCACCCTCGGCCTGGTCTTTCTTTTTCGAGCCCACCTTCGGCATGGCCTCGTATCCTTTGTTTGAGAGTCTACCTTCGGCTTAGTCTTTCTTTGAAAGCCCACCCTCGGTTTGGTCTTTCTTTTTCGAGTCCGCCTTCGGCCGTTCCGAGCAGGGTCCGCCTTCGGCCGGTCTCGTATTCGTGTTATTTCATCATCCCCACAGGCCGCAAATTTCTGGGTTCTTTTTGTATTCAATCACCTTTTACCTTGAATGTCTGAAAGCCGTTGCTATCATCCCTTCAGGTTCAAGTCGATTGAATAGGGGCAGCTGTAACACCCCAAAATTTGTCTTCATACATTTAGCTAACTGGCTTATGTTTCTTTTCATTCCTTGCATTTGCATTGTACATAGCATTGTTTCTTAGCATGGGATCAAGGTACTTGGTCCTTATTCTCAAGTCTCAAGCCTCAAGATGTCTCATGGGGTCCATCATATCTTTACAAGATCAAGATTCGCAGAAGATTACAAGTGAATCTTTCTCTCCTAACCAGAGAGACCAATTAGGGTTTATGAATCAAAAGGACTTTTTGGAAGGCTTTGTGTGTTCAAGCATGGTGTCATGAGGTTTTTATGCTTGCATGTGTCCATAGATGAGGGTTTGGTTGATGGTTTATGGTGAAGAATGTTCAGTGGATCAGTTGTTTGTGAACCAAGAAAAGTCAACTGCAAGGGAGAAAGTCAACTGTGGAATTTTGTGGTTCTTTTCATGGTTTTCAAGGTCTCACATCCTCATATGGTCTTCAAGGGTTAATTTTCATGCCATGTATCAAGAATCAAGGGTTTGTACAAAAGTTACTAAATATGGAAAGTGACCTATAATGAGAAGTTTCCATTTTTGGCAAGTTTTTCACTACATTCAACTTGGTTTTCCATCATCAAGAAAGCTTCAAATGATTTTTTCCTCCAACATGAAAGTTGAAGATCTTTCGCTCCCATTTCCAAAAAGTACTAGATGGTTCTCATAGCATTTGTGAAGCTCAAGTTATGATCAAAAGAAGGCAAGGTGTTTTTAAGGGTTTTCTCATGTACCAATTTCTACACCATTTGCATTTTGATTCAAAAAGACTTGTAATGGTTTCTATTGCTTCAAGTCATGTTATACTATTAGAGTACAAGTCATGAGGATCATTTTTGACCTTTGTTTCATGCCAAACCGTGCGACATTCATAGTGTATTTATCAAATGACCAATTTGCATAATGGATCAAATCTCATTATCCAAGCATGCACAAGGCCCAAATTCATTTGAAAAGTGATCAGCAAGGGAAGTGTGTGTGATACATGGAGAAAAGCATGAATTTGCACGAGTAAATGGGGGGATTCATCACATCTTGCTAATTTGCAAAACCTTCCCAAAGTCACTAATCAAGGAATTAACAAGACCTTAATCATAATCAGGGGAATAACCAAGTCTATATAAGCTAACTCATGCGTCCAAAATTAGGTCATGCACTCATTTTGGCTCAGAATCCATTTTTCAACCTAAACCTTCTCTTCTTCGATTCTCTCATTCCTCAAGTGCATTTCACAATTTTCTTTCATATTCATACTTATTGAAGATCATAGAACACAAATCAATCATCATTTGAAGCTATAATCAAGGAATTCAGTGGGTGCGAATTTGGAAACCACTTCTTCAAAACTTAAGATCCAGACCATATTCAAGCTCTAATTGCATTTATTTTTCAATTAGAGGTTCCTAAGGCTTGATATGCAGCTTATCACTGGTTTTCTAGGACTATTTCAAGCTCTTCAAGATCTCAGGTTAGTGGTGATTTCATGCTCTTAGAACTCTTTTTCTTGATGTGCATAATGATCTATGAGGTTCACTGAGTATGCTGATGTGTTTTGTTTGGAGTTTGGACGTGTACTATGAGAGTATTTGATGGTTGAAGTTTTTGGATCTAAACTTGTTTTGCTCGATTCTCATTATTGTTGCATGGTTTGTGATTTTTAATATGATATTTGAGATCAGCATGTAACTCTGAGTGGAGTTGGGGTCTGTTTTTGTATTTCTGGAATTTTTTATGATGGATCTCCGTTGAGGTTACCGGAGAAGACGACCGGAGCTAGGGCTCAGGCGTCTGGTTTATTTTCAGGTGATGAAGAAGAAGATATAATCCTGGCCGTCCATGCCTAGATCTAATGGTCCTGATCTTGCCACATCATTTAAATGCACGCATCTAATTGGTTTTCATTTTAATGCTTGTGTGTGCCATCCCTTGATTCTTATCATGTACTTCAGATCTGATGCGTTGATCTTGTTTAAGGGTGCTTTGATTGATTGGATCCCACGCGTTGATTTAATCTGATGGTTGGATTTATGCCAACGCATTAAAATTCTGTGTGCCTCTCACGTGCTTTCTTTTTAAATTCTGAGTGATTTAATGTGCGCGTGTGTATATTGGTTATGGTGTGCATTGTGATCTGAACCTCTCATCATGATTACCTTTTGTTTGTATTGACTAAGTGTGGCACGCTGGATTGATCTGAGGGCCCTGATTGAGTCTGACCATTGACTGGGTTTCATGTATTTTTTTTTTGACTTCGCTGATGGGTTTTTATGACTTGGGCTTGCTATTCCCACCCCATGCTTTGATCCATTTTATTTCTGAACGTGCTATGCTTGCTGTCTGCACCCCCTCTGGTTTTATTTCATTTTATTTTATTCTTTTTGCATAGTTTCTTTTTTAATTTTTAAAAATAGTTTTATGCATCAAAAAATTATAAAAAAAAATCATGAAGCATCTATTTAGTTTTATAAAATTTTTCCAATTTTTATTTTCCATTTTTATTTTATTTTTGGTATCTGAATTAATTGTTTAATTGATTTCTTTTTGATTGGTTTCAATTGTGCACACTTTGCATTGTAAATTTTATTTCTCATAGCATACAAAGCATTTTGAGTCCATTCTTTTTGTACTGTTTCGTCAACATCTTGAAGTGCATAAAAAAATTTTTCTCACATTTTTAAAATCATTTCATATTGCATTTTGGCCCTTCTCTTTTGCATATTGAATCATTTTTCTTACTTGATCTTTGCTTAGTTGTTTGGGGCACTTAACTTGTGAATTTTGGTGAGATATTTTGACATGTTGCTAGTCTCTGACTTAGATAACTTGAGTTTTAATTTCATAATTGTTGGATGTGATTTGATATATGTTTGCTTATTTGTGTTTAAGTGACTTATGCATGACTATATCTTGACACTTCTTTGCACAAGTTGATTTGCCATTCCTAATTGATTGAGTTCCTTTGTGATCTTTTGCATAAGCTTTTTATATGATGTTTACCCCTGGTTGAGGCCCCTTGTAACCAAATTTTTCCATTTGTGGATCATGTTTGAATCATGTTTGAGTATGCTTAAGTGTTGGAATTTTGTCCACTTTTTGTGGATTACTTTGGCACATGTCTTGAAGGTGTTGCTTGATATTTGGACTTGCATGACTTGAGTTTGGTTTTGATATGATATTGATGCATATGCTACTGCCCCTTGAGTTCCTTATTTGGTTTTCATTTCACTTGAGCATAGTTGTATGCATTTGGTTTGAATTGTATGATGAATATCATTACCTTTCCTTTTGTGGACTTCTTTGGATCAAATTGTTTCATGCTTTGATTTCCTTTTGTACATGAGAATTGTTGATGATAATATGAGCTTGGTTCTGACTTGTTTTCATCTTCATCTTGTTTTTCTCATTTCATTTTGATATGCAGTCCATGTGTGCTTAATTGTGCATTTCATACAAGTATGCTTGCATTATTTCATGGTTATCTTTGCATGTTTACTTGAATTGTCTTGCATTGATCTTTGAAACATGTTTGATGATTTGAGTTGGACATTTATGATGTGATGTGCTTGCTGCCACTTCTTGTATCTCATCTTGTCCTTCTCATTCTTTTCTTCTCTTTCACTCTTTCTTATCCCATGAGTCTCAAGACTTGTTCAAGTCTTGGATTCTTTCCCTTTAGAGCTACCTAGTCCAACTTAATTTTTGATTAAGCTTGGAATAGGATTATCATTAGGTTAGGTAGTTGTCTCTCCTAAACCTCACTAACCATAGGTCATGCATGCATGATAACATTAGGACTCTTAGTCTCCCTTTAGAGTTTCCTTTGTGTCTTCTCTCTTCTCATCTCAAAACTTCTTGAAAACACTTAATAAAGATAAAGTGTATTGCGCTCGAGCCTTAAGCTTGGGGAATGAGAAATGAGGGGTTTCCTCTCATCTTTCTAGAGTGCTTAGCGAGCGTCCTGTCTTGGGACAATTCGTTAAGTATTCATCCCTGTGCCCTAGACTTTGGTGCAATGCAAGTTATGAACTAACTTAAAAAACACTTCTGTCTAAAAAACACAAAAAACAAATTCAAATCTTTTTATCCTTCGGGATTGTTTGGTTCCAGACCATTTTCAGAATAGGGCACATTACCTTCCGTCTGAGTCACAAACAGGCATCGACCCTAACTACCAGACGCGAATCTAACGTCGCTCATAAAAAACACTTACCCATCCGTGGTCGTACCCACAAACTACATTAGCTCTGATTCCTCTCTCTCGTCCGATGGAGGATATATAGGCACAAGACAGTTATTGTCTTGGCGAGCAACCTTCCCCCACAGTTCCCGTCTGAACTACGTTGACTCCGACTTTCCCATTGCACTGAGGGAGTACGTAGGCCTAGGTCATCGAATATGTCATACCGAGTCCGTCTTAGTCACCCCCATCCCCGTTTTCTTTTGTTCAGCCATAGATAGTAGGTCAGCTCACCCTCCGTTTAGACAACAAGTATGGATCCCATCGAGTACGATGGATGCGAGGGGTGCTAACACCTTCCCCTCGCATAACCGACTCCCGAACCCGGACTATGGTTGGATGTCCATGTCTTTCCCCCTTTCTCTTCAGGTTTATGCAGTGTTTCCTTTCCCTCTCTTGGGATAAATACACATTGCTGGCGACTCTGTGTCTTCTACGCCACTCTCGTGTTTGTACCGTTGGATGCGAATATTTCGGGAGCGACACCCTACACTGAATTAAAGTTTCCTCCTTCAGAACACCTCCCCTATAAAGGAAATTATGGAATTGCTGGATTCCATACATTCCATTTTAAAGTAATTCCCCTTTATAACTAATCCTTCAAAAAAACTGTGATAAACAGGTGAGATGCCTCCCTTCAGAGATGACAAATTCTCTCTCACTCAAACCCCTTAGCTTCAATCTTGGGCTTTAAACAAGACACCCAAACATCTTTTTCCTCCCATAGAATAGGAGGAACTACGATTGCCCTGATTTCCCTGTTATAATTACGGGAATACGTAGGCATAAGATTGCGAAATCTTAGCGAGCACAGAAATCAAAAACTTTAGGTCTAGCTCCTTACCAAAAACAACGGAAAAACCCGAAAACAACAAAAATACTCTCTCAACACTCCTAAAGGATAAAATTTCCCAATTCATAACAGATAAACACCAACAAGTAGATAATAGAAGAACATTCCAAACAATTTATGAATAACCATATATACGCTAGGTAATTGACAACTTCCATTTGTATAATCTGACCCCGGACCCCCAATCTCTTTGTATTTGTTAAAGAAAACATTTGCGTGCAAGGTTAGTTTTAGATATCCTCCCTTTCCTTTCCAGCTTCATAGGATAAATAAGAAATCAGAAAGTAGCACCCAATTCCAACCAATGCGGTAAGGTGGTCGCGTCACCGACAAAAATCGTACACTACAGGTTGTTAATGATGAGGTGACAAATATAGCAGGGCCGAGCAGAATGACCCACAGTGATCTAATTTATAATCCTCCTATCTGTGTGGTGCCTCAAGTGACAAAAGAAACAAATATTGTTGTTCCTTCTAAGGACAAAGATGTTATCCCATTTGATGAAGATGAAGAGTTCCTCAAGATCATCAAAATAAGTGATTACAAGTTTGTTGATCAGTTACATCAGACACCATCAAAGATTTCCATATTGTCTCTCCTTATCCGCTCTCCCGCACATCGTAGTGCTTTGCAAAAGCTTCTTGCTCAAGCTCATGTGACGCAGGATATTACTGTTGAACAATTTGATAATGTGATAGCTAACATCGCCGCTTGTAAGAATTTGAGCTTTGATGGAGAGGAATTGCCCAAAGAAGGTAATAACCACAATCGTGCCTTGCATATTTCTATTAAATATGAAGAGGACACTTTGGCTAGGGTGTTGGTGGATACAAGATCATCCCTCAATGTATTTCCCAAAAGAACTCTTGCAAATATTGCATGTGATGGAGCAGAGATGAAACCTAGTTCTCTTGTTATGAAAGATTTTGATGGTTCAAGAAGGTCGGTGATTGGTGAAGTGGAGTTTCCCATTCTCATTGGTCCCCGTGTTTTTTACATAAATTTTCAGGTTATGGATATTAATCCCAATTACAGTTGTCTGTTGGGAAGGCCATGGATCCATGTCGCAGGAGCAGTGATGTCAACTTTACATCAGAAAATGAAATTCGTTGTGGATAACAAGCTGGTGACCATATTTGGAGAAGAAGATCTCATGGTGAGCAATCTTTCTTCATTCAAATACATTGAGGCAGATGAATACGCATTGGAGACTTCTTTTCAGGCGCTTGAAATTGCAAATGCAGTCTTCTTAGACATAGAATAGCCTGTGTAGAGGGTCTTCCCATCTTTTGCATCTCTGAAAGGCGTCATTTCTGCTATTGGGGATGGTAAAACAGCAGGCTGGGGTAATGTGATCACGTCAAAGTCAAGAAGGACCGCTTTGGGTTGGGTTACAAACCAACTGCCAACAAAGCGTCAACTCCAAACAAGAGTCGTCCAAGAGAAATTCAAGAAGTGTTCATCAGTGCTGGCTTCCAATTGAATGCAATTGTCGAAGATTCTGAAGATGAAGACCTAAGCAATTTGGGGTACCGTTCTGATGTGGCTTTGAGCAATTGGGACTCTATGGAGATTCATGAAATCCTCCTTTTATCAAAGTAATTTTGTTATTTTGTCATTTTAATATTTTCAAAAATCCATAGTTGTGCCCAAGGCTATAGGGTTATTTTGTAGGGCCCCTTGTGATTTTCAAATCTCAATGAATGAACTTGCTTTGTTCATTTACTGTTTTTCTCTTTTTCACTTTTAAATAAAAATGGCAATCTTTCATAACCACTAAAATGAAAAAAAAACATTCTCTCATTGCATTACTTTTTCATTTTAATAAAAGCAATCATCTAAAACATGCGGAATCATTGATACCCACATTGAATCCGATGACTCTCCAATCTCTCCTAACTTTGATGCACCAATAAATCAAGCTGAAGAAGAGGGTGAGAAAGATTGTGACATTCCAGATGAATTGGCTAAGATGCTTGAATACGAGTATATAGATCTCCAACCTCACCAAGAGCAAGTCGAAACCATTAACTTGGGTCGTGATGATGAAAGAAAGGAAATCAAGATTGACACTACACTTGGGGCAGATGTTAGAGAAAAGTTGGTCAAGCTTCTCCATGAATATGTGGATGTGTTCGCATGGTCGTATCAAGATATGCTTGGTTTGGACACAGCCATCGTCGTTCATAAGCTACCACTCAAGCTCGATTGTCCTCCTATCAAATAGAAACTCCGAAGGACAAGACCAGAAATGGCCTTGAAGATCATAGAAGAGGTAAAAAGACAAATTGACGCCATATTTCTTGCTGAACAAAGCCAGCCTGAAGGATGACTTCCCTCTTCCGCACATTGATACCTTGGTGGATAATACTACTTGATTCACTGTCTTTTCTTTCATGGATGGCTTCTCAGGATACAATTAGATCAAAATGGATCCTGATGACATGGAGAAAACTACCTTCATCACACCTTGGGGGACCTATTGTTATAAGGTCATGCCATTTGGACTAAAAAAAGCATGTTCTACTTACCAAAGGGTGATGGTTACACTTTTCCATGACATGATGCATAAAGAGATAGAGGTCTATGTCAATGACATGATCGCTAAATCCCAAAGCGAAGAGGACCATTTAGATCATCTATTCAAAATGTTTGAGTGTCTCAGAAAGTTCCGATTGCGACTAAATCCAGCTAAGTGTACTTTTGGGGTTCGGTCTGGAAAGTTGCTTGGATTCATTGTTAGCCAACGAGGGATTGAGGTTGACCCAGATATAGTCAGAGCCATTCAAGAAATGCTTGCTTCGCAAACCGAGAAGAAAGTCAGAGGTTTTCTTGGCATACTTAACTACATCTCCAGATTCATCTTTAATATGATTGCTACTTGTGAGCTCATCTTCAAGCTGCTCTGAAAAGATCAAGCAATTGAATGGAATTCCGATTGCCAGCTTACTTTGGAAAAGATTAAGAGTTATCTTCAAGAACCTCCAATCCTGATTCCACTCGTGTCAGGCAAACCTCTCTTCATGTATTTGACTGTGTTAGAAGGGTCTATGGGTTGCGTACTTGGGCAACATGATGAGACTGGACGGAAAGAGCACGCCATCTACTATCTAAGCAAGAAGTTTACCGACTGTGAAAGCAGATATTCACTCTTAGAGAAAACTTGTTGTGCTTTAGCTTGGGCTTCTAAGCATCTCAGGAAATACATGATCTGTCATACTACTTTATTGATTTCCAAGATGGATCCGATAAAGTATATCTTTGAAAAGCCTGCACAGACTGGAAGGCTTTCCTGTTGGCATATGCTCTTGTCAGAATATGACATCCAGTACGTAACTCAAAAGTCCATTAAAGGAAGTATCTTATCAGATTACCTTGCAGAGCAACCAGTTGAAGAGTATGAGCCTCTTAAGCTTGACTTCCCCGATGAAGACATTATGTTGATAACGAAGGATTATGAAGAACCTGGTCCAGATGAGGGTCCTGAGCCCAGTTCCTGTTGGAAGATGATGTTCGACGGTTCCTCTATATACAACGGGCATGGCGTAGGTGCTGTTTTGAAAAATCCGGATGGTGGTTACACTCCTCTTACAACAAGATTGGATTTTGAATGTACAAATAACATCACCGAGTATGAAGCATGCAGTCTAGGCCTTGAAACAGCCATTGACCTTCGCATCAAAATTATTGAAGTAAGTGGAGATTTAGCTTTGGTGATATACCAAGTTAAGGGTGAATGGGAGACCCGAGACCAGAAGTTGATTCCCTACCGTGCTTATAATGTGGAAATGATCAAATAATTTGATGAGATCACTTTACAACATGTTCCGAGGTCTGAGAACCATGTTGATGATGCTTTGGCCATGTTAGCCTCCATGTGGAAGGTCAGATTTGTTAATGAAGCGACACTCATCCGGATTAAAAGAAAGACCGAGCCTGGTTATTGCCAATTAGTTGAAGAGGAAAATGATGGAAAGCCTTGGTTCTATGACATCAAGTTGTATCTGCTAAACCAAGAATATCCAGCTGATGCTACCGCTCTTGACAAAAATACTTTGAGAAGACTGGCGTCCAAATTCTTTCTCAGCAATGATGTGTTGTATAAAAGAAATCATGACATGGTCCTGCTAAGATGTGTTGACAAGCGTGAAGCAGACCCGTTGAGGCAAGAAATTAATGAGGGACCATTTAGGACTCACGCCAATGGTCATGCCATGTCCAAGAAGTGTTTGAGAGCTGGATATTATTGGTTGAGTATGGAATCTGATTGCATCCAATATGCCTGAAAATGCCATAAATGCCAAATATATGCTAATAAGGTGCACATGCCTCTGACACTGTTGAATGTTTTAACATCGTCGTGGCCTTTCTCTATGTGGGGCATTGACATGATTGGAGCAATCGAACCTAAAGCTTCCAATGGCCAACGTTTTATCTTGGTTTCCATCGACTACTTTACAAAATGGGTAGAAGCAGCTTCTTATGCCAATGTGACCAAGCAAGTGGTTGCCCGCTTCATCAAGAAGGAAATTATCCGTCGTTACGGAATTCCAAACAGAATTATCACAAATAATGGTACTAATCTGAACAACAAGACAGTGAGAGAATTGTGTGAATCCTTCAAGATCGAGCACCATAATTCTTCACCTTACCGTCCAAAGATGAATGGAGTTGTTGAAGTTTCCAACAAGAACATTAAGAAGATCCTGTAGAAGATGGTCAAGACCTACAAGGATTGGCATGAAATGCTACCTTTCACTTTGCATGGATACCAGACCTCAGTCTGTGCTTCAACAGGGGCAACCCCTTTCTCGATAGTATATGGCATGGAAGCAGTTCTCCCAATGGAAGTGGAGATACCATCCTTGAGAATTCTGATGGAAACCAAGTTGGAAGAAGTAGAATGGATCCAAAGCAGATACGATGAGTTCAACCTCATCGACGAAAAACGGATGACAGCCATGTGCCATTGGCAGTTATACCAAAAGAGGCTTAAGAGAGAATTCATCAAGAAGGTCCACCTACGAGAATCCAAAGAGGGAGATCTGGTACTCAAGAAAATCTTGCCATCTCAGAAAGATGCCCGAGGGAAGTGGGCTCCCAACTACGAAGACCCATTTATTGTGAAGACAGTATTCTCAGGAGGATCACTAATTCTCACAACAATGGATGATGAACAGCTTGCACATCCCGTAAACACCAATGCAGTCAAAAAATACCATGCCTAAATAAAACCCGCTAGGTCAAAAACCAGAAATGGCGAGTTAGGTAATAATGGGTATCCCGGTGGATCTAAACCTATGAAGGAGATCCAGGTAAAAATTAGGGATGAAAATAAAATAATAAGAGCTCACTAAGTTGAAAACCCGAAAGGGTAGCTTAGGCAAAAATGAGTGTCCCAGTGGACTGAAACCCCGAAAGGGTGGTCCAGGCAAAAGGACAAAGGCATTTGACTATATCAGATGGTGTTTACCAATACTGACGAATCAGCTGAAGATAATCTAATCTCTCTCGCTAGAAGCAAGGATCTGGGGAATCTTGGTTATTAGGGATTGTAGTAGTTGTTGGATTCAATGTAAATCTTTCCCTATTGCCATTTTCACAATTGTAATACTACATCGAGCTTTTTCCATTTGCAAGCTACCATTCATTAATAAAATAACAACTTTGCCATTCATCTGTTGTCATTTATACTTCTTCTACCTTTTTCTTGTTATTCAAAATGCCATTTATTTGTTAATAAAGAATTTTGAAAACAGATAGGTTTTTGAAAAGAAAATGTTTTGAAAAGAAAATGTTTTGAAAAAATCTTGATAAAACATAAAATATCTTTGATGTAAAGAGGATAAAAAGGAAAATCCTAAGTATCCCCGAGAAACTTCAAGGTTGCAAAGGCATTTCCACACCATTTGCAAGATCCCCACTGAAGTTTAAGCTGACAACACTTTTGGATTAATCTGTTGATTGTAATCACCAAATTTAAAGATGTTTCCCCAGTGACTCATCATGTGGCACTCTTTCTTGAGTTACTGATGTTGAGGATTCACCTTCTCCTGTGAAAGCCTCCCCACCAAAATCTTTGTCTCATCGAGAGTCAGCATTTGCATGCCATGATCATTTACATCATGTTCAACATGTGCATCTTTGTATTAGATTTCTTATCCGCAGTTAGGGGTGGAAATAGGTCAGGCCGATAACAGGGGCCTACAGGCTAGCCTACACAGGCTCAGGCCAGGCCAAGATTTTTTGTTTTAAATAGAAAAGGCCTAGTCTTATTTATAAGTTTATTTAGTTAAAAAGGATAGGCCTCAGACCATAAAAAAAGCCTTTTAAGCCTAACAGGCCGGCCTATTTAAACAAATATGAATAATTTTTTGATTATTATTGTTATGTTATGTTTTGTACTTTGAATTATAATACATAAATAAAAATTGGTTATCTTGGAGAACTTATGAAAATAAGACGAAAAAATCTTATGAACACTGTTATAAGTTATTTTCATAAGATATCTTAAACAAATAGTCTCACAAAGCTTATGCTAATAGGTAAGTTAAAATAAATCAATGCAAACAAACTTTTAGTCTCATTGGTTTTTTAGTTTGTTAGGATATTGAAACATTATTTTAATTGCTTATTTACATATATCTAAAATAATAGGCTTTTATGTAGGCTAACAGGCTAACCAGGCCTTAGAAAAGGCCAGACTCAGGCCTAAAAATAAGCCTATGACAGGCTACAGGTCAGGCTTAGGCTTCAATTTTTTTTGCAGGCCAGGCTTAGGCTTGGCAAAGCTTAGCTCGACCCAGCCTATTTCCACCCTTATCCGTAGTCTAAGTTATCACTAGTTTACCTTCCCCATGAAGTCCAGTTATCACTTTTCTTCGTGATTGCTAAGTTTTTTCTACGTGGTCGTCACCATATTTTATCTATTCCCTAGTCGTCACTGGCGTTCACCAATCTGTCTATTATTGGTGTCTTGAAGTGTTGCTTGTTACCAATATTTTCTCTCCCCAGTAGAGTCTGCTTGAGATCCAATTGTCATGGGTAAGCTGCTTTGGTTGTCAACAATATCCCCTTGAAGTATCATTGTTACTAGCGCCAATCCGTCGATAGCTGGTTGTTACCCTTCGCTCGCGGTCTAAGTCCAATTGATTTGGCATGTACAGGAGAGTTGTTACCCTGTACCTTTCCTGATGGTTCATGAAGATCCCGTTTGAACTCTTCTCTTTATGTAATTTCCAGAAGATTAGATGTTTGAAAACTCCAATAATATGTGTTGTTGATCCTATTGTTATAAGAACTCCTCTTGGCTCAGTAATCTTATTGTTATGAGGATTCCCTCTTTATCTTCCATTCTATTGTTATGAGGGTACTGTCAACATATTCCTATTGTTATAAGGACTCATTCCCATTGTCATGAGGACCCCTTTTGTTGATTCTATTGTTATAAGTGTCATACCCCAAATTTTGACCACTAAGATTCCCCATCATTGTGCAAACAATCATCACGGTATGGATGAACCATCATACCTCATTAGTCTCCCCGAAGATGGGTGAGCATCCACAACAATCAAACTTAGGGTTTCAAGCCCTCTCAGAGCTATTAGACAAAGGCTCAATCAAGGAATGACATGATCTTCAACTTGTCTAAACCTCTCAAACATCCACAATGGATCGAGAGGACTCCCACATCAAGGATCAAGCACAAGGCTGTAACATTCCTAGTGGATTAAGCCTCAAGATCGCCAGTGTCACCAAATTAGGGTTTTGGTCGACCAGGGCCTCCAGATGGAATTTTTTCTCTGGGTATGAGCCAATACTTCAAAGCATAACCCAAAATACTCTAAGGGGCCTCATAAACCCAATCATCAAGTCAATTTAGCCTCAGGGGATGCATTCATAAAAAATCAGGAATTAGGGTTTCTTGACCTAATTCACCCCTAAGTTGACTTTTGGGACAAAATATGAGCCAAGAACTCAAGACATGATTTGAGGGACCCTAATACACTACATTGATCCATTTTCAATAATGGATTTATCCAAGAAGCTTGATTCACAAGTTTCAAGTTCATCAGAACCACAGTTAGGGTTTCGCGGAAAAAGTCAACTATGCCTTTGACTTTTGACCAGGACATGCTCCCAAACCTTGGGACATGATTCAATACACCCTATAACACCTATGAAATTAATCCATCAAGTTTGATTTAGGTCAAGGACTTGATCTCATAGAGGATCGCACAGTTTGGAATTCATCTGATAAAAAGTCAACTGTGCCCAAAAGTCAAAGTTTGACTTTTTGATTTTTTGATCAATTATGGTTCCCTAACCCTAAAATGATGTTAATGTGTGATTGGAATCATCATTCATCAAGAAAAATCAAGAAAAGTGGGATAACTTGTAAAAGGGGTAACCATAAAAAACTTAGAAATTTTCTAAGTTATGGAACAAAGTGGCTAGGGTACCAACTTCCAAGGATCATAACTTGAGATCCAAGCAACCATTTTGGCTGATCCAAAGATGGATTTGTAGCTCTCGTGGAATACTTTAAAAATGTCAACTACACATCACTCCAATTCTTCATGGATTTTTAGTTATGGAGTGACCAAAATGACAAAAACATGAAAATGCCACTTTGTCCAACACTTAGTGAAATTTTCACTAAGTCAGAATCTGTTTCACTTTTTTCAAAATGTAAGGGCATTTTTTACTTAGATTCAAAAAGTGTCAAGACAAACTATGATCACACATATGTTGTATCATATGAGAGCTTTCCAAAATGGCCAAGAACTCCATCAAATTCCATTTGAGCTAAGAGTTATGACAGTGGCAATATGTCTTGCTGCAACTGTCATGGCAAGGCAGATTTGTGCATTTTACTCGATTTAATCAAATTGTGCAAATGACAAACAAGTTTATCCATCTGAACACCTCAGGGGGGAGACCAAGGAGGGACAAACATTGAATCATAAGCCTCCCAAGTCTTTGGAACTAAAAGTAGCATGCCAAACCTAAAAACTCTAAAAAGGGGACAAGACTCCAATTTTGTTTTGGAGCATTCAATGGATGCACCAAGGTGGCATGAACTGAGCCTTTTCCAACTGAATGAGTCAAGGATGATCTCTGAACTAGGGAACCAAAGGCCTGTGCTCTAACTTCTAGTCAATGGCTATAGGAGACTTAAGATTCCAAAGTGATGCAATTGGACAATGATCTGCTGCAGTTGCCATTCACTATTGCTTGCAAAAAATAGTTGCTCTACTATAAATAGAGCTCATTTGTGCTCAGTTTAAGCACACCAAAGGCCTACAACACTTGCCTTTCTCAAAATCATCTTCTCACTCTCAAAAATGCCTTTCTTAGCAAGTCACTATCAAATTTTTCAGTAGAGAGCAATTCCACTCAAACCAATTGCTCTAACACCTCATAAACATCATATGTGAGTTGATCAAACACGAAACACATAACTGTAACACTGATTTCTCAGAATCACCAGCCAGTTGCTCGTGTTTTCAACCAAGTTGCAGTTGAGATGCCATGAAGTGATCCAACCATTACCAATAAAGTCCAAGCATTCAAACACACTCCATATGGTGTAGGGAAGCAGTTCAGATCATCACAACTCATTTGTAACACCTCCAACTCAAAAATCACATTGCTCTTGTTGTCACGACCTTCAAGTAAGCCTAAACTTAGTCATCTCTTAATCATGCATATTTCCTTGCACAATACTTTTGCCAAATGTTCATTATCATGCATAGAATGTTTCCCCTCAATTAATTGCTTTGTTTGAATCGTGCATCAAAATTCTCAGCCTTCATGCAAATTTTAGGGTTCTTGAGGTTTTATCTTGAATTCTTATTCCATGCTTAAAATAAATGAAATTAAAGACCATAGACATGATCGTGAGGAGGAAACGAGCAGATTGATATGTGGATTATGTGATTTCATCAAGTATTCAGCGATATTGGATAAAAAATGCAAATCTGAGCAAAACTCCATTCGCGTGTGTTCTCGGCCCATGTTCTTGGCGCCTTTTTCACAAATTTGAATATTTGAATTTTGTGATTTTATTTAATTGATTCAAAAATTAATTTCTCTCTGAGTTTTAATGATTCTTTTTTTAATAATTCACAAAAATGTTAAAATATTTTAATTTGCCAAAAATTCCCAAAAGTATTATTTATTTCATATACTTGATATTTTTGCAAAGAATTAATTTTTTATTTGTTTTTTAACATTTAAAATATTTTTTCCTCCTTTATTTTCCAAATTTAATTGGTTTTCAATCATTTTGTGGATATAAACATGATTTTTGAAATATTGATCCAAGATCACCACTCATTTTTCACATAGTTTCAACACTTTTTATTAATTTTTTAACAAAACTAATTCCTTTTTTTTAAACAAAATTAGGGTTTTGATAAATTCAACCCTCATCAATCATTTTCAAACACTCATGGGCCTCTAATAGAGTGTAAGACCCAATCCCCTTTTAACCAAAACAATTTTGGGCCTCAGATATTGTATAAGTCCTTCTGCGTTAAAAGAAAAATCTCGGCGCAATCGCCAGTTCAAAAATCAAATCATCTGGACCTACCCTCGTGTTATAAGCCCCATTTATTTTCTTTAAATTTCTTTGGGCCTCTATAGAGTATAAGACCCAGCCCCTTTGTAAATAATACCTTTAGGCCTCACACATTGTATAAGTCCCTCTGTATAGTTTCAAACGTTCGGCGCGATCATCGCCTTTTTAACAAAATCAATTGGGCTTCTCCTTGAGCTATAAGACCCATCTTTATTCATTTTCAAACGCTTTGGTCCTCTAATAGAGTTTAAGACCTAACCCTTTTTTTTTCAAAATGATTTGGGTCTCAGATGTTGTATAAGGCCCACTGTGTTTTCAAAAACCTCGGCGCGATCGCCGTTTTCAAACAAATAACCCTGGGCCTACCCTCGTGTTATAAGCCCCATTTATTTTCTTTAAATTTCTTTGGGCCTCTAAGAGAGTATAAGACCCAACCCCCTTGTACATAAAATCTTTTTGGGCCTCACATATTGTATAAGTTCCTCTGTACCGTTTTCAAGACAACGGTGCGATCATCGTTAAAACTTGGGCCTCTCCTTGAGCTGTAAGCCCTAACAATCTTTTCAAAGCACTTTATCCTTTGATTTTGAATTCAAATATATGTTGTTATTAAAACTTTCTTTAATTTCCTTGTTGAACAACTAACAAAACAGCATGGAAGCTCTACAACAGGTAAGTGTTTATCCGCTTTCATTTACCGCTTTCATATGTATATAACTGTATTGTGGGGCTGTTTCACTGTAAGTCTCCTTTCACATCCTTTTATATACTTGTCACATATCCATTGTGTAATACTAGTATAGTTATTTAGAGTTTTCCCCGACAACTACGTCTAGAACTAGGTAAAGCCTGTTGGTCACTCTTTAAATACAAACAAAACTAGATCCCCATAGGATTTCCAGATACAGTCTTCCCTTCTCTTGGGGTTAAACAATATGGAACAAAGAGAAAGGCAGTATTCTCGGTGAACCTTTTCTCAAACTGTCACCCTTAGAAAATGTCAAAGAAACTCTAACTCCCTAGAGATGATCATTTCTCCGTTGCATCTCTTGAGTTTCTTCCAAATTCTGGAACTTTCCTAGAATGATCTTTTCTCTGTGAATTGCATTTCTCGAACTTCTCTTGGTTTGGGGACCCACAGGCTTCCTAAAAGCATCCCCCGCCTCCTCTTGGGCATTGTACAAGGACCCTTCGGCTTCTTAGAAGTTCTCATGCCTTCTCTTGGGCTTAATACAAAGACCCTGACGACCTCTTAAAGGTATAAGACAAAACTTAGTCATCCTTTGCTAGAGTAGTCTTTCTCGCGTCAAAACTCCCGCCATTGTAGGGTTGATACTCATCCCTTAATGCCCGCGCCTCCTCTTGGGCATTGTACAAAAGATAAAACTCTAGACTTAGACAGTCTAAAACTCTTGAGTCTCAAAGCCTTTCTCAACATCCTTTCAAACATAGGAAAAAACACTTATCACTCTGGATCAATCTCCAGCAGAAACCCGGTCTCTCACATGAGAGTTCCCCACACTTGGACCCGCTTCAGGATCTCTATAATCCTCAGCAGTAAGTCAGCCTCCTCTTGGGCTTTGTACAAATGATTCTCCCCAGCGGAGATAACCTTTTCAGACTCTCTTGTTGAGTCAACCACTTTTAGCCTCCATTTTGGGCTTTGTACAAGACATATAAAAACACTCTCTTGTTGAGTATAAAAGACTCTCTTGTTGAGTCAATCTCTTTTTAACCTCAATCTCGGGCTTCGTACGAGACAGCAAATCACTCTCTTGTTGAGTATAAAAGACTCTCTTGTTGAGTCGATCTCCTTTTAGCCTCAATCTCGGGCTTCGTACGAGACAACAAATCACTCTCTTATTGAGTATAAAAGAGTCTCTTGTTGAGTCAATCAACCTTCAGACTCTCTTGTTGATTCAATCACCTGTTCAAGACTCTCTTGTTGAGTCAACCTTTTTTAGCCTCTGTCTTGGGATTTATATAGGACAGATAAAAGTACTCTCTTGTTGAGTCAACCCATTTCAGCCTCCATCTTGGGCTTTATACAAGATACATTAACCCCAACGGAGTCAAAATCCCTTTTAGCCTTAATCTTGGACTTTGTACAAGACAGAAAGAACATTTTCCCCGGAAAAGTCAAACTTCTAGCCTCCTCTTAGGCTTTGAATAAAGAAATCCCCGGTTGAGTCAATCAACCTTTTAGCATCAAATTTGTGCTTTGCTCACAGTATACAAACATCAACAATTGCTCTTTAGAGATGACAAATTCCCTTTTAGTCAAAACCGTTTAGCTTCTAATCTTGGGCTTTGAACAAGATACAAATCACCTTTAGCTTCAATCTTGGGCTTTGAACAAGACACCAAAACATCTCTTTCCTCCTATTGCTCTGATTTCCCTATTTCGTTAAACGGGAATTAGTAGGCATAAGATTGCGAAATCTTAGCAAGCATACTAATCAAAAACTCAAAGTCCAGTACCTCCATACATCAATCAAAAAGTATCAGACCTAACACCTTACCAGAAGCCTCGCAAATAGTCCAGACACTGTATGCTTAAACGAAATAACCTAAGACTGCCCCCCCCCCCTTTGATGGCATCTCTAAAGCAACAGTTTTGACTGTTTAACCTCAGTATGCAAGCAGGGTTAATTGGAGACATCTATTTCCCTTCCTTAATCAGCTTCACAGGATAAAAGATGAATTGAACTATAGTACCAAAGCGATAGTGATTCGAAACCACAAAAATTGCGCTACAGAAAAATGGCGACCACAGTGGGAGTCTGTTCTTTCTAACAGGCTTAGGTAGAAAACTTTAAATTCATAAAGTGTCACAGAAATGGCGACTCTGCTGGGGAGTCATTGTCTGTATAGGATCATAGGACTAAAGGTCTAGGATGTTAGGAAAAATATATACTGCTTTTCCTAATTGATATCCGTGTTTATCTTTCTGCTAATGAGAATGTGTGTGATGCCGCATCTGGAAAGATTGAGTATACACCTAAGATAAGTGATGGCACTAGACGAGTAATCTTATGGGGAGTGAATCCCAGATAAGAGGTCCCGGTCGACCATCAAATCAGTGAAGATGCCCTTTGCGGATTCAATGCCTATACGACTTCGGTTGTTGAAAGCAGATTGTTCGATTGGGTTATCTGAGAAGCTGAGGATTTTAGTAGACTGAAACCATTTTGTATTGCGGAAGCTATCGAAAATAGTTGTCATGTGATACTACCCTCATTTGAGATTACTCTAAGATACTACAGCTCGCTGGCGATCCGCTTGCTGTCGTTATCCCAAGAGGGGTCAGTGATTTTGAGGACAGGTACAAAAAAATCACCAGTATAAACCTTTGGGGATGGGTAGAGCCTTGACTTCATGACACCGACCCTTTGACCCCATGTTTTTTCTATGTTTTTGTTTGCTGCATTCATGCATTTATTTCATAAAGGAACTTTAAACAAAGAAAACTCTTCTCTTCTAGTCTCTCTTTTTCAAATTAAACTAAGACAATGATTGCAAATGTCAGATAAAGAGATTGCTAATGGATTTCGGTAGAAGGAAGACTCACAAGTACACCTTCAAGGTTTCAAAACTAGAGGATTTAAGAGGTCTGGCGAGGATGATAACCAACCCTGAGGCTTTCAGAGCTAAGTATGGAGGATTGCTATCTCTGTTAAGGGTCCATGTAATTGAAGGAATCATGCCTACACTAATCCAGTTCTACGATCCGGTCTATCACTGTTTCACATTCTCGGATTATCAGTTAGCACCAACACTGGAGGAGTACTCTCACCTGACTGATTTACCCATTACTGACCAAGCTCCCTTTTCTGGACTAAAAGAAATTCCAAAGGATCAAACCATTGCAAGAGAAATCTATTTGGACGAGTCAGCAGTCAGGACTCACATGATCATTAAGGGTGGTATCCAGGGTTTGCCAGCCCAGTTCTTGATAAAGAAAGCTCTGTACTTTGCTAGTATAGGGAATGTGGCCGCTTTCGAAAGCATCTTTGTTTTACTCACCTACAGGTTATTTTTGTTTCCCAACATCGATAACTTTGTAGATATCAATGCCATTAAGATTTTTCTGATTGGAAATCCTGTACCGACCTTGCTCGCAGATGGTTATCATTCTGTGCACCAAAGGAATTTGTACAGCGGAGGAATGATCACCTGCTGTGTACCCCTGCTGCACAAATGGTTCATTTCCTATTTGCCAAAGTTTGCTGCATTTTGGGATCAAAAAAGTACTTTACGTTGGTCGCAGAGAACCATGTCTCTTACCAACTCTGACATCGATTGGTACAATCAAATCTATGACGGGATCAGGATCATTGACCGTTGTGGAAATTTCCCAAATGTACCCCTCATAGGAATTAAAGGAGGAATCAATTATCATCCAGTTTTGGTTCTTTGTCAATTTGGATACCCGATGAGCCATGTCCCGCGTAATGATCATCTGGAAGGTCTTTTCTTCAAGGAAGGAGAAAATGACAGAGCACTAAAGACAGAAATAGTGCATGCCTAGAAACACGTTCATGGGAAAGGAACAGAGTCTCTAGGAAAACCAGAATGTGTCTCGGTGGAACCTTATCTCCACTGGGTACAAACTAGAGCTTTCAAGCTGAGGATGCCTTACCCTCGTCAAGAAGTTCTTCCATTAAGGGACCCTGTCCTTTATTTTATGTCTGATACATAAAAACTTCAGGTTACTCTCAACAGAGTTCAACAGGAGAAGAAGTCTTTGAAGAACAAGTATTGTATTCTCAATGTGGAGTGTAAGAAAATACAGCAACTGTTAAAATAAAAAGACACTCTGATTGAGATTTTAGAGCAAGATGCTGTAGAAAATCAAGATGACCAAAGGTATTTGCTCGCTCCTTTCACTTGGCAAAGGAATGACAACCTGACAACGGCTCAAGAGCCCCGATAAAAGAAAAGGAAAGTACCAGAACCAATACCTGAGCTCTCCTCAGAGAGGACTCAGGGTCCATCAGCTTAGACATTTCCTTTTACAGCACTTTGTAAATTACTATATTTCCATTCCGCAATCTTTGAATTCAATAAAACTGGGTTTCCCCATTGTTTGATATTTGCAATGCAATTGTCGAAGTTTATCTTGGAAAAAATATAATAAATATAATTATTGCATATCATTCATCATTCTCACATAACGTATTCTTCTTACCTACGAATCTCACGTTTGCGTCTCGATTCTAGAGTCAAACTGTCTCATTCGTACAATACTCGGGCCAATCAACAGAAAAAGATGGATGATCTCGAGGAAGAGAACAGAGAGTTGAGGGAAGAGATCGACACTCTGAAAGAGGATCTGAGAAAGCTTCATAACAACATGCAAGCTCTAGCAAAAGCTCAGATGCAAGAACAAAGGACTGTGATCTCAGAGATCACATCAACGCCCATAGTGGAAAAGTATGACCCTCGGTATACCATGCCTAAAGATCGTCCCTGGGGCATGCCTATTAACTATATCCCGGAAGGATATGTTTCGCCAATCACTGAAGATCAAGGAACCGCAGCAGGAGCCGCTGGGCCTGAAGGTTACAAACTTCGGGAAAGCGAAGATTCCCGGGGTATGGCAGCAACTTTTGAAGGTTACAAACTTTGGGAGAGGGAAGGACCTAGAGTCACTGCCATGATGACTATACCACCACCCGTGGTACACACTGTCCCGGAAGGACAGATTCCATAGATACCTTCTGGTGGAAACGAAAGTAAGTTCGACAGAATGAATGAGTTTCAGGAACAGTTCCTGGAGATGCAGAAAGAGCTAGAAGCCCTTCGCGGTCAGGATCTATTTGGAATGGACGCCGCAGACCTTTGTTTGGTCCCCAATGTGAAAGTTCCACACAAATTCAAAGTGCCCGAATTTGAAAAGTACAAGGGTAACTCTTGCCCTCAAAGCCATTTGGTGATGTACCCTCGGCGAATGTCAACTCAGACAAAGAACCAAGAGCTACTGATTCACTATTTTCAAGATAGTTTAACTGGTGCCGCTCTCAAATGGTACTTGGGTTTAAATCGCACTAAGATCGCCACTTTCCGAGATCTTGGCCCTGCCTTCGTTCAACAATATAAGTATAACTTGGACATGGCATCAGACAGAGATCAACTCAGAGCCATGTCACAGAAGGACAAGGAAACCTTTAAAAAAAATGCTCAGAGATGGCGTGAAATTGCCGCCCAGATTTTTCCACCTTTTGAGGAAAAAGAGATTACAAAGATCTTCTTAAAGACCTTGAGCTCATTTTACTACGACATAATGGTCTCAAGTGCGCCCAATGAGTTTACTGAAATGGTAGGCATGGGAGTTCATCTTGAGGAAGCAGTCCGAGAAGGACGTTTAGTTAAAGGTGCCAGATCATCAAGTAGTACAAAACGATACGGTAGTACTCTCCCTAAGAAAAAAGAGCAAGATATTGGCAATATTTCTCTCGGAAAGCAAAGGCGACGGTACCAACCAGTAGCAGCTGTAACTCCTTCTATCAACTCTGCGCTTGTTCCTACGTATCAACCTCAGGTTGCTCAGAGCCAACCGAATCAACAGCAATATCAGCAAAGGACACAACAGCCTCTTCAGCAGGCTCGTCCTCCATATAACAACAACCGTACAACGCGACCACCAGGGTTCAACCCTATACCCATGATGTACGCAGAATTGTTTACACTCTTACTGGTCAAGGGACACGTCCAAACCAGGTCTCCTCTTACAGTACCAGAAAATCTGCCTTTTTGGTTCAAAGCGGATCAGACTTGCCCTTACCATCAAGGAGGACCAGGGCATAACATAGAAAACTGTCTCAGTTTCAAATCCGATGTGCAAAAGCTTGTTAGGAGTGGGGTCTTATCTTTCAAAGATACGAATCTGAATGTTCTCACGAACCCGCTGCCTCAACACGAGAAAGCTGCGGTAAATTTGATATGGGGAGAGTCTAACAACAGCTATCAAATTCATGATGTACTCTTATTGAGGACCAATCTGGTCAAGATGCATCGTAGACAGAGCGGATACGGGCATGTACCATCTCACAATTATCACCAGTGTGATATCTTCTCTAAAAACAATCAAGGATGTTTTGTGGTGCAATCAGCTCTACAGGAATAATTGGATCTCGGGTGGATCCAAGAGCATCGAGTTCGTGGAGTTAACATGACTCATGCGAGTTCCAACATAATTCAGAACCACGACATCTGTGCAATGAATGTCAACTTAGTGGCAATGCACTCAAGGGAAAGCCAGTATTATAATCTGCCGCGACATGATTACAATTCCCTTGGTAAACAAACAGGGATGCTCTTTTGTACAAGAGGCCCTCCAGCGTCAGATGGATCTTGTGTGGATCCAGGACTACCATGATAGAAATCCTTATCAAGTTAACATGATTCAAATCTTCGATATTCATTTGATGAATACCAGCTTCGTGGAGTTACACGCCAAGCAAGTCCAACTCGGTCTTCTCGCTTCACATGATTTTCTGAGCTGTAAAGTATGTTATGAGAGTAACCAAGGGTGCGCTCTCGTTCAAAGAACTTTACAACACTTGTTAAACCATTGGTGGCTTCCGATCTATCTAGACGAAGACACGCAACAAATCAGTGTGACAAACGGGAACCCTACTAGACATCAAAGTCAGGATGTCCGATCTATGGAAATAGACCTAGTAAGGTTACACTGCATTTAATGCGAACGTGGCCAGGTGCCACCATACAACTACGAGCGCTGTAGAGTCTGCTCGGAAAATAATCAAGGATGTTACCTCGTGCAAGCAGCCCTTCAAAGTCAGTTGGCTCCCAAAGAGATTCGACCGTGTCCATGTTCTGGATCAATCAACTGGACGCCATACTATTTCGCTGATCAGATTAAGGATGTTGTCGAGATCTCTAATCGCGAAAGGACCAAAGTTGTTTGTACCATCATTCCTCTACTTGACGAATCGAAGGTTCTTAACCAGGAATTGATTGAAGTTACTTACGACAGTCAGAGAAATCAGAAGGCTCCTGTAGTTATCTATCTACCGGGACCAGTGCCGTACAAATCCGATAAGCCGATCCCTTACAAATACGGTGCAACAACAATTGAGAATGGAAAGGAAAATCCATTACCCTCCGTCGTGAATATTGCAGACATCAGTCGAGTAACACGGAGTGATCGAATCTACAACAGAGGAGTTGGAGAACCTAACATAGAAAAGGAACCTCAAACAGAAGTTCCCAATCCACCAGTCGGTCAATCCAGTAATCCCGACCTTTCAAATAACGATGATGAGATGCTGAAGCTCATCCAAAGGAGTGAATACAACATTGTTGATCAGCAATTGCAAATTCCTTCAAAGATCTCTGTGTCATCTCTTTTACTCAGTTCCGAACCCCACAGAGAGGCTCTAAAGAAAGTCTTAAAGCAGGCCTTTGTGGAACAGGATGTGTCGATAAGGCAATTCAACAGTATCGTCTCTAACATCACTTCCTGCAACAACTTGGGGTTTAGCGATGAGGAATTGCCAGAAGAAGGCAAAAGTCACAACATGGCGCTCAATATCACAGTCAACTGCCAGGACGATGCTTTAGCCAGCGTACTGGTAGATATCGAATTGGCTCTCAACATTATGCCGAAGTCCACTCTAATGCGACTATCATTCAAAGGATCTCCGATGAGAGGTAGTGAGGTTGTCGTCAAAGAATTTGACGGATCCCGAAAAACAGTTATCGGCGAAGTCGACGTTCCTATAACTATCGGTCCTCACACTTTCCAAGTCACTTTCCAGGTCATGGACATCTGGGCAACATACAGCTGTTTGTAGGGAAGACCTTGGATACACCAGGCTGGGGCAATCACTTAGACACTTCACCAGAAGCTGAAGTTCGTCAAGAATGACCAACTCGTCATGGTCTGTGGAGAACAAGCCTTGATCGTGAGTAACCTATCATTGTCCATTTGTGTAGAACCCGAGGAGGTTGTTGGAACTCAGTTCCAGGCACTTTTGGTAAGCAGTGAGAATCAATTAGAGAAGGGAACATCAATATCCTCATATAAAGATTCTCTCAAGGTGATCAAAAGTAACAATGCAAAGGGATGGGGACAGCTTATCATTCCTACTGACAATAAAACAAAGAAGGGTCTAGGTTTTTTTGCAACCTGTACCCAGACAGCTACTAACGATGAAAGTCTTCATCCCATTCAGAATTTCTTCCAGAGTGGAGGTTTCCTTCACCCATTGTCTCAATAAGTACATACCATCAACGAGGGAGATTCCTCCGACACAGATGAGGAATGGAAGTCCTAACTTAACGAGGACGGTTATATGTCTCAGGAAGAAGTGCCTACGCCATTTTGCTATCCCGCACAGAGTCCTAGATTTATACCAAGGTCGGACGTCGAAATGATATACGGAGTTTTTGATCCAGAAGGATATCGTGCTCCACCAAACTTGTTAGAGGAGGACACTTTGATGAAAGACAACTTTGACCACGACTATTATGGCCCAATGGATGATCTGCCTATCTGGCAGTCGTACTTAGGAGACTTGGGGCAAGAAAATCAGCTGAGCATCATTGAAAAAAATACCTGCGTCCCCACCATGTCATGGGATCAACACTCAGGTCATTCAGAAAATATCCAGTGCGATGATGAATTTGCAAAGTTTGCAGGACTAGAATTCATTAATTATGCTTTTCCTGAGGTCAACGTCATCGAAAGGGATGACTCCTCCAGTTCCAAAGAAATATGGGACACTTTAGGACAACCAAGTGGCAAATTCGACTTCTTAGTCAAGTACACCGCTCCCGAAAGCTCTCGTATCAGGCTCGAAGACATCCAGCCAACTGGATGGAGAGATCAGCCTGAGAGTACATATACTATGCATAATACAACTGAGGAATCCTCCTATGAAAACTCTGCCTGGGAAACAGATTCCAATGATCCTGCTCCGCCAGAAATCAGCGTTATTTCTGAAGACAAAACAAGGAAGGTACCAGACTTTGTGATTCACCGAGGAGTTCGCCGCCAATGGGTTGTAGTCGTTGTTCTGAAGATTGTTCATAAGTCAAAGTAATGGCCATCTTTGTTTTAACCTTTCACCCTGCCCAAGTGAAACAGATGATTTGATAGGGCTCACTTTCTATAAATATCCCTCTTCGCTTCACCCAAAGCGACAGAGTTTTGTTTTATAGGGCTATAGTTTCAAGAATCGACAAGTTCATAAATAAAATAATGTCCTTCTGTAATTCCCGCATTAATTGTTGTTTTGTCTTTTTTCTTTTTTCAGAAAATGGTAATCCTAAAATACAATTCAAACAATAATAAAAGCAAGCAGTTTTTCAAAAAATTTACACTGCACACACTCTTGCATTCTCTCTATCTCTTCTAAAAAACAAATCATAACGTCATGCAGATTGCTTGTTTTAAACCCCATTGAAACGTACGATATGATGCCTTCTCCCAACTTTGAATTCTTGGTATTTGAGGTTGAAGAAGAAGATGGCGAAGAAATTATAGAGGAGATCTCCCGATTACTCAGACAAGAGGAAAGGTCCATTAAACCTCACAAAGAGCCGTTGTGTAGTGAGCGATTTTGGACGTGGTTCTTAAGCACTGTCGCTCCTTGGGGTTACTACAGGTTGATTCATTTTTTATCCTATTAAAGCTGATGAAGGAAGGGAAATAGATGTCTCCAATTAACCCTGCTTGCATACCGAGTTTAAACAGTGGTCTGTTAGGTTACGGATGCTATGTGGTAGTGGGGCCTTTCTTATGCTATTTTGACAGAATGACAGATTTATTATATGGACAGGAAGTTAGAACTGATGTTTTTCAATTTATATGGGATTTAGGATTTTTGTTTAGTGTGCTCACTAAGATTTTTCTTACAATCTTATGCCTACGTATTCCCGTTTACCGAAACAGGGAAATCAGAGTGTTCGTAGTTCCTCCTATTCTATGGGAGGAAATGGTGTTTTGGTGTCTTGTTCAAAGCCCAAGACGTGAAGCGAAAAAGGTGATATGTATCTTGTTCAAAGCCCAAGATGTGAAGCTAAAGGTAGTTTGTATCTTGTTCAAAGCCCAAGATGTGAAGCTGAAAGGGTTTGACTTTAGAGAGAATTTGTCATCTCTAAAGAGGGGTTTGTCTGTCACAACTGTTTATAAAGGATAATTACTTTAACCGGGATGTGTGAATCCGACAATTCCATAATTTCCTTTATAGGGGATTTCCAACCTGAAGGAGAAGACTTTAACTCAGTGTAGAGCAATGCCATCTTTCCTTAGGAATTTCTCATGCTAAAAGAGGGACAGTGGCATAGATGTAAATAATCCAGAGGCTTGCCGCTTACAGCGATTAGATGAAAGGAAGGAGTTGTTGATGTTTGTGTACTGTGAACGAGGCACAACTTTGATGCTAAAAGGTTGATTGGATCAACCAGTGGTTTTCTTATACAAAGCCTAAGAGGATGCTATTGGCCCAACAAGAGGGTGTTTTTTATGTGTCTCGTACGAAGCCCGAGAAAGAGGCTAAAAGGGTTGACTCAACAGGAGAATCTTTTATACTCAACAAGAGAGTGTTTTTGTACCTCGTACGAAGCCCGAGATGGAGGCTAAAAGTTGGACTCAACAAGAGAGTCTTTTGGCATCTCGTACGAAGCCCGTGATGGAGGCTAAAAGGAGATTGGCTCAACAAGAGAGCCTTTGTATCTCGTACGAAGCCCGAGATGGAGGCTAAAGGGTTCTATTTCAGTTGAGTGACAGGTCCGGTATGTTGGTTAAGAGAAAATCAGTTCTTATATGAGTAACACTGTACTCATGGATTTGATCTGAGAATCGGGATTGTTTCCTATTCTTTAAGGAAACTGGGAATCCAAAGGGTATTGAGACTGTCCAAGTCTGCGGGTTTCTTCCTATTTTTGAAGGGTGCTTGAGAATGTCTTTGAGACTCAAGGAAATTAGACTGTCCAAGTCTAGAGTTTCATCTTTCGTACTATGCTTTGAGAAACAGTAGTAGACTCTTGGAAAGACTATTCTATTAAGATGACTGATTTCTGTTCCTATACCTCTAGGACGCCGCCGGGACAATTTATACGAAGCCCAAGAGGAGGCTAGAAACTTTTAAGAAGCAGAGGGACAATTTGTACTAAGCCCAAGAGGAGGCTGTGAATACTTCTAAGAAGCTGACGGGTCCTTGTACGACGCCCAAGAGGAGGCGGGGATGCTTTAGGAAGTCGGTGGGTCCTTGTACAATGCCCAAGCAGAGGCCGATGCTTTTAAGAAGCCCGTGGGTCCCCAAATCCCGAGAAATTCAAGACAGGCTATTTACAGAGAATAGATCGAGCCAGGAAAGTTTGAGAATTTGGAAGAAACTCAAGAGATGCAATTCACGGAGAAGAGATCATCTCTAGGGAGTAGAGTTTCTTGACAATTCCTAAGGAGGACAGCCGAAGAGAAGACTGTATCTGGTGCTCCTATGGGGGATCTAGTATTGTCTATTTCTACGAATAATCGAAACGGCTTCACCTAGTGCTAGACGTAGTTGTCGGGGAAACTCTAAATATCTATACTATTATTACACAGTCGATATGAGTTTATGAAAGAAGACTTACAGCGAAACAGCCCCAGAATACAGTTATATGTATATGAAACGGTAAATGAAAGCATATAAACACTTACTCGGTTGTAGAGCTTCCATGCTGTTTGGTTAGTTGTTCAACAAAGAAAGCTTTGATAATAATATTATATACAAAATCAAAGGAGAAAGTGCTTTGAAATAGATGTTGGGGCTTACAGCTCGAGGAGAGGCCCAGGGTTTTACCAGTGATTGAACTGTTAAATTTGTACAGAGGGACTTATACAAGTGACTGAGGCCCAAAAATTGTTTACTGTACAAAGGGATTTGGGTCTTACACTCTCTTAAGAGGCTCAAAAGGTTTTTAAAAAAGAGTGGGTCTTATAACACGAGGGTAAGCCCAGATGATTTTTCGTTTAAAATGGCGATCGCGCCGAGATTTTCTTTTAACGTAAAGGGGCTTATACAATATCTGAGGCCCAAAGTTGTTTTTTGGTTAAGAGGGGATTGGGTCTTACACTCTATTAGAGGCCCAAAGAGTTTTGAATGGGTCTTATAGCTCAAGGAGAGGCCCAATTGATTTTTTTAAAAGGCGACGATCGCGCCGTTTACATGTACAGAGGGACTTATACAATAAGTGAGGCCCAAAATTGCTTGTACAAGAGTGTTTTGGGTCTTACACTCTCTCAAGAGGCCCAAGAGGTTTTAAGAAAAGAAATGGGTCTTACTACTCGAGGGTAGGCCCAATGGTTAATTTTGAAAAGGGCCGCGCCGAGGTTTTGGAAACACCGTGGGACTTATACAAGTGATTGAGGCCCAAAATTTTGGTATTTACAAAGGATTGGGTCTTACACTCTATTAGAGGCCCAAAGAGTTTTGAATGGGTCTTATAGCTCGAGGAGAGGCCCAATTGATTTTTTTAAAAGGCGACGATCACGCTGTTTACTTGTACAGAGGGACTTATACAATAAGTGAGGCCCAAAATTGTTTGTACAAGTGGGTTTTGGGTCTTAAACTCTCTCAAGAGGCCCAAAGAGTTTGAAAAAGTTTGACGAGGGTTGAATTAATCAAAAACCCTAATTTATTTCCAAAATGTATTTTAATTGAATAAAAATTCAATTAAAATGATCAAAAATTGTTTAACATGTGGGAAACAAATTATGATCTTGGATTAATGCTTCAAAAATCATGTTTTTCCCTACAAAATGATTAGAAGTCATTAAAATTTACAAAATCTAGAGGGAAAAAATATTGTAAATGTCAAAAACAATTAAAATATTAATTCTTTGCAAAAATATCAATTATATGAAATAAATAATATTTTTGGGATTTTTTGTTAAAATAAAATATTTTAACATTTTTGTTAATTATTAAAAAAAGAATCAACTCAAAATCATTAAAACTCAGAGAGAAATTAATTTTTGAATCAATTAAATAAAATCACAAAATTCAAATATTTGAATTTGAGAGAAATGGCGCCAAGAACAGCTGAAGGACACGCGCGTTTTTCAGCTTTGCCCAGATTTGCATTTTCTATCGAATCTCACTGAATACTTGATTATATCATGCAATCCACAAATCAATATGCTCGTCTCAACCTCACGATCATGTTTATGACAATTAATTTCATTTAAATTAAGCATAAAACAAGAAATCACGACAAATCCTCAAGAACCCTAATTTCTGCATGAAGGCTGGGATTTTTGATACACGATTCAAACAAAGCAATTAATTCTGGGGAAACATTCCATGCATGATTATGAACATTTGGCAAAAGTATTGTGCGAGGAAATATGCATATATTGAGAGATGACCAAGTTTAGGCTTACCTCTAGGTCGTGACAGCAAGTTCAAAATGATTTCTGAGTAGGAGGTGTTACAGATGAGTTGTGATGATCTGAACAGCTTCCCTACACCCTATGGAGTGTGTTTGAATGCTTGGACTTGATGGAAATTGGCTGGATCACTTCATGGCATCTTAACTGCCACTTAGTTAAAACCTTGAGCAATTGACTGGTGATTCTGAGAAATCAGTGTTCCAGGTGTTGTTTAAGTGTTTGATCAGCTCACATATGATGTATGTTAGGTTTGTGTGTGATTGGTTTGGTTGGAAAAGCTCTCAAACTCAAAACCCGATAGTGACTTGCCTTAGAAGGCAAAATTGGAGTGAAAGAAGAGATTTTGAGGAAAGCATCTGTTTGATGGCTTTGGTGTACTCAAACTGATCACAATTGAGCTCTATTTATAGTAGAGCAAGTTTGTTTTGCAAGGAATAGTGCATGGCAACTGCTGAGTAGGGTTTGCCAATGTTGGCAAATGAAAATCCAAGTCTCCTCTAGCCATTTACTAGAGGTTAGAGCACAGAGCTTTGGTTCCCTTGGTCTTGGATAAGTCTTGACTGAATTCAGTTGCCAATAGCTCAGTCCATGCCACCTTGGTGCTTCCATTGAATGCTCCAATCCAAAATTGGAGTTTTGTCCCTATTTTAGGTAATTCTAGGTTTGGCATGCTATTTCTTGTTCCAAGGACTTTGAAGGCTTGGCTCAGTTATTGTCCCCTTTAGATTCAATCCTCAGATGTGTCCAAAGTGATGACAAGGCTTGGAATTGGTTGATTTTGGCAAATTTTGGAAAGCCCTTATATGATACAATAACTGTTTGATCATATTTGGTTTTGATACTTTTTGGATCCAAGTGAAAAATGTCCCTACATTTGGAAAAAGTAAGGCAAATTCTGACTTTAGTGAAATTTTCACTAAGTGTTGGAACAAAGTGACTTTTCTTGATTTTGATCACTCCATAACTCAAAATCCATGAGGAATTTGGAAATAGGTCAGTTTTTAGCTTTTGTAGAGGGCAATGAGATCTACAAATCAAGCTTTGGATGGGAAAAAATGGCTTTGTGGTTTAGGAGTTATGATCCTCCAAAGTTGGTACCTTTGTCACTTTATTTCATAACTTAGAAAATTTTCTAAGTTTTTTATGGTTACCCTTTTACAAGTTATCCAACTTTCCTTGATTTTTCTTGATGAATGGTGATTCAAATCATACATTAACATCAATTTAGGGTTAAAAATCCAATTTTGTGAAAAATCTCAAAAAGTCAAAGTTGACTTTTGTGCACAGTTGACTTTTTGTCAGATGAATTCCAAACTGTGCAATTCTTCAGGAAATCATGTCCTTGACCTAAATCAAACTTGATGGACATGTTCCTTGGATGTTATAGGGTATATTGAATCATGCCCTAGGGTTTGGGAGCATGTCCTGGTCAATAGTCAAAGCTACAGTTGACTTTTCTCGCAAAACCCTAACTGTAGTTCAGATGAAATTGAAACTTGTTGCTCAAGCTTCTTGGATCAATCCATTGTTCCAAATGGATCAATGTGGTATATTAGAGACCCAAAAATCATGTCTTGAGGTCTTGGTTCATGATTTGTCCCAAAAGCCAACTTAGGGGTGAATTAGGTCAAGAAACCCTAATTCCTGATTTTTGATGTATGCATCCCTTGAGGCAAAATTGACTTGATGATTGGGTCCATGAGGTTCCATGGAGTATATTTGGTTATGTTTTGGATCATTGGCTCATGCCCAGAGGAAAATTTCCATCTGGAGGCCCTAGTCGACCAAAACCCTAATTTGGTGACACTGTCGATCTGGAAGCTTGATCCATCTAGAAGGGAGCAACCTTGTGCTTAGTCCTTGAAGTGGGAGTCCTCTTGATCCATTGTGGATGTTTGACAGGTTTATACAAATTGTAAAATCATGTCATTCCTTGATTGATCCTTTGTCTAAGAGCTCAGAGAGGGCTTGAAACCCTAATTCTTTGTTACACTGAATGCTCAACAATCCTTGAGGCACTTGGTGAGACATAAAGGTACATCCATATTGTGATGATGATTTGCACAATGATGGGAAATCTTAGTGGTCAAAATTTGGGGTATGACAGATGCCCCTATTTAATCTTCTTGGACCCGAAGGTGTGAATGACGAAGGTATTCGGGCATTCGAGGTGCAAGAGGATTAAATATCGGAATATCTGAAATTTTAACGGCGTCTATGAATGGTAATTCACGCATTCATCTTCTTCTGGTAAGCAATGATGCTTAGAAAATGTAAACTTCCCCTCGATCCTGGTCTTCAGCCAAGGAGCTGGTCTCAGTTTCTGATTTAAACTTCCCCTCGATCCTGGTTTCCTACCAAGGAACTGGTCTTAGTTTCTGAAATAAACTTCCCCTCGATCCTGGTTTCCTACCAAGGAACTAGTCTCAGTTTCTGATTTAAACTTCCCCTCGATCCTGGTTTCCTACCAAGGAACTGGTCTTAGTTTCTTTTGTCAATAAACTTTATTGACAAGGGACGCTACTCGTAGTGGTTTTCCTCAAACTTCTCGCCGAATTTTCCTGGGGAGATGCCATTTGACGGAAAAAGTTAACGTCAGACTTGCTGGGGAGCCCAATCATCTGAGTTGTAGAGGTGTACAAACTTCTCTGTTGGAGACGCCATTTGTTTCTACTGGGGAAAACAAGTCTCTGGAGAGACAGCTTTCGTTTGGGGTATTACATCATACTTTTCTCGGAGATCTTCTCGGAGAAATGCCATATGATGTGATCCAATTTTGGGGTGCCGATGACCTTTTCATCAGCGGTTATTTTTTTGAAGAAAAACTGCTGTATTGCCGAATCTTTTGTTAAAAGGCTTTCTCTCGGGATTTTCCTTAATCTGAGAAAGCAAGGATATCATCTTCAATGGCGAAGAGTGACATTTGTTGGAGGTTCTCTGGTCTTTCAGAGGTTCAAGTTATCAAAGTGGTCGAGGAGCCAACTTCATTCCAGAAATAAACTGGAGGAGAGAGATTGTTCAGACACAGCATTTCCGGGCGAGGACAAACTGACAACTCGATTGAGAGGACTTTTTTATCACCAGGGTATAAGACCGACTAGAGTGATAGTGATGCAATATGAAATGTGAATGCAAATTAATAATGCATGATGTATGTATGTTTATGCTGACTGACGCGACATACAAACTAAAAGATGAACATAACTGGATACTCGGCCATCGCGGGGCGAAGAAGTATCGTTGGTCCAAGAGGTAGCAATTCTATTTTGCTTAGGAGAAGTAGTCCTCGCGGGGAGCTATGTTGGTCGGGATTAGAAGATAAGAACTCGGCCGAGGCGTGTTAGACGAAACAAGGTCTCTGACATAGTTGATCCCTTCATTCAGGCGTACTGGGTTAGAAGGAGTACTTTGATTATGCACTTTGAAGTTCAATTGCTTTCGGGGAAGCAGTAGATGTTCTTTCGATGTTCAATAGTCAAAAGAAATTGCCATCTTTATTTTAAAAGTAGAAAAAGTTTTACAAGTAAATTCATTTTTGTTTTATTTCAAGAATCGTCAATCATATTAAAATGTCGTTCTGTAAAGCTAAAATAAATGAGAATTATAAACAAAAGCACAAGGGCTCAAATTTTATTGATAAGATGGAGATCAGCCAAACGCGTGATTCCAAAGAGTATTTACAAAGTTAGAAAATGGTAATTTACAGGGAAAAGGGCTACGTTGAAACATAACGACCACTATCCTTCTACCAACTTTGAATTCGGGACATCCTGAGCTTCTGACGAAGATGACCTTGACTGGAGTTTTCCTCTGATGATGTAACTGCTGCTGAGGGACTTGCCTCTGTTGAACATAGTTACTTGCCATTATCCCTAACTTTTGCTTGGATTGTACTTTGAGATTTCCAATCTACCGGGATGATGATTTTTTTCTCTAACTTTTGCCTGACCGCCCTTTCGGGTTTTCAATCCACCGAGACGTTTTTTTTAGGAGAAGTATTTCTTGACTACATCAACGTTTGTGGGGTAGGCAAATTCTTCTCCGTCCATGGTTGCAAGTGTCAAGGCACCGCCTGAGAAAGCTTTCTTGACCACATAGGGGCCGTCATAATTCGGAGTCCACTTGCCCCGAGAATCAGTGAGAAATGATTGTATCTTCTTGAGCACAAGGTCTCCTTTCCTGAAGATGCGGGGTCGAACCTTTTTGTCGAATGCCTTCTTCATTCTCTGCTGATACAACTGACCATGACATAGTGCCGTGATTCGCTTTTCTTCGATCAGGTTCAGTTCGTCATGTCGACTTTGACACCATTCAGCTTCTGTTAGCTTAGTTTCCATCAATACTCGGATTGATGGGATCTCTACTTCTATGGGGAGCACTGCTTCCATGCCATATACTAGAGAGAAAGGGGTTGCCCCTGTTGAAGTGCGGACAGATGTGCGATAACCGTGAAGAGCAAAGGGTAACATCTCGTGCCAGTCTTTGTAGGTTACAACCATCTTTTGAACAATCTTCTTGATGTTCTTGTTAGCTGCTTCTACCGCTCCGTTCATCTTGGGTCGGTAGGGAGATGAGTTATGGCATTCGATCTTGAACTCTGCGCACAACTCTTTCATCATCTTGTTGTTCAAGTTAAATCCATTATCAGTAATGATCTAGCTCGGAACACCATAACGGCAGATGATATTGTTTTTGATAAATCGGACCACCACTTGTTGGGTTACATTAGCATACGCACTGCTTCGACCCACTTAGTGAAGTAATCAATGGCTACCAGAATGAACCGATGCCCGTTCGAAGCTTTGGGTTCAATCATGCCAATCATGTCGACTCCCCAAATAGAAAAAGGCCATGGGGAAGAAAGAACTTTGAGATGTGTAGGCGGTACATGGATTTTGTCTGAGTATATCTGACACTTGTGACATCTCCTCATGTACTTGTAGGTGTCGGATTCCATGGTCAGCCAATAGTACCCTGCTCTTAGAATTTTTCTCGCCATTGTATGTCCGTTGGCATGAGTGCCAAAGGATCCTTCATGAATTTCTTTCATCAGCATGTTTGCTTCTGGTCTGTCTACGCATTGGAGCAAGACCATATCAAAATTTCTCTTATAGAGAGTATCACCGCTCAGGAAGAAGCTGCTTTCTAGTCTTCTGAGGGTCTTTCTATCCTTTCTTAATGCCCCAGGAGGGTACTCTTGTTTTTTAAGGAAGCATTTGATATCGTGATACCAAGGTTTGTTGTCTATGACTGCTTCAATTATGAAGATGTAAGGGGGCCGTTGAAGGCGCATAATGTCAATCTTAGGTAGGTCATTCCATTGACATACACTAATCATGGAAGCGAGAGTGGCTAAGGCGTCAGCCATGTGATTCTCATCACGAGGGATGTGATGAAACTCGATTCTGTTGAAGAAAGGTAACAACCTTCTTGCATAGTCTTTGTAAGGAATCAATCCTGATTGGTATGTGTTCCAATCTCCTGTGATCTGATTGATAACCAGGGCTGAGTCGCCATATACGTCCAAGTTCTTAATCCTTAAGTCAATCGCTTCCTCGAGACCAATAATATAAGCTTCGTATTCGGCCTCGTTGTTCTTACACTTGAACGTAAGTCTGGCGGTGAAAGGAATGTGGGTACCTTGAGGGGTAACAATGATTGCCCCAATTTCGTTTCCGTAATGATTGACAGCTCCGTCAAAGATAAGCCCCCATTGGGAACCTGGTTCTGGCCCTTCACTAGGTAGCGGTTCATCGCAATCTTTCATTTTTAGATACATGACATCTTCGTCTGGGAAGTCAAACCAGATTGATTCTTGATCGTCAATCGGTTGATGAGCCAAATGATCGGCTAAAATACTCCCCTTAACGGCTTTCTGAGCATGGTACTCTATGTCATATTCTGATAACAACATCTACCAATGGGCAATCCTCCCCGTGAGAGCAGGCTTTTCAAATACATACTTGATTGGATCCATCTCGGAGACCAACCAGGTAGTGTGACGAATCATGTACTGGCGCAGACGTTTGGCTGCCCAAGCCAAAGCACAACAAGTTTTCTCGAGCATTGTGTACCGAGTTTCACAGTCGGTGAACTTCTTGCATAGATAGTAAATGGCAGACTCTTTCCTTTTGGTTTCGTCTTGTTAGCCAAGCACACAACCCATAGAGTCTTCTAAGACAGTGAGGTAGATGATTAGTGGTCTTCCTTCCACTGGAGGTGATAGAATCGGCGGGTTCAACAGGTATTCCTTAATACTGTCGAAGGCAGTTTGGCAGTCTTCTGTCCAAACACAGTCCTGATTCTTTTTTAGTAATTTGAAAATCGGCGCACATGTCGCGGTCATGAGGAATATGAATCTGGAGATGTAGTTCAAACGTCCTAGGAATCCTCTGACTTGTTTTTCATTTTTCGGAGAAGGCATTTCTCGAATGGCCTTGACCTTGTCAGGATCAACCTCAATTCCTTTCTGGCTGACGATGAACCCTAAGAGTTTCCCTGAACGGACACCGAATGTTCACTTATTGGGATTCAAGCGAAGTTTATACTTTCTCAAACGCTCGAATAGTTTTGAAAGGTGGGTCACATGCTCCTCTTCTGTCTTAGATTTAGCAATCATGTCATCGACATACACTTCTATTTCTTTGTGTATCATGTCATGAAAGATAGTAGTTATGGCCCTTTGATAGGTTGCCCCGGCGTTCTTCAAACCGAACGAAATTACCTTGTAACAAAAGGTACCCCATGGAATGATGAATGAAGTTTTCTCCATGTCTTTCGGCGCCATTTTGATCTGGTTATAGCCCGAGAATCCATCCATGAAGGAGAAAACTTTGAACTTTACTGTACTGTCCACCAGCATGTCAATGTGTGGTAAAGGAAAGTCGTCCTTTGGACTTGCCTTGTTCAGATCCCTGTAATCATCACACATTCTGACTTTTCCATCTTTTTTTGGAACTGGCACGATGTTGGCTAACCATTGAGGATATTCAGATGTAGCGAGGAAACCCGCGTCAATCTGTTTCTGTACCTCCTCTTCGATTTTGATGGCCATGTCCGGGTGAGTCCGTCTCAACCTTTGTTTTACTGGCGGACATTCCGATCTTAACGGTAAGTGATGTTCCACGATGCTGGTATCCAACCCTTGCATATCCTGATAGGACCAAGCGAATACATCGGGAAATTCTTTGAGAAGCTTTAACAAACCCTCTCTGGCAGTTGGACTGAGCAGTGCCCCAATCTTGATCTCTTTTCTCTCTTTTTCTAAACCCAAGTTTACCGTTTCCAACGACTCTTTGTGAGGTTCAATGGACCTTTCCTCTTGTCTGAGTAATCGGGAGATCTCTTCTGGAATTTCGTTGTTAACTTCTTCTTCAGCCCCAAATACCGCGAACTCAATGTCGGGAGAAGGCATCGGATCGCATGTTTCAACGGGGTTTAAAATAAGCAATCTGCATGACGTGATGATTCGTGTTTAGAAGAGATAGAGAGAATGCAAGAGTGTGTGCAGTGTATTTTTCTTATTATTGCTTGTTTTTATTATTGAATTGTTTTTTAGGATTACCATTTTCTGAGAAAAAGCAAAAAGAGAAAACAGCAATTAATGCGGAAATTATAGAACGACGTTATTTTATTAATGAACAAGTTGACTCTTGAAACTACAGCCCTATAAAATAAAACTCTGTCACTTTGGGCAAAGCGAAGAGGGAAATTTACAAAAAGCGAGCCCTATCAAAACATCTGTTTCACCTAGGCAGGGTGAAAGGTTAAAGATGGCAATTACTTTGACTGGTGAACGACCTTCGGAACATCGACAGCAACCCATTGGCAGCGAACTCCTTGGAGAATCACAAAGTCTGGCACCTTCTTTGATTTGTCTTCAGAAATAACACTGATTTCTGGTGGAGCAGGATCATTGGAATCTGTCTCCCAGGAAGAATTATCGTAGGAGGATTCCTCAGTTGCATTTTGCATAGTAATTGTCCTATCGGGTAGATCTCCCCATCCAGTTGGCTGGATGTCTTCGAGCCTGATACGAGAGCTTTCAAGAGCGGTGTACTTGACCATGAAGTCAAATTTTCCACTCGGTTGTCCCAAGGTGTCCCACACTTCTTTGGAACTGGAGGAGTCATCCCTCTCGATGACATTGACCTCGGGAAAAGCATAGTTGATGAACTCTAGTCCTACAAACGTTGCGAATTCATGGTCGTGCTGAGTAGTTTCTGAATGACCTGAGTGTTGATCCCATGACATGGTGGGGACACAGGTATTCTGTTCAATGATGCTCAGCTGAGTTTCATTATTCGGCTGACTTTCTGGCCCCAAGTCTCCTGGGTAAGGCTGCCACATTGGCAGGCCATCCATCGGGCCATAGTAATTGTGGTCAAAGTTGTCTTTCATCAGAGTGTCCTCTTCCAATGAATTTGGCGGAGCACGGCATCCTTCCGGATCACAATCTCCATATATCATTTCAACATCTGACCGTGGTATAAATCTCGGACTCTGTGCGGGATAGCAGAATGGCGTAGGCACCTCTTCCTGAGACATATAATCGTCCTCGTTAAGATAGGACTTCCATTCCTCCTCTGTGTCAGAGGAATCATCTTTATTGATGGTGTGCACTTCTTGAGGCACTGGGTGAAGGAAACCTCCACTGTGGAAGAAGTCCTGAATGGGATGAAGTGTTTCATCGTTGGCAGCTGTCCGGGTACAGGTTGCAGAAAAACTAAGACCCTTCTTTGCCTTATTGTCAGTAGGAATGACAAGTTGTCCCCATCCTGTGGTATCGGTACTCTTGACCGCTTTAATAGCATCTTTGTATGAGGAAATCGAAGTTTCTCCTCTTGATTGATTGTCCTTGCTCACCGACAGTGCTTGGAACTGCGTTCCAATAACCTCCCATGGTTCTACACAAGTAGATGATGATAAGCTACTCGCGAGCAAGGCTTGCTCCCCACAGACTGTGATGAGTTGGCCGTTTTGGACAAACTTTAGCTTTTGGTGGAGGGTCGAGGTGACCTCTCCAGCCTGATGTATCCAAGGTCTTCCTAATAAAGAACTGTACGTTTCCCGGATGTCCATGACCTGGAAGGTGACTTGGAAAGTGTGAGGACCAATAGTTATGGGAAGGTCAACCTCACCGATAACCGTTTTTCTGGATCCATCGAACGCTTTGACGACGACCTCGCTGGTTCTCATCGGAGGGCCTTTGAATGATAATTGCATCAAAGTGGACTTTGGCATAACATTCAGGGCTGACCCTGTGTCTACTAGTACGCTGGCTAAAGCATCGTCCTGCCAGTTGACTGTGATATTGAGTGCCATGTTATGACGGCGACACTCTTCCGGTAATTCCTCATCACTAAATCCCAAATTATTGCGAGAAGTGATGTTAGAGACAATGCTATCAAACTGTCTGATTGTTACATCCTATTCTACAAAGGCTTGCTCCAAGACTTTCTGTAGAGCCTCCCTGTGTGCTTCTGAACTGAGTAAAAGTGACAGCACAAAGATCTTTGAAGGAGTTTGTAACAGTTGATCAACAATGTTGTATTCACTCCTTTGGATGAGCTTCAGCATCTCATCATTGTTTTTCGAAAGGTCGGAATTACTGGATTGACCCACTGGTGGATTGGGAACTTCTGTCTGAGGTTCCTTTTCTTTGCTGGAATCTCCAACTCCTCTGTTGAAGATTCTACTGCTCCGTGTTACACGACTGATGTCTGGAATATTCACAACGGAGGGTAATGGAATTTCCTTTCCATTTTCAATTGTTGTTGCACCGTATTTGTAAGGGATTGCCTTAGCTGATTCATACGGTAGTGGTCCCGGCAGATAGATGACTATGGGAACCTTCTGGTTTTTCTGACCATTATAAGTAATCTCGATCCGTTCCTGGTTGGGAACTCTCGATTCGTCAAGTAGAGGGATGATGGCAAAAACATTCCTGGTCCTCTGATGATCAGAGAGGACGACAACTTCCTCAATTTGATTGGCAAGGTAGTTCGGCGACCAATTGATGGGTCCGGAACCTGGATATGGGCGAATCTCTCCACGATCCACCTGCCCCTGGAGAGCTGCTCGCACAAGGTAGCACCCTTGGTTACTTTCCGAACTGACTCCACAACGTTCATAATTGTGTGGTGGCACATGGCCACGCCCGCTTTGAATACAATGTAACCTCACTAGGTTAGCTTCCACGAGTCGGACATCCTGACTTTGACGCCGAGTAGGATTCCTGTTATTGATACTAATTTGCTGAATATCTTCATCTATATAGATTGGCATCCACCCGTGATTAAACAAGTGCTGAAGTGCCTCCTGGACAAGGGTACAACCTCGATCATTTTCGCAACCCGCTTTGCAGCTTTGGTAATTATGTGATATCAGGAATCCGAGTCGGACCTGCTCAGCATGTAACTCTACCAGGTTGGTATTCATCACGCGAATATCAAAAATCTGAACCATGTTGATCTGATAGGGATTCCTATCATGGTAGTCTTGGATCCATCCAAGATCCATATGACGCTGGAGGGCCTCTCGTATGAAAGAGCTTCCCTGTTTGTTTACCGAGCAAGTCAGACAAGAACTGTAATCGTGCCGCGGCAGATTCTGATACTGGTTTTGCCTTAAATGCATTGCCACCAGGTTGACATTCATCGCACGGATTTCGTGGTTCTGAATGACGTTGGAATTTGTATAGACCATGTTAACTCCACGAACTCGGTGCTCTTGGATCCATCCGAGATCCATTTGTTCCTGTAGTGCTGATTGCACCACAGAACACCCTTGATTGCTTTTAGAGCAGATATCACACTAGTGATAATTATGAGGTGGCACATGCCCATATCCACCCTGTCTACAATGCATCTTGACCAGATTGGTCCTTAACAAGAGTACATCATGAATTTGATAGACGTTGTTAGACTCTCCCTCTATCAGGTTGACTGCAGCTTTCTCGTGTTGAGGCAGCGGGTTCGTGAGAACATTGGGATTCGTATCTTTGAAAGATAAGAGCCCGCTCCTAACAAGCTTTTGCACGTCAGATTTGAAACTGAGACAGTTCTCTATGTTATGCCCTGGTCCTCCTTGGTGATAAGGGCATGTCTGATACACCTTAAACCAAAAAGGAGGATTTTCCGGCACTGTGAGAGGAGACTTAGTCTGGATGTGCCCCTTAGCCAGTAGTAACGGAAATAGTTATGCGTACAACATGGGTATAGGATCAAACCCCGGTGGCCGCGTTGTACGGTTGTTATTGTATGGAGGACGAGCCTGCTGAAGAGGCTGTTGTGTCCTTTGTTGATTAGGTTGGCTCTGCGCAACTTTAGGTTGATACGTAGGAATAGGCGCAGGGCTGATAGCAGGAGTTACAGCTGCTACTTGTAGGTACCGTTGTCTTTGCTTTCCGAGAGAGATATTCCCAATATATTGCTCTTTTTTCTTAGGGAGAGCACTACCTTATCGTTTTGTACTACTCGATGATCCAACGTCTTTTACCAAACGTCCTTCTCGGACGGCTTCCTCAAGACGAACTCCCATGCCCACCATCTCGGTGAAGTCACTGGGCGCACTGGCAACCATTCTGTCATAGTAAAATGAGCTTAAGGTCTTTAAGAAGATTTTTGCCATCTCTTTTTCCTCAAGAGGTGGATAAATCTGAGCGGAAATTTCACGCCATCTCTGAGCGTATTCCTTAAAGGTTTCCTTGTCCTTTTGTGACATATGACATTGATCTGAGTTGATCTATGTCTGGTGCCATGTCCAAATTGTATTTGTACTGTTGGACGAAGGCAGTGCCAAGATCTTTGAATGTGCTAATCGTAGCACGGTTTAAACCCATGTACCATTTAATGCGGCACCGGTTAAACTATCCTGAAAATAGTGAATCAGTAGGTCCTGATTTTCTGTCTGAGCCGACATTCGCCGAGCGTACATCACCAAGTGACTTTGAGGGCAAGAGTTACCCTTGTATTTTTCAAAGTCGGGCACTTGGAACTTGTGCGGAACTTTCACTTTGGGGACCAAGCAGAGGTCTGCGGTGTCCTTTCCAAATAATCCTGACCTCGAATGGCTTGCAGTTCCTTCTGCATTTCCAAGAACTGTTCCTGGAACTCATCCATTTGGTCAAACATAGTTTCCTTCTTACCAGAAGGGATCAGTGGAATCTGTCCTTCCGGGACAGTGTGCACCACGGGGGGTGGTACCGTGACTACGGCAGTGAATCTTGGCGTTTCCCGAAGTTTGTAACCTTCAGGAGTCTTCAATATGCCTCTGGCATCTCCGTTTTCCCGAATATTGTAACCTTTAGGCCCAGTGGCTTCTGTTATGATTCCCTAATCTTCAGTGATCGGCGGAACATATCCCTCCGGGATATAGTTAACAGGCATGCCCTAGGGACGATCTTTTGGCATTTGATACCTAGGATCATACTTCTCCACTATGGGCGTTGAGGTGATCTCTGAGATCACAGTCCTTTGTAGCTGAGCTTCTGCCATGGCTTGCATGTCGTTACGAAGCTTTCTCATATCCTCTCTCAGAGCATCGATCTCTTCTTTCAACTCTCTGTTCTCTTCCTCAAAATCATCCATCCTTCTCTGACGATTGGCCCGAGTATTGTACGAATGAGACAGTTTGACTCTAGAACCAAGACACAAACGTGAGATTCGTAGGTAAGAAGAATACATGACGTGAGAATGATGAATGCAATGATTATATTAATTATTTTTTGGTTTAATCAAAATAAACTCCGACAATTAGATTGCAAATATCAAACAGTGGGGAAACCCCTTTTTATTGAATTTAAAGGATCACAGAAATGGAAATACAGTAGATTACAAGGTGCAGAAACAGAAACCTAAGCTAATGGGTCCCGAGTCCTCTCTGAAGAGAAATCGGGTGCTGATTCTAGTACTTTCCTTTTCTTTGACCGGAGCTCTTGGGCCGTTGTCGGGTTGTCATTCCTTTTCCAGGTGAGAGGAGTGAGCAAATTCCTTTGGTCATCTTGATTCTCTACAGCATGTTGCACCAAAATTTCATTCAGAGCATCTTTCTCTCTCAATAGTTGTTGTATTTGGATACACTCCACATTGAGGATGCGGTACTTTCTCTTCCAAGACCTCCTCTCCTGTTGAACTTTGTTGAGAGTAACCTGGAGCTTTTCCATTTCGGTCATGAAGTACATGACAGATTCCCTCGGCGGAAGAATCCCATAACGAGGATAAGGCATTTTTAGCTTGAGAGCTCTAGTTTGTACCCATTGGAGATAAGGCTCCACCGAGACACAGTCCGGTTTTCCTAGAGACTACCGTCCTTTCTTATGAACATGTTTCCAAGCGTGCACTATTTCCATCTTTAGTGCTCTGTCATTTTCTCTTTCCTTGAAGAAAAGACCTTCCAGATGAGCATTACGCGGGACATGCCTCATTGGGTATCCAAATTAACGACGAACCAATACCGGATGGTAGTTGATTCCTCCCTTAGTTCCTATAAGGGGCATGTTGGGAAAGTTTCTGCAACGATCAATGATCCTTATTCCATCATAAATCCTATTGCACCAATCAATGTCAGAGTTGGTGAGAGACATGATTTTTTGCGACCAGCGTAAGGCACTCTTATGATCCCAAAAAGCAGCAGATTTAGGAATATGGGAGATAAACCATTTGTAAAGCAAAGGTACATAATATGTGATCTCCCCTCCGCTATACAAGTTCCCTAAGTGTACAGAATGATACGCATCCGCGAGCAAAGTTGGTACAGGGTTTCCAATGAGAAAAACCTTAATGGCGTTGATATCGACGAAGTTATTAATGTTGGGCAACAGAAATAATCTGTAGGTGAGTAAAACAAAGATGCTTTCAAAAGCAGTCCCGTTCCCTATACTAGCAAAGTACAGAGCTTTCTTTGTTAAGAACTGGGCTGGAAAACCTTGGATGCCACCCTTGGTAGTCATGTGAGTCCTGACCTCAGACTCGTCCAAATGAATTGCTCTTGCAATGGTCTGATTCTTTGGAATTTCTTCCAGTCCAGAAAATGGAGCTCGGTCAGTAATGTGTAGATCAGTCAGGTGAGAGTACTCCTCCATCGTTGGTGCTAGCTGGTAATCCAGGAATGTAAAACAGTGATAAACCGGATCGTAGAACTAAACGAGTGCATCCATGATTCCTTCAATCACATGGATTCTTAGCAGAGGTAGCAGACCTCTGTACTTGGCTCTGAAGGCCTCTTGGTTTGTGATCATCCTCGCCAAACCTCTTAAATCCTCTAGTTTTGGAACCTTGAAGTTGTACTTATGAGTTCTCCTTCTACCGAAATCCATTCGCGTAATCCTTTTCTCTGATATTTGCAATCACAGTCTTAGTTTAATTTGAAAAAATTAGAGAGACTAGAAGAGAAAATTTTTCTTTGTTTTAATGTTTTTGTTTTTTTAAATGAATGCATGAATGTAACACACAAAAACATAGAAAAAACATGAGGTCAAAGGGCCGTTGTCATGGAGTCAAGGCTCTACCCATCCCAAAGGTTTACTAGTGATTTTTGTACCTGTCTCTCTTCATCATTAACTCTTGTCAAGAAAACACCAGCGGGCCGGGAACCGTGCTAGGTGGTGTTTTTTGAAGAGTCCTCATAAGAGGGTGGCATCGCATGACAACTATTTCCGATAGCCTCTGCGCCACTAAAGGGGTTTTTCCTAGGTGTATACTCAATCTTTCCACATGCGGCATCACACGCATTCCCATTAGCGGAAAAATAAACACATATATCATTTAGGAAAAGCAGTATATATATTTGTCCTAATGTCCTAGACTTTTAAAGCTATGAATCCTACGTTCCTGACAGAAAATGGCTCCCCGGCAGAAACGCCATTCTGTGGTTTCGACACAAGAGATGAAAAGAAAGAAGAAAAAGAGAGAAAGCCCCACGGTGGACGCGATTTTTCTGTGGTGGCCACTGCCATGAGAATGACTGGTCAAAGGATTAAAGTTGTAAGAAAGAACGAGAAGGCCCCACGATGGGTGCCATTTTTTTGTAGCGAGCGATTTTGGACATGGTTCTTAAGCACTGTCGCTCCTTGGGGTTACTACAGGTCGATTCATTTTTTATCCTATTAAAGCTGATGAAGGAAGGGAAATAGATGTCTCCAATTAACCCTGCTTACATACCGAGTTTAAACAGTGGTCTGTTAGGTTGCGGATGCTATGTGGTAGTGGGGCCTTTCTTATGCTATTTTGACAGAATGACGGATTTATTCTATGGATAGGAAGTTAGGACTGATGTTTTTCAATTGATATGGGGTTTAGGATTTTTGTTTAGTGTGCTCGCTAAGATTTTTCTTTCAATCTTATGCCTACGTATTCCCGTTTACCGAAACAGGGAAATCAGAGCGTTCGTAGTTCCTCCTATTCTATGGGAGGAAATGGTGTTTTGGTGTCTTGTTCAAAGCCCAAGACGTTAAGAGAAAAAGGTGATCTGTATCTTGTTCAAAGCCCAGCATGTGAAGCTAAAGGTAGTTTGTATCTTGTTCAAAGCCCAAGATGTGAAGCTGAAAGGTTTTGACTTTAGAGAGAATTTGTCATCTCTAAAGAGGGGTTTGTCTGTCACAATTGTTTATAAAGGAGAATTACTTTAACTGGGATGTGTGAATCCGACAATGCCATAATTTCCTTTATAGGGGATTTCCAACCTGAAGGAGAAGACTTTAACTCAGTGTAGAGCAATGCCATCTTTCCTTAGGAATTTCTCATGCTAAAGGAGGGACAGTGGCATGGATGTAAATAATCCAGAGGCTTGCCGCTTATAGCGATTAGATGAAAGGAAGGAGTTGTTGATATTTGTGTACTGTGAACGAGGCGCAACTTTGATGCTAAAAGGTTGATTGGATCAACCAGTGGTTTTCTTATACAAAGCCTAAGAGGAGGCTATTGGCCCAATAAGAGGGTGTTTTTTATGTGTCTCGTACAAAGCCCGAGAAAGAGGCTAAAAGGGTTGACTCAACAGGAGAATCTTTTAGACTCAACAAGAGACTGTTTTTGTACCTCGTACGAAGTCCAAGATGGAGGCTAAAAGTTGGACTCAACAAGAGAGTCTTTTGGCATCTCGTACGAAGCCCGAGATGGAGGCTAAAAGGAGATTGGCTCAACAAGAGAGCCTTTGTATCTCGTACGAAGCCCGAGATGGAGGCTAAAGGGTTCTGTTTCAGTTGAGTGACAGGTCCAGTATGTTGGTTAAGAGAAAATCAGTTCTTATATGAGTAACACTGTACTCATGGATTTGATCTGAGAAGCGGGATTGTTTCCTGTTCTTTAAGGAAATGGGGAATCCAAAGGGTATTGAGACTGTCCAAGTCTGCGGGTTTCTTCCTAATTTTGAAGGATGCTTGAGAATGTCTTTGAGACTCAAGGAAATTAGACTGTCCAAGTCTAGAGTTTCATCTTTCGTACTATGCTTTGAGAAACAGTAGTAGACTCTTGGAAAGACTGTTCTATTAAGATGACTGATTTCTGTTCCTATACCTCTAGGAGGTCGTCGGGACAATTTGTACGAAGGCCAAGAGGAGGCTGGAAACTTTTAAGGAGCCGTGGGACAATTTGTATTAAGCCCAAGAGGAGGCTATCATTCCCGGAGGAAGAAATCATTTATACGAAGCCTAAGAGAAGGCTGTGAATACTTCTAAGAAGCCGACGGGTCCTTGTACGACGCCCAAGAGGAGGCGGGGATGCTTTTAGGAAGCCTGTGGGTCCTTGTACAATGCCCAAGCGGAGGCCGATGCTTTTAAGAAGCCCGTGGGTCCCCAAATCCCGAGAAATTCAAGATAGGCTATTCACAGAGAATAGATCGAGCTAGGAAAGTTCGAGAATTTGGAAGAAACTCAAGAGATGCAATTCATGGAGAAGAGATCATCTCTGGGGAGTAGAATTTCTTGACAATTCCTAAGGAGGACAGCCGAAGAGAAGACTGTATCTGGTGCTCCTATGGGGGATCTAGTATTGTGTATTTCTACGAATAATCGAAACGGCTTCACCTAGTGCTAGACGTTGTTGCCGGGGAAACTCTAAATACCTATACTATTATTACACAGTCGATATGAGTTTATGAAAGAAGACTTACAGCGAAACAACCCCACAATACAGTTATATGTATATGAAAGCGGTAAATGAAAGCATATAAACACTTACTCGGTTGTAGAGCTTCCATGTTGTTTGGTTAGATGTTCAACAAAGAAAGCTTTGATAATAATATTATATACAAAATCAAAGGAGAAAGTGCTTTGAAAAAGATGTTGGGGTTTACAGCTCGAGGGGAGGCCCAGGGTTTTACCAGTGATTGCACTGTTAAATTTGTACAGAGGGACTTATACAAGTGACTGAGGCCCAAAAATTATTTACTATACAAAGGGATTTGAGTCTTACACTCTCTTAAGAGGCCGAAAATGTTTTTAAAAAAGAGAGTGGGGCTTATAACACGAGGGTAGGCCTAGATGATTTTTCGTTTAAAATGGCGATCGCGCCGAGATTTCCTTTTAACGTAAAGGGGCTTATACAATATCTGAGGCCCAAAGTTGTTTTTTGGTTAAAAGGGGATTGGGTCTTACACTCTATTAGAGGCCTAAATAGTTTTGAATGGGTCTTATAGCTCGAGGAGAGGCCCAATTGATTTTTTTAAAAGGCGACGATCACGCCGTTTACTTGTACAGAGGGACTTATACAATAAGTGAGGCCCAAAATTGTTTGTACAAGGGTGTTTTGGGTCTTACACTCTCTCAATAGGCCCAAGAGGTTTTAAGAAAAGAAATGGGTCTTACTACTCGAGGGTAGGCCCAATGGTTAATTTTGAAAAGGGCGACGATCGCGCCGAGGTTTTGGAAACACCGTGGGACTTATACAAGTGATTGATGCCCAAAATTTTGGTATTTACAAAGGATTGGGTCTTACACTCTATTAGATGCCCAAAGAGTTTTGAATGGGTCTTATAGCTCGAGGAGAGGCCCAATTGATTTTTTTAAAAGGCGACGATCGCGCCGTTTACTTGTACAGAGGGACTTATACAATAAGTGAGACTCAAAATTGTTTGTACAAGGGGGTTTTGGGTCTTACACTCTCTCAAGAGGCCCAAAGAGTTTGAAAAAGTTTGATGAGGGTTGAATTAATCAAAAACCCTAATTTATTTCCAAAATGTATTTTAATTGAATAAAAATTCAATTAAAATGATCAAAAATTGTTTAACATGTGGGAAACAAATTATGATCTTGGGTTAATGCTTCAAAAATCATGTTTTGCCCTACAAAATGATTACAAGTCATTAAAATTTACAAAATCAAGAGGGAAAAAATATTTTAAATGTCAAAACAATTAAAATATTAATTCTTTGCAAAAATACCAATTATATGAAATACATAATATTTTTGGGATTTTTTGGTAAAATAAAATATTTTAAGATTTTTGTGAATTATTAAAAAAAGAATCAACTCAAAATCATTAAAACTCAGAGAGAAATTAATTTTTGAATCAATTAAATAAAATCACAAAATTCAAAAATTTGAATTTGAGAGAAATGGCGCCAAGAACAGCTGAAAAACACGCGCGTTTTTCAGCTTTGCCCAGATTTGCATTTTCTATCTAATCTCACTGAAACTTGATTATATCATGCAATCCACATATCAATATGCTTGTCTCAACCTCACGATCGTGTTTATGACAATTAATTTCTTTTAAATTAAGCATAAAACAAGAAATCACGACAAATCCTCAAGAACCCTAATTTCTGCATGAAGGCTGGGATTTTTTATACACGATTCAAACAAAGCAATTAATTGAGGGGAAACATTCCATGCATAATTATGAACATTTGGCAAAAGTATTGTGCGAGGAAATATGCATAGATTGAGAGATGACCAAGTTTAGGCTTACCTCTAGGTCGTGACAGCAAGTTCAAAATGATTTCTGAGTAGGAGGTGTTACAGATGAGTTATGATGATCGGAACAACTTCCCTACACCCTATGGAGTGTGTTTGAATGCTTGGACTTGATGGAAATTGGCTGGATCACTTCATGGCATCTCAACTGCCACTTGGTTAAAAACTTGAGCAATTGACTGGTGATTCTGAGAAATCAGTGTTCCAGGTGTTGTTTAAGTGTTTGATCAGCTCACATATGATGTATGTGAGGTGTGTGTGATTGGTTTGGTTGGAAAAGCTCTCAAACTCAAAACCCGATAGTGACTTGCCTTAGAAGGAAAAATTGGAGTGAAAGAAGAGATTTTGGGGAAAACATCTATTTGATGGCTTTGGTGTACTCAAACTGATCATAATTGAGCTCTATTTATAGTAGAGCAAGTTTGTTTTGCAAGGAATAGTGAATGGCAACTGCTGAGTAGGGTTGGCCAATGTTGGCAAATGAAAATCCAAGTCTCCTCTAGCCATTTACTAGAGGTTAGAGCACAGAGCTTTGGTTCCCTTGGTCTTGGATAAGTCTTGACTTAATTCAGTTGCCAATAGCTCAGTCCATGCCACCTTGGTGCTTCCATTGAATGCTCCAATCCAAAATTGGAGTCTTGTCCCTATTTTAGGCAATTCTAGGTTTGGCATGCTATTTCTTGTTCCAAGGACTTTGGAGGCTTGGCTCAGTGATTGTCCCCTTTAGATTCAATCCTCAGATGTGTCCAAAGTGATGACAAGCTTGGAATTGGCTGATTTTGGCAAATCGACCAAAAGTGCAAAAATCTGCCTTGCCTTGGCAGATTTCAGCAAGGCATTTTGCCAATGTCATATCTCATGGCTCAAGTTGAATTTGGTGATGTTCTTGGCCATTTTGGAAAGCCCTTATATGATACAACAACTGTTTTATCATATTTGGTTTTGATACTTTTAGGATCCAAGTGAAAAATGTCCCTACATTTGGAAAAAAGTAAGGCAAATTCTGACTTTAGTGAAATTTTCACTAAGTGTTGGAACAAAGTGACTTTTCTTGATTTTGATCACTCCATAACTCAAAATCCATGAGGAATTTGGAAATAGGTCAGTTTTTAGCTTTTGTAGAGGGCGGGCAATGAGATCTACAAATCAAGCTTTGGATGAGAAAAAATGGCTTTGTGGTTTAGGAGTTATGATCCTCCAAAGTTGGTACCTTTGTCACTTTATTTCATAACTTAGAAAATTTTCTAAGTTTTTTAAGGTTACCCCTTTTACAAGTTATCCCACTTTCCTTGATTTTTCTTGATGAATGATGATTCAAATATACATTAACATCAATTTTGGGTTAAAAATCCAATTTTGTGAAAAATCTCAAAAAGTCAAAGTTGACTTTTGTGCACAGTTGACTTTTTGTTAGATGAATTCCAAACTGTGCAATTCTTCAGGAAATCATGTCCTTGACCTAAATCAAACTTGATGGACATGTTCCTTGGGTGTTATAGGCTATATTGAATCATGTCCTAGGGTTTGGGAGCATGTCCTGGTCAATAGTCAAAGCTACAGTTGACTTTTCTCGCAAAACCCTAATTGTGATTCAGATGAAATTGAAACTTGTTGCTCAAGCTTCTTGGATCAATCCATTGTTCCAAATGGATCAATATGGTATATTAAAGACCCTTAAATCATGTCTTGAGGTCTTGGTTCATGATTTGTCCCAAAAGCCAACTTAGGGGTGAATTAGGTCAAGAAACCCTAATTCCTGATTTTTGATGTATGCATCCCTTGAGGCAAAATTGACTTGATGATTGGGTCCATGAGGTTCCATGGAGTATATTAGGTTATGTTTTGGATCATTGGCTCATGCCCAGAGGAAAATTTCCATCTGGAGGCCCTAGTCGACCAAAACCCAAATTTGGTGACACTGTCGATCTAAAAGCTTGATCCATCTAGAAGGGAGCAACCTTGTGCTTATTCCTTGAAGTGGGAGTCCTCTTGATCCATTGTGGATGTTTGAGAGGTTTAGAAAAATTGTAAAATCATGTCATTCCTTGATTGATCATTTGTCTAAGAGCTCAGAGAGGGCTTGAAACCCTAATTCTTTGTTACAGTGAATGCTCAACAATCCTTGAGGCACTTGGTGAGACATAAAGGTACGTCCATATTGTGATGATGATTTGCACAATGATGGGAAATCTTAGTGGTCAAAATTTGGGGTATGACACGTTGGAAACGGTCAACTTGGGCTCAGAAGAGGAGAGAAAACAAGTCAAGATTGGGGCCCTACTCAGTCCGACTGTCAAAGAAAGTTTGATAAAGCTTCTCAAAAAGTTTCCCGATGTATTTGCTTGGTCCTACCAGGACATGCCAGGGTTGGATACCAGCATCGTGGAACATTATCTACCGTTAAGATCAGAATATCCGCCGGTAAAACAAAGGTTGAGACGGACTCACCTGGACATGGGCATCAAAATCAAAGAGGAAGTACGGAAACAGATTGACGCGGGTTTCCTCGCCACATCAGAATATCCACAATGGCTAGCCAACATAGTACCAATTCCGAAAAAAGACAGAAAGGTCAGAATATGTGTAGACTACAGGGATCTGAACAAAGCAAGTCCAAAGGATGACTTTCCCTTACCACACATTGACATGCTGGTAGACAGTACAACAAAGTTCAAAGCCTTCTCCTTCATGGATGGATTCCCGGGCTATAATCAGATAAAAATGGTGCCGAAAGACATGGAGAAAACTTCATTCATTACCCCATGGGGCACTTTTTGTTACAAGGTAATGTTGTTCGGTTTAAAGAACGTCGGGGCAACCTATGAAAGGGCTGTGACTACTATTTTTCCTGACATGATACACGAAGAAATCGAGGTATATGTCGATGACATGATTGCCAAATCGAAAATAGAAGAGGAGCATGTGACCCACCTGTCAAAACTATTTGAGCGGTTGAGGAAGTATAAACTCCGCTTGAATCCCAACAAGTGTACCTTCTGTGTCTGTTCAAGGAAACTCTTAAGGTTCATCGTCAGCCAAAACGGAATTGAGGTTGATCCTGACAAGGCCAAGGCCATTCAAGAAATGCCTTCTCCTAAGACTGAAAAACAAGTCAGGGGATTCCTGGGACGTTTGAATAACATTTCCAGATTCATATTCCTCATGACCGCGACATGCGACCCGATCTTCAAATTACTCAAAAAGAATCAGGACTGCATTTGGACAGAAGACTGCCAAACCGCCTTTGACATTATCAAGGAATACCTGTTAAACCCGCCAATTGTATCACCTCCAATGGAAGGAAGACCACTGATCATCTACCTAACAATCTTGGAAGACTCAATGGGTTGTGTACTTGGCCAACAAGACGAAACCAAAAGGAAAGAGTCTGCCATTTAATATTTGAGCAAGAAATTCACCGACTGCGAGACTCGGTACACTATGCTTGAGAAAACTTGTTGTGCTCTGGCTTGGGCAGCCAAACGTCTCCGCCAGTACATGATTTTCCACACTACGTGATTAATCTCAGAAATGGATCCAATAAAGTACGTCTTTGAAAAACCTGCTCTCACGGGAAGGATTGCCCGTTGGCAGATGTTGTTGTCAGAATACGACATTGAGTACCACGCTCAGAAAGCCGTTAAAGGAAGTATTTTAGCCCATCATTTGGTTCATCAACCAATTGACGATCAGGAATCCGTCGGATTTGACTTTCCAGACGAAGATGTCATGTATTTAAAAATGAAAGATTGCGATGAACCGCTACCCAGCGAAGGGCCAGAATAAGTTTCCCAATGGGGACTAATCTTTGACGTAGCTGTCAATCATTAAGGAAACGGAATTAGGGCAATCATCATAACACCTCAGGGTACCCACATTCCTTTCACCGCCCGACTGACATTGAAGTGCACAAACAAGGAGGCTGAATACGAAGCTTGTATCATGGGTCTCGAAGAAGCGATCGACTTAAGGATCAAAAGCTTGGATGTATATGGAGACTCAGCCCTGGTTATCAATCAGATCAAAGGAGATTAGAACACATACCAGTCAGGACTGGTTCCATACAAAGACTACACGAGAAGGTTGTTACCATTCTTCAACAGAATCGAGTTTCATCATATCCCTCGTGAAGAGAATCACATGGCTGATGCATTAGCCACTCTCTCTTCCATGATTAGTGTAGGTCAATGGAATGACATACCTAAGATTGACATAATACGCCTTGAATGGCCCGCTTAGATCTTCACGATTGAAGCAGTCATAGACGACAAACCTTGGTATCGCGATATCAAATGCTTCCTTCAGAAACAAGAGTACCCTCCTGGGGCATTCAGAAAGGACCGAAAGACCCTCAGAAGGTTGGCAGGCTGTTTCTTTATGAGCGGCAATACACTCTATAAGAAAAACTTTGACATGGTCTTGCTCTGATGTGTAGACGGACCAGAAGCAAACCTGTTGAAAAAATAAATTCATGAAGGATCCTTTGGCACTCATGCCAACAGACACACAATGGCGAGGAAAAATCTGAGAGCCGGGTACTATTGGTTGACCATCGAATTCGATTGCTACAAGTACATGAGGAAGTGTCACAAGTGTCAAATATGCGCTGACAAAATCCATGTACCGCCAACACATCTCAATGTTCTCTCTTCCCCATGGCCTTTTTCCATATGGGGAATCGACATGATTGGCATAATTGAACCCAAAGCTTCGAACAGACATTGGTTCATCCTGGTAGCCATTGATTACTTCACCAAATGGGTCGAAGCAGCATCATACACCAATGTAACCCGACAAGTGGTGGTCCGATTCATAAAAAACAATATCATCTGCCATTATGGTGTTCCAAGCCTGATCATTACTGATAATGGATCCAACTTGAACAACAGGATGATGAAAGAGTTGTGTGCTGAGTTCAAGTTCGAACACCATAACTCATCTCCCTACCGACCCAAGATGAATGGGACGGTAGAAGCGGCTAACAAGAACATCAAGAGGATCGTTTAGAAGATGGTTGTAACCTACAAAGACTGGCATGAAATACTACCTTTTGCTCTTCACGGTTATTGCACATCTGTCCGCACTTTAACAGGGGCAACCCCTTTCTCTCTAGTATATGGCATGGAGGCAGTGCTCCCCATAGAAGTAGAGATCCCATCAATCTGGGTATTGATGGAAGCTAAGCTAACAGAGGCTGAATGGTGTCAAAGTCGACACGATGAACTGAATCTGATAGAAGAAAAGCGAATAACGGCTTTATGCCACGGTTAGTTGTATCAACAGAGAATTAAGAAGGCGTTTGACAAAAAGGTTCGACCTCGCGTCTTCAGAAAAGGAAACCTTGTGCTAAAAAAGATACAATCATTTCTCAGAGATTCCCGGGGCAAGTGGACTCCGAATTATGACGGCCCCTATGTGGTCAAGAAAGCCTTCTCAGGTGGCGCCTTGAGACTCGAACCATGGATGGAGAGGAATTTGCCCACCCCACAAATGTTGACGTAGTCAAGAAATACTTCGCCTAAATAAAAAAAAAGTCTCAGTGGATTGAAAACCCGAAAGGGCGGTCCAGGAAAAAATTAGAGACATAAGCAAAAATCATCCCGGTGGATTGGAAATCTCAAAGTACAATCCAGGCAAAAATTAGGGATTCATGGCAAGTAACTACGTCCAACAAAGGGGAAAATCCCCCAGCAGCAGTAATGCCATCAATCAGGGAAACTCCAGTCAAGGTCATCTTCGACAGAAGCTCAGGAAGTCCAGAATTCAAAGTTGGTAGAAGGATAATGGTCGTTATGTTTTAATGTAGCCCTTTTCCCTTAAATTACCATTTTCTAAACTTTGTAAATACTCCATGGGATCACGCGCTTGGCTAATTTCCATCCTCTCAATAAAATTTGAGCCTTAGTGCTTTTGTTTGCAATTCTCATTTATTTTAGCTTTACAGAATGACGTTTTAATGTGATTAACGGTTCTTGAAATAAAACAAAAATGAATTTACTTGTCAAAATTTTTCTGCTTTTCAAAATAAAGATGGCAATTTCTTTTGACTGTTCCAGAAGTAATCGAACTTCAAAGTGCAGAATCAAAGTACTCCTTCTAAACCAGTGCACCTGAATGAAGGGTCAATTGTGTCTGATGCGAATATTTAGTCTGACATCCCCGGCAGAGTTTTTATCTCCTAAGACCGACCAACATTGTTCCCCACAGGGACTATCTCTCCTAAGCAAGGCAGAATTGCTAGTTTTGGACCATTGATACCTTTCATCCCCTGCAGTGGCCGAGTATCCAGTCGTTTTCATCTATTAGTCTGTATGTCGTGTCAGTTTCATCAGCATATACATACATACATCATGCATTATTGATTCATAAATGTTTATATTGCATCACTACCACGCTAGTCGGTCTTACCCCCTAGTAATAAAAGGATTCTTGTCAATTTAGTTGTCAGTTCTTTCCTCGTCAGGAAGTGAATCATCTAAGCAATCTCTCTCCAGTTTATCTCTGGATTAGAGACAGTCTTCGACCACTTTGATAACTTGAACCTCTGAAAAGCAAGAGAAATTTCGACAAACATCACTCTTCGCCATTGAAGATGATATCTTCGCTTTACCGGATTAAGGAAAATCCCCAGAGAAAGCTTCTTAATCAAAGCTTTGGCATACGACAGTATTTTTTTCTCCGAAAAATTCGCTGACGAAAGGGTCATCAGCACCCCCAAACTGGATTACATCACATGGCATTTCTTCGAGAAGATCTCGAGGAAATGTATGACGTAATACCCCCAAGCAGAAAGCAGTCTTTCAAGAGACTTGCTTTCCCCAGTAGAGTCAGTAAACGGCGTCTCCCATAGAGAAGTTTGTGCACCTCTACAGCTCAGACGAATGGGTTTCCCCAGTAATTCTGACATCAAAAGTTTTTCCATCAAATGGCATCTCCCAGGAAAATTCGGCGAGAAGTTTGAGGAAAACCGCTACGAACAGCGTCCCTTGTCAAGAAAGTTTATTAACAAAAGAAACTGAGACCAGTTCCTTGGTAGGAAACCGGGATCGAGGGGAAGTTTATATCAGAAACTGAGACCAGTTCCTTGGTAGGAAACCAGGATCAAGGGGAAGTTTATATCAGAAACTGAGACCAGTTCCTTGGTAGGAAACCAGGATCCAGGGGAAGTTTATTTCAGAAACTGAGACCAGTTTCTTGGTAGGAAACCAGGATCGAGGGGAAGTTTCTACCTTTTCTAAGCATCATTGCTTAGCAAAAGAAGATGGATGGGCAAGCTGCCATTCATAAACACCATCAAAATTTCGGGTATTCCGATATTTAATCCTCTTGCAACCCGACTGCCCGAATACCTTCGACATTCACACCTTCGGGTCCAAGAAGATTAAATAGGGGCATCTGTCATACCCCAAATTTTGACCACTAAGATTCCCCATCATTGTGCAAACCATCATCACAGTATGGATGAATCATCATACCTCATTAGTCTCCCCGAAGATGGGTGAGCATCCACTACAATCAAACTTAGGGTTTCAAGCCCTCTCAGAGCTCTTAGACAAAGGATCAATCAAGGAATGACATGATCTTCAACTTGTCTAAACCTCTCAAACATCCATAATGGATCGAGAGCAATCCCACATCAAGGATCAAGCACAAGGCTGCAACATTCCAAGTGGATTAAGCCTCAAGATCGCCAGTGTCACCAAATTAGGGTTTTGGTCGACCAGGGCCTCCAGATGGAATTTTTCTCTGGGCATGAGCCAATAGTTCAAAGCATACCCCAAAATACTCTAAGGGACCACATAAACCCAATCATCAAGTCAATTTAGCCTCAGGGGATGCATTCATAAAAAATCAGGAATTAGGGTTTCTTGACCTAATTCACCCCTAAGTTGACTTTTGGGACAAAACATGAGCCAAGACGTTAAGACATTATTTGAGGGACCCTAATACACTACATTGATCCATTTGCAACAATGGATTGATCCAAGAAGCTTGATTCACAAGTTTCAAGTTCATCAGAACCACAGTTAGGGTTTCGCAGAAAAAGTCAACTGTGCCTTTGACTTTTGACCAGGACATGCTCCCAAACCTTGGGACATGATTCAATACACCCTATAACACCTATAAAATCAATCCATAAAGTTTGATTTAGGTCAAGGACTTGATTTCATAGAGGATCGCACAATTTGGAATACATCTGATAAAAAGTCAACTGTGCCAAAAAGTCAAAGTTTGACTTCTTGATTTTCTGATCAATTATGGTTCCCTAAACCTAAAATGATGTTAATGTGTGATTGGAATCATCATTCATCAAGAAAAATCAAGAAAAGTGGGATAACTTGTAAAAGGGGTAACCATAAAAATCTTAGAAATTTTCTAAGTTATGGAACAAAGTGGCTAGGGTACCAACTTCCAAAGATCATAACTTGAGATCCAAGCAACCATTTTGGCTGATCCAAGGATGGATTTGTAGCTCTTATGGCATACTTTAAAAGTGTCAACAACACCTCACTCCAATTCTTCATGGATTTTTAGTTATGGAGTGACCAAAATGACAAAAACATGAAAATGCTATTTTTTCCAACACTTAGTGGAGTTTTCACTAAGTCACAATCTGTCTTACTTTTTACAAAATGTAAGGGCATTTATCACTTAGATCCCAAAAGTGTCAAGACAAACTATGATCATACATATGTTGTATCATATGAGAGCTTTCCAAAATGGCCAAGAACTCCATCAAATTCCATTTGAGCTAAGAGTTATGACAGTGGCAATATGCCATGCTGCAACTGTCATGGCAAGGCAAATTTGTGCATTTTGCTCGATTTGATCAAATTTTGCAAATGATAAACAAGTTTATCCATCTGAACACCTCAGGGGGAGACCAAGGAGGGACAAACACTGATCCATAAGCCTCCCAAGTCTTTGGAACTAAAAATAGCATGCCAAACCTAAAAACCCTAAAAATGGGACAAGACTCCAATTTTGTTTTGGAGCATTCAATGGATGCACCAAGGTGGCATGAACTGAGCCTTTTCCAACTGAATGAGTCAAGGATGATCTCTGAACTAGGGAACCAAAGGCCTATGCTCTAACCTCTAGTCAATGGCTAGAGGAGACTTAAGATTCCAAAGTGATGTAATTGGACAATGATCTGCTGCAGGTGCCATTCACTATTGCTTGCAAAACATACTTGCTCTACTATAAATAGAGCTCATTTGTGCTCAGTTTAAGTACACCAAAGGCCTACAACACTTGCCTTTCTTAAAATCATCTTCTCACTCTCAAAAATGCCTTTCTTAGCAAGTCATTATCGAATTTTTTAGTAGAGAGCAATTCCACTCAAACCAATTGCTTTAACACCTCACAAACATCATATGTGAGCTGATCAAACACTAAACACACAACTGTAACACTGATTTCTCATAATCACCAGCCAGTTGCTCATGTTTTCAACTAAGTTGCAGTTGAGATGCCATGAAGTGATCCAACCATTTCCAGTCAAGTCCAAGCATTCCAACACACTTCATATGGTGTAGGGAAGCTGTTCAGATAATCACAACTCATCTATAATGCCTCCAACTCAAAAATCACATTGCCCTTGCTGTCACGACCCTCAAGTAAGCCTAAACTTGGCCATCTCTTAATCTATGCATATTTCCTCGCACAATACTTTTTCCAAATGGTCATAATCATGCATAGAATGTTTCCCCTCAATTAATTGCTTTGTTTGAATCGTGCATCAAAATTCTCAGCCTTCATGCAAATTTTAGGGTTCTTGAGGTTTTGTCTTGATTTCTTATTCCATGCTTAAAATAAATGAAATTAAAGACCATAGACATGATCGTGAGGTGGAAACGAGCAGATTGATATGTGGATTGTGTGTCGCACCTCGAAAATTCATCGAGAAAATACGACCCTCGCGCGAAAGGCGCGGAAAACGGGTCGATAGAGTCGCCACCAAACTTTATTTATCCCAAAAGAGGGAAAGGAAAATATCGAGAAAACCTTTTAAGGAGCGGGATAAGAACATGGTCGTCGCAACCACATTCTAGGTTCGGGAGTCGGTTACGTGAGGGGAAGGTACGCGCACCCCCTCACGTCCGTTGTACTCAACGGGAAGCTCTTGATTCGAATCACGATACTTGTTAGCTAAGTTTGTCTATTTTCTTCTCTAAAATAAATGCGGAAGGGTAATGATAAAAGGAAAGATGCTAAGGGGAAATGGGTGATTTTAGGATAGTGTGCTGGGCAAGATCATCGTGATCTCGGGCATACGTATGCTCATTCGGACGAGAATGAGAAATCAGAGCAATCGTAGTTCGACTACTGGGTTTGACGAAAAAGATGGTAATGTGGACGCAAACGGGGGAAAAAAGAAAAAGGTAGCTCGCCAAGATCATCGCAATCTTGTGCCTACGTATCTTTATTCGGACGAGAATAAAGAATCAGAGCAGTCGTAGTTCGCGGTACGCCCACGAAACAAGGGAATTGGTTGATTTTTAAAAGAGGCGTCAATTGCTTACACATGAGTAAGAGAACTCGCACCTAAACAATTGAAGAGAGATCAAAGACTTGAACCCCCATTTTTCACCTTGAAAAAAAAGTTAAGATAGTTGTTAATTGTTTTTGAGTTTTATTGTGAAAATTCGCTTGACGTTGGATCAAGGGTTTATTGTATGCGCTCGGTTATTTTGAGAAGAGTTAGATTTGTTAAAAGAAGAGGCGTCAATTGCTCACACACGAGTAAGAGAACTCGCACCCAAACAATCGAAGGAAGATCAAAGACTTGAACCCCCATTTTTCACCTTAAAAGAGTTACGATAATTGTTAGTCGTTTTTGGAGTTTGATTATGAAAATCCGCTTGACGTTGGATCAAGGGTTTATTGTTATGAAAAGAGTTTGATTTGAAGAGACTTGAGGTTGATTTTGAAAGTGGCTCGACGACGAATCAGGAGTTTGGTTGAAAAGGTTTGTTTAGAAAATGGCTCGACGACGAATCGAGGTTTTGGTGTGAAAATGGGTTATTTGAAAAATGTCTCAACGACGAATCGAGGTTTTGGTTTGAAAAGAGGTTTGTTTGAAAATGGCTCGACGACGAATCGAGTATTAGTTTGAAAATGGGTTGCCTATGCTAGTCCCTAGGGGTGCTCCTAGTAAACAAACCATAATCAAAGCAATAATAAGTGCGTACATCGGAATGGGAGAGGGATACTTGTAATTTACAAGTGTTGACAGAAATAAAGGGTATCGTTGTAAGGTAGCCCAAGAGGAAGCCTTGTGTGTGCAAAGTGTCCTAAACTAAGCCTTGAATGCGCGTCGAGCAAATGATCATAGTCAACAGTCCATCAATTAGATTGTTTTTTAGGGTTTCGATATTTTGTTAATTGTTTTCGATAAATGGTGAATAAATGAAATGGTTAGATATATAAATATGAATATGATACAATATGATGATAATATTTACAACAATAATATAATATCAAATGGACAAGATATAATATGGATAGAAAATCGGTCTCGTCTTAATCGTGATTTAATCAGGAAATCGATAATCGACGATTTTTGACTTTCATTGACCAAAAGATGAAAATAAGAGACTATAAAGAATATAAAGTGACAAATAAGAAATTAAATCGAAAATATGAATTCAAAGAATAAAGGTCTCACCTTTATCGAGATTTAATCGAGAAATCGATAAATCAATCGATATTTAGTTTTCATGGACCCAAAATGAATAAAAATAATGGAAAAAAAAGGAAATGAAATAAAATCGAAATAAATGGGCAAAATAATAAAGGCCTCACCTTTATCGAGATTTAATCGAGAAATCGATAAATCAATCGATATTCTGGTTTTCATTGACCCAATAAATGAAAATAATGGTCAAAATAATGGAAATGAAATAAAATCGAAAATGATAAGAAAAAAAATAAAGGTCTCACCTTTATCGAGATTTAATCGAGAAATCGATAAATCGATCGATATTTGGTTTTCATTGACCCCAAAATAAATGTAAATGTAACAAAAATGATAGAAATAAAATAAAATTGAAAATGACATGAGAAACAATAAAGGTCTCACCTTTATCGAGATTAAGTCGAGAAATCGACAAATCGTCGATGTTTGGTTTTCATTGACCCAAAATAAATGTAAAAATAGTGAATAAATTGAAATAAAAATAAATAAATAGGTAGGCCTCAAATATATCAAAATTCCATTGGTTTGAACAAACCAATTAAATCATGAGTATTGCTAGATCATTGGCCCTAGAGTAAATAAAAAGGAATTATTTGTGAAAATGTAGGAATAATTAAACTAAACACCTTAAGAGCTAATCAACTTTAAAATTTAGAAAATAGAAGATTAAAAGATTTTTAACAAATTGATTTAGTAACAAAAACAAAAATCAAAAGAGAGGGGGGTGCTGGAAGAAGACAAGGGCTGGTATTAAAGAAGAGGGATCATCTGGGCTTGAAGCCCATCATCCTCACAACGACAGAAAAGACACGGTTAAAAGAAGAAGGGTTATGGAAACAAAACCAATAACAGGCCTCAAGCCCATTGAACTAAACTCTTCAGTAATGGTCATGGTCAAAAGATAAGTTATCTTCCTTTTTGAAATAAAGCAAGTCAAAAGACGGTTCAACGAGTATGCTCAGAAGCATTCGCTCCATCATCGCGTGTTTAAGAAGAAGAACAGAACAACATCAAATGCAAAAATGAATCGAAATAACACGACATCGTCTCAACCTTCTTCACTTTTCGCGTTCTCGTTTGTCTCGATCTCTCTCGCTCTTTCAACTTTTTCTTTGGTTCGGTGTGTTTGAGAATCTCTCTTCTTCTCTCAATGTTTCTGATTTCTGGATTTGTTGGGTTGTGGTTTTGAGATGGGTTTCGAATGGTTGTTTGAATGAAGTTCGGTTGTGGGTTTGAAGAAGTTAACGGCGGTTTGTTGTTGGTGGTGTTTTTGAATACGGTGGATTGAAAAAGGTTTGTTGTGGAAGAAAAGGGAGAATGTTTGGTGAAGAAGATTCTGAGAAAGTTGGGTCGGGTTTAAGGTTGAAGGCGCGTTGAAGGTTTGAGAATTGAAGGGTAGAGTTATGAGGTTCGAAAAAGGTTGAGGATGAATTGAAGGTTTATCTCCGAATGGTTTTGTATTTAAGAAGATTTCAGCAGCGTGGGTTTGGTTCAAACATAACTTTTCTTCTCTTTTTTACTTTTTTTTACGAGGAGCAAAGGGTGAGACCTTATATAGAGGGTGGAGGAAGAATTTGGAAAGAGTGGAAAGGAATTCGTGAATCACAAATGCGCGTGAAAATCTCCTACCGTTATGCCTTGATTTGCTGTTTTGTGTTGTGGTAACTTGGGGTGTCGTTTCGTCGCCTTGCGTGATGATAGTTGGTACGGTTTAGGCAGGATAGGTGGTACGGGTGTGTGCGGTTTGGACATGTAGGGCTGGGAAATTCTGATGGTGTTGTTGCTGCATTTTCAATTTGTCATGCATTGTTTTGGTATTGCAGGTTGTGAGGTTTTGGAGGATTGGCTCGTGAGTTTCAGCAAGGTTAGTGCGTGTCTGGTGTGTTCACTGGTCTGCTTTGTTAGCAGATGGCAAGGCGTGTGGGTCCTGATGTTTGCTGAAAGTTTTGGGAGTGGTAGATAGTTGTTGCGTGAGTAAGGAGTGATGTAGTGGGGTCGTGGCATTATGAAAAAGTTGTGGGGTCCCTGCGTTTTGCTTTGCAGGATATGAATTGTGTGTGTTAAAAAATCAAAGAGAAGGCTTGATGAAAATATTGTAATATTCTTCTGGCTTACAAGTTGCATCGTGTGGATCATGTAGTGCCATGCTTGTGTAATCAAAATAGATTCCTTTTATTTCATTTTTTTGTATTTTGGGTAATGGGCTTTATTAACAATGGATAAAGACAATGGTCATGGACAAGTCGTTAGTAAAACTAATGGAAGGAATTGGTTAAGAAAAGGATTAAGAAAAAAATGTGAATTAATTTGGTCATTTAAAAAAAGAAATGGATAATAAAAATGGATAATGGAATAAGGTTTGATGAACTTGGATATAGATAATGAAATGCGTTTTAGAATTGGATAAGGTTTAAAAGAAACAAGTTAAAATAAGGGTTTGAAATGGATGATGGAGAAGTGGATGAAACATGAATTGTGAAGTGAGATAAATGAATAATAAATAAATGGTTAATTGGATATGAACCTAAAAATGGATAAGGACCAAGAATGGATCAAAATATGGATTTTGAATAAAAATGAATTATGAAACGTGGCTTATGGATAATTTGGACATGAAAATGGATATGTGAATTAGATAAATAGAAATGGTTTTGAAAAAAAGAAATAGATTAAAAAAAGGATATTGGATAGAAAAGGTGAATGGTTTTTTTGTGAACTTGTTTGAAATGGATAAGGATTTAAGGAAAAGAAGAAAAGGATAAAAATGTGGGTAATAATGGACAATGAATAATAAAAACTTGAGCATAGGCAACAAGGAAACAACGTATTTTTGGATTTTCTAAATATGGTCGGCGGTTGGATGTACAGATGAAAATAAACACAGGTAGGACAAATTTGAGGTATGACAGATGCCCCTATCTAATTGGCTTAAACCTGGTAAGATGAACTGCCACGGTGTTTGTTCGATCAGGGTATAAGTCAATTAGATATGAAGAAAACCACAAATTTGTCCGGGAGGAAAGAAAATGCTTGGGGTGTGAAGTAATGGATAACTGGAGATCTGGCACCAAAAGGATGAAGGACCTATCACCAAAAGGATGATAGTAAACTCACGCACACATACCCTTCCACCAAAAGGATGAAAATGAGGTCAAAGCCTGCTATTACCGACGAGATAATAGGGCGCACACGCACACAGACCCTTCCACCAAAAGGATGAAAATGAGGTCAAAGCCTGCTATTACCGACGAGATAATAGGGCACACATGCACACAGACCCTTCCACTAAAAGGATGAAAATGAGGTCAAAGCCTGCTATTACCGACGAGTAATAGGGCACACACACACAGACCCTTCCACCAAAAGGATGGAAATGAGGTCAAAGCCTGCTATTATCGACGAAATAATAGGGCACACAACACAGCCTGCTATTACCAAAAGGATAATAGGGCACACAACACAACCTGCTATTACCAAAAGGATAATATGGCACACACACAGCCTGCTACTACCAAAAGGATAGTATGGCACACAACACAAAGGCTGTCACTCACCAAAAGGATGACACACAGACCGAGGGTTTATGGATCGGCGACACCAAAAGGATGACGCATCAAAACAAGCTACTACCACCAAAAGGATGATAGGAACTTCTTATTCGTGAGGACCAACATCAAAAGGATGAAGGTTGAATTGACATGGTTTCGGCTATCGCCAAAAGGATGATAGAAAAGTTTTTATTTGAGGGTTACCAACACCAAAAGGATGTAGGTTGAATTGAGTTGACAGGGTTTGGCTATCACCAAAAGGATGATAGTAAGGCAATTGAAAAAAGGTCAAGTTTGCTGGGGATGTGATGAGATTTATTTGGAGACATCAGCAAAAGGTTGAAGTAAAGAATTCAATAAGGAATGCCCACGAAAAGGCAAGGGAAATAGTGAAAAAGGAGAAGGTAACCCGCCAAGATCTACGCAATCTTGTGCCTACGTATCTTTACTCGGACGAGAATAAAGAATCAGGGCAGTCGTAGTTCGACTGAAGAAAAGATTCAATGAGGAATGCCCACTGACTCAGAGGAATGTTTAATGGTTGGGATGAGGATGACAACCTCAGCAACAAAAGGTTGAGGAACGCAACTCAATGAAGAATGTCCACTGACTTGCTTGGAGATCACAACTTTATTAAGAAAAGGTTGAAGAACTTCATGAGGAACGCCCATGAACTGATGGAGATGCCCCTGACTGGGCTGAAGATTGCTTGAGCTTGATCAACAAAAGGTTGAACAACTTCGTGAGAAACACTCACGGATTTGCAGAAGATGCCCCTGGCTAGGCTGAAGATCGTCTTGCAGTCTTGAGATTGATCCTGGATCTTGACCTATGCATATATGAATGCTTGATTTTGTAATGATGTGCAATGCAAATGCTGACGCGCGGAGATGCAATTGCTGGGAAGTATGATTATAATTTGGGTATGTATATGATGCAAATGATGTTGAATGCGATGCATATGATTGCAGATTGGTGATTGGATAAGTCTGGAGAGGGTGCCAGCATGGTGGGCTTTTGGTAAGTTGCCATTGCGGATTGGACTTTGGGCGGTGTGAGGGATTAGATTTCCTCGACACTCAGTTCACTGAAGACGAAGATGCTTTCGATGTTCCAAGTTTGATCACTTGATGATGAGTTTGTTATGAAAGAAACCACCCCTATGTGCTTGATAGTCAGGATGACTTGAAAATGAGCATAGCGACATGATCGACTCATGAAGATTGTGCTTGCTCTGAACTTGAAGGTAGATAGTGTCTGGCAAGGCATGCTTGATGCAATGGGTCTTGCTCCAGTCTGAACATGGTGATGGTCTGCCCCTGATTAACCTATTCTGAAGTGGTCTGACATTTGGAAAACTGAGCTTTGATATGCCTTGAGCTGTTGAAGGATTTGCCCCAGCTTGAGGGTTTGAGGGACTCTTGCTTTGAGTCGGCACCACTGAAAGTTCAAGTTCCTCTTCGATTGCCCCTTGTTGGAATTGCTTTGATGTCTGGCACTGATTTGCAGTTAAAATTGCACATTCACAAATGGTAATCTCAATACAATACTCGTGCAAGTTATTGAAAAAGAGTCTTTTATTGGAGTGTCGTGATAGTGAGACGAATGAACCGTTAGCCCAAACGTGTGCTGATTTTGATGGTGTAAAAGATATAGCAAGAATGACACCAATGCTGAAGATTAGCAAATATGGGGAGTCAGGTTACGCAACCTTGCAATAGTATGCTTTCAGAATAAACCTCGCCTCAATTAAGTCTTTCGAGGGTTGTAACGTGGTCTGGTTTACGGTTTAAGAAACAAAGGATATTAGGCTCAAAGTATGATTTGTACCCACCCCTTCTTCGTGATGAACTCCAGTCATACGTTCAGTTAATTTTGCACACGTTTGTCTTCCAAAAGGGTTTATGGTTCGAGGTATGCTTGAAATGGCAGTCACCTTATTTTGTTTGTGAATGGATGTCAGTGGCCCTTTGGTTTTGATTTGGTGGTCACTGAGTCTTATTCTGTTTTTGGTGAGGATTTGAGGGCCTCTTTTGTTTTTTGATCCCTATCTTTTGCATGGACTGATTTTGCTTTTCGAGTCCATCGGGGTAGCCTTGATTTTTGACTAGGTCTCCTTTGAGGTGTTCGACTTAGCAGGCTTTTGATTTTTTGTTTTTTTTTTTTTTTTTGGTTTTGTTGGATAATTGCAACTGCCAAGTCATGGTTACTGATGAACGACCGTCATGTCTTTGGATTTTGCTTTGTGATTTGAGTGCATAATTGGGTTAACTGAACACTACCCTGCCCCAGGTTGAGTGTAAGGGTCTATAGGTCCAAAGGAAACTACTACTTCTAGGCTCGAAGTGGTTTACTAGGGATTAACTCCTTGTCTCTCCAGTGTTTGGGGATTGAAACAATGCCTGTACATCATCGACGAGATTCTGTCCGAAAGTATACAGTTTGCAATTATGAGTATTTCATTTTCATCATCCTCCCTCCAATCATTGTTAACAATAGTTGATCAAGAGAGTGAAGTGGATAAATGTGTCGGTGATTTGCAGTAAATAGAAAAATGAGTGAATACGACATAACTGATTCAAAACATGCATAATCACTACATTAAGAAAACCAAATACAAATAACAATGTTCAAAGCATACAGTACTTAAACAAATAATAAGCAAAATACAAGAATGTAAATGATGGGATGGCAACATGACTGCCTTCTTCGGGGAAACTTGAACTTGAACTTAACTTGACTTGACTTGATGCTGACTTTATTTTAGTGGCGGCGGAGGGTTGTTGATGACGTTTGGAGCCTTCCCATTGAACGTGAGAAACTTTGAATCGATCATGTCCTGAACCTTGTGTTTGAAAGCTCTGCAGTCCTCGATTGTATGCCTTGGAGCACCCTTATGAAACTCGCAATGAGCATTGGCATCATAATCTGGGGGGATGACGGTCGGAGGAGCCAAGTCCCTGGGGGTAACAGCCCTCTTTTCCATTAATTGAGCAAAAATCTGAGCATATGATGTTGGCAGACGATCAAAGTCTCTATCAGACCTCCTTGTCCTTTGTTGATTAGGCTGACGTTGCTGAGCAGCTCTCTGTTATTGATGCTGAGGAGGATACTGATACCCTTGCTGATTGTAGGATTGTTGTTGAGGAACCTGTTATTAAGGCATTGGAACTTGAACAGCTGGATGATAAGGCATTGGAGCGTATTGCGCAGCAGCAACATACGGATACTGGAGGTATGGCATTTGAAAAGGCATTGGAGGAGGAGCTTGTTGTTGAGCTTTCCTTTTCTGAGTAGAGACATCATTTGCTTCACCCTCTTTCTTCTTGTATTCGTTGAAGGGCTTCTTGGCTTGATACTGGCTGCTAGATCCTCCATGGATCTTCCCGCTCTTCAGACCTTCTTCAATTCTCTCACCGACGAATACTAAATCAGAGAATCCAGCTGAGACATTACCAATCAGCTTCTCATAGTACTGGCCTTGCAAGGTACCCATGAAGATGTCAATCAGTTCACGATCAACAAGAGGTGGATGCACTCTTGCAGCTAGCTCTCTCCATCGTTGCGCGTACTCCTTAAAGGATTCGTTGTCCTTTTGAGCCATACTCTGAAGTTGAGTACGATTCGGAGCAAGGTCAGTGTTGTACATGTATTGCTTGACAAATGCATCAGCTAAATCATCCCAAGTACGCACATTGCTACGCTCCAGCTGCATATACCACTCAAGAGATGCCCCAGAAAAGCTGTCTTGGAAGCAATGGATCATCAGCTTTTCATCTTTAGCATGGGCAGCCATCTTGCGGCAGTACATCCTTAGATGCATGTGAGGACAACTGAGGCCTTTGTATTTCGAGAAGTCTTGCACTTTGAACTTTGGAGGAATGACAACATCCAGAGCATTCAAAGAAGTTGAGTTGCGTCCCTCCATGACTCGGAGTTTTTCAGCTAGATCACGACACATCTTGATAGCTTTAGAATCCTGAGCAGCAGTAGGATTGATAATTGGGATAGCAGTGTGATAGTTCTGAACTTCATCATACTGATATACCATATTTTCCTCAGCATGAGGAATAGGAATCTGAGTGACAACGGGTTGGGCTTGCGGAATAGCTCCAACAGTAACTCCAGATGTTGGAAATGGTTCCTTCAGCGGCAAGAGTGAAGTTCATTGGTATCCCATAATTGATCGGATTGAGAACAGGAACTGAGAGCCTTGAGGTAGATGCTTGACCCTGTACAGCGTTGTTGGCAGCAGCGGCTTCACGCAGTTCTTCTTCTTTTCTGGCCATCATGATGGCTTCGAGAATCTGATCAATCTTCACCTTCATAGAGTCCATTTCTTCTCTGAAGGCAGCTTGCTCTTGCTGAATCTGCTCCATCGTTCTTCTTATGTTGGCTCGAGTTGCGTACTGGTGTTGAGGAATCAGCTTGATTTACTGGAGAAGGAAGGAAGTTGAAGTGAGATTCTAAGGTTGAAAATGCAATGCAAGATGCATAACAAATGCAATGACATGAGATGCAATGCAAGATGCAAGATCCAGGATCTCAGGATTAAACAGCTTCAAACAGTTCTGAGGTTGGCCAGAGATGATGGGTCAAGAACCACAACGAGGAAGAGAACCCATGGGTAGGTTTCTAAGACGGGTAGGTGCCTAGAGTTATGGATATATTTCGAAAACATTATAACTAAGACGAAGAGACAGCCGACTATAATATCCTCAAAATAATCTCGTCTAGGTGAGGTCTTCGTTTCTTCCCCACGAGAAAGATTCCTCGGAGGCACCCACAACACAACCATCGACACACGGGTTCTAAGTAGGGTTCTCAGAATCCAAGATCGAGGTCAAAAATATTACTGTCAGGAAGTAATACGTTCGAGGGATCTCATCTGATTGGGGCATTCACATTAACTCACATAGAATTAACGCTACCAACCACCATGGGTAAATTGGGTTAATGGTCCTTGGGATCAACGACCCGCCTCGAAAGTATTACCACCATGGCAAAGATTCACCACAACAATAATATCTCCAAGGGAGTCTACTCCAAGTGGTGGTTTTCGCTTCAACTCACGCGGAAGAGACCACGCAAGCCTACACTACACAACCACCATCCTAATCCTAGGGTTTTTCTCGACTCGGGTGTAGAGCCATCTCACAAAGTTCCCAATATCAGAACAACCCAACAATGTTACAAAAGGTAACACAAATAAGGAAATAGGAAAACAAGTAAGTAAGCAAAGGAGAAGAAAAAAGATAAACAAAGCTAAAGAGCTAGCGATTCGAATCAAGATAGGCTTGACTCTCTCTTGCATGGAGCAAATGGTCCCCAGCAGAGTCGCCATCTGTCGCACCTCGAAAATTCATCGAGAAAATATGACCCTCTCTCGAAAGGCGCGGAAAACGGTTCGACAGAGTCGCCACCGAACTTTATTTATCCTAAAAGAGGGAAAGGAAAATATCGAGAAAACCTTTTAAGGAGCGGGATAAGAACATGGTCGTCGCAACCACATTCTGGGTTCGGGAGTCGGTTACGTGAGGGGAAGGTACGTGCACCCCCTCACGTCCGTTGTACTCAACAGGAACCTCTTGATTCGAATCACGATACTCGTTAGCTAAGTTTGTCTATTTTCATCTCTAAAATAAATGCGGAAAGGTAAAGATAAAAGGAAAAGATGCTAAGGGGAAATGGGTGATTTTAGGATAGTGTGCTTGGCAAGATCATCGTGATCTCGGGCCTACGTATGCTCATTCGGACGAGAATGAGAAATTAGAGCAATCGTAGTTCGACTACGGGGTTTGACGAAAAAGACGGTAATGTGGACACAAACAGGGGAAAAAAGAAAAAGGTAGCTCGCCAAGATCATCGTAATCTTGTGCCTACGTATCTTTATTCGGGCGAGAATAAAGAATCAGAGCAGTCGTAGTTCGCGGAACGCCCATGAAACAAGGGAATTGGTTGATTTTTAAAAGAGGTGTCAATTGCTTACACACGAGTAAGAGAACTCGCACCTAAACAATTGAAGAGAGATCAAAGACTTGAACTCCCATTTTTCACCTTGAAAAAAAAGTTAAGATAGTTGTTAATTGTTTTTGAGTTTTATTGTGAAAATCCGCTTGACGTTGGATCAAGGGTTTATTGTATGCGCTCGGTTATTTTGAGAAGAGTTAGATTTGTTAAAAGAAGAGGCGTCAATTGCTCACACACGAGTAAGAGAACTCGCACCCAAACAATCGAAGGAAAATCAAAGACTTGAACCCCCATTTTTCACCTTAAAAGAGTTACGATAATTGTTAGTCGTTTTTGGAGTTTGATTATGAAAATCCGCTTGACGTTGGATCAAGGGTTTATTGTTATGAAAAGAGTTTGATTTGAAGAGACTTGAGGTTGATTTTGAAAGTGGCTCGACGACGAATCGGGAGTTTGGTTGAAAAGGTTTGTTTAGAAAATGGCTCGACGACGAATCGAGGTTTTGGTGTGAAAATGGGTTATTTGAAAAATGTCTCAACGACGAATCGAGGTTTTGGTTTGAAAAGAGGTTTGTTTGAAAATGGCTCGACGACGAATCGAGTATTAGTTTGAAATGGGTTGCCTATGCTAGTCCCTAGGGGTGCTCCTAGTAAACAAACCATAATCAAAGCAATAATAAGTGCGTACATCGGAATGGGAGAGGGATACATGTAAATTACAAGTGTTGACAGAAATAAAGGGTCTCGTTGTAAGGTAGCCCAAGAGGAAGTCGTGTGTGTGCAAAGTGTCCTAAACTAAACCTTGAATGCGCGTCGAGCAAATGATCATAATCAACAGTCCATCAATACGATTGTTTTTTAGGGTTTCGATATTTTGTTAATTGTTTTCGATAAATGGTGAATAAATGAAATGGTTAGATAAATAAATATGAATATGGTGATAATATTTACAACAATAATATAATATAAAATGGACAAGATATAATATGGATATAAAATCGGTCTCGTCTTAATCGCGATTTAATCAGGAAATCGATAATCGACGATTTTTGACTTTCATTGACCAAAAGATGAAAATAAGAGACTATAAAGAATATAAAGTGACAAATAAGAAATTAAATCGAAAATATGAATTCAAAGAATAAAGGTCTCACCTTTATCGAGATTTAATCGAGAAATCGATAAATCAATCGATATTTAGTTTTCATGGACCCAAAATGAATAAAAATAATGGAAAAAAAGGAAATGAAATAAAATCGAAATAAATGGGCAAAAGAATAAAGGCCTCACCTTTATCGAGATTTAATCGAGAAATCGATAAATCAATCGATATTTTGGTTTACATTGACCCAATAAATGAAAATAATGGACAAAATAATGGAAATGAAATAAAATCGAAAATGATAAGAAAAAAAAATAAAGGTCTCACCTTTATTGAGATTTAATCGAGAAATCGATAAATCGATCGATATTTGGTTTTCATTGACCCCAAAATAAATGTAAATGAAACAAAAATGATAGAAATAAAATAAAATTGAAAATGACATGAGAAATAATAAAGGTCTCACCTTTATTGAGATTAAGTCGAGAAATCGACAAATCGTCGATGTTTGGTTTTCATTGACCCAAAATAAATGTAAAAATAGTGAATAAATTGAAATAAAAATAAATAAATAGGTAGGCCTCAAATATATCAAAATTCCATTGGTTTGAACAAACCAATTAAATCATGAGTATTGCTAGATCATTGGCCCTAAAGTAAATAAAAAGGAATTATTTGTGAAAATGTAGGAATAATTAAACTAAACACCTTAAGAGCTAATCAACTTTAAAATTTAGAAAATAGAAGATTAAAAGATTTTTAACAAATTGATTTAGTAACAAAAACAAAAATCAAAAGAGAGGGGGGTGCTGGAAGAAGACAAGGGCTGGTATTAATGAAGAGGGATCATCTGGGCTTGAAGCCCATCATCCTCACAACGACAGAAAAGACACGGTTAAAAGAAGAAGGGCTATGGAAACAAAACCAATAACAGGCCTCAAGCCCATTGAACCAAACTCTTCAGTAATGGTCATGGTCAAAAGACAACTTATCTTCCTTTTTGAAATAAAGCAAGTCAAAAGACGGTTCAACGAATATGCTCAGAAGCATTCGCTCCATCATCGCGTGTTAAAGAAGAAGAACAGAACAACATCAAATGCAAAAATGAATCAAAATAACACGACATCGTCTCAACCTTTTTCACTTTTTGCGATCTCGTTTGTCTCGATCTCTCTCGCTCTTTCGACTTTTTCTTTGGTTCGGTGTGTTTGAGAATCTCTCTTCTTCTCTCAATGTTTCTGATTTCGGGATTTGTTGGGTTGTGGTTTTGAGATAGGTTTCGAATGGTTGTTTGAATGAAGTTCGGTTGTGGGTTTGAAGAAGTTAACGGCAGTTTATTGTTGGTGGTGTTTTTGAATACGGTGGATTGAAAAAGGTTTGTTGTGGAAGAAAAGGGAGAATGTTTGGTGAAGAAGATTCTGAGAATGTTGGGTCGGGTTTAAGGTTGAAGGCGCGTTGAAGGTTTGAGAATTGAAGGGTAGAGTTATGAGGTTCGAAGAAGTTTGAGGATGAATTGAAGGTTTATCTCCGAATGATTTCCGAATGCATGTGTATTTAAGGAGATTTTAGCAGCGTGGGTTTGGTTCAAACAGAACTTTTCTTCTCTTTTTTTCTTCTATTTTTTTACGAGGAGCAAAGGGTGAGACCTTATATAGAGAGTGGAGGAAGAATTTGGAAAGAGTGGAAAGGAATTCGTGAATCACAAATGCACGTGAAAATCTCCTACCGGTATGCCTTGATTTGCTTTTTTGTGTTGTGGTAACTTGGGGTGTCGTTTCGTCGCCTTGCGTGATGATAGTTGGTACGGTTTAGGAAGGATAGGTGGTACGGGTGTGTGCGGTTTGGACATGTAGTGGCTGGGAAATTCTGATGTTGTTGTTGCTGCGTTTTCAATTTGTCATGCATTGTTTTGGTATTGCAGGTTGTGAGGTTTTGGAGGATTGGCTCGCAAGTTTCAGCAAGGTTAGTGCGTGTCTGGTGTGTTCACTGGTCTGCTTTGTTAGCAGATGGCAAGGCGTGTGGGTCCTGATGTTTGGCTGAAAGTTTTGGGAGTGGTAGATAGTTGTTGCGTGAGTAGGGAGTGATGTAGTGTGGGGTCGTGGCATTATGAAAAAGTTGTGGGGTCCCTGAGTTTTGCTTTGTAGGATATGAATTGTGTGTGTTAAAAAATCAAAGAGAAGGCTTGATGAAAATATTATAATATTCTTCTGGCTTACAAGTTGCATCGTGTGGATCATGTAGTGACATGCTTGTGTAATGAAAATAGATTCCTTTTATTTCATGTTTTTTGTATTTTGGGTAATGGGCTTTATTAACAATGGATAAAGACAATGGTCATGGACAAGTGGTTAGTAAAACTAATTGAAGGAATTGGTTAAGAAAAGGATTAAGAAAAAAATGTGAATTAATTTGGTCATTTAAAAAAAGAAATGGATAATAAAAATGGATAATGGAAAAAGGTTTGATGAACTTGGATATAGATAATGAAATGAGTTTTAGAATTGGATAAGGTTTAAAAGTAACAAGTTAAAATAGGGGTTTGAAATGGATGATGGAGAAGTGGATGAAACATGAATTGTGAAGTGAGATAAATGAATAGTAAATAAATGGTTAATTGGATATGGACCTAAAAATGGATAAGGACCAAGAATGGATCAAAATATGGATTTTGAATAAAAATGAATTATGAAACGTGGCTTATGGATAATTTGGACATGAAAATGGATATGTGAATTAGATAAATAGAAATGGTTTTGAAAAAAAAGAAATAGATTAAAAAAAGGATATTGGATAGAAAAGGCGAATGGTTTTTTTTGTGAATTTGTTTGAAATGGATAAGGATTTAAGGAAAAGAATAAAAGGATAAAAATGTGGGTAATAATGGACAATGAATAATAAAAACTTGAGCATAGGCAACAAGGAAACAACGTATTTTTGGATTTTCTAAATATGGTCAGCGGTTGGATGTACAGATGAAAATACACACAGGTAGGACAAATTTGAGGTATGACATTGTGTGATTTCATCAAGTATTCAGTGAGATTGGATAGAAAATGCAAATCTGAGCAAAACTCCCTTCGCGCGTGTTCTAGGCCCATGTTCTTGGCGCCTTTTTCACAAATTTGAATATTTGAATTTTGTGATTTTATTTAATTGATTCAAAAATTAATTTCTCTCTGAGTTTTAATGATTTTGAGTTGATTCTTTTTTTAATAATTCACAAAAATGTTAAAATATTTTATTTTGCCAAAAATTCCCAAAAATATTATTTATTTCATATACTTGATATTTTTACAAAGAAATAATTTTTTATTTGTTTTTTAACATTTAAAATATTTTTTCCTCCTTGATTTTCCAAGTTTAATTGGTTTCCAATCATTTTGTGGATATAAACATGATTTTATTGATCCAAGATCACCACTCATTTTTCACATAGTTTCAACACTTTTTTAATTTTTTAACAAAATTAATTCCTTTTTTTTAAACAAAATTTGGGTTTTGATTAATTCAACCCTCATCAATAATTTCCAAACACTATTGGGCCTCTAATAGAGTGTAAGACCCAATCCCCTTTTAACCAAAACAATTTTGGGCCTCAGATATTGTATAAGTCCCTCGTGTTATAAGACCCATTTCTTTTTTTTTTATTTCTTTGGGCCTCTAATAGAGTATAAGACCTAAACCCTTTGTAAATAATACCTTTGGGCCTTACACATTGTATAAGTCCCTCTGTATAGTTTCAAACGTTCGGCGCGATCGTTGCCTTTTTAACAAAATCAACTGGGCTTCTCCTTGAGCTATAAGACCCAGCTTTATTCGTTTTCAAACTCTTTGGGCCTCTAATAGAGTGTAAGATCCAACCCTTGTTTTTTTCCAAAATGATTTGGGCCTCAGATGTTGTATAAGGCCCACTGTGTTTTCAAAAACCACGTCGCAGTCGCCGTTTTCAAACAAATAACCCTGGGCCTACCCTCATGTTATAAGCCCCATTTATTTTCTTTAAATTTCTTTGGGCCTCTAATAGAGTATAAGACCCAACCCCCTTGTACATAAAAAATTTTTGGGCCTCACATATTGTATAAGTCCCTCTGTACCGTTTTCAAGACAACGGTGCGATCATTGTTAAAACTTGGGCCTCTCCTTGAGCTGTAAGCCCCAACAATCTTTTCAAAGCAGTTTCTCCTTTAATTTTGAATTCAAATATATGTTGTTATCAAAACTTTCTTTAATTTCTTTGTTGAACAACTAACAAAACAGCATGGAAGCTCTACAACAGGTAAGTGTTTATCCGCTTACATTTACCTCTTTCATATGTATATAATTATATTGTGGGGCTGTTTCACTGTATGTCTCCTTTCACATCCTTTTATATACTTGTCACATATCCACTATGTAATACTAGTATAGTTATTTAGAGTTTTCCCCGGTAACTACGTCTAGAACTAGGTAAAGCCTGTTGGTCACTCTTTAAATACAAACAAAAGTAGATCCCCATAGGATTTCCAGATACAGTCTTCCCTTCTCTTGGGGTTAAACAATATGGAACAAAGAGAAAGGCAGTATTCTCAGTGAACCTTTTCTCAGACTGTCACCCTTAGAAATTATCAAAGAAACTCTAACTCCCTAGAGATGATCTTTTCTCCGTGAATGACATCTCTTGAGTTTCTTCCAAATTCTCGAACTTTCCTGGAATGATCTCTTCTCCGTGAATTGCATTTCTTGAACTTCTCTTGGTTTGGGGACCCACAGGCTTCCTAAAAGAATCCCCACCTCCTCTTGGGTGTTGTACAAGGACCCTTTGGCTTCTTAGAAGTTCTCATGCCTTCTCTTGGGCTTAATACAAGGACCCTGACGACCTCTTAAAGGTATAAGACAGAACTTAGTCATCCTTTGCTAGAGCAGTCTTTCCCGCGTCAAAACTCCAGCCATTGTAGGGTTGATACGCATCCCTTAATGCCCGCGCCTCCTCTTGGGCATTGTAGAAAAGATAAAACTCTAGACTTGGACAGTCTAAAACTCTTGAGTCTCAAAGACATTTTCAATTTCCTTTCAAACATAGGAAAAAATACCGATCACTCTGGCTCAATCTCCAGCAGAAACCCGGTCTCTCTCATGAGAGTTCCCTACACTTGGACCCGCTTCAGGATCTCAATAATCCTCAGCAGTAAGTCAGCCTCCTCTTGGGCTTTGTGCAAATGATTCTCCCCAGCGGAGCTAACCTTTTCAGTCTCTCTTGTTGAGTCAACCACTTTTAGCCTCCGTCTTGGGCTTTGTACAAGACATATAAAAACACTCTCTTGTTGAGTATAAAAGACTCTCTTGTTGAGTCAATCTTCTTTTAGCCTCAATCCCTGGCTTCGTACGAGACATCAAATCACTCTCTTGTTGAGTATAAAAGACTCTCTTGTTGAGTCGATCTCCTTTTAGCCTCAATCTCGGGCTTCGTACGAGACAGCAAATTACTCTCTTGTTGAGTATAAAAGACTCTCTTGTTGAGTTAAATAACCTTCAGACTCTCTTGTTGAGTCAATCACCTATTCAAGACTCTCTTGTTGAGTCAACCTTTTTTAGCCCCTCTCTTGGGCTTTATACAGGACAAATAAAAGTACTCTCTTGTTGAGTCAAACCATTTCAGCTTCCATCTTGGGCTTTATACAAGATACATTCTCCCCAACGGAGTTAAAATCCCTTTCAGCCTCAATCTTGGGCTTTGTACAAGACAGAAAGAACATTTTACCCAGAAAAGTCAAACTTCTAACCTCCTCTTAGGTTTTGAATATAGAAATCCCCGATTGAGTCAATCAACCTTTTAGCATCAAATTTGTGTTTTTCTCACAGCATACAAACATCAACAATTCCTCTTTAGAGATGACAAATTCCCTTTTAGTCAAAACCCTTTAGCTTCTCATCTTGGGCTTTGAACATGATACAAATCACCTTTAGCTTCAATCTTGGGCTTTGAACAAGACACCAAAACATCTTTTTCAGAATGGGAGGAACTACGATCACTCTGATTTCCCTGTTTCGTTAAACGGGAATACGTAGGCATAAGATTGCAAAATCTTAGCTAGCATACTAATAAAAAACTCAAAGTCCAGTACCTCCATACATCAATCCAAAAGCATCAGACCTAGCACCTTACCAGAAGCCTCGCATATAGTCCAGACACTGTATTCTTAAACTAAATAACCTAAGAAAGCCCCCTTTTTGATAGCATCTGTAAACCAACAGTTTTGACTGTTTAACCTCAGTATACAAGCAGGGTTAATTGGAGACATCTATTTCCCTTCCTTAATCAGCTTCACAGGATAAAAAATGAATCGAACTGTAGTACCAAAGCGATAGTGATTCGAAACCACAAAAATCGCGCTACAGAAAAATGGCGACCACAGTGGGAGTCTGTTCTTTCTTACAAGATTAGGTAGAAAACTTTAAATTCATAAAGTGTCACAGAAATGGCGACTCTGCTGGGGAGTCATTGTCTGTATAGGATCATAAGACTAAAGGTCTAGGATGTTAGGACAAAGATATATACTGCTTTTCCTAATTGATATCCGTGTTTATCTTTCTGTTAATGGGAATGCGTGTGATGTCGCATCTGGAAAGGGAAGGGAATGGGAAGCTATCTAAAACTAACCTTGCACGAGGATGTTTAACTGAACAAATGCTTAAAGAGATTCGGGGAGTCGGGGTCAGGTTATACGATGGGGAGTTGTCAATTACCCATCCTATATGTGGTTATCCACATGATATTAGCTTTAGGTTTTGCTTTGTAATTGATGGTGTTTATCTGTGAATGGGTTGGGAAAGTTTCTTCGGAAATATGAGTGAGTGAGTGAGTTTTTTTTTTATGTTCGGGTTTTCCCTGATGTTTTTTTGGTAAGGTACTGGACCTAAGTTTTAATTGATGTGTGAAGGTACTGGACCTAGAGTTTTTTATTGGTATGCTCGCTAAGATTTCACAATCTTATTCCTACGTATTCCCGATTAAAAGAAACAGGGAAATCAGAGCAATCATAGTTCCTCCTATTCTAAGGGAGGAAAAAGATGTTTTGGTGTCTTGTTCAAAGCCCAAGATTGAAGGTAAAAGGTTATTTGTGTCTTGTTCAAATCCCAAGATTGAAACTAAAAGGTTTGATTGAGAGAGAACTTGTCATCTCTAAAGAGGAATTGGACTTCCTCTTAGGGGATTGTTGATTTTTGTGTGCCTCGATCAAGGCCCAAGGTTGAAGCTAAGAGGTTGATTGACCCCACTAAGGAAGTGTCATACCCAAATTTTGACCACTAATATTCCCCATCATTGTGAAAATCATCATCACAATATGATTGGACCATCATACCTCATTAGTCTCCCCAAAGATGGGTGAGCATCCACTACAATCAAATTTAGGGTTTCAAGCCCTCTCAGAGCTCTTAGACAAAGGATCAATCAAGGAATGACATGATCTTCAATTTGTCTAAACCTCTCAAACATCCACAAAGGATCAAGAGGACTCCCACATCAAGAATCAAGCACAAAGTTGCAACATTCCAAGTGGATCAAGCCTCAAGATCGCTAGGGTCACCAAATTAGGGTTTTTGTCGACTGAGGCCTCCAGATGGAATTTTTCCTCTGAGCATGAGCCAATGCTTCAAAGCATAACCCTATATACTCCAAGGGACCTCATAAACCCAATCATCAAGTCAATTTGACCTCAGGGGATGTATTCATTAAAAATCAGGAATTAGGGTTTCTTGACCTAATTCACCCCTAAGTTGACTTTTGGGACAAAACATGAGCCAAGACCTCAACACATGACTTGGGGGTCTCTAACACACCAAATTGATCCATTTACAACAATGGATTGATCCAAGAAGCTTGATCAACAAGTTTCAATTTCATCTGGACCACCATTAGGGTTTTGAAGAAAAAGTCAACTGTGCCTTTGAATCTTGACCCAGGCATGCTCCCAAACCTTGGGACATGATTCAATACACCCTATAACACCTATGAAATCAATCCATCAAGTTTGATTTAGGTCAAGGACTTGATTTCATAAAGGATCGCACAGTTTGGAGTTCATGTGACAAAAAATCAACTGTGCACAAAAGTCAACTTTGACTTTTTGAGATTTTTCACAATTATGGTTCTTTAACCCTAAAATGATGTTAATATGTGATTGGGATCATCATTCATCAAGAAAAATCAAGAAAATTGGGATAACTTGTAAAAGGGGTAACCATAAAAAACTTAGAAATTTTCTAAGTTATGGAACAAAGTGGCTAGGGTACCAACTTCCAAGGATCATAACTTGAGATCCAAGCAACCATTTGGGCTGATCCAAAGATGGATTTGTAGCTCTCATGGAATACTTTAAAAGTGTCAACTACACCTCATTCCAATTCATCATGAATTTTGAGTTATGGTTGGATCAAAGTGGCTGAAAACATGAAATGTCACTTTTTCCAACACTTAGTGAAATTTTCACTAAGTCAGAATTTGTCTTGCTTTTTTTTCCAAACGTAGGGGGATTTTTCACTTGGATCCAAAAGTTATCAAGACAAACTATTATCACACATGTTTTGTATCATATAAGGGCTTTCCAAAATGTCCAAGAACTCCATCAAACTCAACCTGAGCTTAGAGTTATGACATTGGCAACATGCCTTGCTGCAACTGTCATAACAAGGCAGATTTGTGCATTTTGCTCGATTTGAGCAAATTTTGCAAATGAAAAACAAGGTTATCCATCTGAACACCTCAGGGGGAGACCAAGGAGGGACAAACACTGATCCATCAGCCTCCCAAGTCCTTGGAACCAAAAGTAGCATGCCAAACCTAAAAATGCCTAAAAGAGGGACAAGACTCCAATTTTGGTTTGGAGCATTTAATTGATGCACCAAGGTGGGATGGACTGAGCCCTTTCCAACTGAATTCAGTCAAGACTTATCCAAGAACTAGGGAACCATCAGCCTGTGCTCTAATCTCTTGCCAATGGCTAGAGGAGACTTGGATTCCTATTGATCAACATTTGCCAAACTTCTGCAGCAATTGCCATTCACTATTGCTTGCAAAACAAACTTGCTCTACTATAAACAGAGCTCATTTATGCTCAGTTTGAGTACACCAAAGCCATCAAATAGATGTTTTCCTCAAAATCTCTTCCTTCACTCCAAAATTTCCTTCCAAAGCAAGTCACTATCGGGTTTTGAGTTTGAGAGCAATTCCAACTAAACCAATCACACACACACACACACCTCATAAACATCATATAGAAATGATCCAAACACTTAAACAACATCTGGAACACTGATTTCTCAAAATCACCATCACACTGCTCCAACTTTTAGCAGACTTGCAGTTGGGGTACCATCTTCAGTTCCAGCTTGTTTCAAACCACTCCAAGCATTCAGACACATCACTTGGCACCTAAGGAAGCTGTACAAATCATTGGAACCAGCTTGCAACACCTCTAACACAAAACACGATCACCAGTTGTAAGAGGTAACCCTGAGCTCTTCTAACTCTATGATCCATGCATTTTTTGCTGCACAATAATTTGGCCATATGTTCATAATCATGCATAGAGTGTTTACCCGCAATCAATTACTTTGTTTGAATCGTGTATGGAATTTCTGAGCCTTTATGCAAATTTTAGGGTTCTTAAGGTTTCTCTTTGATTTCTTATTCCATGCTTAAAATAAATGAAATTAAAGACCATAGACATGATCGTGAGGTGAAAACGAGCAGATTGATATGTAGATTGCATGATATCATCAAGTATTTAGTGAGATTGGATAGAAAATGTAAATCTGCAGAAACACAGGGTGGCGCGTGTTCTTGGCGCCATTTTTGAATATTTGAATATTCGAATTTTGTGATTTTATTTAATTTATTCAAAAATTAATTTCTCTCTAGTTTTTTATGATTTTGAGTTGATTCTTTTTTTAACAATTCACAAAAATGCTAAAATATTTTATTTTACCAAAACATCCTAAAAATATTAATTATTTCATATACTTGATATTTTTACAAAGAATTAATATTTTATTTGTCTTTCAACATTTAAAATGTTTTTTCTCCCTTGATTTTCCAACTTAATTGATTTCCAATCATTTTGTGGATAGAAACATGATTTTTGAAAAATTGATCCAAGATCACAATTTGTTTTCACACATGTTTAACAATTTTGCTCATTTTAATTGAATTTTTATCAATTAAAATATATTTTGAAAACAAATTTGGGTTTTGATTAATTCAACCCTCATCAAACTTTTTCAAACTCTATGGGCCTCTATTAGAGTGTAAGACCCAACCCCTTTGTAAATACACCACCTTTTGGGCCTCAGTCATTGTATAAGTCCCACTGTATTTTCAAAAACAACGACGCGATCGTCGCCTTTTTAACAAAATCAACTAGGCCTCTCCTCGAGCTATAAGTCCCAATTCTTTTTCTTAAAACTCTTTGGGCCTCTAATAGAGTGTAGGACCTAACCATTTTTTTTGAAACCAAAATAATTTGGGCCTCAGTGTATTGTATAAGTCCCGATACCGTTAAAAAGTTTGGCACGATCGTCGCCTTTTTAACAAAAATCACCCAGGCCTCTCCTTGAGCTGTAAGCCCCACCACTTGTACAAAAATAAATTATTGGGCCTCTAATAGAGTGTAAGACCCAATCCCGTTTTAACCAAAACCTTTTTGGGCCTCAGACATTGTATAAGTCCCTCTGCGTTAAAAGAAAAATCTCGGCGCGATCGCCAGTTCAAAAACAAATCATCTGGGCCTCCCCTCGTGTTGTAAGCCCCATTTCTTTTCTTTTCAAAATCTTTGGGCCTCTAATAGAGTGTAAGACCCATCCCCTTGTACATAAAAACTTTTTGGGCTTCACGTATTGTATAAGTCCCTCTGTACAGTTTTTAAAACAACGGTGCGATCATCGTTAAAACTTGGGCCTCTCCTTGAGCTGTAAGCCCCAACCATATTTTCAAAGCACTTTCTCCTTTGATTATGAATTCAAATATATGTTGTTATCAAAACATTCTTTGTTGAACAACTAACCAAACAGCATGGAAGCTCTACAACGGGTAAGTGTTTATCCGCTTTCATTTACCGCTTTCATATGTATATAAACTGTATTGTGGGGTTGTTTCACTGTAAGTCTTCTTTGACATCCATTTATATACTTGTCACATATCCACTGTGTAATATTAGTATAGTTATTTAGAGTTTTCCCCGACAACTACGTCTAGCACTTGGTAAAGACTTGTTAGTCACTCTTAAATACAAACAAAACTAGATCCCCTTAGGATTTCTAGATACAGTCTTCCCTTCTCTTGGGGTTAAACAATATGGAACAAAGAGAAATGCAGTATTCTCGGTGAACCTTTTCTCAGACTGTCACCCTTAGAAATTGTCAAAGAAACTCTAACTCCCCAGAGATGATCTTTTCTCCGTGAATGGCATCTCTTGAGTTTCTTCCAAATTCTCGAACTTTCCTGGAATGATCTCTTCTTGGTGAATTGCATTTCTTGAACTTCTCTTGGTTTGGGGACCCACAGGCGTCCTAAAACCATCCTCACCTCCTCTTGGGCGTTGTACAAGGACCTTTCGGCTTCTTATAAGTTCTCAGGCCTTCTCTTGGGCTTAATACAAGGACCCTGACGACCTCTTAAAGCTATAAGACAGAACTTAGTCATCCTTTGCTAGAGCAGTCTTTCCCGCGTCAAAAACTCCGGCCACTTTAGGGTTGATACTCATCCTTTAATGCCCGTGCCTCCTCTTGGGCATAGTACAAAAGATAAAACTCTAGACTTGGACAGTCTAAGACGCTTGATTCTCAAAGACATTCTCAAGTTCCTTTCAAACATAGGAAGAAACCCCAGTCTCTCCCATGAGAGTTCCCCACACTTGGACCCGCTTCAGGATCTCCAGAATCCACAGCGGTAAGGCAGCCTCCTCTTGGGCTTTGTACAAATGATTCTCCCTAGCAGAGCTAACCTTTTCAGACTCTCTTGTTGAGTCAATCATTTTTTATCCTCCGTCTTGGGATTTATACAAGACATATAAAAACACTCTCTTGTTGAGTATAAAAGACTCTCTTGTTGAGTCAATCCCTTTCTTAGCCTCCGTCGTGGACTTTGTACAAGACATATAAAAACACTCTCTTGTTAAGTATAAAAGACTCTCTTGTTGAGTCACTCCCTTTCTTATTCTTCGTCTTGGGCTTTGTACAAGACATATAAATAACTCTCTTGTTGAGTATAAAAGACTCTCTTGTTGAGTCAATCCCTTTTTTAGCCTTCATCTCGGGCTTCGTACGAGATAGAAAAACCACTCTCTTGTTGAGTATAAAAGACTCTCTTATTGAGTCAACCTCCTTTTAGCCTCCATCTCGGGCTTCGTATGAGATAGAAAAACACTCTCTTGTTGAGTCAACCACTTTTAACCTCCGTCTTGGGCTTTGTACAAGACATATAAATCACTCTCTTGTTGAGTATAAAAGACTCTCTTATTGAGTCAATCTCCTTTTAGCCTCAATCTCGGGCTTCGTACGAGATAGAAAATCACTCTCTTGTTGAGTATAAAAGACTCTCTTGTTGATTCAATCTCCTTTTAGCCTCAATCTCGGGCTTCATATGTGACAGCAAATCTCTCTCTTGTTGAGTATAAAAGACTCTCTTGTTGAGTCAAACAACCTTTAGACTCTCTTGTTGAGTCAATCACCTATTCAAGACTCTCTTATCGAGTCCACCTTTTTAGCCTTCGTCTTGGGCTTTATACAGGACAGACAAAAATACTCTCTTGTTGAGTCAAACCCTTTCAGCCTCCATCTTGGGCTTTATACAAGATACATTCACCCCAACGGAGTCAAAATCCCTTTTAGCCTCAATCTTGGGCTTTGTACAAGACAGAAAGAACATTTTCCAGGGAAAAGTCAAACTTTCAGCCTCCTCTTAGGCTTTGTATAAAGAAAACACCGGTTGAGTCAATCAACCTTTTAGCATCAAAGTTGTGTCTTGCTCACAGCATACAAACATCAGCCACTCCTCTTTAGAGATGACAAATTCTCTCTCCTCCAAAACCTTTTAGCTTCACATCTTGGGCTTTGAACAAGATACAAACCACCTTTAGCTTCACGTCTTGGGCTTTGAACAAGACACCAAAACACCTCTTTCCTCCCATAGAATAGGAGGAACTAGGATCGCTCTGATTTCCCTGTTTCGGGAATACGTATGCATAAGATTGCAAAAATCTTAGCGAGCATACTAATCAAAAACCCAAAATCCCGCACCTTCAGACATCAATCGAAAAGCATCAGACCTAACATCTAACCAATAGCCTAGACACTGTTTTTAAGCGAATAACCCTAAAGAAGAACCCTCTTTTGATAGCATCTGTAAACCACCAGTTTTGACTGTTTAAACTCAGTATGAAAGCAGGGTTAATTAGAGACATCTATTTCCCTCCCTTAATCAGCTCAACAGGATAAAAAAATGAATTGAACTGTAGTACCAAAGTGATAGTGATTCGAAACCACAAAAATCGCGCTACAGGAAGTCCTTTTACAAAGCCTAAGAGGAGGCTAGGAATGACCGACTCAACAAGAGAGTGTTCACATTCGTCTCGTACAGAGTCAGAGATTGAGGCAAAAAAGAGACTGACTCTTTGGGGATATCATTATACAAAGCCTAAGAGGAGGCTAAAAGTTTGACTTTTCTGGGGGAAAGTGTTTTATCTGTCTTGCACAAAGCCCAAGATTAAGGCTAAAAGGGGATTTTGACTCCGTCGGGGAGGTTTGCATGTGTCTTGTACAAAGCCCAAGATTGAGGCTAAAAGGGAAATTTGACTGACTCAGCTGAGGATATTTTTTATGTTTCTTGTACAAAGCCCAAGATGGAGGCTGAAATGAGTTTGACTCCTGCTGGAGAGCATTATCTGTCTTGTACAAAGCCCAAGATTGAGGCTGAAAAATTTTGACTCTGCTTGGGAAATCATTCCTCGAAGCCTAAAAGAAGGCTGGGAGAAAATGACTTCGCTAGGGAAGATATCTGTCCCAAGCTTAAGAGATGGAGATCTATGTCTTGTACAAATCCCAAGATTGAGGCTAAAAAGGTTTGACTCAACAAGAGAGTGTTTTTATCTGTCTTGTACAAAGCCCAAGATTGAGGCTAAAAAGGGTTGACTCAACAAGAGAGTGCTAAAAGGTGATTGACTCAACAAGAGAGTCTGAAAAGTGATTGACTCAACAAGAGAGTCTAAAAAGGTGAATGACTCAACAAGAGAGTCTGAAAAGTGATTAACTCAACAAGAGAGTCTGAAAAGGTTAGCTCCGCTGGGTTGAATCATTTGTACAAAGCCTAAGAGGAGGCTAACTGTGCTGAGGAGAGATCATTATACAAAGCCTAAGAGGAGGCTAACTTTCTGCCGGGGATTATTGAGATCCAGAGGCAGGTCCAAATGGGGAATCAACTCTTACTGAGGGTTTCAGAAGAGTTGAGATATCAGATACCTTGAGGTTCTGATTTGGGATTTTTAGGGGAGAGACGGGGTATTAGAACCCACGGATTTTAACTCAGCTGGAGATTTATCCAAAATGACCAGGGTTTTCTCCTACGCTTGTAAGGAACTTGAGAAGGTCTTTATGACTCAAGGGGATTTAGACTCTCCAAGTCTACTGGTGTGGAAGAGTTTTATCTTTTGTATGATGCCCAAGAAGAGGCAAGGGTATTAAGGGATGAGAATGAACCCTAAATTTGTCTGAGATTTGACACTGGAAAGACTGCTCTAGCAAAGGATGACTAAGTTCTGTCTTATACCTTTAAGAGGTCGTCAGGGTCCTTGTATTAAGCCCAAGAGAAGGCATAAGAACTTCTAACTTCTAAGAAGCCGGAGGGTCCTTGTACAAAGCCCAAGAGGAGGCGGGGATGCTTTTAGTAAGCCAGTGGGTCCCAAACCAAAGAAAAGTTCAAGAAATGCTATTCACAGAGAATAGATCATTTAGTGAACAGTTCTGATGTTTGAAGGTATTCAAGAGATGCAATTCACCGGGAATAGATCAACTCTGGGGACTAGAATTCCTTTGACAATTTCTAATAGTGACAGTCTGAGAAAAGGTTCACCGAGAATACTGCCTTTCTCTTTGTTCCATATTTTTTAAGCCCAAGAGAAGGAAAGACTGTATCTGGAAATCCTATGGGGATCTAGTTTTGACTGTATTTAAAGAGTGACCAACATGGCTTTACCTAGTTCTGGACCTAGTTACCGGGGAAAACTCTAAATAACTATACTAGTATGTATACAGTTGATATATGACAAGTATTTAAAAATATGTGAAAGAAGACTAACCATGCACAGCTTCCCACAATACAGTTATATTTATATGAAAGCGAGTAAATGAAAGCTGTTAAAACTTACAGGTGAGCAAGCTTCCATGCTGTTTTGTTAGTTATTCAAAGAAATTAAAGAAAGTTTTGATAACAACATGTATACTGAATCTAAATTGAAAGGGAAATTGTTTTGAAAAGATTATGGGGCTTATACTCAAGGAGAGGCCAAAGTTTTAACAATGATCGCACCGTTGTTCTGACAATCGTATCGGGACTTATACAACGACTGAGGCCCAAAGAGGTTTACTTACAAAAAGGGATGGGTCTTACAATTCAAGGATAGGCCCAAAGGTTATTTAAAGAAAATAAGTTTACTTATAAAAAGGGATGGGTCTTACAATTCAGTGATCACACCGTTGTGCGAGGAAATATGCATGAATCATGAATCATGAATCACACCGTTGAAGGTCGTGGCAGCAAGAGCAATTTGATTTTTGAGATGGAGATGTTACAGATGAGTTGTGATGATCTGAACAGCTTCCCTACACCATATGGAGTGTGTTTGAAAGCTTGGATTGATTTGAAATGAACTGGAACAGATTATGGCACCTCAACTGCAACTTTTTAAAAAATTGAGCAAATGGATGATGACTTCATGAATTTGGTGTTCCAGTTGTTGGTTTAGTGTTTGATCAGCTCACATATGATGTTTATCAGGTGTGTGTGTGTGGTTGGTTTGGTTGGAAACACATTCTAATTCAAAACCCGATAGTAGCTTGCATTAGAAGGCATTTTTGGAAGTGAGAGTGTGATTTTGAGAAAGGCAAATGTTATAGGCCTTTGGTGTACTCAAACTGATCATAAATGAGGTCTATTTATAGTGTGTCAAGTTTGTTTTGGCATCAATAGGGAATGGCAACTGCAGCATGCCTTTGGCCAATGTGGATCAAATGGAATCTCAAGTCTCCTCTAGCCATTGACTTAAGATTAGAACACAGGCCTATGGTTCTTTGTTTCAGAGCTTATCCTTGACTCATTCAGTTGGAATAGGCTCAGTTCATGCCACCTTGGTGTATCCATTGAATGCTTGGAAACAAAATTGGAGTCTTTGCCTCTTTTAGGCTTTTTAGGTTTGGCATGCTACTTGTAGATTTTGGGACTTTGGAGGCAGATAGATCAGTGCTTGTCCCTTATTTTTTCCCCCTTGAGGTGTGCAGATGGATAACCATGCTTGTTGTTACACAGTTTGATCAAATTGAGCCCTTGTGCATAAATCTGCCTTGCAAAACAGTTTGCATCAAGGCATATTGCAGTTGTCATAACTCCTAGCTCAGATGGAATTTGATGGAGTTCTTAGACATTTTGGAAAGCTGATATATCCTATTTTAAAATGATGTCCAACTTTGGTTTTGAACCAACTTGAATTACAATGAAAAATGCCTCTACATTTGGAAAAAAATAAGGCAGATTCTGACTTAGGGAAAATTTCACTAAGTGTTGGAAAAATGTCATTTTCATGTTTTTTTGCCATTTTGATCACTCCATAACTTAAAATCCATGGAGAGTTGGAATGAGATGTAGTTAAAACTTTTAAAGTATGCCATGAGAGCTATAAATCCAGATTTGGGCCACCAAAATGGTTGCTTGGATCTCAAGTTATGATCCTTGGAAGTTGGTACCCTAGCCATTTTGTTCCATAACTTAGAAAAATTCTAAGTTTTTATTGTTACCCCCTTTTACAAGTTACCTCACTTTCGTTGACTTTTCTTGATGAATGATGATTCAAATCACATATTAACATTGTTTTAGGGTCAAAGAACCATAATTGTGAAAAATCTCAAAAAGTCAACTTTGACTTTGTGCACAGTTGACTTTTTATCAGATGAAATCCAAACTGTGCCATCCGTTGTGAAATCGAGCCCTTGACCTAAATCAAACCTAATGGATATACTCCATAGGCATTGTAGGGTGTATTGAATCATGTTCCAAGGTTTGGGAGCATGTCTTGGTCAAAAGTCAAAGGTACAGTTGATTTTTTCCTCGAAACCCTAATTGTGGTCCAGATGAAATTAAAACTTGTGGATCAAGCTTCTTGGATCAATCCATTGTGGCAAATGGATCAATGTAGTGTATTAGAGACCCTCAAATCATGTCTTAGGGTCTTGGCTCATGTTTTGTCCCCAAAGTCAACTTAGGGGTGAATTAGGTCAAGAAACCCTAATTCCTGATTTTTGGTGAATGCATCCCCTGAGGCTAAATTGACTTGATGATTGGGTCCATGAGGTCTCTTGGAGTATCTTGGGTTATGCTTTGAAGCATTGGCTAATGCCCAGAGGAAAATTTCCATCAGGAGGCCTCAGTTGACCAAAACCCTAATTTGGTGACACCAGCGATCTTGAGGCTTAATCCACTTGGAATGTTGCAACCTTGTGCTTGATCCTTGATGTGGAAGTCCTCTTGATCCTTTATGTATGTTTGAGAGGTTAGACAAGTTGAAGATCATGTCATTTCTTGATTGATCCTTTGTCTAAGTGTTCTGAGAGGGCTCAAAACCCTAATTCTTAGTTGTAGAGAATGCCTAACAATTCCTGAGGAGATTGAGGAGGCATGATGGTTCATCCATATTGTGGTGATGATTTTCACAATGATGGGAAATCTCAGTGGTCAAAATTTGGGGTATGACACCCTTGACCATATGCCTGGTCCAAAGAAACCATCAATATAGCTGAAGGAATTACCCAAGAATCTGAGATATGAATTCTTAGACGAAGAGCTTAATCGTCCTATTATAGTTAGTGCAAATCTGAATAGTAACAAAACCAGTCAACTTTTAGAGGTCTGTCATACCCTAAATTTTGACCCTAAGATCCCACATCATTTGCATATCATATGAATATACTTTTATGCATCACTAACCCATTAGAGAACACAAAGTTTGTTGCTTGTTTCATCTTTTACTGCAAATTAGAGTTTTGAGCCTTACAAAAGGATTCAGGCAAAGGATCAATCAAAAATTGACTTGATCTCCAACCTATCAAGTACGTCTCTCATTAATCCATAAAGATCAAGAGGTCTCATTCATCAAGAATCAAGCACAAATGTGCATCATTTTAAGTTGATCAAGCCCCAAGTTCATCTGAGGCACCAAATTAGGGTTTTGGTTGATCAGGGCCTCCAGAGTAAATTTCTCATCTGAGTGTAGCTCGGTTTTTGTGACGCGACCACAACCGCATTTAATGCTACTTTCTGATTTCTATATTTATCCTATGAAGCTTAAAAGGAAGGGGAAGATATCTCAAACTAACCCTGCGTGCAAATGTTTTCCTTAACAAATGCGAAGAGATAGGGGATCAGGGGTTGGTTATACAAAGGGAAACTATTAACACCCAGAATATCTATATTAATCTATAGGAACCTTTATTTGCATATGTTTTTACTGTTGAATTTCTTGGTTGCTTATGAATCAAGTTCTTTGAATCAATCCAATCTTGTGAATGGATCAATATTATGTATTTGAGGTCCTTAAAGCATATCTTGAAGTTTTGGATCATTCCTTACTCAAAAAGTCAACTTAGGGACTAAATTAGGTCAAAACTATAATTCCTAATTTTTTATAGATGCATCCCCTGAGGCTATTTTGAACTTATGAATGGACTCATGAGGTTATTTTGAGCTTTTTGAATCATATGTTGAAGTATTGGCTCATGCCCAGATGAAAATCTCTCTCTGGAGGCCTTGGTCGACCAAAACCCTAATTTAGTGATACTGATGATCTTAAGGCTTGATCAACTTTAAATGTTGCATTCTTGTGCTAGATTCTTGATGTGGGAGACCTCTTGATCCTTCATCGATGTTTTAGAGGCTTGACAAGTTGAAGATCATGTCAATTCTTGATTGATCCTTTGCCTGAATCCGCTGAGAGGGCTCAAGAACCATAATCCTTGGTTGAGTTAAATACTCAACAATATTTGAAAGGATTAGTGAGGTATGAAAATACATCTATATTGTGGTGATGATTTGCATAATGATGTGTAGTCTTATGGTCAAAATTTAGGGTATGACGGATGCCCCTATTTAATATTCTTGGACCTGAAGGTATGAATGACGAAGATATGCAGACGTTCATGGTAAAAGAGGATTAAATATTATAATATTCGAAATCTTGATTGTGGATGTGAATGGCAGCTAAGTTGCTCATCCATCTTCTTTTACTAAGTAATGCCACTTAGAAAAGAGCGAAACTTCCCCTCGATCCTGGTCTTCAGCCATGGAACTGGTCTCAGTTTCTTTTGAAATAAACCTCCCCTCGATCATGGTCTTCAGCCATGAAACTGGTCTCAGTTTCTTTTGAAATAAACCTCCCCTCGATCTCGGTCTTCAACCATAGAACTGGTCTCAGTTTCATCTTGTCGAGTTCTTCTCTTGATAAGGAATCCTATTTGTAATGTAATTTGATTTTGAGGTGCTGATGACTTCCTTGAAAGTAGGACAAACTTCTCGGGGAGAGACTGCCATTTGTCGACTTTATTGGAAATATATGGGGGAAAAACAGACTTCTTTGTTTGCCAATTGGTAGATATTACTTGGAGGATGTGATGTCCCTATTGCCAAGGGTATTTTTGGTTGAGAAGCTTCCAGGGGGGATTTTCTTTAATCCAGGAAAGCAAAAATATCATCTTCAATGGCGAAGAGTGAAGTTTCAAAAGGTGTATAACCAAATGCCTTCTTGCTTTTCAGAGGTTCAAGTTATCGAAGTGGTCGAGGACCGACTTCAATCCAGGAATAAACTGGAGAGAGATTGTTTAGACGATACATTTCCTAATGAGGAAAGAAATCAAACTGGGATTTTATCTTATCCTGGTGTGGAAAGGAAACCTGACTACTCTAATGGAGAAAAGACATTTATCACTTGGGGATAAACATGACTGAAGTGATCGAAATATGATATGCAATATGAATATGAATATGAATATGAATCAATTATGCATGATGTATGTATGAAATGCTTATGTTGAAAAAAGAGACAAGACATACGAACTGACGATGAGTACAACTGGATACTCAACCATTCTGGGGGGATAAAAAGTATCGTTGATCTGTCGAAGGAACAAAATCCTGCTGCTGATACTTATATATTCTTGGTAGTAACAAAATGCGGCTCCTGAGGAGCGACAAGTGGGATACTCCATCTTGTCAATCTGAAGTAATTGATCCTCCACTCGAGATATACTGATCACAAGGAATATTTTGATTCTGCATTTTAAAGTTTGATTGCTTTCGGAGAAGTTGTTGATGTTCCTCTTCATTGTTCATTAATCAAAAAGGAAATTGCCATCTTTATTTTAAAACCAAAAGTAAATTTAAAAACAAAAGTAAATTCATTTTCGTGTTTCAAGAATGTTGGTCATATTAAAATGTCATTTTGCAAAGCAGAATAAATGAGAATTGCAAACAAAAGGCACAAGGGCTCAAATTTTTATTGATAGAATGGTAATCAGTCTAATGTATGATTCCATGGAGCATTAAAAACTTTTGAATATGGTAATTTAAATGGAAAAGGGCTACATTGAAACATAACGACCATTATCCTTCTACCAACTTTGAATTCTGAGTATTATCGAGCTTCTGCTAAAGGTGACTTCTGATTGAGGATTTTCTTGACAGATGATGTCACTTATGATGATTCAATCTTGTTGGATGCAGTTACTTGCCATAAATCTCTAACTTTTTCCTAGATTTCCTTTTCACAATTTCAATCCATCTGAATGATTATTGTATATGTCTCTAATTTTTTCCTGGACCGCCCTTTCGAGTTTTCAGCCCAACGGGATGTTTTTTTATTTAGGCAAAGTATTTCTTGACTGCATTAACATTTGTGGGGTAGGTAAATTCTTCTCCATCCATGGTTGCGAGTCTCAAGGCACCGCCTGAGAAGGCTTTCATAACAATATATGGGCCATCATAATTTGGAGTCCATTTTCCCCTGGAATCAATGAGAAATTATTGGATCTTTTTGAGCACGAGGTCGCCTTTTCTGAATACCCAAGGTTGGACCTTTTTGTCAAAAGCTTTCTTCATCCTTTGTTGATATAACTGACCATGGCATATAGTCGTCATTCGTTTTTCTTCGATTAGGTTCAGTTCATCGTATCTGTTTTGACACCATTTAACTTCTGTTAGCTTGGCTTCCATAAAGATTCTTATTGATGGTATCTCTACTTCTATAGGGAGTATTGCTTCCATGCCATATACTAGAGAGAAAGGGGTTGGCCCTTGTTGAAGTACAAACAGATGTACGATAACCGTGAAGAGAAAATGGTAGCATCTCATGCCAATCTTTGTAGGTTACAACCATTTTCTGAATGATCTTCTTAATACTTTTGTTAATTGCTTCTACCGCTCCATTCATTTTAGGCCGGTAGGGAGATGAGTTATGGTGTTCTATTTTGAACTCAGCACATAATTCTTTCATCATCTTGTTGTTCAGGTTTGATCCATTATCAGTAATGATCTGGCTTGGAACACCATCTCTGTAGATGAGATTGTTCTTGATAAATCGGACCACCACTTGTCTGGTCACGTTGAAGTATGATACTGCCTCGACCCATTTGGTGAAATAATCAATCACTACCAAAATGACCCGATGTCTGTTTGAGGCTTTGGGTTCGATCATGTCAATTCCCCATATAGAAAAAGGCCATGGAGAAGAGAGAATTTCGAGATGCGTTGGTGGTACATGAATTTTGTCGGCGTATATCTGACACTTGTGACACCTCCTCATGTACTTGTAGCAATTAGATTCAATTGTCAGCCAATAATATCATGCTCTCAGAATTTTTCCTGCCATTGTATGTCCATTGGCATGAGTGCCAAAGGATCCTTCGAGAATCTCTTTCACCAGTAAGTTTGTTTCGTGTTTATCCACGCATCTGAGCAAAACCATGTCGAAGTTTTTCTTGTAGAGCACATCATTATTTAGGAAGAAGTTGCCAGTCTGTCTTCTGAGAGTCTTCCTATCTTTTCTTGATGCCCCAGGCGGGTATTCCTATCTTTGAAGGAAGCATTTGATCTCATGATACCATGGTTTGTCATCGATGATGGCTTCTATTGCAAATATGTAAGCGGGCCTATCAAGGCGTATTATGCCAATCTTGGGTACATCGTTCCATTGATTCACACTAATCATGGAGGATAGGGTAGCTAGTGCATCAGCCATGTGGTTTTCTTCACGAGGAATGTGATAAAAATTAATCTTGTTGAAGAAGGGTAACAACCTTCTTGCAAAGTCTTTGTAAGGAATCAATCCCAGTTGATATGTGTTCCACTATCCTTTGATCTGATTTATGACCAGGGTTGAGTCTCCATACACATCCAAATTCTTTATCTTTAAGTCAATAGCTTCTTCGAGACCTATGATGCAAGCTTCATATTCGGCCTCATTGTTTGTACACTTGAATGTCAATCTGGCGATGAAAGGAATATGGGTACCCTGAGGTGTAATAATGATTGCCCCAATTTTGTTTCCATAAGAGTTGACAGCTCCGTCGAATATTAATGCCCATTGGGAACCTGGCTCTGGCCCTTTGTTTGGTAGCGATTCATCATAATCTTTCATTTTTAGGTACATTACATCTTCCTCTGGGAAGTTGAATCTAATTGATTCCTGATTGTCAATCGGTTGGTGAGCCAAATGATCGGCTAAAACACTTCCTTTGATGGCTTTCGAAGCATGGTACTCGAAGTCGTATTCTGATAACAAAATCTGCCAACGGGCAATCCTTCCTGTTAAAGCAAGCTTTTCAAATACGTACTTGATTGGATCCATTTCAGAGATTAACCAAGTAGTGTGACAAATCATGTACTGGCGAAGATGTTTAGCTGCCCAAGCTATAGCGCAGCAAGTTTTCTCGAGCATAGTGTATCGAGTTTCACAATCTGTGAACTTCTTGGTTAAGTAATAAATGGCAGACTCTTTTCTTTTTGTTTCGTCTTGTTGGCCCAGCACATAGCCCTTGGAGTAATCCAAGACTGTTAAGTAAATGATCAATGGTCTTCCTTCCACTGGAGGAGACAGAATAAGTAGATTCAACATATATTATTTGATGCTGTCGAAAGCCTTTTGGAAATCCTCTGTCCATATACAATTTTGATTCTTTCAGAGTAGTTTAAAGATTAGCGCGCATGTCGTGATCATGAGGAATATGAATCATGAGATGTAATTCAGACGTCCCAAAAACCCTCTTACTTGTTTTTCAGTCTTTGGAGCAGGCATTTCTTGAATGGTCTTGACTTTGTCAGGATCAACCTCAATTCCCTTTTGGCTGACAATGAATCCCAGGAGTTTTCCTGAACGGACACCAAAGGTACACTTGTTGGGATTCAAGCGGAGTTTGTATTTTCTCAGACGCTGGAATAACTTCGATAGATGTTCCACATGTTCTTCTTCTGTTTTAGATTTGGAAATCATGTCATCGACGTACACTTCAATTTCTTTGTGCATCATGTTGTGAAACAGAGTTCTTATAGCCCTTTGATAAGTTGCTCCTGCATTCTTTAGACCGGACGATGTTACTTTATAACAAAAGGTTCCCCATCAGGTGATGAATGAAGTTTTCTCCATGTTTTCTGGCGCCATTCTGATTTGATTATAGCCCGAGAATCCATCCATGAAGGAGAATACTTTGAATTTTGTTGTGCTGTCAACTAGCATGTCAATGTGTGGTAGGGGAAATCATCCTTTGGACTTGCTTTGTTTAAATCCCTATAGTCTACACACATTCTTACTTTTTTCGTCCTTCTTGGAAATTGGTACTATGTTGGCTAGCCATTGAGGATATTCTGAGGTGGCAAGGAAACATGCGTCTATCTGTTTCTGCACTTCTTCCTTAATTTTGATGGCCATATCAGGGTGAGTCCTTCTTAATTTTTGTTTGACAGGAGGACATTCTGGTTTCAGTGGTAAGTGATGTTTCACGATGTTGGTATCCAACCTTGGCATGTCTTGTTAGGACCAAGCAAACACATCAAAAAATTCTTTGAGCAGCTCTATCAAGCCTTCTTTGACAGTTAGATGGAGTAGTGCTCCAATTTTAACTTCTTTTCTCTCCTCTTCTAAACCCAAATTGACGGTTTCCAACTGTTCTTTGTAATTTTAAATGGATTTCTCCTCATTTTTGAGTAATCGAGAGATCTCATATGGAATTTCTTCGTCCCCTTCTTCTTCGGCTTCAAATACTGGGAACTCAAAGTTGGAATAAGGCATTGGATTGTATGTTTCAATGGGGTTTAAAACAAGTAATATACATAACGTGATGATTATTTTTTAGAAAAGGAAGAGAGAATACAAAATTTTGTGCAGTGTATTTTGAAAAATGCTTTTTTTTCTTATTTTAGGTTGTTTTGTAGGATTACCATTTTCTGGAAAAGCAAAAAGTGAAAATAGAAATAAATGCAAGGATTCATAATGACATTATTTATTTAGGATTTGTCGATTCTTGAAACACAAACCTTATAAAACAAAACTCTTTCGCTTTGGGCGAAGTGAAGAGGGACATTTATAGAAAAGCAAGCCCTGTAAAACATCCTTTTCACCCGAGCAAAGTGAAAGGTCAAAACAAAGACAAGACAATTACTTTGATTTATGAACAATGTTCAGGACATCGACCGCGACCCAATTGCGACGAACTCTTATGTGGATCACAAAGTCCGGTATTTTTCTTCCAGAAGTGTCTTCAATAATAACACTGATTTTTGGCGGAGTTGGATCACTAGAGCCTTTTTCCCATGCAGCGTTATCATAAGAGGACTCTTCTATTGTATCTTCAACATTATTTTTATTTTCAAGAGGATCTCCCCATCCAGTGGGCTGGATGTCTTCATATCTGATGCGAGGGATTTCTGGAGCAGTGTACTTCACTAGAAAGTCGTACTTGTCGCTTGGTTGTCCCAAAGTATCCCAAGTTTCTGAGGGGATATATGAGTCGTCTTCTTCGATGACATTAACCTCAGAAAATGAAAAGTTGATAAATTCTTGTCCTGCGATTCTTGAAACATCCTCAACATGATGTTTGATATTTTTTAGAATTTTCCTGGTAAGGTTCCCACGACTCTGAGAGAACAAGTGGATTTTTCTCAAGGTCATTCAGCAGATATGCATTCTCTGGCTGACTCTTTTGCCCTGAATTTTCTATGTAAGGCTCCCAATTGGGAAATTCATCCATGGGATCATATGATTTGTAATGAAAGTTGTCTTTCATCAGAGTATCTTCTTCCAATGAGTTGGGTGGAGCCCGGCATCCTTCGGGATCACAATCTCCGTAGATCATTCTGACGTCTGATCTTGGTATATATCTGGGACTTTGCTTCGGAGAGCAAAATGGAACATATGTTTCTTCTTGAGATATATATCCTTCATCGTTGAAATAGGATTTCCACTCTTCATCTGTGTCAGAAGATTTATTTTCCTCGATGGTATGGACTTCCTGAGAAATTGGGTGGAGGAAGCCTCCACTGTGGAAGAAATCTTGAATGGTACGAACGCTTTCATCCTTTTTTGTAGTCTTAGTAAATGCTGGAGAAAAACTGAGACCTTTTCTTGTATTGTTATCAACAGGAATCACAACTTTCCCCCATCCTTTTATGTCACTGTTTCTCATTATTTGGAGAGCGTCCTTGTACGAGGAAATCGACGTTCCTTTTTCTTCATGATTCTCATTTCTCACAGAGAGTGCTTGAAATTGAGTTCCAACGACCTCTTCTAGCTCTAAATATGAGAATGATGGTAGATTGCTTATAATTAAAGCATGTTCTCCGCATACTGTGACCAACTTGTCATTCTTGACAAACTTCATCTTTTGGTGAAGTGTTGAAGTGACTGATCCTACTTCTTGTATCCAAGGTCGTCCTAATAAACAACTATACGCCGCTCAGATGTCCATGACTTGGAAGGTGACTTGGAAAGTGTGGGGACCAATGGTTATGGGAAGGTCGATTTTGCCGATAATTGTCTTCTTGGATTCGTCAAAAGCTTTGACTATGATCTCACTGTCTCTCATAGGGGTACCCTGAAAAGATAATCGTACCAAAGTTAACCTTGGCATGACTTATAATGATGAACCTGTGTCTACGAGTACACTGGCTAAAGCATCGTCCTGGAAATTGACTGTGATATTGAGTGCCATGTTATGATTCTTGCCTTCTTCTGGAAGTTCTTCATCACTGAAACCCAAATTGTTGCAGGAAGTGATGTTGGAAATGATGTTGTCAAACTGACCTACTGTCACATCTTGTTCTACAAAGGCTTGTTCCAAGACTTTTTGTAGAGCTTCTCCGTGTGCTTCTGAACTGAGCAGGAGAGATAACACGGATATCTGAGAAGGAGTTTGTAATAGTTGATCCACAATGTTGTACTCACTTCTCTGGATGAGTTTTAACTGTTCACCGTTATTTTTCACAGGCTTCGCGCTGCTGGATTGACCAATTTCTTGATTAGGAACTTCACCTTGAGGTTCCTTTTCTTTTGCAGGTTCTGTAACTCCTTTGGTAAAGATTCGACCACTTTGGGGGACCCGGCTGACATCGGCAATGTTGACAACGGATGACAGCGGAATTTCTTTTCCATCTTTTATTATGGTTGCACCGTACTTGTACGGAATAGCTTTCTCTGACTCGTATGGGATTGGGCCTGGCAAGTAGATGACCAAAGGGGTTATTTGGGTCTTTTGACTATCATAAGTAACCTCAATTGGTTCTAGCTCGGGACTATTGGAAATTTGTCCACTGTCAAAAGGGATCACCAAGCGCTTTGGTTCATTGAGCAGAGGCATTACGGTGAAAACATCTTCGTTAATTCCATAATTAACAGGCTCTCTTTCATTGAAAATCGTGATGGTTTTTTTGTCCAACAACTCGTGAATCTCATTATGGACAAGGAGGCAACCATGTCGACTTTTGCGACATTTTCTGCAAGCCGAATGATCATGGTGATTCGGACCAAAATAATCAAGTCCGCACAGGAATTTTTGAAATTTGACCAATGACGTTTCAATGTTTTTAATGTCGTAAACTGCATGCTGCCCTGGGAAACCTTGCACCATATTGATTGACTGAGAATTTAGGCACAATTGGGTTTCTCCTTGGTCCACTTGATTCTGGAGAGTTGCGCGCACGGTGTAGCACTCTTGGCTTTTATCTGAACATATTCGACAGGGTTCATAATTATGAGGTGGCACCCGGCCGTACCCGCTTTGTATACAGTGCATTATTACCAAGTCTGTTTCCAGTAAGCAGATGTCACAACTTTGGTGTCTGCCCGAATTTCCATTTGTTATGCCAACTTGATGTGTGTTTTCATCCTGGTAGACTAGGAGCCACCAATGGTCCAACAGATGATGAAGAGTTCTTTGTACAAGCGCACAACCTTGATCATTTTTGGAGCAATCTTTGCAGTCCTGATAATTATGGGCTGACAGATAACTGAGCCTAACTTGCTTGGCATGCAATTCTACGAAGCTGGTATTTATTAAACGAATTTCGAAAATTTGAACCATATTGACCTGGTGATTATTCCTTCCATGGGAGTCTTGGATCCATCTTAGATCCATTTGACGCTGAAGTGCTTTTTGTACAAAAGAACATCCTTGATTGTCTGTTGAACAAATTGGGCAAGCGTTGTAATCGTGTAGCGGAAAATTATGGTACTGACTTTGTCTTGAGTGCATTGCCACTAGATTGACATTCATTGCGCGGATATCATGATTTTGAACAATGTCTATATATTGATAGGCCATATTTATTCCATGAATCCTGTGATCTTGGATCCATCCTAGATCCAACTGCTCTTGAAGATCTGCTTGTACAATCATGCACCCTTGATTGTTCTTGGAACAAATGTCGCATTGATGATAGTTGTAAGATGGCATGTGGCCATACCCGCTTTGCTTTCAATGCATTTTTACCAGATTTTTTCCTAGTAGGCGAACATCGTGAATTTGATAACTGTTGCCAGATCCTTCATTTACCAAGTTTACTGAAGCTTTTTCAGGTTGTGGCAACGGGTTCGTTTGAACATTTGGGTTTGTATCTTTGAAAGATAAAACTCCATTTTTGACGAGCCTTTGTACGTCATATTTGAAGTTGAGGAAGTTCTCAATGTTATGCCTCGGTCCTCCTTGATGACAAGGGAAAGATTGATCAGCTTTAAACCAATAAGGGGGATTGTCCGGCACTGTGAGAGGAGTTCTGGTTTGAACGTGCCCCTTTGCTAGCAAAAGTGGGAATAGTTCTGCATATAGCATTGGTATGGGATCAAACCATGGCAATCGTGGAAAATGATTGTTGTTATTGTATTGCGGACGAGCCTGTTGAAGAGGTTGTTGTTGCCTTTGTTGATACGGTTGTTGATTTGGCTGCCTCTGAGCAACCTGTGGTTGATATGCCGGGACCGGCGCGGGACTAGCAACATGAAATACTGTTGCTACCTGTTGAGGTTAATACCTCCACCTTTACTTACTCTGCGAGATATTACTGATATCCCGTTCTTTCTTCTTTTGGAAAGCACTCCCATATCTTTTGCTACTACTGGATGGTTATGAGTCCTTAACCAATCGACCTTCTTGGACTGCTTCTTCAAGGCGTACCCCCATGTTTACCATCTCGGTAAAGTCACTAGGTGCACTGGCGACCATCAGGTCATAATAAAATAAACTTAATGTTTTCAAAAAGATTTTCGTCATTTATTTCTCCTCAAGAGGAGGACAAATTTGAGCGGCGATTTCACGCCATCTTTGAGCGTACTCCTTGAAGGTTTCTTTATCGTTTTGGGACATAACTCTGAGTTGTTCTCTGTCGGGTGCCATATTCAAATTGTACTTATACTGCTGAACAAAAGCTGCGCCAAGATCTCTGAAGGTACTAATATTGGTACGGTTTAAACCCATGTACCACTTTAGCGCTTCACCAGTTAAACTATCTTGGAAGTAGTGGATTAGCAGTTGTTGGTTTTCTGTATGGGTAGACATTTTTCGAGCGTACATTACCAAGTGACTCTGAGGTTAAGAGTTGCCTTTGTAATTCTCAAAGTCGGGCACCTTAAACTTGTGCGGTATTTTGACGTTTGGGACCAAACAGAGGTTAGCGATATCTTTGCCAAACAAGTCATGTCCGCGAATGGCATGCAGTTCTTTTTGCATTTCCAAGAACTATTCTTAGAATTCATTCATTCTTTCGTAAACTTCTTCATCTTTGCCAGGGGTGGAATGAAGGATCTGTTCCTCTGGGATAGTATGTATCACAGGTTATGGTATAGAAATTATTGCGGTAACTCTTAGTGCTTCGGTGATCTGAAGTTTGTAACCTTCAGGTACATGAGTCTCTGTCGTAGACCTTGCATCTTCGTTCACCTGAAGTTTGTAACCTTCAGGTCTGGAGGTTCCGACTGTGGCTCCAAGGTCTTTAGTGACCGGTGGTATATATCCCTCAGGTATGATATTGAAAGGCATGCCCCAGAGAAAACCTTTAGGCATGTTGTACTGCGGAAGATTGATGGGTATCTCTAACATTGGTGTAGACACAATTTATGAAATTGCAGTCTTTTGAGGTGGTTGATCCTGAGCTGCTGCTAGGGATGCTGTTAAGTCTTTCCAGACTTTCCTTCAGAGTGTTGACTTCCTCTCTTAGCTCTCTGTTTTCCTCCTCAAGAGCGTCCATTTTCTTTTGCCGATTGGCTCGAGTATTGTACGAATGAGACAGTTTGAAAAGTGCGACACATGTGTGAGACTTTATGACAAAGATGTGTAATGCAAAAATGATGAATGATATGTAAAGAAATGAAAATGATTTTTTTGTTTCGGTTTCAAAATAACTTTTAACAATTGTGTTGCAAATATCATACAGTGGTTGAAACCTTTTTTTGAATTCAAAGGATTACAATATCTTACAGGGAAAAAGTACATTATTTTACAAAGTGCAGGAAGGAAAACTAGGCCTATGAATCCTAAGGAATCTCTGACAAAGGTCCAGATTCTGGTTGCTGATCCTCTTTTCTCTTCTTTGATCGGGTCTCCTCAACCGTTGTCGGGTCGATGATCCTTTGCCATGTGAAAGGAGATAGTAAACTCCTCCGTTCCTCTTGACTTTCTACAGCATGCTGCTCTCGTATTTCAATCAGAGCATCTTTATCCTTTAGTAACTCTTGAATCTTTGTGCACTCCAAGCTGACAATGTGATACTTGTTCTTCCAAGAGTTCTTTTCACGTTGAGTTTTGTTAAAAGCGACCTGCAGTTTCTCTGTGTCACTCGTGAAATAGAGGACAAATTCTTTTAAGGGAAATACTTATTAACGAGGGTAAGGCATTTTTAACTTGAGGGCCCTTGTTTGTACCCATTGGAGATAAGGCTCTGCGGAGATGCAGTTTGGTTTTCCCAGAGACTATCTTCCTTTCCTATGAACATAATGCCAGGCATGTACAATTTCCTCCTTGAGTGCTCTGTCATTTTCTCCTTCTTTGAAGAAAAGACCTTCCAGATGAACGTTGTAAGGTACGTCCTTCATCGGGTATCCAAGTTGACGACGAGCTAAAACTAGATGATAATTGATCCCTCCTTTAGTACCAATGAGGGGTACATTAGGGAAACTTCCACATTTGTCAATGATTTTTATTCCATCATAGACCCGATTGTACCAATCTATGTCGGAAGGGGTGAGAGACATAATCTTTTGCGACCATCGCATACCACTTTTGCGATCCCAAAAAGCAGCAGATTTGGGTAAGTGGGAAATTAACCATTTGTAGAGTAATGGTACACAACATGTAATCATCCCTCCTCTGTACAAGTTCCTTAAATGCACTGAGTGGTAAGCATCTGCCAACAAAGTTGGGTCTGGGTTCCCAATCAAGAATATTTTGATAGCGTTGATGTCGACGAAATTGTCAATGTTAGGGAAAAGGAATAATCCATAGATGAGCATAACAAAGTTATCCTCAAAAGCAACTATGTTTCCTATATTGGAAAAGTATAGGGCTTTTTCCAATAAGAACCTAACTGGTAGACCTTGAATTCCTCCCTTAGTGGTCATGTTGGTTTTGATATCTAATACTTCCAAAGAGGTAACTCTTGCAATGATTTGGTCTTTGGGAATTCCTTCCAGTCCAGAGAACGGATCCTGATTAGTGATAGGTAAATCAATCAGATTATAGTACTCTTCCAATGTTGGTGTGAGCTGATAATCTGGAAATGTGAAGCAGTGGTATACTGGATCATAAAACTGAACCCATGTAGATAGGACTCCTTCCACTATGTTCACCTTTAAAAGGGACAAATGTCCCCCATATTTAGCTCTAAAAGCCTCTGGATTAGTAATCAACCTTCCCAATCTTCTCAGGTCTTCATGTTTTGGATTTATGAAGATGTACTTCTGAGTTTTTCTTCTACCAAAATCCATAACGCGGTTTCTGACAATTGCAACACCCCGTTTCTTGGTTCTTTTGAAAAAAATTTGAGAAACAAAAATTTTTTAAAATTTTTTGATGAATGCATGAATGCAGCAAACATAAATATATGAAAACATGGGTTTAGGGGCTTATCATCACGAGCATGAGCCCATGGGTCTACCCATCCCCAAAGGTATGTACTAGGGGTCCTTTTTGCACCTGTAGAACGGGTTCTAACAAGGTTCCCAAAATCATTGACCCCTCTTGAAAATATTACCTGCAAACCGACTGACTCATGAGAGTTGTAATATCCCTAAGATGAATCTCATTCGAGCGTAGTATCGCGTATCAACTATTCCCAATAGTCACCGCACTACATCCTAAAAATGGCCAAGGTTAAATGTTTATTAATCCTCAGTTTCACGGGTGCCCAGTGGAAAAAGTAATGTTTTCACGACTTGCTCGTTTAACATCAGTAATTGCAAAATGGTAGCTCCACTGATTTGGTGGACTTTCAAGTTAGCTTGGTCGGGATTCACTGCCTATAAGCCTTCTTGATTCTGCCACCTCCTATCTTAAAATATGCTCTCAAGCCCACTGAGGAATTTTTGACTCACCACATGTGTATTAATCACATTCTCAGATAACAGTAAATTAAACAAGTATGGCAGATAAGCATATAGTATGATGGAAAATAGTAAATGATATCAAATGAGAAAGCAAATAAAACAGTAAAAACATGCAATGCAAGGCTTAACCCTCCTTGAAAAAGATGATAAGTCCCCAGCAGAGTCGCAATTTTTCTGTAGCTCAGTTTTTGTGACGCGACCACTACCGCATTTAGTGCTACTTTCTGATTTCTATATTTATCCTATGAAGGTTAAAAGGAAGGGGAAGATATCTCAAACTAACCATGCATGCAAATTTTTTCCTTAACAAATGCGAAGAGATCGGGGATCGGGGGTTGGTTATACAAAGGGAAGCTATTAACACCTAGAGTATCTATAGTAATCTATAGGAACCTTTATTTGCATATGTTTTTACTGTTGAATTGCTTGGTTGCTTATGAATCAAGTTCTTTGAATCAATCCAATCTTGTGAATGCATCAATATGATGTATTTGAGGTCCTTAAAGCATATCTTGAAGTTTTGGATCATGCCTTACTCCAAAAGTCAACTTAGGGACTGAATTAGGTAAAAGGGTTAAATAAGTTTTTAGTCCCTATAAAGTTTGAAATTTCATTTTTAGTCCCTCCCTACCTTTTGGCAACGGTTTTTACAAAAAAACTGTTGCCAAAACCAGCCAAAACCGTTGCCAAAACCCAGGAGGGACTAAAAATGAAATTTCAAACTTTATAGGGACTAAAAACATATTTAACCCTTAGGTAAAATCCCTAATTCTTGATTTTTAATATATGTTTCCCCTGAGGCTACTTTGAACTTATGAATGGACTCATGAGGTTCTTTTGAGCTTCTTGAATCATATGTAGAAGTATTGGCTCATTCCTAGATGAAAATCTCTCTCTGGAGACCTTGGTCGTCCGAAACCCTGATTTGGTGATACTGATGATCTTGAGGCTTGATCAACTTGAAATGTTGCATTCTTGTGCTAGAATCTTGATGTGGGAGACCTCTTGATCCTTCATGGATGTTTTAAAGGCTTGACAAGTTGAAAATCATGTCAATTTTTGAATGTTCCTTTGCCTGAATCCTCTGAGAGGGCTCAAGAACCCTAATTATTGGTTGAGGTAAATACTCAACAATCTTTGAAAGGATTAGTGAGGTATGAAAATACATCCATATTGTGGTGATGACTTGCATAATGATGTGAAGTCTTATGGTCAAAATTTAGGGTATGACACTAAGCATGAGCCAATACTTCAAGATATGATTCAAGGAACTCAAATTTACCTTTGAAGTCCATTCATAAGTTTAAAATTTCCTCAGAGGATTCATTCATTGAAAATAAGGAATTAGGGTTTCTCTGCACAAAATTCATCTGATACCCAAAGTCAAAATTTGACTTTTTTTGGGCAAAATTGATCATCAAGGACTATTATTTAATAAAACATGATCCATAGTTGCATTTAATGAAGGATTGATCAAGAAATCAAGGTTACTTGCAAAAGAAGCAAAATTGGAGGAATTGAAAATTTCACTAAGTTATGGAAATTCATGTTCAAGTACCTAACTTTACAAGGCCATAAGTTGTGATCCAAGCAACCATTTTTTTGCACTCCAAAGCTCAAATGATAGATCTTCTTCCATACAACAAGATTACTGGGCTGATTCATCCCCAAAAAATGCATAGATTTTGAGATATGAAGCCATGAAGTTAGGGTTTCAAGACTTTTTGGACTTTGACACTTAGAAAATTTTTAGGCAGAATTTATTTTGTGTTTTATCCAACTTTGAGGCCATTTTTCTCCATAATCCAAGATGAATCAAGACCAAATGCAAACATCAAAGTTAAAGTAGGATATCTCAACTTTCCAAAAAGTACAAGAACATCCTTTAATTCTACTTGAGCAAGGAGACATGATCCTCACAACATGCCTTGGTCAAACTGATTTTCAAGACATCATTGGTGCATTACTTGTGTCACACTATTTTCACCTTCAAATTTTGTTTCTCTACAAGCCTTGTCATCCTCTAAGATCAGAAAGAATCTTGTTGAAACACATAATATTTTCAACTTTGAACCATAAGTCAAGGATTCTATCTCTTAGCGTGTGAGAATCATCATTGAAAGGCCATGAAGTCAAGTTTATTTTTGTGCATTTATGTGAAACATTGAATTGGAATGAAATGAGCCATACCAGTTCAGATCAGTTCAAAAACAATGAGTGTTCAAACCTGCAAATGGCAATTGAGTCAAGGTTCTAGTCATTCTATAAAAGACTTTTGGTACCTTAGCATTTAAGTTAAAGGCTACATGGCTATATCCATTAGACAATAGCATGCTCCCTCATCCAACACTATTCATCCAAAACAAATTAGTTCTCCTATAAATAGAGGTAATTTTGCATCAAATCAAAAACACCAAAACAATACCAAAGCTTGTTTTCTCACATTCCCTCTCTTGTTTCAAAGTTACATAGTTCAAAACTTGAGAAATCGAATTTCTCGTCTCAGAGCTTAAACCACTCAAACAACCATCCAAAGACATCAAAAATCATCCCTTGATGGTGTGCAAATCTTCACCTTCATCCCTAACCACCAAAATTAGAAAGTCAACTGTCAAAATCTCATATCTTTGACTTTTTGCATTTTTCAAGCCATGTCTTATTCTGTACATTTAAAAACCATCCAACACTACAAACACACTCTAAATAACATCCTTAAACTGTTTCAACAAAAGTTTCTCAACTGTAACATCATTTGGTGGAGTTTCCATTTTTCCGCTTTTGACAAATTTGCAAGAAGGAGCTAGATTTTGTCCTAGAGGTTTTCATTTGCTTCCAAGCATCCAAGAAGCTTCTTTGAGGTGTATTAGAGGTGTCCAAAGTATTATTTTACTTCTGTAATGAGTTTCTTAGAAATTGCCAAGAGAGCTTCAAGAGGTAAGCTTACAAAGAACTTGAACTTTAAGAAATATGCTTTGCTTTGACGTACATTGATCATGATCATGTCATATATGTCTTACTTGTTGTGTTTGAACCATTTTATAGTGCTATTATTGATTGTGTATAGTTGTAGCATATAACTTGCAATTTTGAAGCCTTTTAGGTGCCACTATCGGGTTTTAAAATGTAGGCACTTTTAGAAAAATCTAAAACCACCATTGAATTCCTCATGAAATTCTAGGTAGGATCCATATTTGTTTCATCCATTTTCATGGAGAAATGAAGAAGTTATGCCCTTCTTGCAAATGAAGAAAACCTAGGTCTTTTTGGGCAAGAACCGAGTCATGGCGCCTTTGTTCTGGACATGCCTAGGTCATGTCCACCCTTATCAATTAATGGGTGTGGTTTGATACACGGATATATCACCACCCCAGTGGTTAAACATGTGCGCCCTATGTATCTTGTCACTACCAGAACTGGGGTTCGAATCCCCCTCGCCCCAGTTCTTTTATTTTTTTTTCAACTGAACAACACATATTATTTCATGTTTTCCCCATATATTCACAATGCGCGCGTGGTAGAGATGGCTAGTGTTTTGAGCTGCAGGCGAAATGACATGGGTTCAACACCCATGGGGGCACTTTCCATTATTTTTATGACTTTGTTTTCCTATTTATCTTCACAGTTTCAAACCATCATAACTTTCTCATTTTTTATCATTTTGAATCCACTCTTTTTGCAAATTGTTCATGATAATGTCTATTTTTTAGTTGTGAAAATAAAATATCAAAAAAAATTATTTGTCTCATATTTATAAGTGCTTAAAGTATGTGGATTTTTTAGGGTATTCTTAAGACTTCATTTAAACCTTTTGAATGACACATTGCCTTTTCTTGCTAACAATGCATTTTTTGAACCATATACATCTTGTATGAACCTTAAATGAGGTTGTGAATTTGTAGACCCTTGTTCTTACTTGATTTTAATGTATTTTCAAGTATATGTTTCTATGTATATGTATGTTGAACTTTGTCCATACTATGAAACTTTTTTCTTGATATTTTGCTTTAATATGTGGTTTTCCTTCCATGTTTATACCACTTTGATATGTACATATGTCTTCGTGTTGATTATGCTATGTTTATTTGCTCCTAAACACTTGAACTTTGTCTTGAAAATGCCTTTATATACATGTTTGTTTGTATGAACCTTTGTGATGTTTCCACTTTGATCAAGACCATGTTTGAACCCCAATATTCATGTTTTGTTGTTATCAACTTGTCATTAACATGTTCAACTTGTATCCATGCTTAAATGTTCAAATATTTCCTTCATAAACTCTTACCAGGATAAATATATCTCTTTGAAATACACATCATCTTTTTTCACATTTTTCAAAACTCTTTGGGCCTCTGCCAAGAGTGTAAGACCCATTACTTTTTCAATTCCATTTTTCAAAAACACTTTGGGCCTCTATTATAGTGTAAGTCCCTCCCCTCTTTCTCAAAACTTTCTTCAATTTCTCAAAACTTTCAATCTTTCAAATCTCAATTTTCAACTTTCACAACATTAGTGACATACAATTGCTTAAAAGTCATCCCTCTCTTTCAAAATCATCTTCTGTTTTCAAAACAAGAATAAACCTTGGGCCTCTGCTTAGAGTGTAAGACCCAACACCTTTGTATATAAAATAAATCTTGGGCCTCTGTCAAGAGTGTAAGACCCACCACCTTTTCTTTTCTTTTCAATAAATCATGGGCCTCTGTCAAGAGTGTAAGACCCACCACCTTTTCTTTTCTTTTCAATAAAGTCTTGGGCCTTTGTTTAGAGTATAAGACCCAATACCCATGTGAATAGAATAGAACACGCCAATAAAACATTCAAAAACTCCTACAAATGTAAAATCTTCCATGAATTGAAACATTTCATATCAATGTCTATACTTGTTAAAACTTCAATTATGTTTGCTCATATGTTTGTTAAGTTTCTCTTGACATTCATATCATCCTTAGTTTATACATAGGTCTAACAAAGGCACCCCCTACAATCACAACTTAGTTCAAACAACTAGTTCCCTGTCCTCCTCTTGGGCCTTATACAAGCATCATTGCCTCCTCTTAGGCATCATACAACGAATCTCCCCAGCAAGATAGCCTCCTCTTGGGCTTCGTACAAGGAGACTTGGGAAGTCTCATTCAATTCCCCACAGCCTCCTCTTGGGCTTCATACATGGACCATCAGGCTTCTTAAAAACACAAGTTAAGTCTTACTCATCTATACAATAAATCTTTTAGCCTCATTCCATCCTAGGCTTTGTACAGGGTATAAATAAATTCTTTTACCCTCATTCATCCCGGGCTTTGTACATGATACAAAATAAAAATCCCCAAAAGAGTCAGTCAAAATCTCAGTAGTGAGTCAGTCTCTTCAAATTTTCTCAACAGTCATTAGCCTTCTCTCAGGATTTTAAACAAATAATATCCCCAGTCAGTCAGCCTCAATCTTGGGCTTTGTAAAAGACAGATAAAACTCCTCAGTTGAGTCAGTTTCAATCTTTTTCAGCTTCATATCTTGGGCTTCAATCAAGATACCTAAATAAATCCATCTCCTCCAAGATGAGACTTTGAGTCATCTCTGTAGAAAGATATATATTCTAATCACTACAATTGAAATCAAATAATCAAAAAAATTTGCCAGATAATTGCTGTAAGTGGCACTCTTGTAGATTCAAAATCCAAGTTGGAGTCCCTCCATTATCATGGTTCAAAACTTTTCTTTCATCTAATTGCTGTAAGTGGCACACTTGTCGATTCTATATCCAAGTTAAGGTCCTTCTATAAGTATGTAAGGAATTCATAAAGGAAAAAGTGGCATTGCTTAAACACAACAAGTTCAAAGCTCTTTCCCTTATGACATCACTCTCAAATGATTGTAGTGAATAGGTGAGATATCTCCCTTAAAGATGACAATTTGTCAAATCTTTCAAACACACTTTTAGCTTCATCATCTTAGGCTTTAAACAAGATACAAAATAAAATTTTTCCTCCTATAGATTAGGAGGAACTACGAACGCTCTGATTTCCCATTTCTCTTTTTGGGAATACGTAGGCATAAGGTCGTAAGATCTTAGCGAGCACACTTATAAAAAACCTTAGGTTTTGGTACCTTCCAAAAACAATAGAAAACCATAAAACAGCAAAAACATTTCCCCAATTTTCACAAAGGAGAAACTTTCCCAATTAAAAAACAAATGAACTCAAGCAAACAAGTAATCCAACAGTAAAAATATGTACAATAAAGGTTCATATATATTACTATATATACTCAGGGTGTTAATAGCTTCCCGTAGTATAACTAACCCCCGATTCCAGATCTCTTAGCATTTGTAAGGAAAACACTTGCGAGCAGGGTTTGTTTAAGGTATCTTCCCCTACCTTTTAAGCATCATAGGATAAATATTAAAAATCAGAAAGTAGCACCAAATGCGGTAGTGGTCGTGTCACAAAAACTGGAGCTACAAGGTCCTACGAAAATATCCCGCAACTCTAGGCTATACCATTTCCGACCTAAAGGGGATAAGTCCTCTGTGTGTATGCACCGGATTATGCTAGAGGAAGATTATAAACCCTCTAGAGAACACCAGAGAAGGATAAACCCCATAATGAGTGATGAGGTCAAGAGAGAAGTGCTAAAATTACTTGAAGCTGGAATAATTTACCAAATCTCTGATAGTAAGTGGGTGAACCCTGTACACGTGGTACCAAAGAAAGGAGGCATCACATTTGTGTAAAATGAAAAAGGAGAATAAGTAGCAAAACGTGTAGAAAATGGTTGGTGTATGTTCATTGACTATAAAAAGCTAAACAAAGTAACCCGAAATGACCATTTCCCCCTTCCATTCATAGATCAAATTCTTGAACGTTGTCGCTCCCGAGGATTTGCATCCATGATACAAACGCGAAAGTGCCACGGAAAACAGAGTCGCCAGCAATGTGTATTTATCCCAAGAGAGGGAAAGGAAACACTGCGTAAACCTGAGGGAAGGGAAAGAGCATGGTCTTGCGACCAAGAGAAACGGGTAAGGGAGTCGGTTACTCGAAGGGAAGGTATTAGAACCCAACACATCCATCGTACTCGACGGGATCCACGCTTGCTGTCTTGATCAAAGGGTGTCATCATCTGGAGCTCCACTACTACTAGACCGGAGAAGGAACGAGAACGGAAAGAACGGAGAAACGAAGAAGAAAAGAAAAAGGAGTGACACGATTAGGACATTATCGTTGTCCTAGGCCTACGTATACCCTCGTGCAATGGGAAAGTCAGAGTCAACGTAGTTCGGACACGAACTAGGGGGAAAGGTTGCTCGCCAAGACATCGCCGTCTTGTGCCTACGTATCCTCAATCGGACGAGAAAGAGGAAATCAGAGCAGTCGTAGTTCGACCCACGGGTCGGTTAGTGTTTTTTATGAGCAATGTTAAGTTCGCGTCCCGCAGTTACGGTCAATGCCTGTTTGCGACTTAGACGGAAAGTAACGTGCTCTTTTCTGAAGATGGTCTGGAACCAAACAATCCCGAAGGATAAAAAGGTTTGAATTTGTTTTTGTGTTTTTTAGACAGAAGTGGATTGAAGTTAGTTCGTAACTTATATTGCACTAAAGTCTACCATGCGGGAATGAGTGAATCGGATGGTCGCCCCCAAATGGGACGTATGCTAAACACTCTAGAAGAGGAGAGGAAACCCCTCGCTCTTCATTTCCTATACTTAAGGTTCGAGCGCAATATATGTTATATTTTATTAAGTGTTTTTAAAGAAGTTATGAGATGAGAAGAGAGAGGACTCAATGGAAATTCTAACCTAAAGCTAACATGCAAAGGAGATCCTAGAGTTAGTGAGGTTTAGGAGAGAAACAACTACCTTAGACCTAATGTTAATCCTACTCCAAGCTTAATCAGAAATTAAGTTGGACTAGGTAGCTCTAAGGGGAAAGGAATCCAAGACTTAAACAAGTCTTGAGATTCAATGGGAAAGAAAGAGTGAAAGAGATGAAGAAGGAAGAGAAAGATGAGAAAAGAGATGGGGCAGAAAGCACATCATAATCATCATATCCAAATCACATCATTAAACATGCTTTAGAACACCAAACAATGAAGCTCAAGTGAGCAAGTAAGTGCATACAAGAAAGGGTGCAAGTAAACTTGCACAAGATTCACAATTAAGCGTCTATGGACTTCACAAAAAGATGAAATGGATAAAGTAAGATGAAGATGGAACCAAGTCAGAAGTTAAGGCATCTCATGATCAATCAATTCAAGCATACAAAATTATTTCACATCATGATGCATTATGAGCCAAAGAAGCAACAAAACATTTGATAATGATATGCATCATACAAATCAAACCATAATGAACATATGAAGTGAAAACCAAGTAATGAACTCAAGAGGGCAGTGGCATATGCATTAACAACATACCAATATCAACCAAAAATAGCAAAGTGGTTCCATAAATTCCCAGAAAATAATCAAAGGAAATTTTGAACATCCAATTAATAAGTACAAAAATATTGGAGCAGAACTAACTCAATAGCATGTTCAAAAGAGCTTCACAAGACAAGGTATGCAAGTGATCATGTATGAATCGAGGAGCATCAAAAATCACATGAAAAACAATCAAAGGTGATCACCAAGGCAGCAAGATAACATTCAAACATTTCTCATCCACATGTCAAAACAAGGAAAAAAATCGGCTCAAGAAGGCATGGCAAAGTCATCAAACATAAGTATTAATCACAAGGGCTAACATGAAAGACACTTTGGAAAAGAAAATCAAAATTAATTATGAAAATAAATTGAAAATAAAAATAAAACTTATGAAAAATTAAATAAGACATCAATTTACATACATGATTTTTTTTGGAATTTTTTTAATAAAACGAAATATTTTTAATGATTAAAAATAAAACGAAAATAAAAAGGGAAAATAAAAAATAAGTATAAAAATGAGAGGGTGTGTATTTAGAAAGCAAACACATAAATTGGGCCATGAGGGGGTGTGGACAGAAATATCTCGCTAGGCCTGTGATGGTTTCATTAAGTCATGTGTTCATATTTTTCAAATAAAAGAAAAAGAATTAAATTAAATGGAAATCATGTGAACCAACATCAATTGGTCACTCTTAAACTAAAACACTACATGACAAAAAGAATAAAAAAATAAAATAAAAAACATGAAACAAATGATGCAACGCCACTTCATCATCTTCATCAATATCATGCAGCATGCTTACGTGAACAGCAACACCCCGCCGGAAACATGAACCAGTCCGGCCGACCACCGCCGGCGGCGGCGGGCGCGGCCGGAAACACTCGTAAATCACCCTCCCCCTCTAGTTTTTCGCGTAGAATCCAAAAATTAACTTACCTCCTCAAGATTTCGCCTCCAATGCCATGAAAAATGAACAACAAGGAGTAACATCCATGGAACAACAAACTCAAAATAAGACAAGCCATATATCATAATGCTCAGAATTCCAAGGAGATTACAAATATGCGATTAGATCTTGAAAACAGCCACTAAAACTCATGAAAACCAAACACACAAGCAAAACCCACAAACATTGAAAGTCATCTAAACAAAACAACACATACACAAATGATACAAGCACACGTAAGAGGTATGAAATATACACATCCATGGCTCACAACGGATTCAACATGAAAGATAACAGAAAAGAAAGATACCTAACGGAGCAGCTCCATTGACTCTTGATCTGACGTGAGCAAGATGAGAAAACCTTATAGGGAGCTTCCTTGAACTCCAAGAGAGATGAATCAATCCAGAAATCAAAGTAAACTTGCAGGAAATGACCAACTCGTGTTTTTGAATTTCTTGAGAGAATGGAAGATTTTGATCTGAAAATGATGTAGAATCCGCCTCCTCCTTCGTTTTAGGGTTTAATGAACTTATATAGTATGGGTTAAGGGTGGTTAAATGGGCCTGAAATATGGAATGGTTTGTTTGGAGTTTTTTGGCAAAGATTGGAAGAGAGAGAGGGTGGTACGGTTTAAGCAAATGGGAGGGTGCTTGAAGTGATTTTGAGTGGGGAATGAAGGCATGAAAGGAATGGTTGTACATGGCACGTGAGAGAGGATGTAGTAAGGTCAGAATTTCTGCCAAGTTTCTCTCTCTCATTTTTCCTTTCTATGGTAAAGGTGGTACATGATGCATGCCTCACACATTATGGAATGTTTGGACATCTTGGGCACAAATTGATGGGGTTATGCGTGTGATATTATCATGTACATGATCATGCTGCCATATAGTCTCAAATTGCTCCAAAAAATTGCACCATGACATGCCTTGGAAATCAATGGAAATCCTTCACTTTAAATGGACATAACTTAATGAATCTTGCTCTATTTGGAACAAGTTTGTGATCAATGGAAAGTACGAAAGATGTAAAGCAAAACTCATGTTGAAATGATCTTGAAACAATGTTTAAATGATGATGAAAAATAACCAAGAACATATGCACTCACCACTGCCAAAACAGAATGAGAATATTCTAGGTTATAAACATGACTTGACCATTTGATGACACCAACTTTGCACCTTCACAGCTTAAAGAATTCTAATCCAAATAAGACAATCTTGGATTCTTTGGAAAGCTAGAACAATAGAGAACAAAATTGATGTTTGACTCAAATTGAAATAACATGTGGGCATATGAGAAAATCTATTTTGGAATCATGTCCTTGGAGCTGCCAAAAGTAACTTAGAAAAATTCTAAGTTTTTCCCAATTTTCCAACTTGAAACCTCCATCTTTAAAACATCATAACTCTCAAAAATGATCCAAATGGGACAAACTTTACATGGTTGGAAAGCTTGGAATGAGCTCTAAAACTTTCATGTTTGAGGAAAATTGAAATGGGGCTTGGATCATGGAGAAATATGACCTTGAATGTAGCTACTAAAACATGCAAAATTTGCCAAAAATAGTAAGTTCTAAAACCCTATTTTTGCCAAAAATGGAAACTTTCACAAATCCTTGATTTTTTATGATTCCTTGAACATATCTTGATCAAATCTCTTCCATGGATCATATTTGACTTGAAAATCACCATGTTGACCTCAAAAAGTCAGGAGTTGACTTTTTCACTACACAGTTGACTTTATTCCCAATTCTCCTGATTTTGAAATTTCAGATCAATTGAAAACCTTCTGAAATAAATTGATGGGCAATCTTCCATTCCTAGACACTTGAGGACATAAGGGATACCATGAGATCAAGTCTTGCCCAAAAAATCAGAAATAAACTGATTCTAAAGCAAACCCTAATTTTGGTACCCTCCGATTAGGAGGAGCTAGCATATCCTCCAAATTCAAATTCCTCTGAATATGATGTGTATCATGTCCACCAATGATGACATGTGCCACTTGGAGATGATAAAGAATCAAAGAGCTTGCTCATTTAGGGGTCAGATCCCAGAATCTCCAAAACCCTAATTTAAGAAATCAGATTAGGAGAGTGTGATTCCTTTGAAATCTCTTACCAATCTTGATCTTGTGATGAGATGATGGACTAATTAAGACACCTTGAGGTTTAAGGCTCCTTTGTGGTTCAAGAATTGATAGCATCAAGAATATTCTCTCCTCTTAGCCCCTTGAACAATGCACATGAACTGTTGCTTGAAACCCTGAAAACCTCTTCACCTGAGTTAAACCAAGTACCTTGATCCCATTCTAAGAACCAATGATATGCAAAGATGATGATGCAAGAAAGAAATGAAACATAAGCCAGTTAGTGCTAAAAGTAAGAGGGCAAATTTTGAGGTGTTACAGCTGCCCCTATTCAAACTTCTTGGATCCGAGAGTATGAAAGCAAAGGGCTTTCAGACAATCGGGATACACGGAGATTGAATACCAAAAGAACCTGGAAATTTGCAACCTGTGGGGATCAAAGGTAAGTGTTTGCCAACCGAAAGTGGACTTAGACACAGTGGATACCAACCAATAGTTGGGATAAAAGAAGGGTACCAACCAATAGTTGGGATAAAAGAAGAGATACCAACCAATAGTTGGGATAAAAGAAGGGTACCAACCTATAGTTGGGATAGCCAAGAAAAGATACCAACCAATAGTTGGGATAAAAGAAGGGTACCAACCAATAGTTGGGATAACCAAGAAAAGATACCAACCAATAGTTGGGATAACCAAGAAAAGATACCAACCAATAGTTGGGATAATGAGGACGGCCGAAAGAGAACTCGAAAAGATGGACTTTCACACCCGAAATAAGTAGAATCAACAGATCTACAAAGATGAATTCGCTGGGGAAGAGAGAAATCTAAACAGCCAACTCTGCGGGGGGAGCGTAAGGAGGACCGACAAGGAGGACGAATCCACTGGTTGCGGTGTAATGTTAAACAACATCTCCTGAATCATGTTACTTTCTACTGGGGAAAGAAACCGGTAAAGGATATCAAACCTGGCTTATGCTTCGAATGCATATGGTTTGAATTTTTCTATGGCGTAATGCTCCATACGAAATGGAAATGCTACGCGTCTGGGAGGGTGCTATGCAAAATGTTTATGCAATGCAAAAGGAACGCCTCAGCAAAATAAATGCTGAAGACGAAGGCAAATCCACCGGGGATGACAAACTAAATTGTCCTCTGAAATAAGAGACCCTGCTGAGAAAGATTTCGCTCTGCTGGGAAAGAAACTGATCACCAACTCTGCTGGAGATGAAAACTCCGAGAGAAAACCCACTCTGTTGGGGATGACAATGAACATTGAAAGTGAAACCCAAAGAGAAACTTCCTTCACCGGGGATTACCAATGACTTCTACCGAAGATAGAACTGAAAATCTGGATCTGAAAACCTGCTAGGGATGTCAAATGTCGTTGAACAAAACCACTAAGGGGATCACCACCAAATTCTGCCTGGGGAGATAAGTCAATAATTTCGAACCTGCTCGGGAGATGCTCTTACCTTTACCCTGCTGGGGAATATCAGCCAATACTAGGAAATCTGCTTGGGGAACGGTAGATGATGACATCAACACTACTAGAGATAACATCAAACATGCCCATCTGAAGGGATTAACTCATACCGTTGCTGGTGAGAAAAATGCTTCCTGACTAGCTGAGGAAGATGGGTGCTCAGGCCTTGTGGGGGAAATAAAATCTTTGGTCAAAGGAGATTTTTCATCAGTCTCTTGCTGGGGATGCATCAGCGTCAATTTCTGATTATTTGCTGAGAAATTTATGATTCTATCACAACTTTAGCTTGGAAATTAATCTTCTGTACTCTGCTGACGAAGATAATTCTCGACACTCTGGTTGGGAAAACAACAACCTGCTGAGGAGGATGAACTTTTCAATGTCGAGGAGAGTAGCTCTACTGGGGGAGAACAACCCTGTTATCCTGCAAACAAAATCAACAGAAAGTTCTATATGCAAAAAGGCTACTCCTACTACCATTACAACGACCGTTGCCTAAGCAATTTCCACTATTTCCTGATATGCTTCGCAAAGCCTAACATTTTCGCATGCAATGTTTTATCAAAATATTGGACGTTTTTCACAAACAAAACAGTAAAAGCAAAAACACAAATGGAAAGCTTTTTGAGTGAAATGCAAATTATATTGAATGAATTGGCCTGTAAATAGGCATTTACATCTGGAAGCAATTCCTGAAAAGAGGTAATTGCGCAAAAATAAAAGAAAATACATATGTCGGCAATGTGAGGAACAGACATCCACCATGGTTCAATTCAGCTATGACCTATATGACTTTCTTATCCGCAGATGCTTTGACCTTCGAAGAGACTGACTGGACTGATTCCTTTCCTTTGAAATTTCCGTATATCAAAAGTGTTCACAGATCGAACGCAGATCATAGCCTTTGCTTTTTAAAATCCCTAATTTTTGCCTTGATCGCCCTTTTCGGGTTTTCAATCCACCGGGATGCCCATTTTTGCCAAAGTTGCCTTTTCAGGTTTTCAACCTTGCGGGTTTATTCTTTTCTTTTTATCCCTAATTTTTGCTCGAACCTTCTCTTTTTATGGTTCGCCGGGATGCCCCTTTTTTGCATGGACTTTCTTTTTGTGTCCAGCGGGTCTCTTTTATGCAAAGTATTTTTTGACTACGTCTGCGTTCACAGGGGACGTAAAATCTTCGCCATCCATAGTTGAGAGTAATAAGGCTCCACCAGAGAAAACCTGTCTTACTACAAATGGCCCTTCGTAGTTTGGAGTCCACTTGCCCCTGTGATCTATTTGAGGAGGAAGGATCCTTTTCAAAACCAATTCACCAGCCTGAAAACACTGAGGACGCACTTTCTGATCAAAGGCTTTCTTCATCCTGCTCTGATACAACCGACCATGTGCAATGGCTGCCAATCTCTTTTCTTCAATAAGGTTCAGCTCATTCAACCGAGAACGCACCCATTCAGCTTCATCAAGCTTCACGTCTGTTAGAATTCTCAAAGAGGGAATCTCAACTTCTAATGGTAGAACTGCTTCCATACCATACACCAGTGAGAAAGGAGTTGCCCCAGTTGATGTGCGTACCGAAGTACGATAACCGTGCAAAGCATAAGGCAACATCTCATGCCAGTCTTTATAGGTCACTACCATTTTCTGCACAATCTTCTTGATGTTCTTATTAGCTGCCTCAACAGCCTCATTCATCTTCAGACGATATGGAGAAGAGTTGTGATGTTCAATCTTAAAGCTCTGACATAACTCCTTCATCATCTTGTTATTCAAATTTGAACCATTATCAGTAATGATTCTCTCCGGGACTCCATACCGGCAGATGATGTCCTTCTTGATAAATCTGGCTACCACTTGTCTGGTGACGTTGGCAAATGAGGCTGCTTCTACCCACTTCGTGAAGTAATCGATGGCAACCAAAATGAAACGATGCCCATTGGAAGCAGTAGGTTCAATCTTTCTGATCATATCAATGCCCCACATGGCAAAGGGCCAAGGCGATGACAACACATTCAGAGGAGTAGGCGGTACATGCACCTTATCTGCATAAATCTGACATTTATGACATTTTCGGGCGTATTTAAAACAATCAGACTCCATAGTCATCCAGTAATACCCCGCTCTTAACAGCTTTCTAGCCATAGCATGCCCATTGGCATGGGTACCGAAAGATCCTTCATGAACTTCCTCCATTAATAGGTTTGCCTCGTGTTCATCAACACAACGTAGCAAGACCATGTCAAAGTTTCTCTTGTATAACACATCATCTTTATTCAGAAAGAAATTTCCTGCCAACCTCCTCAGAGTCTTCTTGTCCTTGGTGGATGCACCCTCTGGATACTCCTGACTCTTCAGGAAAACTTTAATGTCATGATACCAAGGTTTACCATCTGACACACCTTCAACTGCAAACACAAAAGCTGGTCTATCTAAACGCATGATTCCGATCGAAGGAGTTTCATTCCAACGATTCACCTTATACATCGAAGACAAGGTTGCCAACGCATCAGCCATCTGATTCTCCAACCGAGGTATATGATGGAAGTCAATTCTGTCAAAGAAAGGTAACAACCTTCTGGCATAGTTATTATAAGGCACAAGATTGGCTTGACGAGTTCCCATTCACCTGTGATCTGATTAACTACCAACGCCGAATCACCATAAACATCGAGGTTCTTGATTCTCAAATCAATTGCTTCTTCTAACCCCATAATGCATGCTTCATACTCCGCCTCGTTGTTGGTGCATACGAAAGCTAACCGGGCAGTAAAAGGTATATGAGAACCCTTTGGAGTTATAATGATTGCTCCGATTCCGTTACCATATCAGTTAACAGCTCCATCAAAGACTAACTTCCATTAAGATCCAATTTCAGGTCCTTCATCAGGTAAAGGTTCTTCACACTCTTTCATCTTCAGATACATAATATGCTCATCGGGAAATTCAAACTTCATCGATTGATAATCCTCGATTGGTTGTTCAGCGAGATATTCTGACAAAACACTTCCTTTAATGGCCTTTTGGGAAACATACTGAATATCGTATTCTGTTAGAACCATCTGCCAGCGGGCTATTCTACCAGAAAGTGCCTGCTTCTCAAACACATACTTGATCGGATCCATCTTTGAAATCAAAAGGGTTGTGTGGTTTAACATATACTGCCTCAAACACTTAGCTGGCCAAGCGAGTGCACAACATGTTTTCTCCAGCATTGAGTACCTCGACTCACAATCAGTAAACTTTTTACTCAGGTAGTAGATAGCATGCTCTTTTCTACCTGACTCATCGTGTTGACCGAGCACACACCCCATTGAATTCTCAAGAACCGTAAGATACATAATCAATAGCCTTCCTGGTACTGGCGGCATAAAGACCGGAGGTTCCTGCAAATATTTCTTTATTCTCTCGAACGCCTTTTGACAATTCTCGTTCCAACTGACCGCTTGATCTTTTCTTAACAATTTGAAAATTGGTTCACACGTGGCTGTGAGATGAGAGATGAACCTGGCAATGTAGTTCAATCTCCCTAGGAAACCACGAACCTTTTTTTCTGTTCTCGGCTCAGGAATTTCTTGTATGGCTTTTACTTTCGCAGGATCAACCTCAATACCTTTTTCGCTGACAATGAACCCCAGTAGTTTTCCAGATCTCACCCCAAAGGTGCACTTGTTTGGATTCTACCTCAATTTGAACTTTCTTAACGTTTCAAATAGTTTCTGAAGATTCACCAGATGCTCTTCCTCAGTTTGTGACTTTGCAATCATGTCATCAACATAGACCTCAATCTCTTTGTGAATCATATCATGAAAGAGAGTCACCATTGCCCGCTGATAAGTTGCCCCTGCATTTTTCAATCCAAAGGGCATCACTTTGTAGCAGAATGTTCCCCACGGTGTTATGAATGTCGTCTTCTCCATGTCTTCTGGAGCCATTTTGATTTGGTTATACCCAGAGAAACCATCCATGAAGGAAAACACAGAATATTGAGCAGTGTTGTCAACTAATACATCAATGTGAGGAAGCGGGAAATCGTCCTTCGGGCTTGCTCTATTCAAATCTCTATAGTCAACACACATCCTGACCTTTCCATCTTTCTTAGGCACAGGCACAATGTTAGCAACCCATGGAGGATAATTTGTCACAGCGAGAAATCCGGCGTCCAACTGTTTCTGAACCTCTTCCTTAATTTTGACAGACATTTCTGGTTTCGTCCTTCTCAACTTCTGATTAACCGGAGCACATCCTTCTTTGAGGGGTAACCAGTGTACCACTATGTCAGTATCAAGCCCAGGCATGTCTTGGTAAGACCAGGCGAAGATATCCACATACTCTCGAAGCATTTCGATCAATCTTCCCTTTATCGTGTCTTCCAGAGCAACCCCTATCTTCACCTCTTTCCTTGCGTCCTCGGTTCCCAGATTAATAACCTCGATCTCCTCCTGATGAGGAAGAATGACCTTCTCCTCTTGTCTCAACTGTCTGGCCAATTCCTCGGGTAGTTCACAATCTTCGACAGTCTCTTCCTCAGCCTGATAAATGGGATTGTCGAAGTCATATCGGGCCATAGCTGGATCATGAGTGGTAGAATCTGAACAAGGAAACCTGCATGATTTATGATTTATGTTTATTATGTATGCAACAAATAGAAACACATTGCCATTTTGATGTGATTTTTATGCACAAAAATAAAAATAGAAAAATAGGGATAAAAAATATTTGAATGTGAAAACGTCCTTTATTAATGATGGAATAAACACGCAAAAAGTTAAAGCCCTACAAACAAGAATCACTACGCCTTGGGCAGAACGTATGACTAACATAGCAGGAAAACAAAAGCAATTACTCTAAGCCGGTCACTTGGATGACTTTCTCTGATGTCCAATTGCAAAGGCTTTGACCCGGTGTACAGGGGCGAATCCAACTATCCATGTCACAGTCACTGTCCCCATCTTCGTCAATAGCATTAACCCTATCGAAGAACACACCTGCGCTGGTAAAACGAACTGGACCATAGAACTTCAGAGGCTCTTCCTGATGCCTAGGTGGTTTGTATCCTATCCCATAAGTGTTCCTCTTCTCTTGAACTTCAACAACCTGGCCCCACCTTTGTGAACTTCCAGCTTCAACTACGGCCCTGGCATCTTTGAATGCAGACATTGAGATCTCAGGCTGACTCGCCACTACAGGCTGCTCTACCACTTCAGACTGGATAACACTTTTCGGAGGTTCATCAGAAATTTTTACTGTCTCGAATCCTTGGCACAAAGTCTCGTGTATCTCACCATTAACTTCTACATACTTGAAGGTAGACAACTGGCTTATCATAATGTCTTCCTCCCCACAAACTGTTACCACATGACCATCCACCATATATTTCAGCTTCTGGTGTAGCATAGATGTCACAGCGCCAGTACTGTGAATCCATGGGCGTCCCAATAAAAAATTGTAGGCCGGCTGGATATCCATGATGTAAAAAGTAGCATCAAAGAACTCTGGACCTACTTTAATAGGTAGCACAATCTCTCCAAAAACGGACCTTTTAGACCCATCAAAAGCACGCACCACCAAATCACTTGGTGTGCATATCAACCCACAGGTATCCAGCTTCACCAATGCTTTCTTGGGAAAAACATTCAACGAAGACCCAGTATCCACAAGTACATGAGACAATGATGACCCACGACACTCAACAGAAATATGCAAGGCATTGTTGTGGTTTCTCCCAACTGGAGTCAGATCTAAATCAGTGAAACCCAAACCATTGCCAGCGTTCACATGCGATACAACCCCTTCTAGCTGATTGACAGATATTTCTTGAGGAACATAAGCAGTGTTTAAAACTTTCAAAAGTGCATTTCTGTGAGCTACTGAACATAACAACAGGGATAGGATGGAGATCTTTGACGGTGTTTGGTGCAATTGATCAACAATCTTGTAGTCGGTTTTCTTGATAAGCCTCATAAACTCTTCCACATTCTCTGAAAAAGAGTTATCAGCTGGCTTTACTGTAGAATCACCCACTACCGGTGTCTGCACAGTATCATCCATGATCTTCTTTCCCTTGTCTTGTTTAGAACCACTGGGTTGACCATCAGCAGGGATAAAGACCCTACCACTCCTTGTAATAGCATCAGTTTCAATTTTACCCTCAGGACCGGAATTTGTTGCCAAAGTTTCCACCAGTTCATTCTTCTGCCCATTAACAAATACACTAGCATCATAATTCCAAGGGACGACTTGGGTACTTTCATACGGAATTGGCTTAGGGCCTGAAATAACAACCGGCGCTGGTCTCGCTGGCCCTGATATTACAACAGTCTTGAAAGGAATAATAATAGTAGCAACATCATCATTAACAACTTCTTTTTGCTGATCACAACGGTCGAATTGCAAACATCCTTCATCAATCAAACCCTGAATACCAGACTTCAATAGACTACAACTATTAATCTGTACCATGCAATCTGGACAATTTTCATCACAGCCGGGATATACCCCACCTTTTAGTAGCCTGTCCTTTACTACCTTCAATGGTGTCTTCAACTCATTCACATTCATAACCAGGTTCAGAGACTCACACTCTTCTATCACAGCATTAACCCCTGGCCCACCATGGTTAGGCATCGGGTTCTGCACAACATTAGGTCCATCATTAGCGAAACTGATAGCCTTTGAATCTACCAAGTCCTGGACTTTATGCTTAAAAGCTTTACAGTCCTCAAGATGATGCCCAGGTGCCCCAGAATGAAAATCACAATGGGCGTTAGGATTGTACCCGGGAGGCGGAGTACCAGCAGAAGGAGCCAAAGTTCTCGTTTCTACTAACTTCAACTTAAGCAAATGCTGAAACAATTATGAATATGGTAGAGGTGGAGTATCAAAGTGTCTATCAGCTGTTCTCTGTCTGGCTTGATACTGGCATTGAACTCGGTTCTGTTGTTGAGGCGCTGCTTGAGGTGGAAGTGCTGCAGGAATAATCACTGAGGCCACCTGCTGATTATAATTTTGTTGCTGCTTCCCTTTTCCTCGATAGGATGATACATAATTAGTTTCCTCCTTTATTTTATAGTTCACGTACGGCTTCTTCCCCTGACCAGAAGATGATTCATCACTGCCCGAGACCTTCCCAGCTTTAATCCCACTTTCTACCATCTCTCCCAACATGATCAAATCTGTGAACTTGCCTAGTGCCCAAGGCAACAATTTCTCATAATAATGTTTGGGCAAGGTGTCCATGAACATTTTCAACATTTCTGTTTCCAACATTGGCGGCTGCACCCTCGCCGCTAACTCGGGCCATCTCTGCGCATACTCCTTAAAGGTTTCACTGCTTTTCTAGGACATGCTCTGTAGCTGTGTACGATTGGGAGCCATGTCGGTGTTGTATTGATAGTGTTTGATAAAAGCCCCTGCCAGCTCTCTCCAACTACGAACGTCTTTCCTCTCTAGCTGCATATACCATTCCAGGGATGCCCCAGATAGGCTATCCTGAAAGCAACCCATCATCAACTTCTCATTCTTTGCATGAGCAGCCATTTTACTTGTGTACGCCCTTACGAGAGTCCTTGACCAAGTCTTACCGTTGTACTTTTCAAAAGTAGGAGTCTGAAACTTGTGTGGGATAATGGTGCCTGGAACCAGCCCCAGATCATCCAAGTCCATGCCCAGAGTATTTTGGTCCACAACTCCCCTCAGTTGTTCTTCAATCAAACGGATCTTTTCATCATTAACAACAGGGATACCAGCGTCCATGCTTCGCGCAGAAAAAACGTCGTCTTGCTGGTCATCATAGTGATGGCCATGAACTGTACAAATAGTGCTTCCTCCTCCTACCAAAGAAGGAATTGGCACTCCACCTTGAGCTCCATTATGACCAACATTTCCATTACCAGCTTCGCCAGGAGGAATAACATGAGTATGAGCACCGCCATGTAGTACACCGTTCTCGTCAACTCTTGCCACAAGAGGTTGCACCAGGGTCCTGAGCTCTTGTTGCCCCTGTGCAACTCCTTGTAACATTTCCATAAACTGGTCAATACGCGCCTGCATAGCATCCATCTCAGCTTGCATCTGTTCCATGACTCTCTTCTGATTGAGTCGAGTAGAATATCGATGAATAGGTTGGTCGACAATCCTGTCTGTAGAAAAGAGAACATAAGAAAACCAGAGATAAACCTGTTATGAAAAAATGATTATGATTATGCAAATGCAAATGCAAACATGTTTGTATATTCACAGGGCAATCCACCCCTTGATTCCAGTTTAACAACAATATGGAACTGAACTTCTGATCATATAGTAGGAGAGTAGGAAAATAATCATCTGTCATCTGTTACAACCCAAGATAAAGACAAAGGTCTGAATAAGATAAACAAAAGATCCCGACCAACAAGCCTGGTGGTGAACCCAAAAGTACAAATAAATAAAGAAAAACCAGCTATGGCAAGTCATCCAAACTCAATCGTGCCAGTATTCCCCATTCATCATGCTTCCTACACCAATCCTGCTCCTCTTTGAGTAGCTTCTTGGTGTTGGGATGTTTCGGCTTCTGGATTAGTTCTTGAATTTGAAGATCTCTTCTGTGCATAATCCCCATCAAATAGCGACTGTGCAACTCCCAAGCATCTTCTTCAGAAACACTGCCTGTACTGGGACCCTCAGCCCTGGGCCTCTTCACCTCAGCTTGGGCCTTTAACTCCTCCATATTTGCCATGGCCTCTTTGAGTCTCTCTTCGACTGCTCTGCCTTTGAAAATTCTTGATAAGATCTCCTCGTCTTTCTTTTTGAGCTTTGACTTCAAACCCTCAATCTGCTCCAAGTACTTATCCTCTTTCTGTTTATTGGTCGAAATTGTTGTATTTCGGTAAGAATTGAACTTGTGGATCTTTGACAAAGCATTGGTTAGCTCTTTTTTCTTGGATGTGAGAACCTTACTGGTACCCCTCAAGGCTTGTGCTACCTTCTGTCTAGATGCAACTTCATCAGCCAACTCTCTCTCTTTCTTAGCAAGCAGTTCTGTCTTCACCTTGGCAACATGAACAACTTCACCTTTCTCGTGCTTCAATTGGCCGATCTCTCTACTCAACTCACGATTTTCTTCCCTCAGCTTCTCATTTTCAGCCCACAGTTTGTTATACTTCTCTATCTCAATTGTGGTTGGAGATTCAATCAGCAGGGGGTAAGATGGAGGTTCTCTGCAGAACGGTAGAAGTACACTCTCTACTCTCCTCTAAACCCAGTCCTCGTATGCAGGGAAGGCTTTGTTGTTACACTTTCCAAAAGTCTTTCCTTTCTTGTGGCGATCTCTCCAAGCATTTGCAGCTTCTTTTAACATTTCCAGATTGGCTTCTTCACTCACAAATAGAGACTCTTGAACATCTTGTCCCTTTGGCGGCTCTTTCAAAGCATACCCAAATTGCCTAATAGCAAGAATAGGGTTGTAATTAATTCCCCATTTTCTTCCTATTAAAGGTATGTTTGGGTAACCTCCACAACTAATTAGTATCTCCTGGCCCAGCAAATCACGATTGATCCAAATCAAGTTATCAGCCCTTAATCCCATCAATCTTCTTGACCAATCCAACGTTTCCTTGGTGTCTACGAATGCCCCGGATTTGGGAAGACGATCAGCGAACCACTTGTAGAAAATTGAAGCACAAATGTAAAGAGGTCCTCCTCTCCTCTTCTCATTCTTATAGTGCATCGAATAATACAGATCTCCAAGCAAGGTAGGTACCGGATTCTTCGTGGTGAATACCCGGACGGCGTGCACGTCTACAAAATCCTTCACATTAGGGAACAACGTCGTTCCATAAACACACATAGCCAGAATGGCATTGAACACCGGCCAACACTTAGCCTTAGCACAAGTAGCAGCCTGCTCGATCAAAAACTTCGTGTGAAAGCCTTTATAACCTCCTTTAATAGCAACATTTCTCTTCAACACAGACTGATCCAAACGTAAAGCAGCAGAAACCTTTTCCAGATCAGGAAATTCCTTAGAAGGATAGATGGGAGCTTCTTCTTTGACTGAAACATCCAAAATGAGGGCAAACTCTTCCAATGTCGGAGCTAAAAGATAATCCGAAAACAGAAAACACCGCAGGTGAGGGTCATAGAACTGCACCAGAGTGTGTAAAGCCCGGAACTCATAGCTGGTAACATCTCGGGCGAAACTAAGAATCCTCCCATATTCTCCTATAAAATCTGCCAATACCCCGAATTTTTCCATAACCGAGATCTTGTGCACAACATCTAAATGAAGCTCTGGGAACTTGTACGGGATGATATTTTTTCTCTCTCCAGTGCTAGTATTCATCATGGACAGTCTTCGATCAACCGAAATCAAAGTTAAGATGCAACCCTACAAATGAACAAACATGTTAGAATGCAAATTGATGATGCAAAATGAAAACATGGGATCAAGGTATCCATGATGCTCAAAACTGCTGTTGTTCTGCTGACTGAATAAAATCCCGAATATCAGAAACCCAGAAATCCAAAATAACGGCCCACTCAAACTGCCAAAATATCAGGATAATAACAGTACACTGATGAGAAATCCAGAAAACCGGGTAGGTTGAAGGTTTCGGTTACCTGCAAACCTGCAAACACCCATCCCCTCTCACGTGTGGGTTCTAGAAAGCCAAGGATCCTCAATATCACGGGCTCTCAGGTCGAGAAATGATGATACGTTCACCATTTCTTGTTTGGCATCATCACCAATCGAGGAGGCCTCAACTGATTCCCCTCAAAAATAAGGTTAACCTACAGTAAGTTCCCAGCATTGGGTCCTCGGATCGAGAATGTGCAATGGGTTTGCCACAGAATGTGGGCTGCCACTGTCACATCTCGGGAGGAGAGGCGTCGCTGAGTCCTCGGGAGACGGTCGCCAGAGTCGACAATTTTCCAGGTTATATTCCATTATCTGCCCCAAATGTGCAGGATAGAATATTACCAAGAAAACCTCGTCTGGATGTGGAGTTTTCATGTATACTAAGTCTGGCCAAATTCCAAACAAGTCACACTACTTTCCACGCTAATCATAGGTGTATGCTCAAGCCTGGGTATTGGGCTTTTCTCTCATGAATCCAACCCACCCTACAAACAGAAAATCTAGCAGCAGAACAGTACAACGTAATAATGAAATGCAATGCAATAAATACGGTAAATACAGTAATATACAACATAATAAAGCACAACAATAAACACCCAATGAAAACAAACAAACAAGCACTAGGATTGACTCACAAAAGGGGATGGACCAGCAAGACGTCAACCAGTCCCCAGCAGAGTCGCCAGCTGTCGCTCCCGAGGATTTGCATCCATGATACAAACGCGAAAGTGGCGCGGAAAACAGAGTCACCAGCAATGTGTATTTATCCCAAGAGAGGGAAAGGAAACACTGCGTAAACCTGAGGGAATGGAAAGAGCATGGTCTTGCGACCAAGAGAAACGGGTAAGGGAGTCGGTTACGCGAAGGGAAGGTATTAGCACCCAACACGTCCATTGTACTCGACGAGATCCATGCTTGCTGTCTCGATCAAAGGGTGTCGTCATCTGGAGCTCCACTGCTACTGGACCGGAGAAGGAACGAGAACGAAAAGAACGGAGAAACAAAGAAGAAAAGAAAAAGGAGTGACTCGATTAGGACATTATCGTTGTCCTAGGCCTACGTATTCCCTCGTGCAATGGGAAAGTCAGAGTCAACGTAGTTCGGACACGAACTAGGGGGAAAGGTTGCTCGCCAAGACATCGCCGTCTTGTGCCTACGTATCCTCAATCGGACGAGAAAGAGGAAATCAGAGCCGTCATAGTTTGACCCACAGGTCGGTTAGTGTTTTTTATGAGCAACGTTAAGTTCGCGTCCAGTAGTTAGGGTCGATGCCTGTTTACGACTTAGACGGAAAGTAACGTGCTATTTTCTGAAAATGGTCTGGAACCAAACAATCCCGAAGGATAAAAATATTTGAATTTGTTTTTGTAGTTTTTAGACAAAAGTGGATTGAAGTTAGTTCGTAACTTATATTATACTAAAGTCTACCATGCGGGAACGAGTGAATCGCATGGTCGCCCCCAAATGGGACGTATGCGAAACACTCTAGAAGAGGAGAGGAGACCCCTCGCTCTTCATTTCCTACACTTAAGGCTCGAGCGAAATATACATTATATTTTATTAAGTGTTTTTAAAGAAGTTATGAGATGAGAAGAGAGAGGACTCAATGGAAATTCTAACCTAAAGCTAACATGCAAAGGAGATCCTAGAGTTAGAGGAGTTTAGGAGAGAAACAACTACCTAAGAACTAATGCTAATCCTACTCCAAGCTTAATCGGATATTAAGTTGGACTAGGCATCTCTAAGGGGAAAGAAATCCAAGACTTAAACAAGTCTTGAGATTCAATGGGAAAGAAAGAGTGAAAGAGATGAAGAAGGAAGAGAAAGATGAGAAAAGAGATGGGGCAGCAAGCACATCATAATCATCATATCCAAATCACATCATTAAACATGCTTTAGAACACCAAACAATGAAGCTCAAGTGAGCAAGTAAGGGCATACAAGAAAGGGTGCAAGTAAACTTGCACAAGATTCACAATTAAGCGTCTATGGACTTCACACAAAGATGAAATGGATAAAGTAAGATAAAGATGGAACCAAGTCAGAACTTAAGGCATCTCATGATCAATCAATTCAAGCATACAAAAGTATTTCACATCATGATGCATTATGAGCCAAAGAAGCAACAAAACATTTGATAATGATATGCATCTTACAAATCAAACCATAATGAACATATGAAGTGAAAACCAAGTAATGAATTCAACAGGGCAGTGGCATATGCATTAAGAACATGCCAATATCAAACTCAAGTCACACAAGATGAATCATTAAGCAACACATTCAAAACATGCCTCAAAATTAGATAAGACATCCACTTATCATTCATGCAAACAAACAAAGAAACATGTGAAGCAAAGAGTGAGAACATGTCACATAAAGCACCTTAAACCAAGAGGGTCAGGACCTCTAGCATGTCATACAAGTCAAACAAAAGGCCTCATGCCGTGGTTGTATCAAACAAGGAAACATTTCAAATGATTAAGTCAAATATGCCATTGATTTCAAGTCAAAACAACACCAATTTAGAAAATCAAACTCAAATAGGAAAATGGATCAATGAGGATGACTCTAAAGCCATAGACAAGCTCAAACATAATAGGATCACACCATATAATCATTCCAAGCATCAATCAATCACAAGTAAACAAATGCACTCAAACTATGTCAAGTGTCTAAGCATACCTCAACCAAATTCAAACAACAAGTAAAAATCAACCAAAAATAGCAAAGTGGTTCCATAAATTCCAAAAAAATAATCAAAGGCAAGTTTGAATATCCAATTAATAAGTTCAAAAAGATTGGAGCAGAACTAACAAAATAGCATGTTCAAAAGAGCTTCACAAGACAAGGTATGCAAGTGATCGTGTATGAACCGAGGAGCATCAAAAATCACATGAAAAATAATCAAAGGTGATCACCAAGGCAGCAAGATAACATTCAAACATTTCTCATCCACATTTCAAAACAAGGAAAAAAAATTGGCTCAAGAAGGCATGGCAAAGTCATCAAACATAAGTATTAATCACCAGGGCTAACATGAAAGACACTTTGGAAAAGAAAATCAAAATTAATTATGAAAATAAATGGAAAATAAAAATAAAATTTATGAAAAATTAAATAAGACATCAATTTATACACATGATTTTTTTGGAATTTTTTAATAAAAAGAAATATTTTTAATGATTAAAAATAAAACGAAAATAAAAAGGGAAAATAAAAAATAAGTATAAAAATGAGAGGGTGTGTATTTAGAAAGCAAACACATAAATTGGGCCGTGAGGGGGTGTGGACAGAAATATCTCGCTGGGCCTGTGATGGTTTCATTAAGTCATGTGTTCAGATTTTTCAAATAAAAGAAAAATAATTAAATTAAATGGAAATCATGTGAACCAACATCAATTGGTCACTCTTAAACTAAAACACTACATGACAAAAAGAATAAAAAAAATAAAATAAAAAAACATGAAACAAATAATTCAACGCCACTTCATCATCTTCATCAATATCATGCAGCATGCTTACGTGAACAGCAACACCCTGTCGGAAACATGAACCAGTCCGGCCGGCCACCGCCGGCGGCGGCGGGCGCAGCCGGAAACACTCGTAAATCACCTTCCCCCTCCAGTTTTTCGCGTAGAATCCAAAAATCAACTTACCTCCTCAAGATTTCGACTCCAATGCCATGAAAAATGAACAACAAGGAGTAACATCCATGGAACAACAAACTCAAAATAAGACAAGTCATATATCACAATGCTCAGAATTCCAAGGAGATTACAAATATGCGATTAGATCTTGAAAATAGCCACTAAAACTCATGAAAACCAAACACACAAGCAAAACCCACAAACATTGAAAGTCATCTAAATAAAACAACACATACACAAATGATACAAGCACACGTAAGAGGTATGAAATATACACATCCAAGGCTCACAACGGATTCAACATGAAAGATAACAGAAAAGAAACATACCTAACGGAGCAGCTCCGTTGGCTCTTGATCTGACGTGAACAAGATGAGAAAACCTTATAGGGAGCTTCCATGAACTCCAAGAGAGATGAATCAATCCAGAAATCGAAGTAAAATTGCAGGAAATGACCAACTCACATTTTTGAATTTCTTGAGAGAATGGAAGATTTTGATCTGAAAATGATGTAGAATCTGCCTCCTCCTTCGTTTTAGGGTTTAATGAACTTATATAGGATGGGTTAAGGGTGGTTAAATGGGCCTGAAATGTGGAATGGTTTGTTTGGAGTTTTTTTGGCAAAGATTGGAAGAGAGAGAGAGGGTGGTATGGTTTAAGAAAATGGGAGGGTGCTTGAAGTGATTTTGAGTGGGGAATGGAGGCATGAAAGGAATGGTTGTACATGGCACGTGAGAGAGGATGTAGTAAGGTCAGAATTTGTGCCAAGTTTCTCTCTCTCATTTTTCCTTTCTATGGTAAAGGTGGTACATGATGCATGCCTCACAAATTATGGAATGTTTGGACATCTTGGGCACAAATTGATGGGGTTATGCGTGTGACATTAGCATGTACATGATCATGCTGCCATATAGTCTCAAATTGCTCCAAAAAATTGCACCATGACATGCCTTGGAAATCAATGGAAATCCTTCACTTTAAATGGACATAACTTAATGAATCTTGCTCTATTTGGAACAAGTTTGTGATCAATGGAAAGTACGAAAGATGTAGAGCAAAACTCATGTTGAAATGATCTTGAAACAATGTTTAAATGATGATGAAAAATAACCAAGAACATATGCACTCACCACTGCCAAAACAGAATGAGAATATTCTAGGTTATAAACATGACTTGACCATTTGATGACACCAACTTTGCACCTTCACAACTTAAAGAATTCTAATCCAAATAAGACAATCTTGGATTCTTTGGAAAGCTAGCACAATAGAGAACAAAATTGATGTTTGACTCAAATTGAAATAACATGTGGGCATAAGAGAAAATCTATTTTGGAATCATGTCCTTGGAGCTACCAAAAGTAACTTAGAAAAATTCTAAGTTTTTCCCAATTTTCCAACTTGAAACCTCCATCTTTAAAACATCATAACTCTCTCAAAAATGATCCAAATGGGACAAACTTTACATGGTTGGAAAGCTTGGAATGAGCTCTATAACTTTCATGTTTGAGGAAAACTGAAATGGGGCTTGGATCATGGAGAAATCTGACCTTGAAAGTAGCTACTAAAACATACAAAATTTGCCAAAAATAGTAAGTTCTAAAACCCTATTTTTGCCAAAAATGGAAACTTTCACAAATCCTTGATTTTTGATGATTCCTTGAACATATCTTGATCAAATCTCTTCCATGGATCATATTTGACTTGAAAATCACCATGTTGACCTCAAAAAGTAAGGAGTGACTTTTTCACTGCATAGTTGACTTTATTCCCAATTCTCCTGATTTTGAAATTTCTGATCAATTGAAAACCTTCTGAAACAAATTGATGGGCAATCTTCCATCCCTAGACACTTGAGGACATAAGGGATACCATGAGATCAAGTCTTGCCCAAAAAATCAGAAATAAACTGATTCTAAAGCAAACCCTAATTTTGGTACCCCCTGATTAGGAGGAGCTAGCACATCCTCCAAATTCAAATTCCTCTGAATATGATGTGTATCATGTCCACCAATGATGACATGTGCCACTTGGAGATGATAAAGAATCAAAGAGCTTGCTCATTTGGGGGTCAGATCCCATAATCTCCAAAACCCTAATTTAAGAAATCAGGTTAGGAGAGTGTGATTCCTTTGAAATCTCTTACCAATCTTGATCTTGTGATGAGATGATGGACTAATTAAGACACCTTGAGGCTTAAGGCTCCTTTGTGGTTCAAGAATTGATAGCATCAAGAATTTTCTCTCCTCTTAGCCCCTTGAACAATGCACATGAACTGTTGCTTGAAACCCTGAAAACCTCGTCACCTGAGTTAAACCAAGTACCTTGATCCCATGCTAAGAACCAATGATATGCAAAGATGATGATGCAAGAATGAAATGAAACATAAGCCAGTTAGTGCTAAAAGTAAGAGGGCAAATTTTGAGGTGTTACAAACTGTAATACCCCAAAATTTGCTCTCCCTTTTTGGCATCATAGCATAGCATTATCATTTATCATATCATATCCATCTCATTAGCATGGCATTGCATTTAACATAGAAAAATGTAGCATAGCATCCCTCTTACCATCAAGGCATGTGATCAGGGGAGAGGTGGACAATCAAGGGATCATTCAAAGCACAAAAAGGTCAGTCAAGTTGCCTCAAGGTAAGCCAAGAGGTCTTCCATGTCTCATACTATCTCAATTGACTATCCAAAGCCTCAAGGAGGTGAAATTCAATAGGAGATTGAAGCCCTACATCTTTCACTATGAAAGAGATCCAAAAATTAAAGGAAAACCCTCAAAAGATATGGTTCATTGATTCAAAGTCAATCTCAAATGGCATATCTCATCATCCTTTAAAGGGATACACAACATACCCTGAGGAATTTGAAATTGAAGACTACACATTTTTCTCCTAGGAGGTGGGCACCAAAGTTATGGTTTACAATAAAATTAGGGCATCTCTGATTTTTTGGTCAAAACTTGATGTCATGGTATTCTATATGTCCTTAAGTGTATGTATGTGGAAAATTGCCTCTCAATTGGTTTTAGAAGTGGTTCAATTGGAAGAAAGATAAAAAATCAGAGAAATTGGGGTCAAGTCAAATAATCAGAGGAAAAAAGTCAACTCTTGACTTTTTAAGCCCAAAATCATGAAATTCATGTTACATGTGTCCAATGTACAAAATTTGATCAAGAAACTCCAAAGGAATCATGAAAAAATCAAGATGTAGAAAGTTGCCATTTTTGGATGTAGAAGGGTTACTCAAAATAGTAATTTTGGACCATTTTGCATCAGACTTTGAACCAAGGCCATTTAAAATTGGAGCATTAAATGAAAATTCCACCAGGCCACAACAAAAGATCTTGATTTAAGCTTCAAATCCATGTGTAGAACATCTCCATTGGATAAAAATTGAGTGAGATATGACTGATCAAAGTTGGAGGAAAGTATGGCAAAAACCAGATCATGACCAAGAATTTTCAGGTCATGCGCACATCATTTCCTCAAACAGTTGGTGTGCCAAATGTTCACTCATTTTTCATCAAGATAAAAGATTCAAATGGAAAACTTTTCAACATCAAAGTTGTTCTTTGTAGTGTCATCTTCAATATTGATGTTGGGAAAATTTTGAATTGATCAAGTTATGAGTGAGTTATAGTTGTCTCAAGTTAGTATGTTCAGACTGAAATTCCATGCACCAAGCTGCCTTGTCAACCGACCAATTGCCTTGCCTACAAACCAGTCCCAAATCTTGATGTTCCAAGTTGCTTTTCACCAATTTCCAAGCCTCAATTCAATTCAATTTTCACTCCAAACTTGTTCCATGATATCTCCTCTTTCATGTGGCATCAATACCTCTTTGTTTCATTCACAAACTAGAGAGAAATTCTTGGTCAAACCATTAAACCTTGGGCTACTAAAAATCAGAAAAAAAGAATGTTGTTGTTGTTGTCATGTTTCAATCCACACGCATACAGTCCATATTCCTTTCCACTTTTAACCAAACACCTTCCTTACACTAGCTTCATCATGCTACATCATGCATAAGAAAGGAAATGAGTTAAGACTTTCTGGGCAAGTTTCTGCCATAGCCGTGAACAACACATCACCATTTACTTTCATCAACCTCACCATAGCACACCATGAATCACCATCACCATAGCACAACCAACCTCACTCGCCCCTAACTAACTTGACTCAGTTAGTTAGGGTGCACTCACCTTAACTCATTCAACTCATTTAACTCCACTCACTAAACCATAGTTAGCTCACCTTATAAATAGAAGCTCCACTCACAAATTCAGATTTCAGCTTCATTTTCCACATTCACTCCAAAACCTCTCTTCTTTCTCTCTCAGTTTTTCTACATTCTTTCTCTTAGCTAGCACGAATCCATCATTATTCTCCTCTAACTTCATCCTCAAGCTTCATCCTCAAGCATCACTGAACTTGAAGTGGCATTGTATTGTGGAAGTAGCTTCACTGTAGATTCGTGTTCATCTCAATTTTTCAGAGATTGTAAGCCTTTATTTGGCCAGATCAAGTTCAAGACTCATTGGAAAGGATCTCTGGTTTTCTGAAGACTCAAGCAACTTCAAATTTCAGGTTTCGATTCATGCTTCTGTTGCTTGATTTTTGTTGATATTCAACGTGTTTGAGCTCAATAGGAGCATTTGCTATCTCCGGCTAGTTGATAGGCCTTCTAAAGGCGTAGTTACAAAACCTAGGGCATGATTTGATCTCTTCTGTTCTTGCTATGTGTGTGTGTTTCGTGGTTTTTATGAGCATATTCCTGATGTACACGAGCTCAGCTTCATTTTGATATACATTTTGTGGATTTCTGGAGAGATTAAAAGTTGCAGGCGGTGGTGATTGACCGGAGAAGGTGACCGGAGGTCCCTCTCCGGCCGGTGGTCATTATTTTAGGGTTTTGTTGCAGTTTGAATGAGGACCTTTGGATGATCATTATCGTGTGGCTAAGAATGTGCCAACACATTAAAACGCATGTGCATGTCATGTGCATCATTTTTGAACTCACTTAAACGCTGTGTGGTGTGGTACATGGTATGGAGTGTGGTCATTCATGTACATGCGTTAGATTAGCCTACTTTGACTGTTTGTGTGACTTAACTTCATCCAATGGTTGTTATTGCTTTGACTGTGTTTGACTGAGGGTGCACAATTCTTGTGTGCACCGCGCGTGTAATGGACTCAAGATAGATTGCTTTTTACACCCCACTTTTAAAAGCCCAAACCAATTTGAACTCATGTTTTGCTATGTTCACACCTCCCCTTCTCTTTGCATTTCATTTTATTTTTATTTTTTATGCACGTTCATTTTTAATTTTTAAAAATATCAAATATCATCATAAAATTCCACAAAACTTCATGAACATCATTAATACATTTATAAAATTTTTGATGTTTTCATCTCTTGATTTTATGACCTTTTTGACCCTGTTCCACAATTTTCTTTTATTTTCTTTTGTGTGCATTCTTAATGTGGTACATGATTTTGTGCATTTTTGTTCTTGATCATTAAAAATTGTTTTGATGTTCTTCTTTTTGCATTGAGTCATTGGCATCTTGAGGTATGTTAAGTGATTTTTATTTGATTTTTTTAGGTCATTTTATGGCATGTTTGGTGTCCATTTTTGTGTTACTTTGTATGATGTGTATAATTGGACTTAAGTGCATTGTTTGACATCATTTTGCCTTGATTTCTTGCATGCTATTTTGGTATATGATTCACTTCTGATTTGTGTATCTTTAAAACATACTTGCTTAATTTCCATGAGTCCATTTAATTTTTGTTTAATGCATTACATTTGAAGCATAATAACATGTCATATCCTTGCAATATTTGTGCATGTTTACATGATTTCTTTTGTACATACTTGCATGATCATTTGCATATTTGGTGAACCATTCATGAGACATAATAGGTCGTTGATACATATTATATGTCATATTTTCATGATGATTATCATTTGAACCTTGTGCACCTTTAACATGTTGTGTTTGCACTTTCCTTTTTTGAACTTCCATTTCAATTCTACTTCTTCTACCACTTCTTAAATGTCTTGATGTGTTATGCATGAACACTTGTGAGATGTTTGTGAATCATTTTTCATTTCATTTCAATTCTGATCCTTAGATTACATGTTCCATTCATGAATGTTTTTTTATTTCTTTTCATCTTTCATTCTCCCTTTTCTTATGGTAACATGTTCTAATGTCATGGATGATGTTTGTTGCCTATCCACTTGGACTTGCATTATAATGATCATTTGTTTTCCATATGATGTACATTCTGGTTGTGGTTATAGGATTTGATTTCTCATCTAATTCTTTTGATCTTTATGGTGCATTAAATGTTCTTGTACTTCTTATACTTCTTATACTTGTTTACTAACCATGTAGGGGCTTTGGTAAGTTGCAATTGAGTGTGGATAAGGAATCCACATTCAAACTTCTATCCTTTCTCTTTTACAATTCCATCTTGTGTTTTGTTAAGCACTTATGTGCTTTCTTTTAATAACTCATTATTTCCCCTTTTGAATTACAATTCATCTTCTACTTAGAAGTGAATTGTTTAATTCATTCTTTCTTTAGACTTTAGGTTTAAACCCCACAAACCATTAGGATCACTCCCTTTAATAATCAATTAGGATTGAGTCTTAGATCACATAGATTTTACCTTTCTTTCTCTCTTGAGTCTCTCTTCTCATCTCAAAGAAAATTCAAAATATCTAATAAAGGTAGGCATTTATTGCATTTAGGCCTTTCATATAAAGAAAAGATTATAAAGGGGTCTTCTCTTATAATCTTAGAATGTGTAGCATATGCCCCATCTTGGGTCAATGTGTTACACATTTGATCTTGTATGAGGGACTTAAATGCAATACTTGTTGAAGGTACAAATAAATAAAAAACACTTCTTCAGTTCATGATCAACAAAAACACTTAATAAACACAAGTATGCTAGTGTGTTTGAACCTTGACAATTGGAACTAAGTGTGGGGGTCTTCTTCACCCTTAGTGTATTTTCTTACTCATTCCATCTTGGAATGTGAGAATGTACACATTCCAATGACCATGATTCAGATACACTATCATATGCTAACAAATGGAAAAAACTCTTAAAAGACAAAACAAACAATAACGTCTTTCCTTCGTGAATTCTTTCCTTATCTCATTCACTCTTTCCTTAAGGATGCGTCATTTCCGTTCTACCGCAAACAGGTAACGCCTAAGTCTCCCTACAGCGAGCTGCAACACCTAAACTGCTAGGACGCGAACGTTGACGTATTTCATTAAAAAAACACAACCAATCCATCCCTAGTGAGGGGAACTACGTCGCTCTGATTCTCATGCTCCCGATGAGATACGTAGGCAGTGGGGTAGGGCCCATGCGAGCACTTCGTTTACTTTCCCTACATTTGTTTCTCTTTCTCTCTCCTTTCCTTTTCCATTCCTTTTCCAGTTCTTTTTCCAGTATCTTTTCTATCACCCTTTGATCGAGACAAGCAAGTGTGGATCCCATCGGGTACGATGGACGCGTGGGGGTGCTAATACCTTCCTCTCGCGTAACCGACTCCCTTACCCTTTCTCTTGGTCGCAAGACCATGCTCTATCCTTCCCTTCAGGTTTATGCGGTGTTTCCTTTCCCTCTCTTAGGATAAATACACATTGCTGGCGACTCTGTTCGGTGCCACTTTCGCGTTTGTACTAGGATGAAAATCCCGGGAGCGACACAAACGTTTAGCTAGACACTCTTATTTTTTCTATTTAGATGGGTATTCAGGATTTTTCCATATCCATATTCACCTGGATGACTAAGAGAAAACAACCTTCACATGCCCCTACGGAACATTTGCCTATCAACGAATGTCATTTGGGCTATGCAATGCCCTTGCAACTTTCCAACGATGTATGATGTCAATATTCGCCAATTTCCTTGACGAGATCATGGAAGTTTTCATGGATGATTTCTCGGCGTGTAGATCCAGTTTTAAAAGCTGCATTTCCTAGAAAGATGTGTAGAAGTTAACCTAGTTTTAAACTGGAAGAAATGCCATTTCATGGTAAAAGAAGGTATAGTACTAGGACACATAGTATCAGAGAGAGACATTAAGGTTGACATGGCTAAGATTGAGATTATAGAAAACCTCCAACCACCAAAAACAATTAGGAAAGTTTGAAGTTTGCTTGGACACGCCAGTTTCTACCGATGATTTATCAAGATTTCTCTAAGATTACTAAACATTTAACTAGTCTCCTAATGAAAGACGTCGAATTCCTCTTTGATGAGAAATGTCTTAAAGCATTCAATCACCTAAAACGAGAACTAATCTCTGCTCATATCATGCAACCACCAGATTGGAACCCACCATTCGAGATCATGTGAGATGCAAGTGATTTCGTCGTTGGTGCTGTCTTGGGACAGCATAAGGACAAGAGATTACACGTAATATATTATGCTAGCAGAAAATTAGACGTATCTCAACTAAATTATGCCACAACTGAAAAAGAACTCCTCTCAGTAGTATTTGCAATACAAATTCCGCTCCTATTTTGTTGGAGCCAAAATTATAGTTTACACAAATCACGCTTCCATTTGATATCTTCTTATCAAAAAGGATGCAAAGCCTAGATTACTTCGCTAGATCCTGTTGCTACAAGAATCCGACTTGGAAATTCGTGACAAAAAGAGCACTGAAAATGTGGTGGCTACCACCTATCAAGGCTCAAATATCTAAACCCCGACCTTATACCTATAAATGATGATTTCACCTATGATAGATTAATAGAATCAGTTAAGACAAATCATGATGATAACCCCGACGAATTGGAAATAAATATCGAAGAGACACTAGTTGTGAATAACGTATCCTAGTACGCATATTATTTTTAACACTCTAGCAGCCGATATCATACCCCCTGACTTAACATACCAACAGAAGAAGAAGTTCTTCCACGATGCCAAATAATTCTATTGGGACGAACCTCTTCTCTTCAGAAGAGGCGTCGATGGTATATTTCATCGTTGTGTACCCGAGGAAGAATTGGAAAGTATTATAGCTCATTGCCACTCTGCTCCCTTTGGTGGACATGCAAGCACATCAAAAATGTGCGCCAAGATTCTTCAAGCAGGCCTTTACTGGCCAACATTATGGGGCGACATTCATGCTCATATAGTCAGATGCGACCGGTGTCAAGGCACTGGAAACATTTCAAGACGCGATGAGATGCCCCTAAGAAATATCCAAGAAGTGGAAGCCTTTGATGTCTGGGTAATCGACTTCATGGGCCCCTTTCCATCGTCCATGGGAAACAAGTATATTCTTGTATCTGTTGATAACGTATATAAATGGATCGAGGCCATTGCCTCACCTGCTAATAACGCACGAGTAGTCATTAGGATGTTTAAGCACTACATATTTCCTAGATTCGGAGTTCCTTTCCTCGTTATAAGCGATGGAGGATCTCATTTTATTTTAAGAATTTTCGAGAACCTTTTAAACAAGTATGGAGTGAAACATAGAAAATCTACACCCTATCATCCACAAACCAATGGACAAGTAGAGGGGTCAAATAGGGAAATCAAACAGACCCTAGAGAAAATAGTATCCACCTCTAGGAAAGATTGGTCCTCTAAGCTACAGGATGCATTGTGGGCTTATAGGACTGTTTATAAAACCCGTAATAAGAACAACCCTACATTTAAATTATTCTATGGAAAATCACGTCACTTACCATTCGAATTAGAACATAAGGCATATTGGGTTATAAAAGCCCTTAACATGGATTATCTAACATCTGGTAATAAGCACGTACTTGATATACACAAGCTGGAAGAACTCCGTCGCGATGCCTATGAGAATGCTATAATATACAAAAAACGAACTAAGGTGTGGCAAGATAAAAGATAGCTAGAAAAGAATTCAAAGTAGGCAATTTCGTACTCTTATTTAACTCCAGATTTCGACTTTTTCTAGCTAAATTACGTTCCAGATGGTCTGGTCCTTATGAAGTCACAAAGGTCATAAATCTAGTGCAGTTGAGACTAGAAATCAATTATCTTGTCCTTTTATTATGAACGAGCAAAGACTAAAACATTATAATGGTGGAGACGTTCCTCCATACTATTCTGGCCATCCTTTGATAGAACCGTCCCTTGTTACTTCAACAACTTGAATTTAAGCAATCGTCGAGCTACCGACGTTAAACAAAGCGCTGCATGGAAGGTAACCCACAACCAATTTTATTTTATTACATAGTTCCCATTTTATGAATGGTGAATTATTTAATTGATTATTTTCTTAACATGACTAACTTGTTTGATGTTTACATTTCAGGTTTCAGGTCACTTCGCTCTCCATTTCCACTAACTATATTTTTAGGATGCACAGTTTCGACGACATGCACGTACAGTTCAGGGATAAAGCCCAGAGGAAGTGCTATGTGGTCTTATCTGAGCGACCTTTACTACCCACAAGATACCCTAACCCCGGTTGCTTAGAAGTCATAGGGCTCAAAGCCAGTGTTAGATACCTATGTCACTAACTCCAATGGGATGAATACTCTGAAGCCATAAACGTCACGTATCGGAACCTGACCCTAGAATTCCCCAGTTCACTTAAATACGAGCCTTACTATAGTCGTGGTTTTAATAGAGGATTTATCACCTTTAGATTGTTTAGTTATGAATACAGGTTTACCCACAGGGAGTTAGCTAAGCTTCTTGGATTTCAGAGCGGCGTAGATGATGTGGCTGAAGTACCTAATTATGAACTCATGCAACAAGAGATAAACACTTTCTGGAGTGATATTGCCGGTGGAGGCAGCTCTGACCCATCCTCCCAGCTTTCCAACTGTATCCATAACCCAACTATTAGATACTTTTAGATAATATTGTCCCAAACCTTTTTTGGAAGAAGTGAAAAATGTGAGCCTGTTAGCGCATAAGAGATTTTCATTCTCTTTTGCACCACCATATCCCATTATGTTGAGTCCAGAACCTTCCTTATAGAGAACTTACATTGTATTTCCAAATCAATCGAAGAACCTATACAAGTAGGAGGAACAGTAACCCACATTAGTTATGCATTAGGCCTCCTGAACCAACTCTCGAACCTTGTCCCTTAATAAGGCTACACCCTCATTGATTTGAACCATTGTTTAGACGGAGGGCTGGTGAGAAGAGTTTTCTTTAGCACTGAGCATTACAAGTTACTAATCAATAATGAAAGAGTCCACTACTTTGCTTTACCTCACCAGGGAAGAACTAATATCCATAAGAAGGAAAATTGGACATATGCTTTAGAAGACCAAGGAGAGACCCCAGCTAGACCTACAACACCTCTTGTTCCGGAATACCATCCTCAGGCCCCCTCAGAAAGGACCACTGTGCTTTCCTCTAATGTTAATTTACAAAGGCAGAACTTTGACCATGAGCTCATTGCCATGCGTCAGGAGATGATTACTCTTCGCGAAGAACTTACTGATCTTACTTTGCGGATGGAAGTGGCTGACGCCACTCATGCCACAGTGACAAACTGCCTCTACTAGGAGATCTACAGTCTTCATCGCTTGATCGCAGAAGCCTGAGCATCCTACCCTCATCAGGACCAGGGTTGCCGATGCAAAACTCTTTAGAAGACGCTCTGCCAGTCTCTTTCACATTAGGCACATTGCTTACTTTATCTGTGGGGGAGAATTTATTGCTTTTCATTATTTATCTAATTCATCGTCATTAGACTCAATTTTTTCTCATCATTAGATTTATATTTTCCATATTATATTTAATTCTCCGCCCATCAAAATTTTTTCAGTTATTTCCCATTATTAGTGACATTTAATTTTTCCAGTATTATTTCAACTGATCATTTTATTTTTATTATTTCAATTATTCATTATTTTTACTTATTTTTTCCGGCCAAATTTAAAAATTTTCACAATCTTTGCTAGTGTTATTACTAACCCATATGCATTTTTCAAAATATTTTTCAATATTGGAATTCTAGCAAAGCAAAATGCCCCAAAATAAGGTTTATACACCTCCGGATGTGCACCAAACACCCCCCCCCCCTTAGGCCTAGGGCCTGTGACCAAGGCCCAGCAGCCAACCCACCATAGATGGCGTTCGCCATCTAGAGGTAGCGCTCGCCACGGGTATTGAAGGTGGAAATACGGGACAGAAGCAAAGAGCTTCATTTTATCCCCATTTTCAACTTACCATCTTCTTCTCCAACCCACTCTTTTCCACCATTAACCCATATAAAATCCCACTCACACACATTTACTCTCAATAACTCAAAAATCCATTATCTCCACTATTAACCCATACTTCCCACAACTTAAAAAAAACCCATTCTCAACTCAAAATCCCCAAATCCCAAAACCACATCTAAGCATTAAACCAAAATACCTCATTTTTCTTCACAAAATCAACAACAATGGCAGAGACGGGTAATGGAAGAATTGTTTTCCGTGAAGGAAGAGATGACACGAACTAAAGGAGGAAGTTTGAGGAATTGCTGACTCGCGAAGTTTTTGCCACACGGTATGTCAATGACTCTTTCTTGTGTTTACAATTGTGTTTACAATTTTATGGAAAACTTGGGTCTGCAAAACCTATTTGATCATAAAGATCCCACTTATGAGAGTCTGACTTAAGAATTTTAAAGCTCACTCACTTACTCTGTCAGTTCGAATAGCGCAAACACTGTAGGCCCGATTAAATTCTGCAAGTTCAATGTGGATAACCAATACATTATTGATGAGCTTGCATGTATGTTGGAATTTTCCTAAGGGGAAGGTGTTTTATGTGAGGCCCCAATAAAGATTAAGTGGGTAGTTGAGGCAGGTCAGTTATGTAGAGAATTGACGGGCCATACCACTAATTCCTTTGAAGGAAATTTGGCCTCTGATATCCTCAACCCGGCCATCAATGTTTTCTGCCAAATGCTGGCAGACACCATTCTCGGCAGAGAAAATTCTAATAAATTAAATTCTAAGGAGTTTCTTTATTTATAGGCAGCACTTACACAGAGGATAGTCAATTCGGCCCCGTTCATGATAACTCACATGTGTCCCGTTGTGAAAAAGAAAGGGACTATATCCTTTAGAGGGTTTATTACCTCCATTGCCCGCGCTCTGAGGCTCGATACTGAGGTTTCTACTTTGGAACCCCTACCACCTCGCACCATTGACCTGAAATTCTTAAGGAATATTTTGTTGTGTAGAGTTAGGAGAGAAGGAGGTTATCACCTCATGGTTCATAATGAAGCCATCAAAAGTGTTATTTTACCTTGTCTTAATCGTAACAATGTGCGACATAAAATAAATTGGACTTTTGATTTAGATGATCCACCTGTTACTGGACCGGTACCACAAGATTTTACAGGGGATGATGGTACTGATGATGAATATGATCGAAGAGACACGTCTCCCATTTATAACTCCCCACCCCCGCAATTTTCACCCACACACATTGCACCTGGTACTTCTAAAACTTTTGCAGGTACACCTTTCAGTTTCTATTTTGATGAGGAGATGATGAAAGAGCAGAGAGCTCGTGAGGAAGAGCGGGATGGTCTGTTCTACGCCATGTATAAGCAACAAGAATACATGATGGAATTCGTGCGAGAATCACAGAGGCATACAGACCGTGCCCTCTGATCAGTGATGGAAGCTTAACTCACCATAGCATCCGAGCAGTAGTGCCTACAGGCCGCACATATGCGTGACCTTGCTCTTATGCAAGCTAACCAGCGGGCCATACTAGGTAACCTATCAAGGCTACGCGAGTCAAACGCTGCACTCTCAACGCGTATCCAGCAGCTCGAGATATCTCAGAGTTCTCGCTGTTAGAGCTGGAGTCGTCATCAGCGACATCCAGACCAGGGAGAAGGTGGAAGTGGCGGCAAGGAGTAGTAGCTTATCCATGTTTTACCTATCCATTTTCAACCTTTTGTCGAAACATTAGGGACAATGTTCGGTTTAAGTATGGGAGAGGATCTTTACTGTTTTTATTTTTCTTTTATGCTTTCTACTTTTATTGCTTTTTAGTTAGGTTTATTATTGTTTTTAGTTTATTGCATTTAGTACTTTATCATTACATGTGCTTGACGAGTCGTTACATGTAGTTTTATGCTATTTGTTAATTTCCCCCATTTCTTGAGCCATGCCGAAAAATTTAGAAAAAGAAAATAGTGTTTATTTTGAAATCATACGGCTTTTAAACAAGTTAGGATAGGTTGCAGAGACTTGGGAGAACTCCTAAAAGATTGGTATCGTCTTAACACCGTGAGTCTCCAAATTATAGAGATCGATCTAGATACTTATTATGCCATGGCCTTGAAAACATACCCATGAATGAGCCCTTAAGTAGCTTATCCTAGCAGTCAGCACCATCTAAATTACTGCTAAGTGAATGGACCGATGCAAATAGGTGAATGATCTTGTGTTTTTAAAAAGAAGAAGAAAAAGGAATAATAAAAAGAAGCTTGAAAAGGAATCCGCCTTCTAAGTTGGGTAACCCTCACCCGGTTACTTAGACTAACGGTAGTGAAACCTTTAAGAAAAAAACACATATGTGTCTTATTGAATTATCAAAATTGCTGAATGTTGACACAATATGGATCATTGTCACTAACAGGTTTGTTCACCATGTGAGTACAGATAACGGGCTTAATGTGATTGCGCCTGAATGAAAAAGGATAGAAAAATGGGATGAGTAAGTTAGGCCAAAGTATAATGGCACGATGCATATTGGTTTGTATAGGAGGTAGACTTATGACCGCAATTATGGAACGTGTTACTACGATATCCTTAATTTACGAGTGAGTACCTATCGACGTGAACTTGATCGAATTAGAGTCTTTAGCCTAGGATGATTACTCGTGTTGTTGTTTTTCTTATTGTGTTTATGATGTTTGCTTGAGGACAAGTAATGGTTCAAGTGTGAGAGATTTTGATAACACCGAAACACACCACATATTAGGCTCGACTTGCACATGTTTTACCGTTGCTTTATTGTCATTTCTAGTGTTATATTGGTATTTTGTCTGTATTTTAGGTACATAGCCAAGAGAAAGCCATACTTGAAGAAACAGAGCGAAATGGAGGAAAATGGTGAAAAAGGAGCAGTTTACACACACGGCGTCCAACCTGGCGTTCGCCATGGAGGTTGTAACGCCCCGTTTTGCCAATTTTATTTAATTGAGTCGTTTTTTATTATTTTATTATTATTTTATTGTAATTTCAACTTTTGTGTGAAAATGTGTTATTTTTAGTCGTGAATATATTTTATCGCGTTTTGGGATCGTTTGCGAGAAATTTGAGTGTGGGGGTATTTTGGTCATTTCATAGATATTTTTCATTAAGTTAATAAGATAGAATTGGAAAGAGAGAAAATAGAGAGAAAGAAAGAAGAAAGAAGGGAAAAGAGAAGAAAAGAGGAGAAGAGAGAAAATTGGAGAAAAAGTGTGAAAATCATCAAGATCAACTTCTAGAATCGAATTAAATCGGGTAAGGGTGCGAAACTCGATTATATTATACTTGTGTATGGTTATGTATGTGTGTGTGTGGGTTTTGGTGGTGTTTTATAGCTTTTGATTTTAGGTCGGATTGTGGGAATCGATGGTTTAACGGTTGGAAATCGATGTTAAGGTGGTAGTTTGCTTGTTGACATGATTAGAATAGGTTTTGATTGAAGTATGTTGATTTGGAAATGGTTTGGGTTGGAAAATATCACTTTTGGGGTTTCAACAGCGCAGAAAAATGTTGGGTTTTCCTTGGTTCGCCTAGCGAACCTCGGGCGAAGGTGGCAGCGAGTGAGGTTTTCACAGGTTCGCCTAGCGAACCATTCAGCGAAGGGTAGCGAAGGTTCGCTACGGGCATTCGCCTAGCGAAGGCGTGAGCGAAGGTTCGCTAAAGTGTTCGCCTAGCGAACTTTGGGTGTTTTTGGTTCTGTTTGGTTCTGACTTGGTTCGCCAAGTGCTCGCCTAGCGAACTTTGTGTCTGTTTTTAGCTAACAGTTGGTTCGCTGGAACATTCGCCTAGCGAAGGAGCTAGCGAATGCTAGCGAGGGGGTTCGCCTAGCGAAGCAGCTAACGAATGCTCGCGAGGGAGGTTCGCCCAGCGAACAGTGCTGTTCGTGTAATTTTGTTTTCTGCATAACTTTTGATCTGTGATTCGGTTTGAGGCGTGGTTTGATGCGTTGGAAAGCCATTGAGCTGTACTTTCTTATTATGATGGTTTAGGATTTGTTAGCCGATTTTATTTTGTCGGTAAATGTGAATAGTGTAAATGGTCGACTTTTGTCGTTTTAATGGTGCTTAATTGTCATGTATTATGCTATATGTGTGTGCTTTGAATATGTATGCCTTATATGCTGTTGTGAGGATAAGTTGTGGCCGAAAGGCAAGAAATGCTAAGTGTTGTATTTGATGATTTATGCATGATTATGAATGTGTGCATGGATGCAATGTGAGTGTCATGAGTCATTGTATGCCAAGCATCATAATGTGCATTGTGGAAACGTCCTGAGAGACGGTTGGATTCCTGAGGGATATGCTATACCATCGTGTGCCTCGAAAATATGAGGTGATGCCTGAGGACTTAAAGCGATGGGTATAGACGATTGTGGGCTCCTTTGGATACTTAAAGCAATCCTTAACGTCGTGTGCCTCGAAAATATGAGGCGATGCCTGAGGACCTAAAGCGACGGGTGAACATCGTAGGCCCGACGGGGAGTTACTTGAGATTCTCAGTAACGAGCGATGGTTCCAATAGTTCCTGAGTGAACTAATGACGTGACATGACGTGACAAAGGAAGTCGGTACCGCATGGCATGTGCATAGAGTCGTTGTGTCGATCTATGTGCATTTGCATTCATCATGGGTCATTTGTGCATGGAATTGTGAATGTGATTAATGAAATGGAATATGTGTGATTGTGTTGGTGATTACGTGTATGTTGTATGTTTGATGTGTAGTGGTGTCAATGCTTGAGAATTGTTCCGTATTATGTTATGTTTGATCTATGAGAAATTGTGGTGCAACGGTGGTGAGAAATGTGTTTACTTGTTAATGTTTGTGTTAATATATAATTTTATACAATTATATTATGGTTGTTTTTCTCACCCTTCTGCTGTTTTATAACGCTCTATGAGGCGTTGCAGATTAGAGCTGCTGGAGGTATTCCTTTTTGTGAAGCGTTGCGTCTTCATTATTTTGGTCGGTCGGCTCTGATATGTGACTCCGGGTAGCATAGGGTGGCCGTGTGTGATTGTTTTGTATATCTGATGATATATTTTGGTTGTACAGTTATAACTTGATGTATGACTGCCAAGTTTATATGTATATATGTATTTGTGTTATTCAGATTTTAGATCTTTTCGCTTTAATTCTAATTTCTGATAAGTGGGTGTGAGGAACAAAGTTTCCTCTGTATGATTGTTACCCACGTTGCATATCTAAAATGAGCAGGTGTTGCATGTTATGTGTATGTTTGTTTCAATTTGATGTGATTCCGCCTTTCTATGCCGCGAATTCAAATATACTCTGATCAATTTTTGAATTTTCTTTTACCGCTTTAATTGCCTGTTAATTGGGGGTGTAGATTGGGGGAGGGCGTCACATTAAGTGGTATCAGAGCCAGTCCGTGTCAGTTGTGTTTGTTGTGTCTGTTGTGTCTGGCATATTGGGCGAGTTGTGTTGAGCGAGTTGTTGTTTAACCATAGTTTCTGTTTTGGACGAACAGAATATGGCTGGTCGTAATGATGCTGCTTTGGCTGCTGCGATGGAAGCGATGGCACGAGCTGTGCAGGGAGCACCGAATGCTGCAGGAAATGATGAGTTTAGAAAGAATAAGCCGCCGGTCTTTAAAGGGAGGCATGATCCGGATGGTGCGCAGTTGTGGTTGAAAGAGATTGAGAGGATTTTTAGGGTAATGGATTGTGATGACGATGATGATAAGGTGAGGTTAGGTACTCATATGCTACACGAAGAGGCTGACGACTGGTGGGTCAGTACTCGTCAGGTGTTGGAAGCTGATGAGGAGGAAGAAGAGATTACTTGGGAGGTGTTTAGCCGAGAGTTTCTAAGGAAGTATTTTCCCGAGGATGTCCGAGGAAAGAAGGAGATTGAGTTTTTAGAGCTAAAACAAGGTAATATGTCGGTTATTGACTATACTGCTAAGTTTGTGGAATTTGTGCAGTTTTATCCTCATTATGTGGAAGCGACTGCTGAATTTTCGAAGTGTGTAAAGTATGAAAGTGGTTTGCGTCCTGAGATAAAGCAGGCTATTGGTTATCAGAGGATTCGAAGGTTTGCTGATTTGGTGGAATGCTGTAGGATTTATGATGAAGATAGTAAGGCTCGTTCTGCTCACTATAAAAGAGTAAGTGACAGGAAGGGGAAGCAAAGTTCTGTGGTGGTCCGTATGTGTCACCGACTGATAAAGGTAAACAAAGGGGTAATTTTGATCGAAGGTCAAGTGGAGGAGGTATGTCTAATGCTCCTAGGTGTTTTGGATGTGGTGAATTGGGTCATCGCCAGCATGAATGTAGGAAGAAGTTGAATAAGTGTTCTAATTGTGGTGGTATTGGGCATGTTTTAGCTGATTGTAAAAGGAAGAATGTGGTGAAGTGTTACAATTATGGGGAACCTGGTCACATTAGTTCGAAGTGTCCTAATCAGAAGAAAGCTCAGACTAGTGGCAAAGTGTTTTCATTGGCGGGAACTCAGACTTCAAGTGCTGATCGTCTGATAAGAGGTACTTGCTTTATTAATAATACGCCTTTAATTGCTATTATTGATACTGGAGCGACTCATTCGTTTATTTCGTCTGAGTGCGCGGAACGTTTGAATCTTGGGTTGTTTTCGATGGATGGTGAGATGGTTATTGATACTCCAGCGATGGGGTCAGTAACTACTTCTTTAGTGTGTTTGAGTTGTCCTTTGACCATTTATGGTAAAGACTTTGCGATGGATTTGGTGTGTTTACCGTTGGAAGGTTTAGATGTGGTGTTGGGAATGAATTGGTTGCAATTCAATCGGGTGCATATTAACTGTTATCATAAGCTTGTAAGGTTTCCTTCTCTTGAGGAAGATGAAGACTCGAGTTTCTTGTCTACTAAAGAGTTGAAGAAACTTTTAGCGGACGAAGCTCAATTGTTTAGTTTGTTTGCATCTTTGACTGTGGATAGTCAAGTTTCTCTTGAAGTGTTTCCTGTTGTGTGTGATTTTCCTGAAGTGTTTCCTGAGGATATTTCAGATGTACCGCCAGAGAGAGAAGTTGAATTTTCTATTGATCTAGTTCCTGGTACTAGACCTGTTTCTATGGCACCTTATAGAATGTCGGCATCTGAATTGGTGGAGTTGAAAAAGCAGTTAAATGAGTTGTTGGAAAAGAGGTTCGTGAGGCCAAGTGTTTCTCCTTGGGGTGCTCCAGTTTTATTAGTGAAAAAGAAAGATGGGAGTATGCGATTATGTATTGATTATCGCCAGTTGAATAAAGTGTCGATTAAGAACAAGTATCCGCTTCCAAGGATTGATGATCTGATGGATCAGTTGGTTGGTGCTTGTGTGTTTAGTAAGATCGATTTGAGATCGGGGTATCATCAGATAAGGGTGAAGGAAGAGGATATTCAGAAGACGGCCTTTAGAACACGGTACAGTCATTATGAATATTCGGTGATGCCGTTCGGGGTTTCTAATGCGCCTGGTGTGTTTATGAAATACATGAATCGGATTTTCCACGAGCAATTGGATCGTTTTGTGGTGGTGTTTATTGATGATATTTTAATCTATTCTAAGTCTCGGGAAGAACATGCAGAGCATTTGCGTATTGTTTTGCAGGTTTTGAAGGAAAGGAAGCTTTTTGGCCAAATTGTCCAAGTGTGAATTCTGGTTGTCTGAGGTGAGTTTTCTTGGGCACGTAATTTCGGGTAATGGCATTGCTGTGGATCCATCTAAAGTAGAAGCAGTTCTACAATGGGAGGCTCCTAGATCCGTTACCGAGATTCGAAGCTTTTTGGGTTTGGCTGGTTATTACCTGAGGTTCATTGAAGGTTTTTCTAAGCTTGCTCTTCTTTTGACGCAGTTGACTTGTAAGGGCAAAGCATTCATTTGGGATATTCAGTGTGAAGAGAGTTTTTGTGAGCTGAAGAGAAGATTGACGACAGCTCCGATTCTTATTTTACCTAATCCTAATGAACCATTTGTTGTGTATTGCGATGCTTCTTTAATTGGTTTGGGTGGTGTTCTGATGCAAGAAGGTAAAGTTGTAGCTTATGCTTCAAGGCAGTTAAGAGTTCATGAGAAAAACTATCCTACTCATGATCTGGAGTTAGCGGCTGTAGTTTTTGTGTTGAAGATTTGGAGGCACTATCTCTATGGTGCAAGGTTCGAAGTCTTTAGTGATCATAAAAGCTTGAAATATTTATTTGATCAGAAAGAGTTGAACATGAGGCAGCGGAGATGGTTGGAATTCTTGAAAGATTACGACTTTGGCTTGAATTACCATCCTGGTAAAGCTAGTGTGGTAGCCGATGCATTGAGCCGGAAATCGTTGCATATGTCCGCATTGATGGTGAAAGAGTTGGAACTTTTGGAATCGTTTAGAGATTTGAGTTTGGTATGTGAAGTGACATCGGTTAGTGTGAGGCTTGGAATGTTGAAAGTTACGAATGAATTTTTGATGTCGGTTAGTGAGAAACAAAAGCTGGATTTGAAATTCGTTGATTTGATGAGGAATGAGAATGTGGATTTCAAGGTTGATAATTTTGGTGTTTTGAGATTCCGTGATCGTATTTGTATACCTGATGATGCGGAGTTGAAAAGAATGATTTTGGAGGAAGGACACCGGAGTAATTTAAGTATTCATCCGGGTGCGAATAAGATGTACCAAGGCTTGAAGAAGATTTTCTGGTGGTCTGGTTTGAAAAGAGATGTGGCTCAGTTTGTGTATGCGTGTTTGACTTTTCAGAAATCGAAAGTGGAACATTTGAGACCTAGTGGTTTGTTGCAACCGTTGGATATTCCTGAGTGGAAATGGGATAGCATTTCGATGGATTTTGTGACGGGATTACCGAACACTCAGCGTGGGCATAATGCTATTTGGGTGATTGTAGACAGGCTGACTAAATCGGCACATTTTATTTCGATTGACATCAGTTTTTCTTTGGAACGGTTAGCTGAGATCTATATCAGTGTGGTGGTGAAATTGCATGGGATTCCATTAAGTATTGTTTCTGATCGAGATCCTAGGTTTACATCGAGGTTTTGGGAAAGTTTACAGAAGGCTTTGGGTTCTAGATTGAGGTTGAGTTCGGCTTATCATCCGCAAACGGATGGTCAGACCGAAAGAACGATTCAGTCTTTGGAGGATTTGTTGAGAGCGTGTGTTTTGGAACAAGGTGGTGCGTGGGACAGTTATCTTGCGTTGGTTGAGTTCACGTATAATAACAGTTTCCATTCTAGTATTGGAATGGCACCTTTTGAGGCTTTGTATGGACGAAGATGTCGAACGCCGTTGTGTTGGCACGAAACTGGTGAGAGTTCTGTGGTTGGACCGGAATTGGTGCAACAGACGACAGATAAGGTAAAGTTTATTCGTGAGAAAATGAAGGCTTCTCAGAGTAGACAAAAGAGTTATCATGATCGGAGACGGAAGGATCTTGAGTTTCAAGAGGGTGATCACGTATTTCTGAGAGTTACGCTGGTAACGGGTGTTGGTCGTGCTTTGAAATCTAAGAAGCTTACTTCTCATTTTATTGGTCCTTACCAGATATCTGCGAGAGTTGGTGTTGTAGCGTATCGTGTGGCGTTACCGCCGAATCTGTCGAATTTGCATGATGTTTTTCATATTTCACAGCTTCGGAAGTATGTTCCGGACCCTTCACATGTGATTCCGATGGACGAGGTTGAGGTAAGAGATAACCTTACGGTCGAGACTTTATCGGTTAGTATTTTGGATCACGAGGTGAAGCGGTTGAGGGGCAAAGAGATTGCACTTGTGAAAGTGGCGTGGGGAGGCACTGCTGAGGGAAATTTGACGTGGGAGTTGGAGAGTAGGATGCGGGAGTCATATCCGGAGTTGTTTGTATCAGGTAAGATTTTCGAGGACGAAAATTTCTAAGTGGGGGAGAATTGTAACGCCCCGTTTTGCCAATTTTATTTAATTGAGTCGTTTTTGATTATTTGATTATTATTTTATTGTAATTTCAACTTTTGTGTGAAAATGTGTTATTTTTAGTCGTGAATATATTTTATCGCGTTTTGGGATCGTTTGCGAGAAATTTGAGTGTGGGGGTATTTTTGTCATTTCATAGATATTTTTCATTAAGTTAATAAGATAGAATTGGAAAGAGAGAAAATAGAGAGAAAGAAAGAAGAAAGAAGGGAAAAGAGAAGAAAAGAGGAGAAGAGAGAAAATTGGAGAAAAATTTTGAAAATCATCAAGATCAACTTCTAGAATCGAATTAAATCGGGTAAGGGTGTGAAACTCGATTATATTATACTTGTGTATGGTTATGTATGTGTGTGTGTGGGTTTTGGTGGTGTTTTATAGCTTTTGATTTTAGGTCGGATTGTGGGAATCGATGGTTTAACGGTTGGAAATCGATGTTAAGGTGGTAGTTTGCTTGTTGACATGATTAGAATAGGTTTTGATTGAAGTATGTTGATTTGGAAATGGTTTGGGTTGGAAAATATCACTTTTGGGGTTTCAACAGCGCAGAAAAATGTTGGGTTTTCCTTGGTTCGCGTAGCGAACCTGGGGCGAAGGTGGCAGCGAGTGAGGTTTTCGCGGGTTCGCCTAGCGAACCATTCAGCGAAGGGTAGCGAAAGTTCGCTACGGGCGTTCGCCTAGCGAAGGCGTGAGCGAAGGTTCGTTAGAGTGTTCGCCTAGCGAACTTTGGGTGTTTTTGGTTCTGTTTGGTTCTGACTTGGTTCGCCAAGTGCTCGCCTAGCGAACTTTGTGTCTGTTTTTAGCTAACAGTTGGTTCACTGGAACACTCGCCTAGCGAAGGAGCTAGCGAATGCTCGCGAGGGGGTTCGCCTAGCGAAGCAGCTAGCGAATGCTCGCGAGGGAGGTTCGCCCAGCGAACAGTGCTGTTCGTGTAATTTTGTTTTCTGCATAACTTTTGATCTGTGATTCGGTTTGAGGCGTGGTTTGATGCGTTGGAAAGCCATTGAGCTGTACTTTCTTATTATGATGGTTTAGGATTTGTTAGCCAATTTTATTTTGTCGGTAAATGTGAATAGTGTCAATGGTCGACTTTTGTCGTTTTAATGGTGCATAATTGTCATGTATTATGTTATATGTGTGTGCTTTGAATATGTATGCCTTATATGCTGTTGTGAGGATAAGTTGTGGCCGAAAGGAAAGAAATGCTAAGTGTTGTATTTGATGATTTATGCATGATTATGAATGTGTGCATGGATGCAATGTGAGTGTCATGAGTCATTGTATGCCAAGCATCATAATGTGCATTGTGGAAACGTCCTGAGAGACGGTTGGATTCCTGAGGGAATATGCTATACCATTGTGTGCCTCGAAAATATGAGGCGATGCCTGAGGACTTAAAGTGATGGGTATAGATGATTGTGGGCTCCTTTGGAGACTTAAAGCAATCCTTAACGTCGTGTGCCTCGAAAATATGAGGCGATACCTGAGGACCTAAAGCGACGGGTGAACATCGTAGGCCCGACGGGGAGTTACTTGAGATTCTCAGTAAAGAGCGATGGTTCCAATAGTTCCTGAGTGGACTAATGACGTGACATGACGTGACAAAGGAAGTCGGTACCGCATGGCATGTGCATAGAGTCGTTGTGTCGATCTATGTGCATTTACATTCATCATGGGTCATTTGTGCATGGAATTGTGAATGTGATTAATGAAATGGAATATGTGTGATTGTGTTGGTGATTACGTGTATGTTGTATGTTTGATGTGTAGTGGTGTCAATGCTTGAGAATTGTGCCGTATTATGTTATGTTTGATCTATGAGAAATTGTGGTGCAACGGTGGTGAGAAATGTGTTTACTTGTTAATGTTTGTGTTAATATATAATTTTATACAATTATATTATGGTTGTTTTTCTCACCCTTCTGCTGTTTTATAACGCTCTATGAGGCGTTGCAGATTAGAGCTGCTGGAGGTATTCCTTTTTGTGAAGCGTTGCGTCTTCATTATTTTGGTCGGTCGGCTCTGATATGTGACTCCGGGTAGCATAGGGTGGCCGTTTGTGATTGTTTTGTATATCTGATGATATATTTTGGTTGTACAGTTATAACTTGATGTATGACTGCCAAGTTTATATGTATATATGTATTTGTGTTATTCAGATTTTAGATCTTTCCGCTTTAATTCTAATTTCTGATAAGTGGGTGTGAGGAACAAAGTTTCCTCTGTATGATTGTTACCCACGTTGCATATCTAAAATGAGCAGGTGTTGCATGTTATGTGTATTTTTGTTTCAATTTGATGTGATTCCGCCTTTCTATGCCGCGAATTCAAATATACTCTGATCAATTTTCGAATTTTCTTTTACCGCTTTAATTTCCTGTTAATTGGGGGTGTAGATTGGGGGGGGGGGGGCGTCACAGAGGTAGCCATGTGGTGAATGACGTGTCCCACATTTTAATACTAGTATAAATAGAACTTAGATTTCACACTTGTATTCATCCAAGCTTAGTTACAACTTGGGCATAAATTTACACTGTTAAAAGCAATAATTCTTCACACCGGAGGGTTATTGCACAATTGTTGTATTTGAGTTTGGAGCACTTTATATTATCACTTTTAATCTTACCTCCATTTACATTCCGTCGAAGTTATTTCGTGTATTAGATTCAAGTCTCTGATTGAAGCAAGTTCTTATTAATTTCAGTCTATTTACATTCTCGTTTCTTTACTTTATTTGCTATGCTCTACTTTATTTATTTATCTGCACTGCCTTACTTTATTTATTTCTTCGCATTGCTTAACTTTGTTTATTTCATTGCACCATTTCACTTTGTTTATTTTTACCGCACACTCTTTATTTCAGTCAAATAGCTTATTATGTTTAATTCCTTTTTTCAAACAAAAGCAAAAATGTTTACCATAACCATGTCAGGATAATTTCGTTAGTGCTGGAATTTGAGGACCGTCATTTCGACGGTACTCCACATGTTGTTTCTATAGAGTTACTATTGGGGCTGTTTTGGTTATAACTCAATTTTTCCGTAATTAATTAAATCGTTGACTACGAAAGTAGAATCGTGACACATCCGATAAGATCGAAGGCCGTATGACACTTAAGATTAAAATTGGTTAGTTTTTGGTTAATAAAAACCGCGAAAGCACTTTTTTAATTAATTAGGAGAGTTTACTATTACTAGAAGGTGATTTTGAAACTATTTTCAGACACGTTTATAGGTTAAGAATACTGTTGTCCGAGAAAATGTTGGAAGCCCTTTTAAGTTAAAGTTCCAACCAAGATTACTTTTCAACTAAGCTAAAGAAGTGATTACTAAAAAAAGGATTTTCTACTTTAACACAATACACAACTGGTTACGCGTGAGCGGGCGGTGTAGATTTAAATATTAAATCTAGATCCGAAAATTGAAAGTTACAGTTCCTTTTTAATTAAATTATTTTTCTTGGAAGAAAATATTGCCCCGTAAGTAGTTCTATTTAGATATAAAAGGAGAGTCGTTGATTGATGAAAGCCATATTCCAGTATTACACCGTTAAATTCATAACAACTTTATTATTCTATTTTGTTTTTATTCCATAAGTTTTATAGGATCGCCTTAGATAAACACCGTAGCAATAGAAGACGATAGATTGACTATTAGATATCTGTGGGATTCGACAACCTTTTATATTACTCTGATATAATCTTTATACTTGCGGATATCACGCATCATGAAACATTAAGAAGCTTAGCATCCAATGCATTTTCAGATTCACCAGGAATTGGTGAAGGGGGTCCTATTTGAATGTTATCCTTAAGATTGGCTTGATTAGTTTGGTTAAAGGATTGATCATGAAATGGAATATCAATGTCTTTTATTTTGTTTGGAGAGGTCTTTGAGGGAACAAAAAAATTTGTATGTTTAGGAATATTTGATAGATAGGGTTGTATGGCCATGATACAGTTTTGATTAGACTTGGCAGGAGATGGTGAGGGTGACTTTCTCAGAGAAGAATTAAGATTGAAGTCATTAACGGGTTCAACCTCAATACCTGATCCTGCTGCCAATGAAATAAGTTCTTATGCAGATTCTACCTCTTTACCACTTAAAGCAGGACTTTCATTCAACCAGTTCATAGACCCGTCATTCTTTTCTGTAGAAACATTTTCTTCTTCTGGAGCACTTTCTTCTACTTCCTTAGCACAATGATCTTCACATTCTTGAGCAATGATCAGTGCATTTTGATGCACATTCTTTGTTGTGACACAAACGATACCTTTCAACACTTTCTTGAATGAGAAACTAAGTTTCTTGGGTGAACAATGAAACGGTTAGAAATAACGAAGGGAGAGAGAGAGAGAAGATTAAAGAAGAAAGAAGGAGAATAGGTTTGGCAAACTGTTTTTCTATTCACTTACTCAATTAGGGTACAAATGATTACAAGTGAATAAAAACAATTGTCCTATCTCAACAACCTGAGATATCTAGCCTATTTATAGACTAACTAGCTAACTTACATTATAAGATAACTAATTAATTGGATCCTTAACACAAGGCCCAATTCGACACTACATACTAGAACTGACTTCGACTACAGTAAGTAAACACTTCGACATCAGCATGTGAGCAATCTTCGACTTAATGTTTGTCTCCTGTCGAATCCTGAAAGCAATCCCAATCGACACATCCCAGTCGACGGCACTAGAGTTTGATCCAGTATCTCACAAATCTCCACCTTGGATCAAACTCAACAAACAACAGGGAATAAACTAGCTTCATCATGCAGTTTTATCAACTGCATACAATGGAAAAACTTGCAACTCGACAATGTCTTGGGGATCATATCAGCAACATTATCATCAGTCGAAACCTTCAGCACTTGGACTTCTCCACGCTCTATTATCTCTCTAACAAAGTGCAGCGTCACATCAATGTGCTTGGTTCGCTCATGATATGCAGAATTCTTCGATAGGTGTATTGCACTTTGACTATCACATTTAACAGTGATAACTCGACCTTGAAGTTTCAGCTCCTTTGCAAAACCTTTAAGCCACAATGCTTCTTTCACAACTTCAGCAAGGGCAATATATTCTGCTTCAGTGGTTGATAAGGCAACAACCTTCTGAAGTGTCGCTTTCCAACTGATTGTTGTTCCGAACACAGTGAACACATATCCAGAAATAGATTTTCTGGAATACGTACAACCTGCATAATCAGAGTCAACATATCATTCGATTTCGACTTTGCTATCAACACCACCGGCTCCACCATAAATCATTACTCGACTCAGAGACCTATTTATGTATGTGAGAATCCATTTTAAAGCTTGTCAGTGCGCCTTTCTAGGATTGGCCATACACCTGCTTACAAGACTCACTTCATACGCTATGTATGGCCTCGTACAAATCATAGCATACATCAAAGAACCTACTATACTAGCATATGGAATGCTACTTATATAGATTCTTTCAACTTCAGTACTCAGACTTTGAGTAATACTAAGCTTAAGCTGAGGATTTTTCGGAGTCAGAACATGCTTTGAATTCGACATACCAAACTTGTCTAGAACCTTACATAGGTATGTCTCTTGAGATAAGTAAAACTTTGACTGCTTTCTATCCCTTTGGATGTCAATCCCAAGAATCCTGGTGGCAGCTCTCAGATCCTTTATTTCGAACTCCTTACTGAGTTCAACTTTCACCTCTACTGCATCCTCAACAATGTTGCTAGTTGTGAGAATATCATCCACATAAAGCAACAAAATAACAAGTCAATTTCCAGGTCAAAATCTGAAGTAAACATAGTGGTCGAACTAGCTCCTAGTGAAACCAATGTGTGCCATGAACTTGTCGGATCTCCTGTTCCACTATCGAGGAGATTTTTTCAGACCATACAAAGACCTATTCAGCTTACACATGTAATCTTCCTTATCCTTTTCTGCATACCCTTCAGGTTGTCGCATCGAGATCGTTTCATCTAGATCACCATACAAAAATGTTGTTTTCACATCCATTTGTTTAAGTTCCAGGTCGAATTTCGCCACCATTGCTAACAACATTTTAATCGATCTATGCTTTATAATAGGTGAGAACACATCATTAAAGTCGGCACCTTCTTTCTGAGTGAACCCCCTAGCAACCAACCTTGCCTTAAAGTGCTTCGACATCACTCTTTCAATTCCTTCCTTGACCTTGAAAATCCAATTACACCTGACTAACCTTGCTCCTGCAGGTTTCTCAATCATCTCCCAATTGTTATTATCATGAAGATATTTCATCTCATCATCCATGACTTTTTGCTATTCAGTCTTAATTCAATTCCTCATAGCTTCCTTGTAGTCTCTAGGTTCTTCCTCAAGTACCTCACTTGCAGAGATTAAGGAAAAAGCTATAAGATCTGCATAACCAAGTATCTGAGGTGGCTTAATGAGTCTTTTCGACCTATCTCTTTCCAGTAGGCAGTCATCAACAGTTTCCTCAGTTTCTTCAGCATCTTGCTCTTCTTCTTCGGCTACATCTGGGTTATGCACTTCAGCATCACTTTGCTCCACCTCAACAAGAATTTCTACTTGTTCCAGCTCCTTTTCAGATATTTCTGCACTTCGACCAGCATCACCAATTTTCTTGAACTCCATCTCGACTTTATTGAAAACTACATCACAATTTGTGATTCATCTTCTGTGACCTAGTTTTAGGCACCACAGCCTATACCCCTTGACTCCCTCAGGATATCCAAGGAACATTCATCTTAAAGCTCTAGGTTCGACCTTGTCTTGCCTAATGTGAGCATAGGCTAAACAACCAAATACTCTCAATTTGTCGAGATCTGGTGGTTGACTCGACCAAACTTCCTCATGTGTCTTCATTCCCAGGGCAGTCGAGGGATAACTATTTATCAGATAAGTTGTTGTCAAAATAGCCTCCGCCCAAAACACCTTCTTCAATCTAGCACTAACTAACATGCATATAACCCTTTCAAGGATTGTTCGATTGAATCTCTCAGCTAAGCCATTTTGTTGAGGAGTACATGCTACAGTCTTATGCCTTGCAATCCCATATTCGACATAGTAGCTGTCGAAAGCTTCATTGCAGAATTCAAGGCCATTGTCGGTTTTCAACCTCTTGACCTTTCTGCCAGTTTGAGTTTCGACCAGAACCTTCCAACTTTTGAAATTCTCAAAAGTTTCATCCTTAGTCTTCTGGATGAATACCCATAATTTTCTGGAATATTCATCAACTACGGATAGAAAATACCTTGCACCTGAATGTGAAGGATTCCTTGCAGGCCCCCCAAAGATCAGCATGAATGTAATCAAGGGATCCATGTGTTCCTTTTTTTACCTTTGTTAAACTTCACCCTACAGGATTTGCCAAATACGAAAGGTTCACAAAACTCCAACTTCTCAAATTTGTCACCACATAGCAAGTTCTGTTTCCCCAGTTCGACCATGCCTTTTTCGCTGACATGGCCCAATCTCATGTTCCATAATTATGTCTTCAATACTGGTTTCGTGGATGCAAAATCTGCCAAACCACTTACAACCGCAGCCGCAAAGGTATACAATTCTTGTTTCTTCACGCCTCTCAAGACTTCCTTCGACCCCTTCATGACTTTCAGGATACCTTGCTTTCCTTTGAAGACAAATCCATTCTTGTCGAATTCACCAAGAGAAATCAAAATTCTCTTAAGATCACATGAATACCTAACCCCAGTCAATAGCCTTATTGACTCCTTATGGAGCTTGAATCTCACAGATCCAATTCTGCAATCTTGTAAGCTTTATTGTTTCCCAATAGCACAAATCCACCATCTTGATCACATAATTCTTCAAACACATTCTTGTTTGGAGTCATATGCCAAGTACATCCTGAATCCATAATCCACTCTTTACAAGAATTGCTGCTCAACACCACAAGGACATCAGATGATTCATAATCATTTTGCACAATAGTTGCATTGTCATTTTCCTTACCTCTATGAATATGTTATTTCTTTGATTTTGTGGTTGGCATTTATTTTGCTAAAACTATTCTAGCAGCAAGATGTTGAAACAAGATGTTCTAATACTCTGCATTTAACATGTCGGATAAAGATGTCCCACCCTGGATCATAGGACATCGCGTCTGATTTTGGATTAAAAGAAGATTCTGTTAGTTGTTATCCTATGTGGCATCCAAAGTATTTTAGGTTGAGTTTGTGTGTTGGTTTTCGGATTTTCAACATTTTCTAAATATCGAGACATATTAGGAAACTTTAGATTGAAGACCTATTTTCTTGGAGTTTATTTTGCAGAATTGTGTGCAGTCTCTTTGCTGCGTTTTGAAGCCCAATCCAGATTTAATGCTATATATTGACTGGTGTAAACCTAGTTTAGGTGTGGAACTTACGTGTGTTTTGTTAGGGTTTGTGAGTGTTATTTGTGAGTCTAACTGGTATCATTCTGATAACAGTACAAGGACTGGTTTTGTGTTGTAAGTTATGTCAGTTACTCATATGCTTTTAAGCATTGAGTTTCTTGTGTGTCAATTCTCATAAGCTTTGAAGTATTGAGAATTGTGTGTTTTGAAAGTGTGGCTTTCGTTTTGTTATTGTGTTGAAAGGAACCAGTCACGGTTTGTGATTGAAGAGGGATTTGAGGAGGGCCTCATACCTAGGTGAGTCTTAGGTAGAAGTTATAGGAAGGGTAGTGATTAAGTGAGCGGATTGTAACCGGGTGTGGTTACTGTATGATCTGTGAATTGATACTATCGTATATTGATTTCGTCCCTGGCTTGGTAGCCCCCAGAGTAGGATTGTTAATCCGAACTGGGTAAACATATCATTGTGTTATTTACTTTCTACACTGTTATTATTATTGTTAACTTGTTCATTGTGTTGGATATCAGTGTCTCAACATCTGTGTAGGACATCTGATATCTGTGCCAGAATTTTAGATTATTTAGGCGATCAAGACACACCTTTCTTGTGTGACCCTCCTCCTTAGAGTGATAACACTTAATACCAGAAATATAACCACCATAAGACTTCTGCTGAGTTTTACCTTTCTTCTTCTCAAACCTACCATCTCTCTTTGAGGATTTCCCCTTCACGGAAAACCCTTCTCCAACTGATGATGATGGTTTTCGTTCCTTTCTTTCGTTCAAATCCTACGAATACAAGGATGCTTGAACTTCTTCAAAGGTCGGGGAATCTCTTCCATACAAGAGGGTTTCTTTGAAGTGAGCATGCGACTTAGGTAAAGAACATAATAATAACAACGTATAATCTTCATCACTTATGGTATCATTAATATTATCAAGATCAAGAATTAGCTTGCTGAACACATCCAGCTGCTCCGACACTGCTTAATCTGCATTCATCTTGAATGAATACAAATCTTGCTTCAAGTACAAACGATTCGCCAAGGATATTATCATATACAATCCTTCGAGTTTCAGCCAAACACCAGCTATCGTCGTCTCCTTCGAGACCTGCCTGAGAACCTTATCACCAAGACTCGGAACAATTGCACCGTGGGCTTTCTCGATCATCGTTGTCTTATCCTTCTCCTTCAATGCAGCATCTATGGCATCTCCTTCCTTTAATACTTCTAGCAAACCTCGTTGAACAAGAAGGGCTCGCATCTTCAAGCGCCACAAACCAAAATCATTAACTCTGATGAAATTCTCAATTTCAAACTTTGTTGATGGCATCTTTCTCCACGCTCACCGCACCAGTTTGTTGTGACACAGACAATACCTTTCAACACTTTCTTGAATGAGAAATGAAGTTTCTTGGGTGAACAATGAAACAGTTAGAAAGAAAGGGAGAGAGAAAGAAGATTAAAGAAGAAAGAAATAGAATAGAATTGGGAAAACTATTTTTCTATTCACTTACTCGATTAGGGTACAAATAATTACAAGTGAATAACAACAATTGGCCTCTCTCAACAACCTGAGAGATCTAGCCTATTTATAGACTAATTAGCTAACTTACATTATAAGCTAACTAAACAATTGGATCCTTAACAAAAGGCCCAATTCGACACCACGTACTAGAACTGACTTTGGCTACAGTAAGTAAACACTTCAACATCAGCATGTGAGAAATCTTCGACTTCATGCTTCTCTCCTGTCGAATGCTTAAATTTATCCCAGTCGACAGCACTAGAGTTTGATCCAATATCTAACATTCTTCTACTATTGTACTTAGGCATTTCCCTAGTTTGTTTTATTAATTCTACTATTTTATTGTGTTTTTGGAATTAAGTTTATTGTTGCCATTAATTTAAATTTGTATTTTATTTTTCAGCAATAACAATTATTTGATACATATTCACTGTGAAGACCATAACTTGAGCTATGAGAATCGGATTGATGCATTCTGATAGGAGTTGGAAAGCTAAGAGAAAGAGTTACATGTTTTATGTTGGAGCCAAAAGCTGGTTCTGAGTGACGCAGTATCAAAAAATTTGTTGAAGTTTTAGACCTTAAGAAATATTTAGTTTTGGGCCGGGTTTTTTACGTTTTTCGACCCGGCTGGGTTAGAACCCGAATGATTTGTTTACCCTATACCTAGCAGTCGTGGTACAGTTTTGATCACCTTCTTTTCACCGTTCATGATTTTGCTTTTGCTTTGTACGAATCTTACGGAGAGCTAAACTCCATTGAGTTGATCTGCTGTAACTGTATCTCCGTTAACTTTGAGTTTAATATAATTTTCAAGTAATTTCGATCCCCTTTTCAATTATATCTATAATTCTGAATGCTTTATTCAGTTGTCGTTGCTTGCTTAATTTAATTGCATATTTTATAGAATATGATTGGATTAATTTGATTGATGTATGTTCTATTAACTGTAACTATTTTTGCTTAATTTTTGTTTGCGTTATCTGTTTGCTCAATTCAGATTTAGGAACATAAATCACATATTAGTTTCAATCACGCTTGTTAATTGTTACTATAATCGAAAGGGAATGGAATCCACTTAGGGCTTAGGAGTTATATGATAGATGATAAATGGGAGAACGAACAGCAGATTAACTTATCTTATAATCACTTATTTTAATCTATTTTTTGTAAACATAATTTGAAACCCCCCCTAAATCATTACTTAGTCAGTTAATTCTGCCAAGAGTCCTTGCAATACGACATCCGAGTGTCGTTTCCCGTTACTACTTTTTCTAAACTCGTTTTTGACCCGTGTGCGACAGTGGATCAAGCAACAATTGTTTTCTTCTTGCTACCTTTAACTAACTCTTGAGTTATCTTAACAACTTCAAGAGAATTCAGGACAACCTCAAGCTTGTCTCTAAGTTGTTCTCTTAAAATTTCCATGATATTCTCTGTATTTGCTATTGAATCTTCAACATGGTTTCTCTTAATCAATTCTTCAAATAAAACTTTCATACCTGTCTTGATAACCATTGTAATGAAATTGTTAACTTCTTTTGAGACTTGAGCCATTTTTGTTTCTCTCTCTCTTCTTTCTAACTTAACTTCACTAGCTTCCTTTTCTTTGATGCAGAGACTTCATTATCCAAAATTTTATTACTGCTAGATCCTCCTCCTCTAGTCTTAGTGGGACAAATCTTGGTAGCCTTAATGAGTTCTTCAACTTCAAGTTGTAAGGCCTTCTTAGAGCTATATGGATCCTTTTTCTTAGCAGCTTTCTGAGCAGTTCTTTCTTCTTCCTTCTGAATTACCTTTTGAGCATCTCCAAGTAGTGTCCTCTTGGTCGGAATAGGAGTATCAGATTCTTCATCTTCTTCATCTTCATTAAAATTAGACTCCTCCGTTTTTCTTTTTCCTCTACTACCATACGCATCACGATACTTATCAAGAAGCTGATCACATGTTATGGTTTACCATATTCCCTCTTAGCTTCTTCAAGAAAGAGTTTGATGACCTCATGATTATCTTCCTTGGTCAGCATTAGGTAATTCTCAAGAAAAGATCTTCTCTCATCATTCTTGATTTTAATAGGATTCGAAATCAGTACAACATCCTTCTTCTTTATTTCCTTCATGCGAGCTAATACTATTGTAGAAAGCACACTTCCATAAACATCATCCAACTCTTGAGTAGCCCCAATTTCAATCAATATGTTGATTAATTTGCATTGATAGAATAGTTCAGAAAGTAACCTAGCATAAGAAACTGTTATTTTGAACTTTTTAGTAGAGTCCTTGATGGATTCACAAAGATGATGAAAGATGTAACCTGGTAGATTCAATCGCTGATTAGTGGACAAATACCAGAGAAACATCCTATAAGAATTTTGAACAATAGCTTCTGCATGAGACGCATGTTCTTCACTTTTCCATAATCATATTTCTTTTAGAACATAGCTTTCTTAATGTCCTTTGCATAATTTCCTCCATCCTTTTTGTTGAGTATAACAATTCCTTTATTTTTAGCCCCAATTAGAAGAGCAGCGTTCTCTTGAGTTATGGTGATATTCAGTCCCATTACAGCAGAAATAATTTCCACACACTTGAACTCCTTCAGACCCATTTCTGACCTAGATTTTCCTTTTAACCTCTTGTCTTTTTCAACAACCAGTCTTTCTTCATCCTGTGCAGATAACTCATTATATACTTCTGCTCTAACCCTAAAATCTTTTACCATAGTTGCGTAAGTTGGTCCATTTAGCATATAAAAGAATTTTATCCAACTTTGGAACTCAAAATGACTTTCCAGTGTAGAACCATTTGTAGCAAAACACTCAAAATCCACCACTTACGTAATGAGAAGCTTTAATTCATCTTGATTGAGTGGCATAGTCTTCGGTTTTATCAAAAGTCTTTGTTTGGAATTCATATATATAGGAAAGGTTGTTGAGGTTGTCATTGATAAGGTTTTAGGGTTTTTTAGGGTTTACAGGTAAAGCACGAAATAGACAATGGTAAAGGTTGTGTTGAGAAGGTGTTGAGAAAATTATATGACTTTAAAGAGACTTAAACACAAAAGTATGTAAAACAAATTCATTCCTCGTTCAAATTCAAATCACAAATAATTTCAAGCGTGCTGAAGACATTTCAGATAGGTGTAAAAAGTGGTACAAGTGTTAAAAGGATTTTTCACTTTTGTGTATTTGAGAAGCAAAGATTCTTTTATGTCAGTTTCAGGTTTAGTGGTTTTTTAGAGTTTATCTTTGATCAAAAATTTATTGGCCAAACTTTGATTGAGACATCATCTGGCTAATATCTGATTTGGATTCTTCATTCAGAATTAAGCATAAATTACTATGTTCATAATTATTAATTGAGTGTAAAAAATTATTCACATCAAAATACTTTGGTAAAAATATTAAGCTTGAAAATAATAAACAATAGAACTTACCTGGATTGATTTTCTGATTTTGAATCTCCAGCTTGTTTTGATGAAGTTTTTCTGATTTGTTATGAAGCCACTATCTTCTCACACGGATAACACCATTGATAGAGATACTAGTTGCTTCAATAGATTTCTTCATCTTGGACACCATTCTTTTCATACGAAGATGAAAGCATATTTTCCTCATTGGATCTTTATCTACAACACTATTAAGTGTTATTCAAAGACCATGCTCGGATGCCAATTGAAGGTGAGAAAAATACACAAGAGGGGGCGTGAATTATGTTCTCCGAATTCGATGCTTCTGAACAGAGTTTAGATTCTAAGACACCGTTTAGAATCTGATTAACTAAGTGCAGTGGAGTAATCGTAAGAAGCAAATAAATCATAGTAGAACATACAAAGATTCATCCTGGTTCTTCTCTAACTGAGAGTAGTCCAGTCCCATTGCAACACAAGATACTTTTCACTATAATCAAAACATGATTACAACTGCTTATACACTTAAGTATAAGACTTTTCTGCTCAGACCCTCATCCCGAGACTTCCTTGCTTAATCAGCACCTGATCAAGACTTCCTGCTTAGATCCTTAAATCCTAAGATTTCCTCCTTAAATCCCTCAGGTTCAAGACTGTCTTGCTCAAGACCCTCAGGCTCAAGACTTATGCTCAGACCCTCAGTCCAAGACTTCTGCTCAAACCCTTCAGGTGCAAGACTTCCCTGCTTAGATTCCATAAATCCAAAACTTCTGCTCAGACCACCAATCCAAGAATTTCTTGCTCAATCAACAATTTATTAAGACTTTAATTCTCTAGCACATAGCAAGAGACTTACTTGGATCAAGATTCACTACAAGAGACTTTAATGCTAAAGCTAAACGCAAGAGACTTTATCTAAACTACTAAATAACTTGTTTAGTATAATAGAGAATAAGTTGTACTTGATACATAATCAGAGGTACAAGGCAATTAACCATAACAAAGATCACAACACTTAAGATTTCTAAGATATTCAATGTTTAAGAAATCTAAAGGCTTTGTGCAATTTACAACATATAACATAAATTTTGCATACTCGATTCTGTTGTTATTGTTATTATTCCATTCTGATAGAAGCGATGAATGCTTATATACTTCTTGGCTCTTATCCTTTTTTCTCCTTGTTCCTTGTTCCTTGTTGAAAATCCATGGTGAATCTTCAACTACTTATATAACAGCTTCAGAGGAATAGTTGTTGGAAGAGATCGCTTGTACAAGTCTCTTTGTTACTCCATAGTACAAGAGACGTTGAGGATAGATACACCAAAAAATCTTGATCCATTGTGTAACTTGTTTAACCATTGCATCTTTATTATGATCTTGTACTATAGATCCATTAAGAGTAGATATTCAGAAAGCATTTCAACTCTTCTTGAGCCATGTGAACACAGACTCTAGCTGACAGCAGATTTGACAATGAAGCTTGCTTTCTGCAGTACGGATAAATTTAGCTTTATTGTTGGTTCTAAATGATCACCAAAAGCTGATACATTTAATAAGCTTAGAGACAATATGTTGCTCTTTTTATGTTGAGGTCTTCAGATTCAAATTCTATGCAAACCTATATTACCAGTCTTTACTTGAAGAATGTTCTTCAGATTCTTAGCCACCAGAAGCCAATAACTTAGCTTCTCTCAAGTGTGTCCTTATATCAGACTCTGAATGTATTCTTCTTTAAGATTTAGAACCTGTACACTTAGAACACACATAATATAACACCATTGTTTTTTCAATACTATGTCATGAACAAATCTTGTTCTAACAATCTCCCCCGTTTTGATGATGATAAACATAAGTATTTAAAGAATAATGTTGGACTATTTTAATTTCCTTGACAACGTCAGAGTCTGAGGTTTATAAGTTCCCTCTGAGTTTAATTGTTAGAGGTTGAGTTTTGTAAGCTCCCTCTTGTTGCACCCCAAAATTTGGCCTCCTTACTTTAGTACTAACTGGCTTATGTTTCATTTCATTTTTGCATTATCATGTGTGCATATCATTGGTTCTTAGCATGGGGTCAAGGTGCCTGAGGCAAGTTCAAGAGGACAAGATGTTTTTCAAAGGGTCAAGCAAGAGAGTTCAAGTGGATCACTTTCTCCTAACCAGTGCAGAAATTAGGGTTTTGAGATTCTTGGGTTTATTGCTCTAATGGGCAAGCTCCTTGGGTTTTTATCATCACCAAATGGCATATCTTATCTTTTTTTGGAAAGGATACACATCATATTCAGAAGAATTTGGATTTGGAGACTGTGTTATTTCCTCCTAGACTGAGGGTACCAAAATTAGGGTTTGCTATAAAGTCAGTTTATTTCTGATTTCTTGGGCAAGACTTGATTCCATGGTATTCCTTGAGTCCCTAAGTATCTAGGAATGGAAGTTTGTCCATCAGTTTGGTTCAGGAGAAGTTCAATTGGCCAATGGATGGGGAATCAAGAGAATTGGGTAAAAGTCAACAGTGAGAGGGGAAGTCAACTGTGGAATCTTGAGGTTCTCTCCAGGGTTTTCAAGGTCTCACATCTTCATATGGTCTTCAAGGGTCAAGTTTCATACCATTTATCAAGAATCAAGGGTTGGTGCAAAAGTTACTAAATATGGAAATGACCTATAATTTGAAAGTTTCCTTTTTGGGCAAGTTCCTACACCACATTCAACTTGACTTTTCATCATCAAAGAAGCTTCAAATGAATTTTTCTCCAACATGAAAGTTGAAGATCTTTTTCTCCTCTTTCCAACAAGTACTAGTGGGTCTCCATACCATTTGTGAAACTCAAGTTATGATCAAAAGAAGGCAAAGTGGTTTTTTAGGGTTTCTCATGATTCCATTTTCACAACTTTGGCATAGTGACCTATAATTAATTCCATTGCTTCATGTCACATGCTAACATCAAAGGACACTCCTCAAGGATCATTTTAGGCCTTTGAATTAAGTGAATCCATGGTGTATTTATCACTTATTCTCCATTATTCAAAATTGCCAAGTCATTGAAAACTCATGAACCAAAATGTCTCAAGGCCCAAATCAAATTCAGGTGTGGTTAGCAATTCAAACATAAGTGATCCATCATGAAATATTTGGATATCCATGCATGGAAGGAAGTTGTATCTCACATAATGCAATTTTCTAAAATCATCCAAAACTCATTAAACAAAGAATTACCAAGGCCCAAATGCTGATCAGTGAAAAACCCTAATGTATTTAAACTCATTCATGCACTGGTTAGGGTAGCAACACGTGATATTTGGAGGAGGAGAAAGCTTGAGCCCTAAAACTTTTTCTCATTGAATCTCTCAATCCATTAGGTCTTTTCAAAAAATTCTTTCACCATCAGAACCCTTGGGATCCCCAGAGCATAAATCAATCCTCATTCGCAGCTAAAAGCAAGGATATAGGAGGCGTGATCTCAGGTTGGTGGGTTTTTTCATGATCATAGAACTCCATTTTTAAATATGCATATTGATGTGTGATGTCCACTGGTTATCCTGATGTATTTGTTTTTGAAATTGGACGTGTGGTTTGCTTGTATCGTGTGGTTAAAGGTTTGAACCCTAACCTTATTTCATTCGTTTTTAATTATGCGTTAGTTATTTGTGAATTTTGATTGCATATTTGAGATCCTGATGAAATTCTGGTCAGAATGGTGTACCCCTTTGTGTTTTCTGGAAAAAATTTTGTTGCAGGTGGCCGTGGGTGGCGGCCGAAGCTAGGGCTCCGGCGACTGGTGTGGTGGTCTGACGAAGGAGGGGTTTCAACGAAGAAGACATAATCCTGGCCCTTGATTCACCTGATCGTGTGGCCATCATTGCGCCACGTTTTTTTATTTTTAAGTTTTATTTTAATGCTCACATGTTTATTACCCCACAATTGTTATCGTGTGCACCCAACCACGTTCCCTCTTTTTATTTACTTTTCATTTTAGTTGACTTATTTATGAGCGTTTGATGAATCGTGTGATGGAGAGAGTGACAACGAATAAAAATGGCATGTGGCGTGCGCGTGGCTGGTGCATGGTATTCTAAGTGTACAGCGTGTGCGTGAGTGTATGCTTATTATGGTGTGCTCTTTAATCTGTGCCATAGATCTTGCTTACGTGTTGATTTGTTTGACCAGTGATGAGCGTCTGATTGATCTTGGGGTCCTTATTGAGTCAATCAGTTGACTAGGTCCATGTGTACTTTCTTTTCTTTTTTTTTTATTTCGCTAATGGACTTAATGCTTGGGCTTTTTCTATTCGCCCCCCTCTCCTTTCAGCCCACTAACAATTCCAACATGTTTCTTTGCTGCATACACCCCCCATGCGTATTTCATTATTTTTACTTTGACTAATTTATTACAATTTCATTTTTAATTTTTAAAAATATATATTTGCATCCAAAAATCGCCAAAAAATTCATGAAGCATATTTATAGTTTTATAAAAGTTTCTCAAATTTTATTTTTTATTTTATTTCATTCTCATCATCTGAATTAATTATTTGTTTATTTTCTTTTTGAATTATTCATATCATGCATACCTTTAACTTGTTTATTTTATTTCTCTGCATCCATAAAACATTTTGAACCCATTCCTTTTGCATTATTTCACCAACACACTGAAATGAATTAAAATATTTTTCTCTCATTTTTAAAATCATCTCATATTGCATTTCAGTCCTTTTCTTTAGCACATTGAACCATGTTTCTCATCTGGGTTTGCACATTTGTTTGAGGGACTTATATTTTGAATTTTTGTAGGGTTTTTTGATATGATGTTTGTCTCTGGCTGAGCAATGTTGATAATTAATTTGGAAATTTTAGAAGTTGTTTCTATGATTATGTGATTGCTCTTTGTTTGAGGATTTCTTGTATGCACATTTTGACCATGTCTGATTATTTGTTTGAGAAGGCACTTGTGCCATTGTTTTGGGATTGTGTCTTTGACTTCTTAATTCATGTTTCGATTGTTATAGGTCATTTAATCACTTTTATATGTCATTGTTTGGTTTTCATTTTCCTTAATATTACTTGTGTCTGTTTTGTGCTAACCTCTTATGCAGGGGCTGAGGTAAGTTCTTTGAGGGTGTGGATAATCATCCATATTCACCCTAGCTCTTTCCTTCTCTCATCTTTTCTTTTCTTTAGGCTTAGGTTTTCGTCAAACCTCACTAACCGTAGGTCACCCATGCATGATAACATTAGGACTCTTAATTTCCCTTTAGAGTTTCCTTTGTGTCTTATCTCTTCTCATCTCAAAACTTCTTGAAAACACTTAATAATAATAAAGTGTATTGCGCACGAGCCTTAAGCGTGGGGAATGAGAAATGAGGGGCTTCCTCTCATATTTCTAGAGTGCTTGGCGAGCGTCCTGTCTTGGGACGATGCGTTAAGTATTTGCCCCTGTGCCCTAGACTTTGGTGCAATGCAAGTTATGAACTAACTTAAGTCACTTCTGTCCTAAAAAAATACAAACAAACTTCAAACCTTTTTTTCCTTCGGGATCGTCAAACTAAAGGCTATTTTCAAAAAGGGCACGTTACCTTCTGTCTGAGTCGCAAACAGGCATCGACCCTAACTGTCGGACGCGAACTTAACGTCGCTCATAAAAAACACAAAAAGAACTTGGTCCGAACTACGTTGACTCTGAATTTCCCATTGCACAAAGGGAGTACGTAGGCCTAGGACGTCGATGTCCTACCGAGTCCGTCTTTGTTTTCCCCTTCCTCGTGTCAGTACAGCCATAGATGATAGGATAACTCACCCTTAGAATAGACAACAAGCGTGGATCCCATCGAGTACGATGGACGCGTGGGGTGCTAGCACCTTCCCCTCATGTAACCGACTCCCGAACCCAGGTTATGGTTGCGATGACCATTCCTTTCCCTCTTCCTCAGGTTTATGCGGTGTTCCCTTTCCCTCTCTTGGGATAAATTTACACGGCTAGAGACTCTGTTTTCCGCGCCACTCTCGCGTTTGTACCTGGATGAAAATCCTGGGAGCGACAGCTGGCGACTCTGCTGGGGACTCTGGTTGACCTATGCTGGTCCATCCCTAAGCAAGTCAATCCTAGCGCTTGCTTGTCTTTGTTCTCTTTGGGTGTTTTTGTTTTTTTTTTGCTTTATTTGTTGTATTTTACTTTTACCGCATTTTCTGCATTGCATTTCATTGTTATTACTATCATACTGGATATTGTTGTGTTGTGCTGGCTGTTTCTATTTTGCAGGTTGGGTTGTTCTGAGAGATAAGCCCAATACCTAGGCTTGAGTACACCCTAGGACTAGAGTGGAGAGTAGTGGGACCTACGTGCCCGCTTGGTACGTTTGTGTGTTCACGAAATTCATAACCAGACGAGGCTATCTTGGGACGCATTCTAGTATGTGTGTCTTGCGTATGTTAGGGTGTTGATCTAGAGAGCTGTCGACTCTGGTGACCGATCATCGAGGACCTTAGTGGAAACATCCCTCTTTAGTGGTGACAGTGGCAGACCACATTCTGTGGCAAACCCATTCGCACCCGAGGGCCCACTTTAGAACTCGCATAGGATGGCCCCTATCTTTTGAAGAGAATCAGTGGAGGCACTCCTCGATTGACGATAGTATTGTACCTCGAGGGATGAATGTACTATTGTTTCTCGATCCCAGTGCCAGAAGCTGAGGACCTTCCGTTTTGGAGAATCAGTTGAGGCCTCCTCGATTGATGATGATGCCTAACCAGAAATGGTGAACGTATCATTATTTCTCGACCTGAGAGCTCGGGATACTGAACATCCTAGTACCCACAAGTGAGAGGGGATGGGTGTTTGCAGGTTTACAGGTAACCGAAACCTTCAACCTACCCGGTTTTTCTGGATTTCTCATCAATGTTTGATTATCTGGGTTCCTGGTTATCTCAGTGGTTCGGTATTTTGGAATTCTAGTTTTCTGGGTTGTGGTTCTCGTTCAGTTAACAGCACAGTACATCCAGCAGTGTTGCCTTGATCCCATGTTTGCATGAGCATATCATTTTTCTCGCATTCTGACATGTTTGACATTTTTCAGGGCTTGCATATTACTCTTGATTCCGGTTTTCTGAGGTTACCTTGGCATGGATGTCCCGAGAAAGAAGACTGTTGCCTATTCGTTCCCAGATCCGACCTTGACATTGATTCACAAGCTGATTAGTATGGCTGGTCCCAGAGTTCGTACAGAGTTCAGTGGAGGGTATGGGAGACTTCTGAAGTTTGTCTACAATATCTCCAAGTATGAGAAGGATGCCATTCATACACTTCTTCAGTTTTACGATCCGTCTTTGCGTTGCTTCACTTTCCCAAACTACATCTTGGCCCCAACGTTGGAGGAGTTCTCATTTATTTTGGGAATCCCCATCAGGCATGACATAGTATTCTTTTCTGAAGAACACCCCGGGATAAAAGAAATGGCTATTACTCTTCATATTGGTGAATCCGTTCTGAGCAGTAATATTGAGGGAAAAAAAGGAGCTAAGGGTTTCTTATTGAAGTTCTTGTTTGATCAAGCTTGCATACATGTTAAAGAGAAGAATTGGACTACTTTCCAAGCTATTCTGGCTATGTGCATCTATGGGATTGTCCTGTTTCCCAATGTTCCTGATCTGGTGGATATGCATGCTGTCAAAATCTTTATTTCGAAGAATCCTATACCTACCTTGCTAGGAAATGTGTATCACTCAGTCCACTACAAGAATGAAAATAGGCGGGAAAAAACCGTGAGTTGTTGTCCACCGCTCTTATCTACTTGGTTTCTGAGCCATCTCCCCGAAGCTGGCACCTTCGTTGATACGAAAGATTCTCTGAAGTGGTCAAAGAGGTTAATGGGCTTGACTGCTGACAACATTGTCTGGTTCAACCGTGACTTGCTAGGAATAGAGATTATTTGCAAGTACGGAGAATTCCCTAATGTACCCTTGATAGGGAAAAGAGGTGGAATTAACTATAATCCTTCCCTTGTTATCAGGCAGTTTGGTTATCCTTTGACAGGTCCACCTGAAGAGCGAGATGTCAAAGAGTCCTTATTCTTCAATGGTACTGAGGATCAAGAAATGATAAGGAAGATTGTGAATGCTTGGAAGCAGGTGACCAAGAAAGGAAAAACTTCATTCGGGAAATGTAACAACCGGGCTTTCCCTTCCTATAAAGAGTGGATTAAGAAGAGAGCAGAAGAGGAGCTTCTTCCCTTCCCGGTAGAACCACCATCTTACCCCTTGCTGATTGAGCCTCCTACCACAGTTGAGATAGAAAGGTCTAACAAGTTGTGGGCTGAAAAGGAAAAGCTGCGAGAAGAAAATAGTGAGCTACTAAAGGAGATTTATCAATTGAAACATGAGCGGGGTGAAGCTGTTCATACCGCAAAGTTGAAGACAGAGCTCCTTGCTAAAGCAGAAAAAGAGCTAGCTGATATGGTCACATCCAGACAAAGGATTAAACAAGCCTTGGATGGTATCAGTAAGGTTCTCGAGTCTAAGAAAGAGGAGTTGGACAAGGCTTTGTTAAAAATTTACAGGTTCGACGCCCATCGAGAAACTGTAGTGGCTGAGAATAAGCAAAAAGAAGACGGTTATCTAGCTCAGATTGATCAATTGAAGTCGCAACTCAAGAAGAAAAACGCTGAGATCCTATCAGGGGTATTCCAGAGACAAGCAGTCGAGGGTCGACCCAATGAAGCCATAGCCTCCATAGAGGAATTGAAGGTTCAAGCTGAAGTGAATAGATCTAGACATGAGGGACCTAGCATGGATGGTGTTTCTGGAGAAGACGCTTGGGAGTTACATTGCCGATACTTGGAAGGGATCATGCATAGGAGAGACGTTCTCATTCAAGAGCTAATTCAGAGACCGAAGCATCCCGACACCAAAAAGCTGTTCAAAGAAATCCAAGATTGGAGCAAGAAGCATAATGGATGGGGGGATTGACACTTGTAGACTTTGATCACATGCCATAGTTTTCTATTTTCTTTCATTATTCGGACCACCGCCAGACTTGTTGGTTGGGATCTATGATTATTGTGTTCTGACTTGTTATCTTGGATTTGTGATTGTTGACATTTGATTTTCCTCTGGTTTTCTTAATATATGAGCAGAAGTTTCGTTCTATCTTATTGTTAAACTGGAATCAAGGGGTGGATCGCCCTGCGGATATTCAAACATGTTCATTTGCATTTGCATATTCATAATCATTTTGCATAATCATTGTGCATAACAGGTGTTCAAGGCTGGTTATTCTTATTTTGATCTGGTTTTCTTCAGAATTACAGACTTAACTCCTCAGGCCATTCAAGAGTTGATCATGGAGCAAGTTCAAGCTGAGGTAAGAGAAATGCGAGGCCAGATGGGGCAGCTTATAGGGAATATGCAAACTCTCATGCAAGACCAAAAGATGCTGAGGGAGGAGGTCAATCAGATGAAGACTCAGATGGGTTTGGCCATGGAAATTTTGAATAGGGTGTTGAAGAAGGAAAACAGTCATGTGCCCGCTTCCACAACAGAGATCCTTACTCCTCCCATCTCTTTGGAATCTGATTTAAATCATGGATTACCTATTGAATCTCTTCCACGAGCGGAAGTTCCAGAAATTTCCCAACAGCAGCTAGGTCTTGGCTCCCAAGAGAAGCCCAAGGGCAAAAAGTGTACACAGAGACAGAAGAAGTCTGAAAGAATTTTTCATCCGCTCCCTATGCCATATTCTTAACTATTGCAGCATCTCCTTCAGTTGCAACTGGTACAGAAAAGGACTTTGGCTCCTCTCACTGGTAATCCTCCACCAGACTATGTTGCAAGAGCCCATTGTGACTTCCATTCTGGGGCACCAGGGCATACTGTGGAGAAATGTAAGGCCTTTCAGCACCAAGTCCAGGATTTCATTGATGCAGGGGCAATTGAGTTCACGTCGGGCGGCGTGAATATACAAGGTGATTTTACCCCAATGGTTGCAAAAGAAGTGGAGACTCCTCCCCTCTTTGCAGTATCCACCTCAGGTCATGGACTTTCTCCACAACCTTTTACTGCAAAAGCTCTACGTCAGCAACCTTTGTTTGTGCCTCAGCCAAATATGGAAAGGAAAGTGCAAGCGCAGGTGAGGCGCCCAAATCAGCACCAACGGCAGAATTATCAGCAGCAGGGGCAACCGAGACCAAGAGGGCCCAAGAGGATATTTGATCCTATTCCTATCCTTTATAGTCAGCTGTTTGCTTGTCTGCTTAAGAACTCTCTGATTCAAACGAGGAGTACCGCACCGGTACCGTACCCTATTCCTCCGGATTATGACATGACTGCAAGGTGCGAGTTCCACTCGGGAACATTTGGGCATACAATTGATAAGTGTAATGCATTCCAGCACAAGGTGCAAGACCTGGTAGACTCAGAGATCATTGTATTCACTGAAGATGATATGTACATCAATGGAAGCCTCCTTTCTCAAATGAACACTCAGTCTGCAAGCACGTCCAGACAGAATTAAGCTCCCTCAGCAATGGCAATCTTCAGCTTCTTTACTGCATTTTCATTTGTAGTTTTTCATTTCTTCGTATGCATGTAAGACTTGTTTGTTTTTTAATGATGATATTAAAGCAATGAGTATGTTTTTCTTGAAGTAATCCATTCGTGTTCACTCTTAAATGTTTATATGCACTGCAATACCAATCTTCTTGTTTAGAACTCTTGAGGGAGGATGATGAGACGAAAACGCAAAATCCCTGGTTGTATGTTCAAGGATAGAACCCTGTTGAGGATGTACAGGCATTGTTTCAAATCCCTAAACACTGGAGATATAAGGGAGATAGACCCTCGTTAACCCCTTTGAGCCTTGAAGTATGAGTTTCTTTCGTATGAAAAAATCCTCATACTTAACCCAGGGGCAGGGTAGGCGTCAGTTAGTTTGACCGAGTGTTCAACTTTCAGAAGGAGTGTACATCTGAGGATCCATTACCTTCCATTCCACTAGAAAGAGGTTAAACCACAATGGTTATCCATCAACAATCAAGGAGTGAGGCAGTCGCAACCCTTTCAAGCAAGTAAGACAACCAGTGTCACACGCTTTGTTCAAAAAGAGGAATAAAAAAAAGAAGAGAAAGCCCGCTAAGTCGAAACCTGAGAACAAGCGACTTAGGCAAAAAGTTAGGGCATCCCGCTGGACTTAAAAATCGAAAAACTCAAAAGAGTCAGTCCAGGCAAAATTAGGGATCAAAAGGTAAAAAAGCGAAAAGCGAAAAGGATTACAAAAAAAAAGGCCTCGATAAGAGCAGATTCGTGTGATTACAGACACAAAAGATAAGAAGGGGTGACTGCCACTCCAAAACCTCCTTAGGTGTCTAACCATTAGTTGCATGGGTTCCGTAAAGATCATAAACCTTTTGAGAGATGAGCGTTTGTGTCAGATTAACTGAGCATAGGACTGGAGAACATCACGAAGAGTGGGTGGGCACCGATAAATTTTGAGCCATAAACCCTTTTTCTGAAACCGTGAACCAGGCCACGTTACAACCCTTAAAAGTCCTAATTGAAACAGGGTTTATTCCGAAAGCGTACTTCAACAGGATAGCGTTCCTGACTCCTATGAGTTGTGCTAATAAGATTTGTTGGTATTGCATGTGCGCATTGTTTTGCCATTCAAAAATCAAGGTCGCACCCCAGCTGGTGATTCGTTCACAAGACTTGGCGACGCATTTTTCAATAAAAACTTGAAGGTTAACATGAGTGTTGCATTAGAATTGTCATTCTCATAACAAACATTTTCTATTTGCATATATGTGCCTAAGCATCAATGCAGCTCACACAGTGAAAGTCAGTCAAGAGGCTTGATCCTGCCAAGTTGGGTTGCTTGAAAATTCTGAAGGACAATCATATCAAAGGGCATGCTGCCAAAAGACTCAGTGTAGAGAGGGCTCTCCCCAGTAAGTCGTGTTAAGTTGTAGCCAATCTGGGGCAGTCGCGTCGAGAAATCTCTCCGAAATTCAGTTATCCTGGGGCATTCATTCTAAGATCAGAGGCAAAGTCACTTCAAAGCTCATATTGGGGCAGGCCACCACTAGAGCGTGGGAGATTGTCCACTCCTGAAAATGGTTAATTGAAAACACCTCCTCAAGGTTCAAGATACTAAACCAGAGTATTTTCAAGTCAATACAATCCCTTTCGAGGTAGTGTACTTCATGGATTATGAAGATTGGGGCAGTTATGTCGAGATATGATAAATCTCTCCAAGAGTTTTAAGACCCTGGGGCAGTGCCAACACCCGGTCTTCTATAAAATACTCTTGAGATGATTTCTTCCGTTAGACCTGGTGGTCTGGGGCAATGGGAAAGTTCAAAGGGCCGTCTATGTCCGTAGAGACAGGTCAGGTGGGATGGCAACAGGATTGTATTTCCCCAGCAGTTTGCTCTCCCCAGCATTGAGATTGCGCCTTTCCTCAGCAGAGCAGACCTTTCCCAGCAGGAGACTTGGGAAGTATTTTCTCCGGATCAAGACGTTATCTCCCCACAGAATCAGGTGTTCACTTTCCCCAGCCAGTCAGGAAGTGTACTTTCACCGACAACGTTATGTTCTAATCCTCAGCAAGGTGAGAGTAAAGTCATTCTCCCCATCAGCAACCTAAGTTCAGCAGTATCCCCAAGCAGGATGGTATTATGGATTATTTCCCCCAAGCATGATGGTATTATGGGCTGGTATCCCCCAGCAGGTCCTAAGCCCATCTGTTGTTAGTAATCTTCAGTAATAGACTTCCGGTTCCGTTATTGACGTTCATTCTCAACTCCCCCAGCAGAGGAGGAATCTCAGGTTCGATGTCACCTTCAGTGAAAGACAGGTGTGGCCCCCGGTAGTTCTTTAGGGATTTCATCCCCAGCAGAAGTTGTTGATCCGAAGAGTCGATCAGTGTGATCCTTCTCAGTAGAGTTCCTGGATTCAGAGGGCAATTTATTTTTGTCATCCCCAGCTGAATTGGTCTTTTCTCTCCGGCATTTATTTTGCTGGAGGGACCCTTTTTGCATATCATAAGCATTCACATTGCATCCTCAAACGCGTAGCATTTCCATTTCGTATGGAGCATTACACCACCATTCAAACATTTGCATTTGAAGCATAAGCCAGGTTTGGTACTTTCTTTGCCAGTTCACTTTCCCAGCAGAGATGGCATAACTCGGGAGATTTTGGAGGGACGTGTTCCTCATACTTGTGCTCCCCGGCAAAGTCTTTTATTTAGACTTCTCCTTCCCCAGCGGAGTCATCTTGCCTGTGGATTTTGAGTTGGTTGGGAGTTCGCCTTTGTTTGGCCCTTCTCTTTTGTGAAATCCAGTTCTCACCTGATAGTCAGTTCTCGCTTGACATATTTTGTTTGCCAGTTCTCTTTATCAGCAGGGATGGAATTTATGTTGCTAGTTCTCATTATCAATAGAGATAGCAATCTTTTGAAGATTCTTCGTCAGTTCCCTTTATCAGCAGGGATGACATTTATTTTTCTAGTTCTCTTTGGCATTTATTTTGCTAGTTCTCTTTAGCAGCAGAGATGGCAATCTTTTGAAGATTTTCTTCGTCAGTTCCCTTTATCAGCAGGGATGGCATTTATTTTGCTAGTTCTCTTTATTAGCAGAGATAGCAATCCTTTGAAGTTTCTTTCTTCAGTTCCCTTTATCAGCAGGGATGGCATTTGTGTTGCTAGTTCTCTTTATCAGCAGAGATATCAATCCTTTGAAGTTTCTTTCGTCAGTTCCCTTTATCAGCAGGGATGGCATTTGTGTTGCTAGTTCTCTTTATCAGCAAAGATAGCAATCCTTTGAAGTTTCTTTCGTCAGTTCCCTTTATCAGCAGGGATGGCATTTGTGTTGCTAGTTCTCTTTGTCAGCAGAGATAACAATACTTTGAAGATTTTCTTCGTCAGTTCCCTTTATCAGCAGGGATGGCATTTGTGTTGCTAGTTCTCTTTGTCAGCAGGGATGGCAATCTTTTGGATATTTTCTTTCGTCAGTTCCCTTTATCAGCAGGGATGGCATTCGTTTCGCTAGTTCTCTTTGTCAACAGAGATAGCAATCCTTTGAAGATTTTTCGTCAGTTCCCTTTATCAGCAGGGATGGCATTCATTTTGCTAGTTCTCTTTGTCAGCAGGGATAGCAATCTTTTGAAAATTTATTTTGTCAGTTCTCTTTATCAGCAGAGATGACATAACTTGGGAGAGTTTGTTTCACTTTATACCTAGCATAGCTAGCACTCGTCTGTGTTGTGACAGTACAACATTTATGGCTCACTCTCTAGTGGAGGATTGCAAATTTCCGGGTTCTTTGGTATTCAATCTCCGTTCATCCTGATTTTCTGAAAGTCGTCGCTATCATACCCTCAGGACCAAGTTGATTGAATAGGGGCAGCTGTTGCACCCCAAAATTTGCCATTCTTACTTTAGTACTAACTGGCTTATGTTTCATTTCATTTTTGCATTATCATGTGTGCATATCATTGGTTCTTAGCATGGGGTCAAGGTGGCTGAGGCAAGTTCAAGAGGAGAAGATGTTTTTCAAAGGGTCAAGCAAGAGAGTTCAAGTGGATCACTTTCTCCTAACCAGTGCAGAAATTAGGGTTTTGAGATTCTTGGGTTTATTGCTCCAATGGGCAAGCTCCTTGGGTTTTTATCATCACCAAATGGCATATCTTATCTTTGTTGGAGAGGATACACATCATATTCAGAGGAATTTGGATTTGGAGACTGTGATATTTCCTCCTAGACTGAGGGTACCAAAATTAGGGTTTTCTATAAAGTCAGTTTATTTCTGATTTCTTGGGCAAGACTTGATTCCATGGTATTCCTTGAGTCCCTAAGTATCTAGGAATGGAAGTTTGTCCATCAGTTTGGTTCAGGTGAAGTTCAATTGGCCAATGGATGGGGAATCAGGAGAATTGGGTAAAAGTCAACAGTGAGAGGGGAAGTCAACTGTGGAATCTTGAGGTTCTCTCCAGGGTTTTCAAGGTCTCACATCTTCATATGGTCTTCAAGGGTCAAGTTTCATGCCATTTATCAAGAATCAAGGGTTGGTGCAAAAGTTACTAAATATGGAAATGACCTATAATTTAAAAGTTTCCTTTTTGGGCAAGTTCCTACACCACATTCAACTTGACTTTTCATCATCAAAGAAGCTTCAAATGAAGTTTTCTCCAACATGAAAGTTGAAGATCTTTTTCTCCTCTTTCCAACAAGTACTAGTGGGTCTCCATACCATTTGTGAAACTCAAGTTATGATCAAAAGAAGGCAAAGTGGTTTTTTAGGGTTTCTCATGATTCCATTTTCACAACTTTGGCATTGTGACCTATAATTAATTCCATTGCTTCATGTCACATGCTAACATCAAAGGACACTCCTCAAGGATCATTTTAGGCCTTTGAATCAAGTGAATCCATGGTGTATTTATCACTTATTCTCCATTATTCAAAATTGCCAAGTCATTGAAAACTCATGAACCAAAATGTCTCAAGGCCCAAATCAAATTCAGGTGTGGTTAGCAATTCAAACATAAGTGATCCATCATGAAATATTTGGATATCCATGCATGGAAGGAGGGTGTATCTCACATAATGCAATTTTCTAAAATCATCCAAAACTCATTAAACAAAGAATTACCAAGGCCCAAATACTGATCAGTGAAAAACCCTAATGTATTTAAACTCATTCATGCACTGGTTAGGGTAGAAACACGTGATATTTGGAGGAGGAGAAAGCTTGAGCCCTAAAACTTTTTCTCATTGAATCTCTCAATCCATTAGGTCTTTTCAAAAAATTCTTTCACCATCAGAACCCTTGGGATCCCCAGAGCATAAATCAATCCTCATTCGCAACTAAAAGCAAGGATATAGGAGGCGTGATCTCAGGTTGGTGGGTTTTTTCATGATCATAGAACTCCATTTTTGAATATGCATATTGATGTGTGATGTCCACTGGTTATCCTGATGTATTTGTTTTTGAAATTGGACGTGTGGTTTGCTTGTATCGTGTGGTTAAAGTTTTGATCCCTAACCTTATTTCATTCGTTTTTCATTATGCGTTAGTTATTTGTGAATTTTGATTGCATATTTGAGATCCTGACGAAATTATGGTCAGAATGGTGTACCCCTTTGTGTTTTCTGGAAAAAAATTTGTTGCAGGTGGCCGTGGGTGGCGGCCGGAGCTAGGGCTCCGGCGACTGGTGTGGTGGTCCGGCGAAGGAGGGGTTTCAACGAAGAAGACATAATCTTGGCCCTTGATTCACCTGATCGTGTGGCCATCATTGCGCCACGTTTTTTTATTTTTAAGTTTTATTTTAATGCTCACATGTTTATTACCCCACAATTGTTATCGTGTGCACCCAACCACGTTCTCTCTTTTTATTTACTTTTCATTTTAGTTGACTTATTTATGAGCGTTTGATGAATCGTGTGATGGAGAGAGTGACAACGAATAAAAATGGCATGTGCCGTGCGCGTGGCTGGTGCATGGTATTCTGAGTGTACAGCGTGTGCGTGAGTGTATGCTTATTATGGTGTGTTCTTTAATCTGTGCCATAGATCTTGCTTACATGTTGATTTGTTTGACCAGTGATGAGCGTCTGATTGATCTTGGGGTCCTTATTGAGTCAATCAGTTGACTAGGTCCATGTGTACTTTCTTTTCTTTTTTTTTTATTTCGCTAATGGACGTAATGCTTGGGCTTTTTCTATTCGCCCCTCTCTCCTTTCAGCCCACTAACAATTCCAACATGTTTCTTTGCTGCATACACCCCCCATGCGTATTTCATTATTTTTACTTTGACTAATTTATTACAATTTCATTTTTAATTTTTAAAAATATATATTTGCATCCAAAAATCACCAAAAAATTCATGAAGCATATTTATAGTTTTATAAAAGTTTCTCAAATTTTATTTTTTATTTTATTTCATTCTCATCATCTGAATTAATTATTTGTTTATTTTCTTTTTGAATTATTCATATCATGCATACCTTTAACTTGTTTATTTTATTTCTCTGCATCGATAAAACATTTTGAACCCATTCCTTTTGTATTATTTCACCAACACATTGAAATGAATTAAAATATTTTTCTCTCATTTTTAAAATCATCTCATATTGCATTTCAGTCCTTTTCTTTAGCACATTGAACCATGTTTCTCATCTGCGTTTGCACATTTGTTTGAGGGACTTATATTTTGAATTTTTGCAGGGGTTTTTGATATGATGTTTGTCTCTGGCTGAGCAATGTTGATAATTAATTTGGAAATTTTAGAAGTTGTTTCTCTGGTTATGTGATTGCTCTTTGTTTGAGGATTTCTTGTATGCACATTTTGACCATGTCTGATTATTTGTTTGAGAAGGCACTTGTGCCATTGTTTTGGGATTGTGTCTTTGACTTCTTAATTCATGTTTGGATTGTTATAGGTCATTTAATCACTTTTATATGTCATTGTTTGGTTTTCATTTGCCTTAATATTACTTGTGTCTGTTTTGTGTTAACCTCTTATGCAGGGGCTGAGGTAAGTTCTTTGAGGGTGTGGATAATCATCCATATTCACCCTAGCTCTTTCCTTCTCTCATCTTTTCTTTTCTTTAGGCTTAGGTTGTCGTCAAACCTCACTAACCGTAGGTCACCCATGCATGATAACATTAGGACTCTTAATTTCCCTTTAGAGTTTCCTTTGTGTCTTCTCTCTTCTCATCTCAAAACTTCTTGAAAACACTTAATAATAATAAAGTGTATTGCGCACGAGCCTTAAGCGTGGGGAATGAGAAATGAGGGGCTTCCTCTCATCTTTCTAGAGTGCTTGGCGAGCGTCCTGTCTTGGGACGATGCGTTAAGTATTTGCCCCTGTGCCCTAGACTTTGGTGCAATGCAAGTTATGAACTAACTTAAGTCACTTCTGTCCTAAAAAAATACAAACAAACTTCAAACCTTTTTGTCCTTCGGGATCGTCAAACTAAAGGCTATTTTCAAAAAGGGCACGTTACCTTCCGTCTGAGTCGCAAACAGGCATCGACCCTAACTGGCGGACGCGAACTTAACGTCGCTCATAAAAAACACAAAAAGAACTTGGTCCGAACTACGTTGACTCTGAATTTCCCATTGCACATAGGGAGTACATAGGCCTAGGACGTCGACGTCCTACCGAGTCCGTCTTTGTTTTCCGCTTCCTCGTGTTAGTACAACCATAGATGATAGGATAACTCACCCTTAGAATAGACAACAAGTGTGGATCCCATCGAGTACGATGGATGCATGGGGTGCTAGCACCTTCCCCTCGCGTAACCGACTCCCGAACCCAGGTTATGGTTGCGATGACCATTCCTTTCACTATTCCTCAGGTTTATGCGGTGTTCCCTTTCCCTCTCTTGGGATAAATTTACATGGCTAGCGAATCTGTTTTTCGCGCACTCTCGCGTTTGTACCTGGATGAAAATCCTGGGAGCGACACCTCTAAGTTATATATTCAAGAAAACTAAAATATGTCTGTCCATGCCAAATATATTTGATGCCGAGTTAGGTAGTCGGATAAGGGTATGCACGGACCAGACTATAGTAGTATGAGAGATCGTACAATGAAGAGAGCTAGACAAGCCTCATAAATAACCCGAGCCGATTAAGAAGCCCGATTCCCACCACTTCGAGTTCTCACGAGGTCGGGTAACTCATCACCAACCCGATACTGATGACGGGCACAAGCTCGTCAAATATTCTCCAATTTCTGTAACGGCGACACATCAATACGGACGTTACCAAGAGCTTCAAAAGCCTGTATTCATGGAGGGAGGTTACGGCAATGAAGGCCGCATAACGCCAGAAGGCCCATACACTTCTCTTAATGGCTTGCATTAATAGAAGACTATATAATGGGGCTCCCACATGAGGGTTAAGCAAGACACTCATCTTGAGGTAGTATACAGGACCTGTACAGCCCTCAAATCCCCAAATATTCATCGCAACATACTCTACAATATTGACAACGTATCTCTTTTTGTCCAAAGAGAAGGAGAGCTAGCACTTTTGGTGGTCTAACCATTTTTGGCTAGAACATTTGGCGCCCACCATGGAGCCTTGGTAAAACTTTCCCAGACCACACCCCTTACTAACGACATGACTTCTGAAGGAGATCCTCCAGACATGGATCAACTACTAGCCTTGATGGAAACCATGAGACAGCAGAACAAAACGCTGCAAGATAATATACAAGAGCTGTAGTAGAAAAGTCAAGCTGACGTTGATAGTGAGGAGGAGGTTCTCAAACCACAACCTCACTCTCAAGAAATCTGGGACGACCACGTACCCGAAAACCTCAAAGCACCCTCATTAGTTTCTTATGATGGGAAGACAGATTCTCAGGAGTATGTCATTGCCATCAACAATCAAATGGCCATAGTTGCCCATTCGGACTCGTTGAAGTGCAAACTCATGGCCAGAACCTTGAAGGGCGTAGCCCTAAGATGGTACATGAGCCTTCCTTGGCTCTCCATCATAAGCTACGAGGACCTAACTAAGAAGTTAGTATAACACTTCTCGGCAAGCAATCGCCGGAAGGTATCCACGACCGCATTGTTAAGTGTTCAACTGAAGTAGGAGGAACCACTACATGAATACTTGGCTCGGTTCAATGAGGAAACCCTCAAAGTATCTCATCTGAATTAGGAGCTGTTTGTGGGGGCTTTTCAACATGGATTCCGAGCCAGGCAATTCAACGAGTCATTGGCTTAAAAGCCGACTATCAACATGGACGAGATCACTACCGGGCCAAATGTTACATCAAAGGGGAAGAAAGTAACCAAGAGAAAAGAGCTCGGGATGACGATGAAAAGATAAAAAGCAAAGAAGAGGTGTCAACAGGATGAAGGAGCATCCTCGGGGAGCTACAAGCGAACGACATGCTCCTAGACCATACAGACAGCCGTACGAGCCAAATAGAGACCTCAACCCGCTAAATACAAGTAGGGGGCATCCTTAAAGAAGTCTGCCACATGAATCTGTTGCCTGAGCCTCAACGTCTCAAAAGAGCCAACGTACTCATGGGAAGGCAACCTGAGGCTTGGTGTAATTACCACCGTATACGGGGACATCACACCGAAGATTGTCAGCAGCTGAAAAAGGAAATTGAAGCCCTAATCCAAAGGGGACACCTCTTGGTGTACGTGAAGGATTCCCGACCACAAAATAACAAAAGAAGTCCTCGCCAAGATAATCAGGGACCGGTAAAACTATCTCGGAAGAAAAGTTCAGATGTTGAAGAGGGTCACGAGACAAAGACAGCCCGACACACCCTATTCACCATTTCTGGGGGGTTCGATGGGGGTGGAGAAACAAGTTCAGCCAGAAAGAGATATGCTAGGACAGTTGTGCATATTGACCAGAAACCCCAGAGGAAACGGAGGGCAACTTAGATGTTGTAACATTCTCCAAACAAGAAGCCATAGGAGTCTTGGCGCATGAGAATGATCATATGGTTATCAAAGCATAAATAACAGATTGGAGCGTGAAGAGGGTACTGATAGACCCTGAAAGCTCAGCCGATGTATTGTATTGGGATGCATTAAGAGGAATGGGGCTTGATGAGACCGAGTTGCTACCATTCAAAGGTAGTCTAGTAGGATTCTCGGGAGAACAAGTTCAAGTGCTCGGACATCTAGCATTACAGACTACCTTTGGTAACACGGCGAATGCAAAGACCGTCTGAGTCAGATACTTAATAGTCAATGCTGTTTCACCCTATAACATCATTATATGTCGACCGTCATTCAATGCCCTAGAAGCTTGACTTTCAACCCTATATTTGACAATGAAATTCCCACTTAGAAATGGTCGGGTTAGAATAGTCAGAGGCGACCAGGGGCTGGCCAGAAAATGTTACAATGACAACTTGAAGTTGAAAAGAAATGAGCCCAAGGGAGAAGCGGATCCCAAGAATTCCCTCAAAGTCAACCTGGTCGATATTGGTCCATGTGATGATGCAGTTGAAGCGAATATAGTCCCCAACGAAGAAACAAAGCAAGTTCACATTGGGCCTTTGCCATCCCATGTTACACACGTTGGAGTCAACTTGTCCCAGGAAGAAGAGAAAGAGATCGTCCAAGTACTGAAAGATAACGTGTACCTTTTTGCATGGAAACCCTCAGACATGCCTGGGATAGATCCCAATTTCATGTGTCATCATTTGGGAATCGACCCAGACATCAAGCTGGTCTCTCAAAGGAAAAGAAAGGGTGACGATGAAAAGAGGAAGGCAATAGCAGAGGAAGTCGAGAAGTTGTTACAAGTTGGGTTCATCAAGGAGATCAAATATCCAACTTGGTTATCCAACGTAGTGATGGTAAAAAAGAAATTTGGAAAATGGCAAATGTGTGTGGACTTTACGGACCTCAACAAAGCATATCCTAAAGATCTGTATCCACTACCAAATATTGACCGACTAATAGATGCTACATCAGGTTTTCGTCTACTTAGTTTCATGGATGCATATTCCAGATACAACCAGATCCGCATGAATCCCATTGACGCACCAAAAACTGCTTTCATGACCCATCAGAGTAATTACTACTATGAGTTCATGCCTTTTGGACTACAAAATGCTGGGGCTACTTACAAGAGGTTAATGGATAAGGTATTCGCTACTCAGATAGGGAGGAATCTAGAGGTCTATGTAGATGACATGGTGATCAAGACGAATCAAAACCGGCCACATGTGAAGGATCTAACTGAAACCTTCGCATCCATCAGAAGCTACAACATGAGACTGAACCCGGACAAATGTACCTATGGAGTACAAGCTGGGAAATTCCTTGGATTCATGCTCACCAACCGAGGAATAGAAGCAAACCCAGACAAATTCCAGGCGATAATAGACATGAGAAGTCCAACCACGAAAAAGGAGGTCTAACAACTGACAGAAAGGTTGGCAGCATTGTCACGATTTCTATCATGCGCAAGGGACAAGTCAATTCATTTCTTTCCAGCCATAAGAAAATCTAAGGAGTTCGAATGGACAGAGGCATATGAAGAAGCTTTTCAAGAAGTAAAGTGTTTCCTGTCCTCACCCCCTATCCTAGTAAGGCCCAGAGAAAATACACTTCTTGTCCGATATTTGTCGGTCACTAATAGAGCTCGGTTTTGGTACAAGATGGAGAAGATGGAGAGCCACCTGTATATTTTATCCGCAAATTCCTAAAAGGAGCAGAGTTAAGGTACCAAAAGATTGAACATTTAGCAATGGCAGTAGTCATTACAGCCTAGAAGCTGAGACATTATTTTCAAGGTCATCCTATCACAATAAGTACAAACTACCCAATCAAATACATACTAAGAAAGCTCGACTTGGCAGGACGGATGGTCAAGTGGGAAATAGAGCTTTCCGAATATGACATCAACTTTATACCCAGAACCACTATTAATTCACAGACGCTGGCCGACTTCGGGGTTGAGTTAAGTGCACCGGTTGGAGAGGAAATCTCAAACAGATGGGTCCTTTATGTAGATGGATCCTCAAATCTCAAGGGAAGTGGAGTCGGGGTCATCTTGGAAGGACCCGGAGAGCTAACATTAGAATACTCCTTGTGTTTCAATTTTCAGGTTAGGAACAACCAGGCGGAGTACGAAGCCTTAATTGTCGAAATGAAATTGGCAAAGAAAGTCGGAGTAACAAACTTGTTGGTCAAAATTGATTCTCAGCTAGTGGTCGGATAAATGAAGAACGAATACCAGGCAAAGGATTCCATCCTGATAAAATACCCTCAAAAAGCTTTAGGAATATCCAAAGCGTTCTCAGAAATTGAAGTCGTCCACATCCCAAGAGAAGATAATGCCCAGGCCGACCTCTTAGCCCGGCTAGCCAACTCAAAAAATTCAGGAATAAATAAGACCATGATTCAAAAAGTTCTCAAAGCACCAAACATTCAATCAGAAGAAGTATTAACCATAAAGAATGCCAAGGGTGGATGAGACCCATCATCACTTATTTGACACATGAAGTTTTACCCGAAGACGTCATCGAAGCTTGGAAAATTAGAAGGATAGCTTCCCGGTATATCATAATCTCAGACACGCTGTATAAGATGGGAAGGTTGACACCTATTCTGAGATGTGTGTTAGATTCTGAGATAGAGCTGGTAATCAAAGAGGTCCATGAAGGAGCCTGTGGTAGCCACATTGGCGGGAGAACACTATCAGGAAAGATTCTAAGAGTCAGGTACTACTGGCCACATATGATGCAAGACTGCATTGAATACGTTAGCAAGTGTGGAAAATGCCAAGTATTCGCTCCACTCAAACACTTACTGGCTGAGTCAATTCATCTGATAACGTCCCCATGGTTGTTCTACCAGTGGAGAGCAGATATCCTAGGCTATTTTCCAATTGCTTCAGGACAGCTCAAATTCTTAATTGTCGCATTTGATTATTTTACAACATGGGTAGAAGCTGAGGTTGTTGCTCGGATCTCCGCCGAGAAGGTTAGCAAGTTTTATTGGAGGAACATCATATGCCGATTTGGTTTTCTAGGAGTTATAGTCTCGGACAATGGAGCTCAGTTCGCGAGCACCTCGGTTGTAGATTTTTGTAAGGATTATGGAATACAGAACAGGTTCACATCGGTAAAACATCCACAAGCAAACGGCCAAGAAGAAGCTGCCAACAAGGTTATCCTAAATGGAATAAAAAAGAAGTTGGAGGAAGCAAAAGGAATGTGGGCTGAGTACTTACCAGAGATCTTGTGGTCATACCATACAACACTGCATTCTACCACTAATGAAACACCTTTCAAGATGGTATCTGGAGCTGATGCAATGATACTTGTGGAAATCAACACTCCGACTTGGAGGCGTGAGCAATTTGATGAAATCACCAACATGGAGAATTTGAACATCTCGGCTGATCAGATAGAAGAAATCAGAAAGATGGAGAAGATCAGAGAAGTTGGTGCAAAATAAAGGGTAGCAAGAAGGTACAACCTGAAAGTCCGACAGAGGGAGTTCCAAGAAGGCGACCTGGTCTTGAATAAAATCACAGACCTAAAAAGCAAGGGAAAGCTCGCCCCTAATTGGGAAGGTCCATTCAGGGTAGTTCGAAAGCTAAACAACGAAGCATACAAGCTGGAAACATTAGAAGAAATAGAAATGCCTAGGACATGGAATGTATCCAATCTTAGGTTGTATTTCAGCTAAATTTTATGTAATCCAATAATGAATAAAAGATCCGGGTTGCACACTTTTCCCTTGCAAGGGTAAGGGTTTTTAACGAGGCACCTGGACTTAAAAAATTGTCGTGTATTGTTTATAGGTGATCGCTGGAAATGGTGAGTTACAACTCGAAAAACCCTATAAACGTGTCGACTTGCTCCGCGTACATAGGTTGCCCATAAACGGGTTGATTAAAACCCTATAAACATGTCGACTTGCTCTGCGTACATAGGTCGCCCATAAACGGGTAAATTAAACCCTATAAACGTGTCGACTTGCTCCGCGTACATAGGTCGCCCATAAGCGGGTTGATTAAAACCCTATAAACGTGTCGACTTGCTCAGCGTACATAGGTTGCCCATAAACGGGTTGATTAAACCCTATAAATGTGTCAACTTGCTCCGCGTACATAGGTCGCCCATAAACGAGTTGATTAAACCCTATAAACATGCCGACTTGCTCTGCGTACATAGGTCGCCCATAAACGCTCTACGTACATGGTTCGAACAAATATGTTTGATGGCTCCGTGCACACAAGCCGGATAATCTGATATAAAGATGATGAAACATCTAAGCTCAAAGCATGTAAAAAGATACTTGGGCTTGTAAGTAAAGAATCATAAAGGGAAAACTGCCAACAAGAATGATGCAAATCTTGTTAAGACGCCCGGATACGTACCATAATCGACGCCTGTGCTTATAAGAGTCTAGAACTCTCAAAAGTGTGGGGACTATACACACAAGATAACTAAAAGGTCCCTTAATAATCAAGAACAGGCAAAAGCAAAGATAATGCCCGACAATCTATAGTCGGAGACTTTAAGTTATCCTAACTTAGTGCCTGAGGGGCTGGATATATGTACGGGATTATTTTGCAAAGAAATAAATACGATAAGCCGAAATGACACAAACAAAAGCCTCAGAAGGGCCAAAATAAATTGTACAAAAACTGAGGACTAAAAATTCATAAGCATAAGGGGGACAACACCACACTCCCTTACCAAAATACATCAAAATGGCTCCAGAAGGATGACTAACTAACACAAGAAAGATTGAAAAATCATTCAGCAACCGAGGTACCATTAGCGCCAACACCATCAAGGGTCTCATTCCCTCCATTGTCAAAAGCAGAAGTCTTGTCCAGATAATTCTTTTCAAGCTCGGCCAAATCTATAAGACGGCTATCCTGCACAGCCTTGAAGTAGTCAACTTTAGAAAGATCTAGCCCGGGATGGAGACACAAAACTTGCTCCATTGCCCTGTCAAAGGCCTCATCACCAGTGGAGAGAACTTCAATTTGAGCCTTCTTAAGAGACTCAGTAAGCTCGACACAGGAAGCTTTAACTTACCTTAGCTCCTGAGCAACCTTGGACAAAGCCGACTTGTGCTCAGACTCAAGGGTATCTTTGCTATTCTTCTCGTCAGCCAAGATTTTCTCTAAACCATAAAGCTTTTCTGATTGAACCTTGAGAGCTTCCTGCAACTGGGTAACCTCTTCTTTCAGCCTAAGCTTCTCCGCCTCAGAATCGTCACTAAATTCAAACAGACCCCTGGCAAGAATGACACACCACATAAGGTAGGAGCTAATATTTTGAGTAATATTCTACCGGCCAATAGACTTCACTTTATTAACGTCCTCAGTAGCGTCAAGATGGTCGTACAAGAACCTAAGCCCGTCAAAGTTGTTGAACCAGAACTTAAACTCCCCAGATGCAACACCTTCCTCAGGAACTCGCATGAGGGAATTGATCTCCATTTCAGCCCGACAAACTTCATTAGTCATGAGGGTTTTCAACCTCTTGGGAACACCTTGCAAAGTTTCTTCCTGGGACGGAGGAGCAGAGGGTTGAGGTTCATTCTTGCTTGGGGTGGCCTTTGCACTAGTACCCCGGGTCCATTTTGGTTGTCGGATTTCTAATTCGCCCATATCCGACTTAGAGGCGACGACCTCTCCTGATCTTTTCAGAGCATCACGAGCCTCCAACATTAATTTCTTTAGTTCAGCTACTGACAATTTAGTCATGGTATCTGCAGAAAAGGTAATGAATGTTAGAACGAGGATGATAAATTATATGTACAAATATTAAGAAAGCAATTACCCAGGTAGGCGAGTAGTTGCTCATCACTTAAAGGTAACAACTCTTTAACCTTCATCATGCGGAAGGAATCAAGGACAATCAAAGATTGAGTTTCCAATTCACTCAGTTTCTCAAAGTTGAAACCAGTGATCGACAATGGGTTCTGGGCCTAATAAAAGGGGAAACGATGATGGCTATCCAGAGAGTACAATACTTGTGGACATCTCGGTCCTCTCTTTACCCTTAGGAAATGGTTCTTATAATTTTTATAATTAGAGGTATATGCATGGAGGAAACTCCGTCCGAGAATCCCACTGATTTGTATCCAACTATAGTTATCGACACCTTTCACTTCAAAGAAAGAGAAAAACAGACTAATGGTAGAGATGATATCTAAGACCTCACAAACTCGTTCAAAAGACTTTATGATACCCCAACTGTTGGGACGAAGCTGAGAGGGAGCTATATTCACCGTTTTCAGGAAGTCTGCTTCAAAGTCAGAAAAAGGTATTTGTATATTGAAATCTTCTAGAACCCCGACATAGAAATAGAAAAATTCTTCTTTAACGCCTTTGGGGCGAAGTATACAAACACACTCTCCAGGAATACACGAATCCAAGACAACATCATCTTCGGACCCAGTTGAAGATATTTATCTTAGGGACCGGAGTTTCACGATTTCTAGATCGTCAGAGGTGTTAGTCTTATGATTCATGACCTCAAGATCAAAAGGAGCAGCATTCCTAATTGAAACCTCTACAAAACCCGAGGAAGATGAGCCAGAATCAAAATTATTCCCAGAAGAAAGAACATCACCATAGATTTCGTTCATGACTCGTCTATACTCCTCTGGCCCTAAAGCACTTTCTATTTTCCATATGCATTGTTCCCACAACTCCTTTCTCTCCATAGCATTCATACGGACTTCGCTACTACTACACTCACCTTATCGTTTACTAAAGACTACCATAGAAACAAAATTGAAGAATAAAATTGAAATTAGAAGTAATAGAAGGATACCTGTGAGTAAAGAATCCTTGGAGATTGGAAAGTGTACTAGTTGATAAAGAGTGAAGACGATTTGGAGATGAGAAGGGAGAAAGAAATATTTTGATAAAAGACTCGAGAGTAGCCTTTAATAGTCATCATTATATTGGAGAAACTGAAAGGACACGACCTCCCAAGAAATTTCTGACACGTAAGGACTTAAGAAAAAAGGCAGATTTATAGCTCGGCGCCTAGCAAATATATTCGAGCTTATGTCATTGTCAAGTACTACATCCCTATGAGCAGATATAGTACTCGGGGGGCTTATGTACATGCCAAATATATTTGGTGCCGAGTTAGGTAGTCGGATAAGGGTATACATGGACCAGACTCTAGTAGCAGGAGAGATCTTACAATGAAGAGAGCTAGACAAACCTCATACATAACCCGGGCCGATCAGGGAGCCCAATTTCCACCACTCCGAGTTCTCACGAGATCGGGTACCTCATCACCAACCCAGAACCGATGACGGGCACAAGCTCGTCAAATATTTTCCAACTTCTGTAACGGCGGCACATCAATAATGACGTTACCAAGAGCTTCAAAAAGTCTGTATTCATGGAGGGAGGTTACGACAATGATGGTCGCATAACGCCAGAAGGCCAAGAGACGTCTCTTAATGGATTGCATTAATAGAATACTATAAAATGGGGCTCTCACATGAGGGTTAAGAAAGACATTCATTTGAGGCAATATACAGCACTTGTACAACACCTCATATCCCCAAATATTCATCTCAACATACTCTACAGTATTGACAGCGTAGCTCTCTTTGTCCAAAGAGAAGGAGAGTTAGCACTTTTTGTGGTCTAACCATTTTTGGCTAGAACAATGTCGATGTTGGGCAATTTTAATTTTCTTAGCAACATTAGAGACTGAGTTTTGTAAGCTCCCTCTGAGTCTAATAGTCCAAGGTTAAGGTTTGTAAGTTCCCCCTTAGTTCTATATACAAGAAAACTAAAATATATTTTAAATTACTTTGCAACATCAGGATATGAGGTTTGTAAGCTCCCCCTGAGTCTAATAGTCCAAAGGTTGAGGTTTGTAAGCTTCACCTAAGTTCTACTATAAAGAAAACTAAATTATCTTTCCTGGTTAATAACAAAAAAATAGACATAATAGAAATTCAAATAATTAAAATAAACAACATTAAAATAACAGTATTTTAAATCTGAAGGGTTTTAAAATCTATTTAAAATACCTTTATATCTTTCTCCCTCTTTTGTCAAATCAAAAAGATTCACAAGAGAAAAAGATATGAGAGATGTTAATTAAAGCAAATGTTAATTAAGTCATACTTTGATTCTACAATTTGAACAACAAAAACTCTTCACAAGAACATTAGAACACCTAATGAATCCTTGCACAACTACAATTCTCTCTCTCTCTCTGTCTCTCTCTCTCTGTCTCTCTCTGTCTCTCTCTCTCTTTGAGTTGAGCAACACTTTAAAAAAAAATTGGCTAGAGGTTGAAGATGAAGTTTTCAGAAAATCTCACACACACTAGTTCACACTCAAGAAATTAACACTAGAAGAAATTTTTCTCAAGGTCAATTTGTGAGAGAAATTATGTGATTAAAAAAACACTCATGTATTTTCAAATATTAAGAAAACTATATTTCTAGAGAGAAAGAGAATATGGTTTTTATATATGCTAGAAATAAGACACAAAATAGGTGTAAAAATAGCCCTTTGATTCAAGTAAAATGCAAAAAGAATGATTCAAATCAAGTGAGAAAGTGATTTGAATCAAGATGAAATAAATTTTAATTTTTCTAGTTTGATTTGAATCATAACTCGAGTCAAGTGATTCGAGTCAAGCCAATCTATGACTCAAGTCACATTTCCCTAATTGAATTTAAAAAATTAAAATTTAATTTATGATTTGAGTCAAACCAACTTGTGATTAGAGTCAATGTACCTTATGAATCGAGTCATGTCAAGTCTTGATTCGAGTCACACTTTTAGTGCCAAGTCCAAGATTTTCTAACTTACTTATTATTCCAGTCAAGAGTGGCGTGATTCAAATCATGCTTGTATTAAAATCTTGATTCAATTCACAAACTTGTTATTCAAGCCATATTGGGCTGACTTTTGTCAAATGATCAATTTTAATCATTATAAGTGATTTCAACCAAAGAGAGAAGGTGGAAAATTGCGAGGGGCTCAAAATATAATAAAATAAAATATGGTGAATTATCAAAATATATTAAGTTGATACATAGAGCAAAAAAAACATTTTTAATCTCCGTCTTTTTTATGTTTGGCAAATTTTGAGATATTTTGATTCCTCATAGAGCGTCTTAGGCTCTCCCTACATTCAACACTTACACACATGAAACTTAAGGATATATCTTAAAATTCTCCCCCTTTGAAAAAAAAAGAGGTAACAAAAGACAAAATAATGTGAGCAACGACAAAATTAACATATATGCATTCACATTAATATTTCCCACATAGAATCTCGAGTCTTTGCTTCCATGTAATACGTTCATTATCTGAACCATAGAGATACTCATAAAGTTAACTTCAGCAATGTCCCTCCTTCCTTTGAACTGTTGAATACAACTGGTATTTTCGAACTAAATTCCTAGCCTTAGGGCTAGAGACCTTGGTATTAGTTGTCTCTCTTCTAGTTCTTTGGGGTTTATTCGGTTGGAGTTGGTAAGCTTTTATGGATTGAACTAATGTTAGGAGGAAGAAGAGCGGACCCAAATTGGTGAGAGGCTCAGTTTGGAAAGAGAATGGAGGAAGGGGTGCGGTAGGGGGTGAACCTGTAACTACTTTCTTCTTCACGGAGTTCCCTATTAGTTTGGATGCAAGAGGCATGTTCAAAGAGTTCAAAGTGTTTGGAGTGATATCCGAAGTATACATTCCAGCAAGAGTGGACAGAAGAGGCAAGAGATTCGGGTTTGCTAAGTTCAGTAAAATCCATGATGCTAGGTTAATGGCCGCGAAGTTGGACACTATGGAAATCCATGGAAAGAAAATATTTGTGAATATTCCTAAGTACTCAAGTGGTTATGAGTACAGGAAGGTGGAGGTAGGAAGACGGATGGAGAGGAGAGAAGAATTGGTTAACAAGAAAGGATTGAAGGTAGTAGATCCTAAGCATTCTTATGTTCAGGCTGTGAGGGGTGGTAGTGGATATGTAGTAAGGCAAGAGAGTAGAGAAGTAGCTAACCAGGGACCTATCCATTTGGAGGTGGAAAAGGAAGATGTTGGTAGATTCGAGAAAGCTGCGATCGGTACGGTGGTGGAGGGAGGGGATCCGTTTAATATCCAGAATCTTCTTTATGAAGAAGGATTCTTCAACATTAGGCCTATACCATTAGGTGCGAACAAATGCCTCCTTGAGGACTCATTGGAGGGTCATATCGGTTTATTTTTATCTGAAGCTGAGGATTGGGTTAGGAGGAGATTCAGGGAAGTTAAAGCGTGGAGACCTCAAGAGGTGGATACAGGTAGATTTGTTTGGCTGAAGTGTACTGGTCTTCCCTGCCATGCATGGAACATGAAAGCGTTCGAAAATCTTGTTGCGGTTTGTGGAACTTTTGTTGGTTGTGATGAAGCTACGAGTAAAAAAGATAGATTTGATGTGGCGTTGATTCGTGTAAAAACAGAACGAGTAGGTACGCTGGATTATGAGGTCAAAGTGGTGGTTAATGAGGAATATTTTGTCGTCCACTTGAAGGAGATATTCCGTGATTCAGAGTTCAATAAAAGGCATTTTTTCGAGGAGGACGGAGGTTCTTCAGATTCCGGCGACCATTTGGGAGGAGATGATGGTGGGGAAGCATCTCCGGACGATTCTGAGTTTGAAGAGGCTCCATTACCCGAGGGAGATAGGTTTGATAGTGACGTGTCGTGTAACAAGGCTAGGTCAAATTCGACAGCTGGAACGGCAGGACAGTCTTCCTTTGTTGGTGAAAGTCTAGAAGAAAAGGTTGGAGGAAGCGCCAATCATATCTCTTGCAATATTTCGTGTGAGCCTGTGTCAGATTTGAGAAAGGGTGTATCGTTGGAAGTTGTTTCCCCTAGGTACAGTGGCCATGTGAAGTGTCAGCAGAAGGACAAAAGGTTGGGATTAAGGGAGAAAGACAAAAGAAGGCTTTTAGGTGCTAGTGGGGTCAAGCAATTGAATAAAGATGTGGAGGATTCGCTTGATTTGGTGGGCCTTAGAGTTAAGCCCATTGTGTGTGATTCTTCTTCTGATGTTGGCCCAGTTCTTTTGCCCAGTTCTGACTTGGGCTTGAAAGCTAAGAGGTTTGAATCCAAATCTAATAAAAAAGTTGGGATTGTGGATATTTACAAGAGGACCAAAATTCTGTTTGCTCCCTCTTATTTTGCCACGTTGCTTCATTCTTCGTTTAGTATTCCTACCGATGATAAGAAGGGTGGTGAAGATTTAGTAGATATCCCTTCTCCCGAAAACTATGGTAATCACGAGGTGGTTGGAGGAAGGTGGGCGTCCGCTTCTTGCTCTGATATTGCTAGAAGTAATTCCAAGATTAAAAGGGTGTTGGAAGATGTACCAAAGAGAACCTGGGTATCTATGAAGAAATTGGGTATTGAAGGCGAAGGCGAAGATGAAGCTTTTACTGATATTATTAGAAATTTGGAGTTTGGAGATAAAGAAGAATGGAGTAGAAAGAAGGGTGTGGAAATTGGTGGAAAATGAATATTGTTTCCTTCAATGTCCGAGGATGTGGTAGTTCTCTTAAAAGAAGGAGAATTAATTCTATCTTATCTAAAAGGAATGCTGATCTTTGCTTGATTCAAGAAACTAAGATTCAATTGATGGAGGACTTTGTTGTTAGAAGTATGTGGAAGAAGGGGGAGTTTGAGTGGACAGCGGTTAACTCTAAAGGTTCGTCGGGAGGTTTACTTACTATTTGGAGGAAACATGGGTGGACAACCATTTCGAGTTTCAAGGGCAAAGGTTACGTAGGTACGAATCTTATCTGGAAGGGTATTAATATTTATGTTATCAATGTGTATTCTCCTTGTGATATTGCTAGTAAGAGGAGATTGTGGAGCGAGCTTTTGAATCTTAAGTCTAAAATGCCGGTGGGTAAGTGGTTGATAGGTGGAGATTTCAATGCTGTTAAAGTTGGTGAAGAGAGGGAAGGAAGAGGAGACCCTAAATTTTCTGAAATGGCGGAGTTCAATTTTTTCATTGAAAGTATCAAGCTCACTGATCTTCCTGTGGTAGGGAGTAGATTCACGTGGGTTAAATCCAATGGAAAATGTAGGAGTAGACTTGATAGGTTTTTGGTGGACGAAGATCTTATTGATTGCTGGAAGATTAAGAATCAAGTGGTCGGTAACCGTGATATTTCGGACCATCGGCCTTTGTGGATTCATTCCAACTTTCCTAATTAGGGTCCTAAGCCATTTAGATTTCTTAATTGTTGGGTCGAGCATAAGGATTTCTGTTCGTTTGTCAAAAGTTGTAGGTCCTCCTTCGAATTTACAGGTTCTTACAGCTATATTCTTCTGATGAAATTCAAGGCTTTGAAGAATAAACTTAAGTGGTGGATGTAGCGAGCGATTTTGGACGCGGTTCTTAAGCGCTGTCGCTCTCGGGGTTAGTTTACTACAGGTCGATTCATTTTTTATCCTATTAAAGCTGATGAAGGAAGGGAAATAGATGTCTCCAATTAACCCTGCTTGCATACTGAGTTTAAACAGCGGTCTGTTAGGTTACAGATGCGATCAATGTGGTGGGGCCTTTCTTGTGTTATTTTGACAGAATGATAGGTTTCTGGCGGGGAACAAGGATTAGGATGTTAGGACTGATGCTTTTTGATAGATATGTGAGAGTATGGGATTTAGGGTTTTTGTTTAGTGTGCTCGCTAAGATCTTTTCTTTCAATCTTATGCCTACGTATTCCTGTTTACCGAAACAGGGAAATCAGAGCGTTCGTAGTTCCTCCTATTCTATGGGAGGAAATGGTATTTGGTGTTTTGTTCAAAGCCCAAGATGTGAAGCGAAAGGTGGTTTGTATCTTGTTCAAAGCCCAAGATGTGAAGCTAAAAGTGATAGACTTTAGAGAGAATTTGTCATCTCTAAAGAGGGGGTTGTATGTCACAACTGTTTATAAAGGAGAATTACTTTAACCGGGATGTGTGAATCCGGCAATGCCATAATTTACTTTATAGGGGATTTTAACCTGAAGGAGAAGACTTTAACTCAGTGTAGAGCAATGCTATCTTTCCTTAGGAATTTCTCATGCTAAAAGAGGGACAGTGGCATGGATGTAGATGATCCAGAGGCTTGCCGCTTACAGCAATTAGATGAAGGGGAAGGAGTTGTTGATGTTTTTGTACTGTGAACGTGGCACAGCTTTGATGCTAAAAGGTTGATTGGATCAACCAGTGGTTTTCTTATACAAAGCCTAAGAGGAGGCTAATATGTGTCTCGTACAAAGCCCGAGAGAGAGGCTAAAAGGTTTTTGACTTGACGATAGAGTCTTTTGGTATCTCGTATAAAGCCCGAGATGGAGGCTGAAATTTGTTTGGTTTAATAAGAACCTTTTTGTATCTCGTATAAAGCCTGAGATGGAGACGAAAGGGGTAATTGACTCAACGAGGGAGTCTCTTATGTGTCTCGTACAAAGCCCAAGAGAGAGGCTAAACGATGTTTGACTCCGCTGGGGAGAATCATTGTACAAAGCCCAAGAGGAAGCTATGGCGCTGTTTCAGTTGAGTGACAGGTCCAGTATGCTGATTTAAAGAGAAAATCATTTCTTATATGAGCAACACTGTACTCAAGGATTTGATTCGAGGATCCGGGTTATTCCTGTTCTTTAAGGAAGTGGGAAATCCGAAGGGCATTGAGACTGTCCGAGTCTACGGGTTTTATCTTTTGTACTATGCTTTGAGAAACAGTAGTAGACTCTTTGAAAGGACTGTTCTATGCAGATGACTAAGTTCTATTCCTATACCTCTAGGAGGTCGTCGGGACAATTTGTACGAAGCCCAAGAGGAGGCTGGAAACTTTTAAGAAGTCGACGGGTCCTTGTATGAAGCCCAAGAGGAGGCTATCATTCCCGGAGGAAGAGATCATTATACGAAGCCTAAAGGGAGGCTGTGAATAATTTTAAGAAGCCGGCAGGTCCTTGTACTAAGCCCAAGAGGAGACGGGGTTGCTTTTAGGAAGCCTGTGGATCCTTGTACGATGCCCAAGAGGAGGCCGATGCTTTTAAGAAGCCCGTGGATCCCCAAACCCCGAGAAATTCAAGACAGGCTATTCACAAAGAATAGATAAAGCCAGGAAAGTTTGAGAATTTGGAAGAAGCTCAAGAGATGCCATTCACGGAGAAAAGATCATCTATGGGGAGTAGAGTTTCTTGACAAGTGCTTTTAAGAAGCCTGTGGGTCCCCAAACCCCGAGAAATTCAAGACATGCCATTCACCGAGAATAGATCAAGCCAGGAAAGTCCGAGAATTTGGAAGAAACTCAAGAGATGCCATTCACGGAGAAAAGATCATCTCTGGGGAATAGAGTTTCTTTAACAACTTCTATGAGTGACAGTCTATGAAAGGGTTCACCGAGAATGCTGCCTTTCATATCTCCATATTGTTTAACCCCAAGAGGAGGGAAGACTGTGTCTGGTAATCCTATGGGGATCTAGTTTTGACTATTTAAGAGTGATCAACGGGCTTAATGCTAGACGTAGTTGCCGGGGAAACTCTAAATATCTATACTATTATTACACAGTTGATATGAGTTTATGAAAGAAGACTTACAGCGAAACAGCCCCACAATACAGTTATATGTATATGAAAGCGGTAAATGAAAGCGGATAAACACTTACTCGGTTGTAGAGTTTCCATGCTGTTTGGTTAGTTGTTCAACAAAGAAAGATTGAAAACAACAGTATATTTCAAAATCAAAGGAGAAAGTGTTTTGAAAAAGAAAGATTTGGGGCTTACAGCTCAAGGAGAGGCCCAGGGTTTTATTAGTGAGCGCACTGTTTGAATTTGTACAGAGGGACTTATACAAGTGACTGTGGCCCAAAAATTGTTTTCTGTACAAAGGGATGGGTCTTACACTCTCTCAAGAGGCCCAAAAGGTTTAAAGAAAAAGAGTGGGGCTTATAACACGAGGGTAGGCCCAATTGATTTTTCATTTAAAATGGCGATCGCGCCGAGATTTTCTTTTAACGCAAAGGGGCTTATACAAAATCTGAGGCCCAAAATTGTTTTGGTTAAAAGGGGATTGGTTCTTACACTCTATTAGAGGCCCAAAAGTTTTGAATGGGTCTTATAGCTCAAGGAGAGGCCCAAAAGGTTATTTTTCAAAAGGCGATGGTCGCACTGTTTGTTTTTTACGGTATCAGGACTTATACAATGCACTGAGGCCCAAAAATGATTTGGTCAAAAAAGGATTGGGTCTTACACTCTATTAGAGGCCCAAAAATGTTTTGAAAATGATTTATGAGGGTTGAATTAATCCAAAACCCTAATTTCTTTTCAAAATGTCTTTTAATTGAATAAAAAATTCAATTAAAATGATCAAAATTGTTTAACATATGGAAAACAAATTGTGATCTTGGATTAATGCTTCAAAAATTAAGTGTTGACCTACAAAATAATTAGAAGGCGTTAAAAGTTGCAAAATCAAGATGGAAAAAATATTTTAAATGTTAAAAACAATTAAAACATTAATTCTTTGCAAAAATATCAATTATATGAAATAAATAATATTTTTGGGATTTTTTGGGAAAATAAAATATTTTAACATTTTTGTGAATTATTAAAAAAAGAATCAACTCAAAATCATTAAAACTCAGAGAGAAATTAATTTTTGAATCAATTAAATAAAATCACAAAATTCAAATATTTTAATTTGAAAGAAATGGCGCCAAGAAAAGCTGAAGAACACGCGCGTGTTCTGGGTTTGGCTGATTTGCATTTTCTATCCAATCTCACTGAATACTTGATTATATCATGCAATCCACATATCAATATGCTCGTCTCAACCTCACGATCATGTTTATGACAATTAAATTCATTTAAATTAAGCATAAAACAAGAAATCACGATAAATCCTTATGAACCCTAATTTCTGCATGAAGGCTAGGATTTTCAATACACGATTCAAACAAAGCAATTACTTGAGGGGAAACATTCCATGCATGATTATGAACATTTAGCAAAAGTATTGTGCGAGGAAATATGCATAGATTGAGAGATGACCAAGTTTAAGCTTACCTCTAGGTCGTGACGGCAAAAGCAAATTGATTTCTGAGTAGGAGGTGTTACATATGAATTGTGATGATCTGAACAACATCCCTACACCCTATGGAGTGTGTTTGAATACTTGGACTTGACTGAGAATGGATGGATCACTTCATGGCATCTCAACTGTACTTTGGTTAAAACCTTGAGCAATTGACTGGTGATTTTGCGAAATCAGTGTTCCAGTTGTTGTTTAAGTGTTTGATCAGCTCACATATGATGTATATGAGGTGTGTGTGTGATTGGTTTGAGTGGAATTGCTCTCTAATGAAAAACCCGATAGTGACTTGCTAAGAAAGGCATTTTTGAGAGTGAAAAGTGGTTTTTGAGAAAGGCAAGTGTTGTAGGCCTTTGGTATACTTAAATTGATCACAATTGAGCTTTATTTATAGTAGAGCAAGTTTGTTTTGCAAGGAATAGTGAATGGCAACTGCTGAGTAGGGTTGGCCAATGGTGGCAAATGAAAATCCAAGTCTCCTCTAGCCATTGACTAGAGGTTAGGGCACAGGCTGCTGGTCCCCTTGGTCTTGGATAAGTATTGACTGAATTCAGTTGCTAATGGCTCAGTTCATGCCACCTTGATGCTTCCATTGAATGCTCCAATCCAAAATTGGAGTCTTGTCCCTATTTTGGCAATTCTAGGTTCAACATGCTATTTCTTGTTCCAAAGACTTTGGAGGCTTGGCTCAGTGATTGTCCCCTTTAGATTCAATCCTCAGAGGTGTCCAAGTAGATAGGAGCATTTGAATTTGGCTGATTTTGGAAAATCGACCAAAAGTGCAAAAATCTGCCTTGCCTTGGCAGATTTCAGCAAGGCAACTTGCCAATGTCATATCTCATAGCCCAAATTGAATTTGGTAATGTTCTTGGTCATTTTGGAAAGCCCTTACATGATACAACAACTGTTTGAACATATTTGGTTTTGATCTCTTTTGAATCCAAGTGAAAAATGTCCCTACATTTGGAAAAAAGTAAGGCAAAATCTGACTTAGTGAAATTTTCACTAAGTGTTAGAACAAAGTGACTTTTTTTGATTTTGATCACTCCATAACTCAAAATCCATGAGGAATTTGGACATAGGTCAATATGAAGCTTTTGTAGAGGGCAGTGTGATCTACAAATCAAGCTTTGAATGGGTAACAATGGCCTTGTGGTTTAGGAGTTATGGTCCTCCAAAGTTGGCACATTAGTGTCACTTTTTCCATAACTTAGAAATTTTTCTAAGTTTTTATGGTTACCCCTTTTACAAGTTATCCCACTTTCTTTGATTTTTCTTGATGAATGATGATTCAAATCATACATTAACATCATTTTAGGGTTAAAAATCCATTTTGGTGAAAAATCTCAAAAAGTCAAAGTTGACTTTTGTGCACAGTTGACTTTTTATCAGATGAATTCCAAACTGTGCAATTCTTCAGGAAATCATGTCCTTGACCTAAATAAAACTTGATGGACATGTTCCATGGGTGTTATAGGGTATATTGAATCATCTCTTAGGGTTTGGGAGCATGTCCTGGTCAAAAGTCAAAGTTACAGTTGACTTTCCTCGCGAAACCTTAATTGTGGTGCAGATGAAATTGAGACTTGTTGCTCAAGCTTCTTGGATTAATCCATTGTTCCAAATGGATCAATATAGTATATTAAAGACCATCAAATTCTCTCTTGAGGTCTTGGTTCATGATTTGTCCCAAAAGTCAACTTAGGGGTGAATTAGGTCAAGAAACCCTAATTCCTGATTTTTGATGAATGCATCCCCTGAGGTCAAATTGACTTGATGATTGGGTCCATGAGGTTCCATGGAGTATATTAGGTTATGTTTTGGATCATTGGCTTGTGCCCAGATGAAAAATTTCCATCTGGAGGCCCTAGTCGACCAAAACCCTAATTTGGTGACACTGTCGATCTTGAGACTTGATCCCCCTAGAAGGGAGCAACCTTGTGCTTAATCCTTGATGTGGGAGTCCTTTTGATCTATTCTGGATATTTTAGAGGTTAGACAAGTTGAAAATCAAGTCATTCCTTGATTGAACCTTTGTCTAAGGCTCTGAGAGGGCATAAAACCCTAATTTTGATTGTAGTGAATGCTCAACAACCCTTGAGGCATTTGATGAGGCATAATGGTTCATCCATATTGTGATGATGATTTGCACAATGATGGGAATCTTAGTGGTCAAAATTTGGGGTATGACAGTGGAATAAGTATATTTTTGGTTGGATGGATCTTAACATAGAGGAAGCGGTGGCGTCTCTAAATAAATTTGAATTAGAGATGGAGGATTTATCTAGTATTGAGGCGGATACGTTGTTGGAGCAGAAATGCCATTTACATCAGGAAGTATGGAAGAACTTGCGGATCAAGGAAAGTATTTTGCACCAAAAGTCTAGGGCTAAATGGGTGACTGACGGAGACTTGAATTCTAAATTCTTCCATGCTAACCTTAAGAATCGTAACAGGTTAAACCACGTTTCTGGTGTGTGGGTGGATAGGGTTTGGATGGAGGAGCCTAAAGAGGTGAAAATAGAAACCAAAGAGTTTTTTCAACGGAAGTTCACTTCCAATTTTTCAAGACGGCCAATTTGGGAAATGGGAGACATGGTTAGGTTGGCAGAGGAGGACAAAATATTCCTGGATTCTGATTTCTCTTTTGAGAATGTTCATGAAGCGGTTCTGAAGTGCGATGTTAATAAGTGTCCTGGTGTCGACGGGTTCAATTTCTATTTCATTAAGAACTGTTGGGATATAATTGGAACTGATATTTCGAATTGTGTATTAGAGTTCTTTAGGTGTGGTAAGTTGCCTAAAGTGTTTGTCTCGTCTTTCATAATGCTTGTACCCAAGATTGATAATCCGGTGAGTTTTAGTGAATTCAGACCTATAAGCTTGGTAAGTTGTATCCTTAAGATCATTTCCAAAATGATGGCATTGAGGTTGAGTAAAGTTATTGGGAGCCTAATTTCACCGTCTCAAACGGCTTTCATTCCGGGGAGACAGATGTTGGATGGTATACTTGTGGCTAACGAATCGATAGATTGGGCTCGAAGAAAGAAGAGGAAATGTCTGATGTTCAAAGTTGACTTCGCTCAGGCATACGATTATGTCGAATGGGATTTCTTGGATACGATGCTGTTGAAGATGGGGTTTGGTAATAATTGGATGAAGTGGATTAAAGGGTCGGTGTATGATAGTTTTCTATCGGTTTTGATAAACGGCAGCCCCTCGTTTGACTTCAAAGCTTCAAGAGAGCTGAAGCAAGCGGACCCCCTATCCCCATTTCTTTTTACGATTGTTTTCGAAGGATTGGCCTAGTTGGTCCGTAGGGCAACAGAGTTGGATATGTTTTCTGCATTTGGGTTCCGCAAAGCAGGGGCAGTGAGTATTCTGCAATTCGCATACGATACTCTTCTTATTAGCAATGGAGATAGCAAAAATATTTGGGCTATGAAATCAATTTTAAGAGGGTTTGAATTGCTGTCTGGTTTGAGAATTAACTTTGCTAATAGTAGTTTATTTGGAATTGGCTTGGAAGAGGATTTTATGTCCGCTACAGAAGAGTTCATGCACTGTCATACGAGGACGTTCCCTTTCAAGTTCCTTGGGATTGAGATTGGTGGTAACCATAGAAGACTGTCCTTTTGGAATCCTATTCTTAGTTGCTTTAAATCTAGGCTTTCGACTTGGATTGGTCGTAACCTCTCCATAGGTGGGAGGGTTACTCTTAATTAATTCCGTTCTTTCTAATCTACCTATTCATTATTTCTCTTTTTACAAGGCTCCTCCTTTGATTACCAAGAAGATAATAGCAATCCAGCGTGAGTTTCTCTGGGCAGGTGTGTCGGGAAAGAAGTATATTTCTTGGGTGAGTTGGGAAACGATATGCAAACCTAAAAATAAAGGAGGGCTCGGTATCAAGCATGTTGGCCGATTTAATTCTGCTCTTTTGGCTAAGTGGTTATGGAAGTTTTGCCAAGACGGATCAGAGTTATGGAGAGTTATTCTTACTGACAGGTATGGAAATTTACGCTGGAAAGTTGTGGAGTGTAATATTGCTGACAGGTCGGTTTATAAGCAGAATCAGGACTCTTTGTGGATTCGTGATATTACTGCAGTGGGAAATTCTAAACAGTGCGCTCCTTTTGCGAATTTAATTGGCTGCAACATTAGGAGGGCTAATTCTGCTTTTTTCTGGAGTGTTCAATGGATGGGAACCAATAAATTATGTGATATATTCCCTAATCTTTTCCATGCTGCAATGGACAAGTGGAAGCTGGTGCATGAGTTTGGTAGTTGGGAGGAAGACATTTGGAATTGGAACATTGATAATTCAGATTTTGCTCAGTTTCAAACTAGAGAATCTGAACTGGTGGAGCTGCTTGATGTATTGCAACAAGTTTCCTTGACCAAAGATGGTGATGACAGTTGGTATTAGAAACCTAATCCCGTTCACGGTTTTTCGGTTAGTTTGTTCTATGAAGAGATGTCTGTTAGGGGTGGTGAATAGATTCAACCGCTCCCGTATGGTCTGGATTTCATTTGGAATTCTTCTGCCCCGTTGAAAGTTAAAATCTTCGCGTGGCGCCTCTTCCTCGACCGCCTTCCAACGCGAGATAATTTGGTGAAAAGAGGAGTTATTACCAACATTCATGAAATGGTTAGAAGAAGATAGGTGAATGGCTGAACATTGCAACCGGTACGGAAGCGGACTTTTGTAGGCACTTCCTTAATTGGATTGTGAGATTTAGAGGATCCAAATCGGGTGAATCGGTTGCATCTTTGTGGTTGATTTCTACCTGGTTTATTTGGAAGAGTCGCAACAATATTCTCTTTAATGATGATGTCTGCAGCGTGGTTAATATTTTCCATGGTATTGTGGCCGTTTCTTGGAGATGGTTAGCTACCGATAAGCACGGAAGGATCAAATGCAGCCTGTACGAGTGGTCGAAATTCCCACTTGATTTTATTTAGTGTTGGTTGCGAGTTTCGTTTGTTTTTTTTCTTAACCCTCTCTGTTTTTGTTTCTGTCATGGGCAGGATGGTTGTTTAGCTTTTCTTTGCTGTGGTGTTTTGTAACTTGGTTGAGAGACATTCTTAATCTCTCTTTTTAATTGAAATGTGCTTATAAAAAAAAACAAATGCACAAACATGCAACCATGTAACACACAATATAAATATGCAATTTCATATGGTATTACAGTAGAGAAGATAAAGATTGAAGAAGAATTTAAAAGAAAAACACAAATAAAAAAAAGACTACCAAGTCAACATATATATGAGAAAGGTATAGAACATAAGACACACAAGATAGGCCGGATGGCACATGATGTTGCTGCAATATGGAAAGTGTGGGCCGTGTATTAATCCTTTGTATCATTTTTGTAAAATTTTTTGCAAATGGACATTTTCGGGCCTTTGAATTTTTATAGAGAATTGTATAGTTCTTTGTAAGACATGGGTTATAGAAAGTATGATGGGCTTGAATTTTGTTTTGTAATTAGTAGTATGAAACAAAAAATGACTCATGGGCCAATGAATTTTGGGTAATGAATGATCTAGAAAAAATGGATTAAAATTTTGAGAATGGATAATGAATTGGATGTTTGGAATATGGATTTTTGGATAAAGAAAAAAATGGATTTGAAATAGATTTAGGATAAATGGATTTAAAAATGGATATTGGATAGATTTGTGAAATGAGTTTAAAAAATGGAAATGGTTTATGAAAGAAATGGATTTAAAAGTGGTTTATGGACATGTGATCAATGAAAATGGTTAATCTAATTAAGAAAAAGTGGACTAAAACTTGGATAAAGAAAAAAATGGTTTTGAAATGGATTGGATGGACTGCCCTTAAGAAACCATGAATCAATCTCAAACCTGATGAACCAGTAATTGAATCTTCAATCACAAAGACCCTACATAGCCTGATATTTGAACAAAAACTTCTCATTAATCATTGCTTGATAATCTGATGACTTCCACCACACGAAAAATCGACTTTTAATACAAATTGAAACTATGCCATTGCCTCGATAACCCTGACTTGACAACTTGCCTGACACCTCAACCCTGTGATACCCTGAGTTTGGAACATAAGCATAAGTGTTCTGGACTGGACCAATGGCTAGAATTGGCCCAATCCGCTTATGCTCCGGAGCGGCCCAAATTTCCTAAGCCCAATCCACAGAGGGGCAATAACAACATTTTTGCCCCTTTCAACCGGGCAAGGAACGCAACGTCCTCCCCGGCTTTTGTACCCGTTACGCACGGCTTCCTCGCTGCCCGAACAGCAAGGGACAGGTGCCCAGAACTGCGTTTATGCCCGACACAACGGCTAGTTTCTGGCACCCTGCCCGACATAACGGCTAGTTTGGACAGTTACCTATTCTTTGGGGAAAACGATTACTTCGCCCCGAAAATAGGACCGTTGGCCATGCGCTGGAGGCACTATATAAACCCTCTCGCTTGAGAGGGTCAGGTATCATTTTTTCACCCTGAGAATACACTTTGTACTTGCCCCTCTTCTCCGACCTTTTCTTACTTGAGCGTCGGAGTGCCTTGCAGGTACACCCCCTCCACTCCTCATTCACAAGCCGAACACCTTGCACGCCTGACGATCAGCATCCAGCCGAGCACCTTGCCTTCTGACGACCAGCTTTTGTGGACCCGTTCGAATACTGCGGATCAGTGGCGCCGTCTGTGGGAAACTCCTTGTTCTCCCCTTCTTTCTTTCCTCCTCGGAAACTAAAAGATCAAAACATACTTTCTTTGATCCGCCCACATATGGCCGCTCAGAACTCCGCAAAAGGTGTTGACACTACGGTTCTAATTCCCGCCAACAAGATAGACGTCGACGGCGGCTCTTTGTTACTTTCTGATCCCCGTTTCCTTCGATACAGGGCCACTGCATCTCCAACTCCTCCTCCCCCCGAGCAAGGAGGCAAACAGCTAACGTCGGGTGAACGACCAATTCCTGGCCCTCCCAGCGCCGACCTGGATATTGCGGCTCTTCTGGAAGCTGTCAACCGCACAAACCTCCTTATCTTGCAGCAAGGAGAGAGAATAGGAGCCCTCGAGGAAGCATCTCTTCCAAGATCCTCTCCTCCGAAGAGTAAACACCGGAAATTAAGAAGCCCGCCACTTAGGCGTGATGAAGACCGTGTACCGAGGCGTGAGCCTGAATCTCAACGCATTCGCAAGCGCGACCAGATCTCCCCGCGAGATCGACCGTCACCAAGACACAAGAGAACGAGGCAGGATAGGCATTCTCCACCGATCAGACCTCACGAACGGCCACGTTCACCCTCACCTCACAGAGACCGCCGCCGCGAGCGCAGACAACGGTCACCATCAACTCCAAGTTCGGACAGCGACGACGAGCCTCGCGGCCCGTTGTCCCGCAGGATCCTGGTCACCCATCTCCCTAGAGGACTAGAGAAGCCTCCATCTCTAGGGACTTACGATGGAACCACTGACCCAGACGAGCACATAGAAAACATAGATGCTCTTTTGGATTACAGAGGCGTACGAGGAGCCATCAAATGCCGCCTGTTCCCAACCACGCTCCGGAAGGGAGCAATGACATGGTACAAACAGCTGCCAGAAGAATCTATTACATCCTGGAGGCAGCTGGGGAGGATTTTCTCCCGCCACTTTACTGCATCACGACGCCATCCAAAGACTGAGGCCCCGAGGCTACGTAGAGCTCATCGTAACCTTCGGTTCAGGAAAGACAACCCGAGCAATTAAAGCACAGTTTCTGGTAATTGAATGCCCGTCACTATACCAGTGCATTTTTGGAAGGCCAACCCTGGCAGAGTTGATCGCAGTACCTTCCACCGTACATCTCAAGATGAAGTACTACACTTCTGAAGGGATGGTCGCCACCCACCACGGCGATATCGAAGCTGCCTGTCGGTGCTTTGAATCAGCATCAAAAGGACTAAGCACCATCTCAGCAAGACCGAGGACTTCTGGCCGTCCCCCTCTGCCCAGCAGCTCCGAGCAGCCAAAACCGCTCCCCCAGGTCGAATCTATCGACTTGGACAGCCGTTTCAGCGAGGAAGATCACGCCAAAGACCCAACGGCTTCGGGAAACCAGTCCAACAACAGCGGCCATCTCCTACGCCCTGTCCCAGATGCAACTTCGAGATCGTTCCGTTCGGAGAAGACCCCCAACGGGGAGTGAAGATCGGAGCTGACCTCCCCGACCTGGCCAAGAGACAACTAAAAGCGTGCCTCCGGGAGAACGCATACTTGTTCGTATGGAGCGCTACTGAGATGCCAGGATTGGACCCCTCTGTCGCTTGCCACCAGCTTACAATTGATCCGACCGTCAAAGTCGTTGCCCAGCGCAGAAGGAAACAGTCCCCGGAGAAGATGGAAGCTGCGGAGAAAGCTGTCAAAGACCTTCTAGAAGCTAGGTTTATTTCTGAGGCCAAATACACTACATGGCTCTCAAATGTTGTACTTGTAAGAAAAAATAATGGCAAATGGAGGATGTGCGTTGATTATACCGATGTTAATAAGGTTTGTCCAAAGGACGCCTACCCCCTCCCCAATATAGATAAACTCGTAGAAAACTCAGCAGGTTTTAAACTTTTATCGTTCCTCGACGCCTACTCGGGCTACAACCAAATCCCAATGGCCGCGAGCGATAAAACTTACACTGCCTTCATGACCAAGTTGGGCAACTATTACTACAATGTAATGCCCTTCGGACTGAAGAACGCCGGCGCTACGTACCAACGAATGATGAACAAAGTCTTCCGAGGACAAATAGGCGACATGCTCGAGGTATACATGGACGACATAATCGTCAAGTCCCACGAGGAACTAGATCATGTCGCCCATCTTCGCAAGATTTTCGAGCAAGCAAGAAAGTATCAAATGCGTTTTAACCCAGAGAAGTGCACGTTCGGGGTACGGGCGGGTAAATTCCTTGGCTTCTACCTGACGAAACGAGGAATAGAAGCTAACCCCGACAAATGTCGGGCATTCTCTGAGTTCCCAACGCCCACGTCTAAGAAGAACATCCAGTCCCTAAACGGGGGTACCTACCTCGTTGTCCCGCTTCGTCGCAAAGTCCGCCCAACACGCCCTTCCTTTCTTTAAGCTCTTGCGAAAAGAAGCAGCGTTTGAATGGACCGAAGAATGCGAAGCATCCCTCCTTCACTTGAAGCAAGCTCTGTCGAAACTGCCCGTATTTTCACAGCCAGATACCGGGGAAGTCTTGTTCCTATACCTCGCCGTCACGGCCGAGGCCGTTAGCGCCGTTCTCAGGACGCGGAGTTGCGATATCAGCAGATAGAGAAGGTAGCATTGGCCCTCGTCAACGCTGCCAGACGACTGAGACACTATTTCGTGGCCCACACGATCGTGGTAAGGATGGATCAGCCCATCTAGCAGTTACTGGGACGACCAAACATGGCCGGGCGAATGCTCAAATGGTCACTGGAACTGTCCGAATTCGACGTCCAGTATGAAAGCAGAAAATCTCTTAAAGCTCAGGCCCTGGCCGATTTCGTAGCAGAGTAACCTTCTCAGACTCCTCGTCCCACATGGCAAATAGATGGACCATCTACGTGGACGGAGCATCCAGCTCGAGCGGCAGCGGGGCAGGAGTAATTCTGGAGAATGACGAAGGGACCATAGTCGAGGCTTCTCTCACATTGTCCTTTCCCACGTCGAACAACCAGGCCAAATATGAAGCCTTCCTCGCCGGGTTGCGCCTAGCCGAAGACCTAGGGGCTGAAGAAATCGTCATCTGCACGGACTCTCAGCTCGTGGCCCACCAGATATCCGGGGAGTATCAAGCCAAAAATGACAGTCTCTCTGAATACCTCACCCTAGTCAAGGAAAAAATGTCGAAGTTCAGAACGGTAGAAGTAAGACATGTTCCGCGCAAACACAATGTCCGAGCAGACGTCTTGTCCAAACTAGCAAGCACTAAGAGGAAAGGCGGAAACAGGTCAGTCATCCAAGAGATACTTCCTCGGTCCAGCATCGATAAGGGATCCTCGACCCTACACGTGCACGCGATCGGGGACAGCGATTGTTGGATGACGCCCGTGTATAACTACCTCACCAGGGACGAACTTCCGGATGACCCCAAGGAGGCCAGCACCACCAGACGAAGAGCTTGTTCATACGTCATCCTCAAAAACAAACTCTACTGACGGGGCTTCTCTATCCAACTACTCAAGTGCATAGAGGAGGAGGTTGTCCCCCACGTTTTACGAGAAATCCATGAAGGCATTAACTCCCAGCACCTAGGAGGAAGGTCCCTTGCCCGCAAGGCCCTCCGGGCAGGGTATTATTGGCCAACCATGCAGCAAGACGCCAAGGAGCATGTGAAGAAATGCGACAAATGCCAACGGCACGGGGATATGCACCTAGCTCCACCTAACGAACTGAAGAGCATGACCTCCCCGTGGTCATTCGCCTGGTGGGGCCTAGACATCCTAGGACCCTTCATGACGGGGTCCAGCCAAAACAAATACCTGATAGTGGGCGTAGATTATTTCACAAAATGGATAGAAGCAGAAGCCTTAGCAAAGATAACAGCACTTAACATTCTGCGCTTTTACAAGTGGAATATCCTTGCCCGTTTTGGGATTCCCCAAGCAATCGTCACGGACAATGGAACACAATTCACAGACAAGAAGTTCCAAGACTTTGTCGTCCATCTCGGAACAAAGCAACACTTTGCTTCTGTAGAGCACCCCCAGACCAACGGGCAGGCAGAAGCGGCCAACCGCGTCATTCTTCGTGGCCTCAAGCGAAGACTGGATGAAACGAAGAAAGCCTGGGTCGAGGAGCTCCACAGCGTCTTATGGGCATATCGCACTACTCCCCAGTCCACCACCGGGGAAACACCTTTTCGCCTAGCATATGGCACGGAGGCCGTTCTACCCATTGAAATCCACGTACCGTCCAGGAGGACCGAATCACCTCTAGACGAGGAAATGAATAACGAAGCGATAAGAGAGGAGCTCGACCTTGTTGAGGAAATCCGAACAGGAACAGCCCTCCGCGAAACATCTCTTAAGCAAAAAATAGCAATCAGGCACAACGCCAAAGTCTTACGACGAGAGTTCGATGTGGGCAGCCTTGTCGTGCGAAGAAACCACAAGGACTCTCGTGAAGGCAAACTAGCAGCCAACTGGGAAGGACCATACAGAGTCCGTGCCAAAACGGGAAATGGTGCGTACTTCCTCGAAAACCTTAACGGGGATGCGCTCCCTCGACCATGGAACGCTGAGAAACTTAAGCAATACTACAGCTGAAGTAACCATAGGCTTCCTCACATCAAAGGATCGCCTAACGGTCAACGTGCTCGTCTAGGTACAAACGACGCACGCGTACAAAGCAGAATCCCGCTCAAATAAATGAGCCGGAACCCTGCTCGTCGGCGGTCCTCAATCGAGCACCGCCTTCGCCCTAGTATCATGATTGGCAGAACCCCAGCTCGCGATGGGACGTTCACGCCGCGACCTCAGGCCTCGATCGCGACCTGAGATCCGCAACCTCGCCAGGACCTTCCCCGGCTATTCGACCAGTTCTCCGCACTGGTGAATTCACACACAATGAGTTATCTTTCAAAAGAAAGCTCCACTAACAGACACACCCTCCGACGGGCAGTCACACATGCACAACTAATGTAAAGTACAAAAATTGTATAAATAACATTAACCGAGCATTAAATAAAAGGGGCCACAAGGGCCAGAGATTGTGCGTATTACATAAAAAGGGGGGCCACGCCCCCTCTCCCAAAATCAAATAAAGTTACAAGTAAATCAACGGCACGCAGGCCGGATAGAATACAACAACATCAGCATAATAAAACTTCTCATTCTTCCGCTTGCTCGGTCGACGCAGGCTCAGGTCCCTACTCCTCCACGGGCTGTTCCTCGGTCTGAACTTCGGGGGTATCAAGAACAAGGCCTGCGGGCAAGACGATGCAACCATCCTCCACTCGCGCAAGGTAGTGGATACCCTCGGTCGAAATCTCAAGCCCAGGGTTCACCACCCGCAACTGGGCCACGGCACTTTCGAATGACTCCACTGCCACGGCGATACCGTCATCCTCGGCCTGCAGAATGCTAGCGACCAGCTCAGCCATAGTTTTCAACACTTTTATCTCGTCCGGTTCATCAGCACCCGGGGCATTGGCCGCCATCAGCTCCTTGTTCAACTCCTCGGCAGCCTTCTTCTCCACCTTCAGCTTGGTGACCTCCTCTTTCAGCTTGGTCGTCTCCTCCTCGGCCTTCTTCCTAGCCTCACGAGCACCCTTGACTTCCTCCTTCAAGGCCGTCCCAGAAGCCTGGGCAACAGTAAGTTCGACCTCAAGCGCAGTATCCCCTTCCGCATAAACGGCCGCCATCTCCAGCATCCTCACAAGGGTAGAAGCGTCCTAGGCCACCAGCGCCCTCTTGCTCGCCCGGTCCATGCCCTCTAAGCTAAGAGACTCTGCTCGAGGGACGACCAGGGTGTTGCCCTCAAAAAATCTCTTGTCAAGGATGCACGGGGGGAGCTCAAATTTTCCCTTCTCAGGCGCCCGAGTCAGGTCCACAGCATCTAACATCCATGGCCGCTTCGCCCGCCCGGTCAAAGGCAATGGAGAGTCCCGTGGACTAGGAGAGGGCGTAGAAGAAGTCCCCGGAGCAGTTTGAACGAGGGAAGGAGCACGAGTACCAGCAGCAGTCCGGGTCTTAGGGGGAGCCGCTCCAGTCTTACCCCTCGCCATGGCGTTCCTCACAACACGATCATGAGCTTGAGGCATCTCACCTACACGAATGAAAACAAGCACGTTAGTGACGGGGAAAGGAAATAACACAAACAAAATCTAAGTAACTATGACTACCGAGCAGCTTCTCAGCATCCGCGGGAGTCTTGCACTCCAGCAGTGCCTTCATGTTGATAAACCTGTGCTCAACCCTCTGGCTACCATCCTCCTCGAAGATAGGGTTACCCTTGCTCGTCCAACAGCTCGCGAGCTGGAAGGAGTTGACCCACTTCACCAGCGTCTCATAAGACACGGCATCCTGCCCGCGTAGCGCGCTCGGCTCAAAGACGTAGGCACTGGGCTTCTTTGAGAAGTGGTCAGGTGTCCAGCGGATCGGGAACTTGTACAACCTCTCCCCGATATACTTCCCCTCCTCGTTGAGCAACTCCTCTCCGTTCTCATCCACCTCTATCTCCCAGACATACGTGCTGTCCTGGGCAGCTTCAGACACTGGCTCAACGATGAAGTACCGTCCCTTGAACGTTCGGATTGACTCCGAGAACGGCTTAAACAACTTCTTGGGCTGCTTCAAGGAAACCCATCCGTACTTCTTCCCCGCCAGCTGCCGTTGAAGGTGGAAAACAGTAAAAAATAGAGGGAGAGTGGTCCCCAGTATGAGGTGCTCGCATACTGACTCAAATGCCCGTATAAAGGCCAGCGAATTGGGATGGAGTTGCGAGGGCGCCAGCTTGAGATGCTCAAATACCGACCGTTGGAAGTTGGTGAAGGGCAACCTCAGCCCCAACTCCTTGAAAGCATACTCGTACATCGTGAAGCGGTCCCCGAACTCCGAGCAGACCTGCTCGTCCACGGTGGGAAAATGCACTCTCCAATCCCCCGGTGGACCCACCTCTGTAAAGGCGTCCGCCACAGATCTGGCGAACGTGGAAATATGCTCGGAAGGCTCGAACACCTCCCACTCCTCCGGACAGAACCCTTCAACATCCTCCTCTATGACGTCCAAATCCTCTTCCTCTCCAACTTCGCTCGAGGAGCTCGATACCGTCGAACTCGAAGACGCAGAACTCGAGGTCGTTGCGCTGCTATTCTCATCGGAGACGGTTTCCTCCTCGGATGTGACGGGGATAACTTCTCTCTCTGGCTCCATCACCACTATGATCACCTGAAAAAGCAGAGAAAGATAGTGAATTCGACAGGAATTCAAATCCACCCTTCCACCGCTAAGTCAAGTGAAAGGGCGCGCAGAAGGCTAAGGACAACATCCCCGGCCTAAGCCCTAACATCAAACGAAAAACCTCCCCGCGAGGAGATGCCCGAGACATACCATCTTCCTACGAAGAACCCCCCCGCGCTCGTGCCCAAATTCCGTTTGAAGCCCCACCAGAAACTGCAAGGCTCCACCAGAATTTGGAAACGTTCTACCGAAAAATTCACCAGTCCATCAGAAGATGGTAAGACGCGGTGGTCACGACTCGCAACCACGACGTGGACCACCATGCTTAATAAACGCACTACCTACTCCGGCGAGGTGCTTGAAGCAGCAGAAGGTCAGAACCACCGCCCACCACCAACACTCGCCGGAAACCTACCTATTTTGTCACCTAAAACTAACCCTAGCCGCATGCAATCTACCACTAACAACAAGAGAAAGTAAAACAAGCTGGAAATCAGAAAACTTACTTAATTTGAGTAGAATAGGGAGACTGTTCAAAACTTGGCACGGTGGTCGGTTGCTCTGAAGATGGCGATGGGCAAGAACGCTGATGACGACGAAGAGAAATCAGAAGGGAAAAAGTGCAAAATGGGATAACCTTCCCCCTTTTATACCGAGGGGCACGTGCACACACGCGCCCGTAGGCAATGATGACTGCCCACTAGCCATAATTACCTATTAACTGCTACACAGAGCTCGATGCACACGTGGCAGCCCAACGTTTCCCATTCTGTCAGACGCTTTGTCTCCCCGAATACCGGGCAATAGGGTCACGACCACGGACATCACGGACACAGAGGGCCACGAGCACCTCGAGACGATCACCCTCGTCTACACGCTAACTCCCCTGAGCGACGGGCAATCCTTAAGTCATCACTCCCATGCTCGGGAGCAACGACTTGGGGGGCTCCTGTTTTGGACTAGACCAATGGCTAGAATTGGCCCAATCCGCTTCTGCTCTGGAGCGGCCCAAATTGCCTAAGCCCAATCCACAGAGGGGCAATAACGACATTTTTGCCCCTTTCAACCGGGCAAGGAACCCAACGTCCTCCCCAGCTTTTGTGCCCATTACGCACGGCTTCCTCGCTGCCCGAACAGTAAGGGACAGGTGCCCGGAACTGTGTTTATGCCCGACACAACGGCTAGTTTCTGGCACCCTGCCCGACATAACGGCTAGTTTGGACAGTTACCTATTCTTTGGGGAAAACATTTACTTCGCCCTGAAAATAGGACCGTTGGCCACGCACTGGGGGCTCTATATAAACCTTCTCGCTTGAGAGGGTCAGGTGTCATTTTTTCACCCTGAGAATACACTTTGTACTTGCCCTTCTTCTCCGACCTTTTCTTACTTGAATGTCGGAGTGCCTTGCAGGTACACCCCCTTCTCTCCTCATTCACAAGCCGAACACCTTGCACGCCTGAAGATCAGTATCCAGCCGAGCACCTTGCCTTCTGACGACCAGCTTACGTGGACCTGTTCGAATACTCTGGATCAATAAGCATCATATTTTTTTGGATTTTTCTGAATAATGGTTAGTGAATGGATATACGGATGAAAATATACAGGTAGGACAAATTTGGGGTATGACAGATGCCCCTATCTAATTGGGTTAAACCTAGTAAGATGAATTGCTACGGCTTTCATTCTTTCAAGGTGTAAGTCGATTAGATATGAAGAAGACCACAAATTTGTTCGAAAAGAAAGAAAATACTTGGGAGATGGAATAGCGAATAACACGCAAAGGTCGTTATCACCAAAAGGATGATAACAGGAGAATTTGGCAGATTACGACGGTTAGAACCGTCGCAATTTGTAAGTTACGAAGGTTTCAGTCATGTCGCAGAAATGTGCGTTGCGAGGCCGTATTGAAATAAATCAAAAGTAGCAGAATCAAGATATGTCACAATAACAACATCATCAACCTTGTATCACAATAGTAGCAGTTTTCAAAATTTAGATCAAAACAAGTTGCACCTTACGTCGCAATGAATATGATATTATTGCTGCAAAATTTGCACCAGCTTCCGGATACGAGCGTACAAGCTTAACAACATCAATATGAAACGAAAACTTCAAATGTTTGTTATCTGATGAACTGACAATGTTGTTTGAAGCTTTACATTTGTTGTTTTTGATTCAAAACAGGGGAACTCGTCGTGCTGTACTAGTATATATGCAATATAAGTAAAGTTGTCTAGAAAAAATACTAACCAAGATACTAAAATTTAGAGAACACAAGTACAAAGGATGGGCGATGAACCAAAAATTAAATCAGATTTTAATCTAATTCAAGCTGATATTCATCACTTCTAGCAGAATTTTATAGACTTTATATACTTCTTGGAAAACAGAGAAATGAGTATCATGTTTGTAAATTTTACCTTTATATTTCTAACTTGGTGAGGTAAACCAGCAGGAATAAGAACATCATCTCCTAGCTTCTGAACAAAAGTCCAAGGCTCAATTCCAATAAGTTAAAATTGAAATATCAACATATTTATACAATATAAATGATCAAAACATTCCACTCCCCAATCATAAAAAGAATACTTTTATGAATCACGAATTAGCAAAACATCCAGGGAAGTAACAAATCAAATCAAACAGAATCAAATAAGGAGATTTTTTATGACACTTGATTGAACAAAAATTCTAAATTCTGAAAAAACAAGCCAGGAAAGACAGAAATTGAAGCTTACAGCATCAGACACATCACAGTGAAGCTTTGTCAAGGAATCACCACGTCCAAGCTCCTGATCACATCCATAAGCAACATATGTTCTTGGCCCCATGTTTGGCTTTACACAATGATCTAGCAATTTCACATAAAGGTTGAGAGCCCCTATAAAAGGATTTGTATATTCTTTAAAAGGCAAGAAAGATATGAACTCGGCATGATGATGAGGTAAAAGTTCTTGAAATAAATCAAAAGGAGGACAATCTTTCAATTTCAACATCTCAGGCCAATTAAGCCAATCCTTGAGACCATTTGTGTAGCCAGTAAATAACTGGTGGATATTAATATCTCCCTGCTTTCAATTTACAAATCAAATAAAAATGTACACATTACCAGCAACAGAATAGACTATCAAGTAAGAGCAGAAAAAATCAATAACATAAGGCAGATACAATTTACCCAAGGTTGTTTAACAGTACAACTAGAAAAAAAAATATTCTCAACAAGAAAACATAAAAAAAAACAATAAGTCCAACCTAACTCCATGATTATGTGGTGGGTATATCATAATATGTTATTTTCTAAACGTCATTTTTAAGCAGCCGTTCCAGTAAACAAAAGTTCCAACATCAAGCATCACTGCACCCGGCAAAACCAAGTGGAAGAACAGAACTTTCTGAAGATTTGTCCACTGCAAAACTCTTTTCCTCCTCTGCTCTGGTTCAAGGTTGGCACGCGAGTCTTGGCATGAGCATTTCAATGCAGTATAATAATAATAATGTGCTCCATAAATCCATTTGATGACAACAACACACAAAGAAAGCCACCTACTGAAGAACGAATAGAAGAATGTCTCGCTGGAAATTTATACCGATGCACCGGTTACAGAGTAACACTTGAAACATTCCGAATGTTTGCCAAAGCTATTCATAGCTTATATGGAGCATTTTCCTTCATTGAACCTTCAGGATGGCTGTTTTTTTTGCAGCAGGTACTGCAGATAAACAAACAAAAACCTGTTAAAAACCAATTCACCTTTTCACTGTTAAACAACTATCAAACTAACTCCAACTAAATTTAAGATGAACACTAACCTACTAACATAACAGGTTGCATAATCTCTAATAGTTAGCTTACTTATCATACTAATTAACATTCTAATTCAAAACAAATTAACTAACTAATTTCATGTTCAATTTCTTCGTACTTCAAACTAATGCAGCATAGTAGCAGCTTCAAACCAACGGTAATAATTACTCTAGCTAGCATAATCGAATCCAAAGCTGATTCCAACATGTAAACGCGCATCATCATCATTTTAAGTTAACAAATAGTTCATGACAACATCACATTACTACTATTACACAACAGAATTTCAAGCTTCAAATTTCACCAAGGCATCAACATTTTAACATGATGCCTATGCCTTAACTAACTTCAAAATCGACCTCATAACAAAGTTAACAGTTTACACCCAACATTTATTGGAATTAACAACTAACATAGCTTTGTCATTAGGGTGTAACAATGAGCTATCTCCTAACATTAATCAAACTCCTTCAAATATCAAAATACACAGATTCATAACAGCTTTTTTCCAATCTACGCGAATTCAATAGCATGAAACAGAAAACCAACATTTTGTAAACTGACTGCAACCAACTTGAAACATAAATTAGCTAACAACATTGCTAGCTGATAACTCTAACTGATTCACACATTAACAGAAATTAACTAATCCAATAACAGAATAACTACCATATAACAGCTTTGACACTTCATAACTTGATAGCATCAAAATCCTAACTGAATCTTAGTTCACAATTTACAAGCAAATCCAACGACGCTTGAGTATGTACAATTTCCTCCAAAAAGTGAGTCATGAGTCCTAAAAGGAAACAAAACTAGTGATAAGATTGACCAAAACTTTTGCAAAGAGCTCTTACTATTCAACTTCAATTACCTACTAGAGATGTAAATCACTTATTTACAAGTTTTGTGAAAGTAATAGAACCCAAAGACATAAGAATATGCCTCACACAAATTTCAAACACATTCATGTGTTAATCATCAACCTTTAAGAAAAAAAACAAATGCCATTTCCTATGTTTGTTCTTTCTGGAGACTCTAGATATCATCTCTTGTGTTAGTGAATGCTTATTGAGTCACTTTAATTTTAGGAAGTATACTCACTTCAAATCCACACCTGCAAGTGCAAGTTAATGAGAGTTTGTTCATCACACACATAGGTTAAAGGATGAACCAAATCCCTAAAACCAAAGGACTAATAAACTAGAGTCAATAATAACAAATTGTTAATGACGAAAACATTCAATTTACCGATAGAAATTGAAAACCAAAAATTTATTTTTTATCGTTAAGTAAAGTGATAATAAATAGCAAAATAAATAACCAGAAGAAAAGTGAATAACAAGTCTTTTAGAACCAAGGGCAATACCGGACCACCAATGTCGACACTCCAAGCACAACACAGGGGAAGACAAATGATGGAGAGGTTGTATAAGCGGAGGAGCACACGAGGAGAACGAGGGTTTCGAGCGAAGGGGCGCTTGAGGGAAAAACGAGGGTTTCGAGTGTTTAGGATTCTGAAGTGAAATTGTAATAGAAATTGAAATTAATTCTGAAATGAAATTGAGTTTGAAAATGAAAAGGACACTATGAGGGAATTAGAATTTTAGGAGGGAGATGAAAAAATTTAGGTTGGAATTGGGAAGGAAGACACGTGAACTTCTTTTGTGAATAATCATTTATATATATATATATATAAAATATATATATATATTGTTGCGGTGAAAATCGGATAACAAGCTATTAATTAACTTGCATCGCATTCTTTAAATTCACAACCGACTTTGATTTATCCAAAGGAAAGGTTCAAGATCGAGAAAAACCTAAAGGGGGGAGATCTAAGGTTCGGGGGTCGGTTACGCCTAGGGAAGGTATTAACACCCTAAACGTCTGTAGTACTCTACAGGAACATCTTGTTAAGTTTGTGTTATGTTATGTTTGCTTGCTAAGATAATCTATACTAAGGGTAAAGATAAAGGGATATGTACACTAAGTTTTGCTCGCCAAGACGTCGCATCTTGTGCCTACGTATCTGACTAAAGAATCAGAGCAACCGTAGTTCACCTAACTAAGGGTGAATGAGGAACCATTGATTGTGGCCAAGGTTCCAAGGGGAAATGAGTATAAGCTCATTTTAGAGTTCACGATAACTCTCTAAGTCTAAGTTATATGGGAAAGTGAGCACTCATGATGATGAGAGTCACATAGAGTTCACAATAACTCTATAAGTCTAAGTAAAGGGAAAGTGAGTTCTCATGATGGTGAGAATCACATAGAGTTCACGATAACTCTATCCTATTACTAAACTATGAGGAAAATGGCTCTTATGAGGCCAAGGTGAAATGGGAGGTGTTTATTGACTTTGGAGTCAACTTAGGAGGAACTTTCCTTTGGAAGGATGGGAACAAGGAACCAATAACAATCAGAGAATCAAAAGATGAAATCTTAAACACATGATAACAATAAAAAAGGTGGACCAGAAGACACCGAACAATCTTCAACAACTTAAGGACAATATCGTGGCGTTATTTATCCAGACACTATAAAAAAACCATTTTAATGAAAAGAGTCATAAAAAAAACTATCAACAAAAATCTACTTAAAATTATTAACAAGCTTAGTCAAAATTTTATCAAGAAATTCATAAAAAACTTCTATAAACTCATGGAAATCAGAAAAAAAGTGCTATATAAAAAAAAAAAGAAATGAACTGACGGGTTAGCCCAAAAGCTAGGCGCAACCCACTTGATAAAAAAATAATAAAATCCAGAAAAGCAAATGGCCAAGCAAAGTAAATTAAATTCTTGTCAGCGTCCACTTTGACAGCATGGATCTAGAAGAAGAAGGCTCCAAAGGTCAAAACAACAACATCCTTTGTTACTACATTATCATTTCCTGACTCGTAACAAAATGGATCTAAGAAGTCAACAACACCCACCTCAATACCGTCCGACTATGAATCCTCAACAAAACTATTGAGATCAAACTAACGGCAACAACAAGACTTACTAATTAACTTAATAAATATCGCGAACATTTCCACATCCTAACAGAGCTATGATTACCAAGCAGCCTATACAACAGGCTTGTCCTGCATCAAAAAACTTAAACCGTGCATGATTTGAAGAACCATCACGCACGTCGGCATGAAACGCGAGCGAGTAGCCAATCATGTTCGCACGGACAGGAGGGACATTCATACCATCAGCAATACCACGAAAGGAATCATCATCATCCCATGTTTCTATTCATAATCCGTACAAAACAAACACACATATATTATGTAAGCAAAACACCACAAAACTCCTACTCTTGAACACACCTATATGATGGGAACACAATTAACACCCACAATGATGTCCCAACTTAATCAATACAAACTGCACATGACTAACACATGCTCACATACATCACCTATTGCAAGGTACTGAAACAAACTTGACAGCAAACCAATGTATAGACAGTAACGTGAAAAGAAAAAAAAGACGTACACGAACATAGAACTCAGCTGCCACTTTACCCTATTGCACCCTCGTACTTCTCACGACTCCTCTACTAATCAACTTCCCTTACCCTCTTTAGAAATCAAAATTTCCTACTTCATGAACAAAGTTTGTATTTCGAAGCCACACAAACGGAATGAAACGGCGGATCCGGTGACAGCAATGCTTTGTAAAGCATTATTATACAAACAATATAATATGTAAACTCACACACACCAATGTAAACGAACAAAGCAAACACTCTAGGAACAATAACCAACGTGGAAAATCACACCTTGAATTCAAAGAATACATAAGATATTGTCATAGTGCATTTTACGTACTGCTGTAAGTAACTTAAACATATCGCATGAGATACGCACACATGATATCATGAAATAGTGGCTTAACGTAAATGAAACAGTGACGTCTTAGCATTTATATAATATTCATGTGATGAACAAAATATGAAAGGTTACATTAACTCAACGAACAAAATGACAACGACATGCTAAACCAAAAAGAATAGCACATGATATACACACGACACATGGAACAGAGGAGGTAAATTCACAAGAAGATATAAACCGTAAACCGACTACGATCACTGGCAGCTTATATGCAGCATACAGAAGTCCAAACCAAATCCAAGAACCTCATAAAAGCAGAACATTCGATACTACTGATGAAAAAAAACAAATATGAAACAATCATGAGATAAAGAATGATACCTTCGTTTATGATGCTGTCTGCGAAGGAGAAGGAATGATAAAAGGTTGTTCTCCTTTGTTCTGCGTTTTTTGTTGGCTGTCACACAAAGAGAGATGATGAGAAAATGTTGTGGTTTTTGGTGTTCAGATGCTTGATCTTGTTGTCAAAACAAGTGAGGAAATGACTTCCTTTTATAGGCAAAATAAGTTGAACAATGCGAGAAGATCCAACAGTCCACATCTTTGTTCCAAGGAGAAAAATCTTTAATTTATCATCTTGAGCCAAGTGCCAAAGATAGGTTGCTTGTCGCTTGTCTTAGAGTTAAAAAAAACCAGCAAATAAAAGAGAAGATCCAAGAGATTAAAGCACAATGATAGATCACACGATGGTCCTCCATTTTACTGCATGGAAACTTGTTGGTGGCTACCTTGTCAAGTACAAACCAGTTGTACTTTGAGAGCTCTTTTGCACGGGTTTGGTGGGAGGAGTGGTTGGGTGCTGATAAGAAAAAGTTCAGTTAGAGTGTACTTGGTAGGGGTCCAGACTTGGTTCAAGTTGCAAGACATGGTTTACAAAGAAATTGAACCAAATGGTGTCTTTTCACACGAGCATATTTCAAGATAATGGTTCAAATGACATGTCCTTATTCCTTTGGAGAGAGATAGCATGTGACAGAACTTTTTCTCATGTTTAAAGACCACGTGAGATCCTGCCATGAGCTAAATGAGCAATTGTGTCCAAATTGATGTGGATTCAAAATCAAAATTCTGAATTTCTTCCAAGTGTATGTACTAACCAACATGTCAACTTTGGTGCCATGTTTCTAAATGACCAATGCTCCTTTTCATGAGCTCTTTGGTCCTTTGGAAAGTAGAAAATTGGTAGAACATCTTCCATGTAGAAATTAGCCTTAAATAAAGCTTGAAACAATAAGAGAAATTTTCACAAAATCATGCGCAGGAATTGTCAAAAGGACTTGAGAAAATTTCTAAGTTATTGGATTTTCACAATTTGAAATACCCAACTTTGAAGGATCATATCTTAAGATTGGTTCATCCAAATGAGGAGTTCTACACATGTCTAGAAAGCTTGAAGAACAAGGAACAACTTTCATGTTCAATGATTTTTTTGATTTGAAGTTTGGAACTAGGTGAAAAACAGCCATGAAGTAGTGTTCAAAATTGGAACAAAAATGTTGAAAATTTCAATAAGTCCTAATGACATATTATCTTCCAAGTCTCATAACTTAAAAACCATGCATTTTTTTGGAAGAGGGTCCTATAATACACTTTAAAGATCATGGAAAGAGCTTTGAGTCACTCAAATTGGATGTGGGGTTTGAAAGTTATAACCTTTCCAATTTTGCACAAGTAGTGAAATTTTCACATTTGAAAAGTTTCATGGACCAATCATTGCCCTCTTTGCAAGAAACCTCTCAAAACTTGATTTCTCATGCCCTAACTCAACAATTGGACATGTCATGATGAATTGTGGCTTGATTGCTTCATTTTGGGATCAAAATCTTAAAAGTCAAAGCCTTAGTCAAAACCCTAATTCCTTCAAAATACAGCTGAATGATCTTTGATGATCTTGCTTATTTTCCTGTGCAAACCCTGGCTTTCTCAAAAAGAACAAACTAGCAAGATAAAGTGGTTAGTTAACAATGCATAGATGATTGAATCAAAATGCAAATGCAAGATGTTATGACATCTAAGAGGGTAAAATTTGGGGTACAACAGTTGCCCTTATTTAAATAGCTTTACCAGATGGCACGAGGAATGGAAATCCTCGGGACATCAAGGTGAAAGGTATTTAAATATAGCAAACCGAAAATTTTTCCCTTAGATGGAATGCAGATGCTAAGGACAAGCGACAAACATGCAAATGCTGACATGCCATGAACTTCTAATATGATGATATGATGTCATGATAGCGCAAAAATGCAGACAAACAAGACACTAAAGGATAAAGAGTAGACAACCACAGGAGAGCTTATGAGGAAAGGATGAAGGTTAGTATCCATGAGGAAAACTCACTGGGGATACAGACAGACCCATAAAAGAGACTCACTGGGGAGACTCTGAGGCAACACTGGGGATAGAAAAATAAAGGGGAAAACCCTACAGGTCCTCACTTGAGATAGGAGCCAGAGAGGTATTATCCACTGGGGAAAGATCCAGGGAGATGGACGATAAGTTCATATATGACCGGACGACACTGGGGAAACAAAGACACATTCTTACTGGGCAAGAAACCAGAAAGAAGACACGATCTCGACTGGGGATCAATTTGCAATAAAAGGGATGGACATCCAACTAAATATTTTCTGGGGATTTCTTGTACTGAAGAGTTCAAACGGGATCTTCAAGAAAAGCCAGAAAAGACAAAGACAAATTCTGCGTGCGCCAAATGATGATCAATCACAAGGACTTTCAAAGAGGTAATGATAAAGAATGAACTTCTGCTGGGAACCAAATTAAAGTGCCAACGAGGATTGGACTCAGAAGTGATATGCCAGTATACACCAATTTGAGTTGGATAAGATAACAAATTGAGTTAGTTTGGGTAACAAATGGTTCACGATAACCGGAAAGCTTAGGTTCACGATAATCTGAAGTAAACAAAAGGTTCACGATAACCAGGAATTAAACAACGAGCTCACGATAACTCGAAGTTTAGGTTCATGCTTGACTCGATTCAAACACAAACGGTTTAAACAACAGACTCACGATAATCTGAAGTAAACAAAAGGTTCACGATAACTAGGAATTAAACAACGAGCTCACGATAACTCGAAGTTTAGGTTCATGTTTGACTCGATTCAAACAAGAACGGTTTTAAACAACAGACTAACGATAATCTAAAGTTTAGGTTCTCGATAACCTGGAATTAAACAACGAGCTCACGATAACTCGAAGTTTAGGTTCATGTTTGACTCGATTCAAACAAGAATGGTTTTAAACAACAGACTCACGATAATCTGAAGTTTAGGTTCTTGATAACCTGGAATTAAACAACGAGCTCACGATAACTCAAAGTTTAGATTCATGCTTGACTCGATTCAAACAAGAATGACTTTAAACAAAAGACTCACGATAATCTGAAGTTAACAAAGGATAAACAACGAGCTCACGATAACTCGAAGTTCAGGTTCAGGTTTGACTCGATTCAAACAAGAACGGTTTTAAACAACAGACTCACGATAATCTGAAGCAAACAAAGGATAAACAATGAGCTCACGATAACTCGAAGTTTAGGTTCAGGTTTGACTCGATTCAAACAAGAACGGTTTTAAACGACAGACTCACGATAATCTGAAGTTAACAAAGGATAAACAACGAGCTTATGATAGCATGAAGTTTAGGTTCAGGTTTGACTCGATTCAAACAAGAACGGTTTTAGATGACAGACTCACGATAATCTAAAGTTAACAAAGGATAAACAACGAGCTCACGATAACTCAAAGTTTAGGTTCAGGTTTGACTCGATTCAAACAAGAACGGTTTTAGACGACAGACTCAGGATAATCTGAAGCAAACAAAAGGTTCACGATAACCAGGAATTAAACAACGAGCTCACAATAACTCGAAGTTTAGGTTCATGTTTGATTCGATTCAAACAAGAACGGTTTTAAACAACAGACTCATGATAATCTGAAGTGAACAAAGGATAAATATCGAGCTCACGATAACTCAAAGTTTAGGTTCAAGTTTGACTCGATTCAAACAAGAACGGTTTTAGACGACAGACTCACAATAATCAGAAGTTAACAAAGGATAAACAACGAGCTCACGATAACTCAAAGTTTAGGTTCAGGTTTGACTCGATTCAAACAAGAACGGTTTTAGACGACAAACTCACGATAATCTGAAGTTAACCAAGGATAGACAACGAGCTCCCGATAACTCGAAGTTTAGGTTCAGGTTTGACTCGATTCAAACAAGAACGGTGCCAATGATGATTGGACTTTAGATTCTTATGAGACCTGAAAAAAGAAAAGGATGCCAGTGATGACTGGACTTTAGGTTCTTATGAGACCTAAAAGAAAAAGATGCCAGTAATGACTGGACTTTAGGTTCCTTATAAGGAGCTCAAATAGGTTAGTACCGGAGTTGCATAAAAAATGGAAGGTTAGACTTCCTGGGGAAAAATGCACAAAGAATTGGAATATGGCGCACGAGGGTGAAGACCGGACGTAAGCCTAGATGAGACAAAGATTTTGGAGATAAACCGGGAATGTCTTTACTTCACTGGGTAAATAAAGACGCATTCTTATTAGGCGTGAAACCAGAAAGAAAACATGATCTCTACTGGGGGATCAGTGTGAAACAAAAGGATAAGCATCCAACAACAGATTTCCTGGGATTTTCTTATAATGAAGAGTTTAAACGGGATCTTCAAGAAAAGTCAGTAAAGACAGAGACGAACTCTGGGTACCAGTATGAGCTGGATTTTTTAATTCCTCATCAAACATATTGACGGCAAGGAAACTTCTCAAATAGGGATCACATTAAACGGGTTGATGGAAGATGACTGATTGTAACACCCCTGGTAAATGTGGAAGTATGGATAAAACCACAGACGGATAAGCTTCTTAGGAGAGAGATTGCCACTTATCATTGTAGAGGTAATGATAGCAAAACAAGCTTCTCAAGGAGACTGCCACTTGTTGTTAGGTATGAATTCCAAAGAGATGTTGATATTGCAACACTGTTGGAGAAATAATTTTGTCTTTAATGGGGATGTGTGAAAGAATCTCCTGCGAGACATGGTGCAAAATAAATGCACTTTCAAAAGTAGGTTCAAAAACCACACTTGCCAGGGACCAAAGTTCAATCTAGGAACAAGCTAGAAAGAAACGGCCAGACAAGATTTCCATTGAGGAATGAACTCAACTGGGGATTTACCTTATCCAAATGTGGAAAAGACAACTGAAACAACCATCATCCACGAGGATAAAACTCTGTAGGGATTTCAAGAATGGATGGGCACTTTATGCCTAGGGATGACAACTCTATTGGAGAGAATAGACAAACCCAGTCACTTGGGGAGATAAACGCCAAAGTGAACAAAACAGGTAAACACCAGAACGGAAGAAAAAAAAATGCTAAGATATTATGCACATGAATGCTTATGCCATGCTTATGCTGACAAATTAGACAAAAGGAAGCGAGACTGGAGACGAAATAAACATCTTGACAAGGATACCCAGTCAAACTCATCAGATTGGACCATCACTGGGGATGAATTTGCAGGAGAAGCAACTCTACTTCAAGGTTACGATCTTCTCTGGGGAAAACTATTCCACTTGGTATAACATCTTGACTTCACTAGGATTGTCATCATGAGCTTGATTTCTTTGCTGGAGGGAAAGATCCATTGGGAAGTGCCAAGATTAGCTGATGTAACAGCTTACTGGCGAGCTAGCAGAGATGCCACAAAAGCTGAGTAGTTTTGCATAACTAATCTGCCCCAGAGTACATGGTCTGTCAGAAGAATACATCAAGAGGATTTTACAGAAGAATTGTCACACAAGGCATTTCAATATCTTCGAACTCTTTGAGGGATTCATGAATTTGGGCATTACTGTCCCAGATTAGCTGCATTTACACAACAAGGTCCTTGAACTTGTGCTTCAGACTGGTTGTTGACAACTGGGGAACAACTTGTCCCTGTCAAGTTGATCTGTGAAGGAGATGCTCCAGACTAGTTGACTTTTGAGAGATTTGTCGAATCTCAACTTGACTGCTTCTGATTAACTGGTCTGTGAGGATAAGTCATCAAAAGGACTTTACAGAAGGATTGAAATACCAGATGCTTCCATATGAATCATAAGTATTGACACAGCTGCCCCAGCTCAACTTTATTCGCAATACCAAGTTCTTTAGACTGTGGTAGAAACAAATTGGGGAACAAACTTGCCCCTGCTGATGGGTCACTGGGGTCCAAACTTGTCGTAAGATGACCTCAAGAAGACTTGCCCTAATATTCTGAACCTTGAAGAGTTCTGCCCCTGATTCTTGGCTATTGGGATGGTGGATTGGCAGAACATTCTGCTTAGTTTCCCCTGACTGAGCTTTCTTTATCAAGTCAAATTCCCTAGCTGGCTGCATTTGTTGGGATTCCTTTGATATTGAATAAGTTTTGCAAACAAGTATTGTTCATTAAAAATTGGCAATTTCAATGCAACATTCGTGCAAGCTTTTGAAAACAAAGTTTTATTGATGAAACACACACGGTGGAGTGATTAAATCAAAAACAAAATGGATCTAGTCATTTACAGAATGACAGATGAAGTGATCAACACGGGTAATTAGCAAAGATTATTAGGAGTCAGGTTAATTAACCTTGCTGTAGTATGCTTTCAAAACAACCTTACCTCAATTAGGTCTTTTAAGGGTTGTAACGTGGTCTGGTTCACGGTTTTATGAAACAAAAGATAAAGGCTCAAAGTTTATTTGTACCCACCCCATCTTCGTGATGAACTTCAATCCTACGTTCAGTTAACTTAGGCTACACATTCAGATTCCCATAGGCTAGGAATTGAGCTGATGATAGTTGATGATGATTCAGACACTTAGGGTAGTCATTACTCCCTTGCAGAATTTAGTTATCCTTTATTGCTGAGGTTTTGAGACCTCTTCTTTTCTTCACTGAGGTTTTGAAACCTCTTCTTGTCTTTGTTTGAGGTTATGAGACCTCTTCTTTGCTTTGGTGAGGTTTTGGGACCTCTTCTTTTTGGCTGTTGTACAAGTTCTTTTTGTATAAGGCAAAGTTTTGGGCTTCTCATCTTTCTTGGCTTTTGCCTTAAAAGGGACTCGGCTCATTCTTTGATTAAGGATTTTTCAACGATCCTTCCTTATTTTCTAGTCGGAGGAAAAACTTGTACAACACTAACTCATTTGATTTGAGAGAGCTGACTGGTGTCTTGCATGAAGCGCTTGCATTAGAATGCATAACCAAGTAAAACTGAGAACTACCCACCCCAAGGTTGAGATTTAAGGGTTTTTTGTGTAAGGAAAGAAAACTCCTACTTCTAGGCTCGAAGGGTTAACGAGGGATTATCTTCCTTATTTCTCCAATGTTTGGGAATTGAAACAATGTCTTACATCCTCGGCAAGGTTTAATCGAAAGCATACCATAGCTATTATGGATAGTATTCTCGTCATCCTCCCCAATCTTTGCTTAAACAAACAGTTTGATAAGTGGATAAGTGGATGGAAAAAAAATTTTGTTTTTGTTTTTTTTTTGTTTTTGTTTTTTTTTGTTTTTTTTTTGTTTTTACAAACATAAAGTAAATGGGTGAAACGAATGGACTTAATCAAAAGGTGCATAAACATTTCATTAATCTCGCCGATTTGAAATAACAATAGCTTATAAGCAAATGTAAATTCAAACATGCAAAGAAAATAAAACAAAATGCTAAACAGCTAAAGGATTGCCAGCTTCGGGGAACTGGGGCTTCTTTTCTTGATTTGCCAAACTGTGATAACCGCCTTCAGAGTTGTTTGTCGAGATCAGTCTGAGAATCATCTTCACATCCACTCTCAGAAATTTCTTCCACTTCAGAGCCTGATGAATCCTGCTTGATTAAGTGAAAGATTTGAATGAGAACATATTGGAGTCAAGCAGAGTCTGAATCTTGTCTCCGAGCACGTTACAGTCTTCAGTTGCATTCCAAAGACATACCCTGAATATTGTCATCTATCTTTGCCAAGGCTGCCATAATCTGATCCAATTGGTTTCTCAACAAATCGAAATCCGCTCTGGTCACAAACTGGTTCTGCTCTTCTGAGTTCATGATCCTCCAAAATCTACTTCAAGTCCAATGATGGCTTCAGGAAGTCAACTGGGTTACAGACAGAGGACGGATGAGCCTCATGGCTAAGAAATGCGAATGCAATGAAAATGCGCATGCAATGCTAATGCAAGCCAAATGGTTTCAAGGAACTCAAAGGCGAGTTGCAAACATTCTTTTTTTTAGGAAAACTGAAGAGTTTTGTTTCGAAATCCGCGATCCCTTTTGATTTTGCAAAGGAAGAAGCATCTGAATTCCTTGAAACCAAATGGTTGTCATGAAGGGATGAATGTATGCACAAACACACGTATACAGATATTCACATATATGTACAGGCAAATAAGGGCCTAGGTTTGAAGATCACGAGCATGGAGCCATGGTCTACCCATCCCAAAAGGTGTGCACTATGGGTTTTCATCTGCAGAACAGGGTTCTAAAAAGTGCCCAGAGTCGACAACCCATCTTTCGGATTTTATCGACTTCCCAATTGCTCGGTAATCAATAAAATTCTTAAGAGAGTCTCGTCTGAGTGTAGTATCGCGTAGCAACCATTTAGGATTACTCCCTCATAGTCATCGCACTACGTCTAAAACAGGCCAAGTGGGGGGTAAAGGGATAACTAAAGGTCATCAGTATCTCTGGCACCAAGGTTGAAAGTAGTAACGCATTCACGATTACTCGTTCAACATTTACCACCTCCAAGAGGGCCTCAACTGAGTGTGGACTTCAAGTTGCCTCCTTTGGGATTTCTCCCTCGAAGTTTCCTTGACTATGCCCACGGTTCCTAATCAAATGTGCTCTCAAGTACGGGTTAGGACTTATCTCACCACTCAATAATGGCACCCTGCACACAGAAGATCCCAAGCAAATTGATATACAGATATATACAAGTATGGCAGGCAAACATAAATAACATAAACAAAAACAAGGTGGGCTTAACCCTCAAAAGACAGAATTCTCCCCAGCAGAGTCGCCATTTCTGTTGCGGTGAAAATCGGATAACAAGTTATTAATTAACTTGCATCACATTCTTTAAATTCACAACCGGCTTTGATTTATCCAAAGGAAAGGTTCAAGATCGAGAAAAACCTAAAGGGGGGAGATCTAAGGTTCGGGGGTCGGTTACGCCTAGGGAAGGTATTAGCACCCTAAACGTCTGTAGTACTCTATAGGAACCTCTTGTTAAGTTTGTGTTATGTTATGTTTGCTTGCTAAGATAATATGTACTAAGGGTAAAGATAAAGGGATATGTACACTAAGTTTTGCTCGCCAAGACGTCGCATCTTGTGCCTACGTATCTGACTAAAGAATCAGAGCAACCGTAGTTCACCTAACTAAGGGTGAATGAGGAACCATTGACTGTGGCCAAGGTTCCAAGGGGAATGAGTATAAGCTCATTTTAGAGTTCACGATAACTCTCTAAGTCTAAGTTATATGGGAAAGTGAGCACTCATGATGATGAGAGTCACATAGAGTTCACAATAACTCTATAAGTCTAAGTAAAGGGAAAGTGGGTTCTCATGATGGTGAGAATCACATAGAGTTCACGATAACTCTATCCTATTACTAAACTATGAGGAAAATGGCTCTTATGAGGCCAAGGTGAAATGGGAGGTGTTTATTGACTTTGGAGTCAACTTAGGAGGAACTTTCCTTTGGAAGGATGGGAACAAGGAACCAATAACAATCAGAGAATCAAAAGATGAAATCTTAAACACATGATAACAATAAAAAAGGTGGACCAGAAGACACCGAACAATCTTCAACAACTTAAGGACAATATCGTGGCGTTATTTGTGACACCCCCGATCTATACCCCCAAAACACGCAATTAAGGCGGTAAAAGAAAATTCAAAAATTGATCAGAGTATAATTGAATTATCATGGCATAGAAAGGGAGAATCACATCAAAGTAACCAAACAACTAACATGCAACACCTGCTCATTTAGATATGCAACGTGGGGTAACAATCATACAGAGGAAACTTCGTTCCTTACACCCACTTTTCAGAAATTAGAATTAAAGCGGAAAGATCTAAAATCTGAATAACACATATACATATATACATATAAACTTGTCCGTCATACATCAAGTTATACATGTACAGCCAAAATATATCCTCAGATAACCAAAACAATCACACACGGCCACCCTATGCTACCCGGAGTCACATATCAGAGTCGACCGACCAAAATAATGAAGACGCAACGCTTCACAAAAGAATACCTCCAGCAACTCTAATCTGCAACGCCTTATAGAGCGTTATAAAACAGCAGAAGGGTGAGAAAACAACCATAATATAATTGCATAAGATTATATATTAACACCAAAAATGCACAATAACGTATTCTCACCACCAAAACACACAGATCAATTATAACAACACACAGTACAATTCACAAGTGTCAAATACCACTACCCATCAATCATTCACAATACAATCACACATATTCCATCTCATTAAATCACATTCACAAATTCATGCACAAATGACTCATGATTTATGCAATGCACATAGACAGACACAACGACTCTATGCACATGCCATGCGGTACCAACTTCCAATGTCTCTTGTCTCATCATCAGTTCACTCAGGAACTATTGGAACCATCGCTCGTTACTGAGAATCTCAAGTAACTCCCCGTCGGGCCTACGATGTTCACCCGTCGCTTTAAGTCCTCAGGCAACGCCTCATACTTTCGAGGCACACGACGTTAAGGATTGCTTTAAGTCTCCAAAGGAGCCCACAATCGTCTATACATATCGCTTTAAGTCCTCAGGCAACGCCTCGTATTTTTTAGGCACACGATGGTATAGTGGATTCCCTCAAGAATCAAATCGTCACTCAGGACGTTTCAACAATGCGCAATATGATGCTTGGCATACAACGACTCATGACTTTCACATTGCATGCTCACACACATCAACAATCATGCATATATCATCAAATATCACACATAGCATTTTCTTGCCTTTCGGCCACAAATCATCATCACAGCATCTCATCAAAAACAACTATTCACGATTAATCGGTAAATTCGGCCAAAAGTCGGCTAAAAATAATATATTTCTTCACCAAATCATTGAACGTATTTTTAGCTTCACATCCATATAAAGAACACTTAAATCGGATAAACAACGAAGAAGATATGAATATTTCAAAATAACGTAAAAACATAAACCGGACGCCCGACACTACGAAACGGTTCGAAAAAACTGTATCGATTGAACTAGGTTCAGACCTCAAAACTATTTTTCCTAGAAAGAACATCTCGTTAGCTTCCCATCGCTTCGAACGGGGACAAAAACCGACTTACGGTTCAAGAGATATGAATTTCCGAAGTTTCCCGACAAACCAGAATTTTATGGTTCAGCACAGTATGTATCGATACATAGGCTTTATCTATCGATACAAAAAGACCTCATGTATCGATACATAGCACGCATGTGTCGACACATGCTGTAGTGAAAATGTTGTTTTTCCCCATTTTCACAGTATGTATCGATGCATAGGGGTTATGTATCGATACATAAACCATTTCGTATCGATACATAGCTGTTATGTATCGATACATAACTCTGTTTTTCCTCAAAAACCAGATTTTCTCAAAATACACCATTGCTGTCCCTTTTCCAAAATGCCCGGAAACTCGACTAAATCGAACATTTTCACCGAAACAAACATATACGCCCAACCACCAAATACAAAAGAACAATTTAGAACACATAAACGAAATTTCTACGACGTTCGATTTTTCGATTAAATTTCAACCTTTCAAAAACCAGATTTTTCAAACCTCACCGAATCAAATAAAAAGCACGCTATACGACGACCTAACCTTGCTCGATACAACTACGTAATTTATTTCGAATTCTAACCGTGAAAACATCGGTTTCTATCGATTTCCTACAATTCGACCTAAACGGACAAAACAACGGAAACATAACGAAAACTAACCAAAACATAACCGAACTTCATGAAACTTTAAACAGCAGCTCACATACATATAACCAACCAACACATGTATTTATACGACTTTTCGACCGTAAAAACATTGGTTTCTATCGATTTCGTCAAATACGGCATAAACGGAAACATATGGAAAAACCAACCAAAACATCCACACAAAACATACATAATCATACACAATCATAGTATAATCGAGTTTCGCACCCTTACCCGATAAATTCGCGTTCTAGAAAGTCGGGAGATTGATTTCTTCCTTCACAAGTTTTTTCTCTCTTTTCTTCTTTCTCTTCTCTTTTCTTCTTCTCTATTTTTCTGGTTTTTCTTTCTTTTTCTTTCTATACTTTCTATTTATTCTAACTTAATCAAAATACACCCAAATGCCCAAAATACCCCTACACTCAAATTTCTCGCAAACGATCCCAAAACACGATAAAATATATTCCCGCCGAAAAATAACATATTTTCACATAAAAGTCGAAAATACAATAAAATAATAATAAAATAATCAAAACGACTCAATAAACAAAATTGGCAAAACGGGGCGTTACAATTCTCTCCCACTTAGAAATTTTCGTCCTCGAAAATCTTACCTGATACAAACAACTCTGGATACGACTCCCGCATCCTACTTTCCAACTCCCACGTCAGATTACCATCAGCAGCGCCTCCCCACGCCACTTTCACAAGTGCAATCTCTTTACCCCTCAACCGCTTCACCTCGCGATCCAAAATACTAACTGGTAATGCCTCGATCGTAAGGTTATCCCTTACTTCCACCTCGTCCATCGGAATCACATGTGAAGGGTCCGGAACATACTTCCGAAGCTGTGAAACATGAAAAATATCATGCAAGTTCGACAGATTCGGCGGTAACGCCACACGATACGCTACAGCACCCACTCTCGCAGATATCTGGTAAGGACCAATAAATCGAGAAGTAAGCTTCTTAGATTTCAAAGCACGACCAACACCCGTTACCGGCGTAACCCTCAGAAATACGTGATCCCCCTCTTCAAACTCAAGATCCTTCCGTCTCCGATCGTGATAACTCTTTTGTCTACTCTGAGAAGCCTTCATTTTCTCACGAATAAACTTTACCTTTTCCGTCGTCTGTTGCACCAATTCCGGTCCAACCACAGAACTCTCACCCGTTTAGTGCCAACACAACGGCGTTCGACATCTTCTCCCATATAAAGCCTCAAAAGGTGCCATTCCGATACTAGAATGGAAACTGTTATTATACGTGAACTCAACCAAAGCAAGATAACTGTCCCACGCACCACCTTGTTCCAAAACACACGACCTCAACAAATCCTCCAACGACTGAATAGTTCTTTCGGTCTGACCATCTGTCTGCGGATGATAAGCCGAACTCAACCTCAATTTAGAACCCAAAGCCTTCTGTAAACTTTCCCAAAATCTCGATGTAAACCTAGGATCTCGATCAGAAACAATACTCAAAGGAACCCCATGCAATTTCACCACCACACAGATATAGATCTCAGCTAACCGTTCCAAAGAAAAACTGATGTCAATCGGAATAAAATGCGCCGATTTAGTCAGCCTATCCACAATCACCCAAATAGCATTATGCCCTCGCTGAGTATTCGGTAACCCCGTTACAAAATCCATCGAAATGCTATCCCATTTCCACTCAGGAATATCCAACGGTTGCAACAAACCACTAGGTCTCAAATGTTCCACTTTCGATTTCTGACAAGTCAAACATGCATACACAAACTGAGCCACATCTCTTTTTAAACCAGACCACCAGAAAATCTTCTTCAAATCTTGGTACATCTTATTCGCTCCCGGATGAATACTTAAGTTACTCCGGTGTCCTTCCTCCAAAATCATTCTTTTCAACTCCGCATCATCAGGAATACAAATACGACCACGAAATCTCAAAACACCAAAATTATCCACCTTGAAATCCACATTCTCAATCATCATCAAATCAACGAATTTCAAATCCAGCTTTTGTTTCTCACTAACTGACAACAAAAATTCATTAGTAACTTTCAACATTCCAAGCCTCACACTAACCGATGTCACTTCACATACCAAACTCAAATCTCTAAACGATTCCAAAAGTTCCAACTCTTTCACCATCAATGCGGACATATGCAACAATTTCCGGCTCAATGCATCGGCTACCACATTAGCTTTACCAGGACGGTAATTCAAGCCAAAGTCGTAATCTTTCAAGAATTCCAACCATCTCCGTTGTCTCATGTTCAACTCTTTCTGATCAAATAAATATTTCAAGCTTTTATGATCACTAGAGACCTCAAACCTCGCACCATAGAGATAGTGCCTCCAAATCTTCAACACAAAAACTACAGCCGCTAATTCAAGATCATGAGTAGGATAGTTTTTCTCATGAACTCTTAATTGCCTCGAAGCGTAAGCTACAACCTTACCTTCCTGCATCAGCACACTACCCAAACCAATTAAAGAAGCATCGCAATACACAACAATGGTTCATTAGGATTCGGTAAAATAAGAATCGGAGTTGTCGTCAATCTTCTCTTCAGCTCACAAAAACTCTCTTCACATTGAATATCCCAAATGAACGCTTTACCCTTACAAGTCAACTGCGTCAAAGGAAGAGCTAGCTTAGAAAAACCTTCAATGAACCTCCGGTAATAACCAGCCAAACCTAGAAAACTTCGAATTTCCGTAACGGATCTAGGAGCCTCCCATTGTAGAACTGCTTCTACTTTAGATGGATCCACAGCAATACCATTACCAGAAATTACGTGCCCAAGAAAACTCACCTCAGACAACCAGAATTCACACTTGGACAATTTGGCAAAAAGCTTCCTTTCCTTCAAAACCTGCAAAACAATACGCAAATGCTCTGCATGTTCCTCACGAGACTTAGAATAGATTAAAATGTCATCAATAAACACCACCACAAAACGATCCAAATGCTCGTGGAAAATCCGATTCATGTATTCCATAAACACACCAGGCGCATTAGAAACCCCGAACAGCATCACCGAATATCATAATGACCGTACCGTGTTCTAAAGGCCGTCTTCTGAATATCCTCTTCTTTCACTCTTATCTGATGGTACCCCGATCTCAAATCGATCTTACTAAATACACAAGCACCAACCAACTGATCCCTCAGATCATCAATCCTTGGAAGCGGATACTTATTCTTAATCGTCACTTTGTTCAACTGGCGATAATCAATACATAATCGCATACTCCCATCTTTCTTTTTCACCAACAAAACAGGAGCACCCCAAGGAGAAACACTTGGCCTTACAAACCTCTTTTCCAACAAGTCATTCAACTGCTTTTTCAACTCCACCAATTCAGATGCCGACATTCTATAAGGTGCCATAGAAACAGGTCTAGTACCAGGAACTAGATCTATCGAAAATTCCACCTCTCTCTCTGGCGGTACATCTGAAATATCCTCAGGAAACACCTCAGGAAATTCGCACACAACAGGAAACACATCAAGTGAAACTTGACTATCCACCGATAACGATGCAAACACACCAAACAATGGAGCTTCATCCGCTAAAAGTTTCTTCAACTCTTTAGTAGACAAGAAACTCGAGTCTTCATCTTCCTCAAGAGAAGGAAACCTTACAAGCTTATGATAACAATCAATGTGCACCCGATTAAATTGCAACCAGTTCATTCCCAACACCACATCTAATCCTTCCAACGGTAAACACACTAAATCCATCACAAAGTCTTTGCCATAAATGGCCAAAGGACAACTTAGACACACCAAAGAAGTAGTTACTGACCCCATCGCTGGAGTATCGATAACCATCTCAAAATCCATTACGGACAACACAAGATTCAAACTCTTCGCGCACTCAGACGAAACAAACGAATGAGTCGCTCCAGTATCAATAATAGCAATTAAAGGCATATTATTAATAAAGCAAGTACCTCTTATCAGACGATCTGCCTTTGAAGTCTGAGTTCCCGCCAACGAAAACACTTTCCCACTAGTCTGAGCCTTCTTCGGATTAGGACACTTCGAACTAATGTGACCAGGTTCTCCACAATTGTAACACTTCACGACATTCTTCCTTTTACAATCAGCTAAGACATGCCCAATACCACCACAATTAGAACACTTATTCACTTTCTTCCTACATTCATGCTGGCGATGACCCAATTCACCACATTTAAAACACCTAGGAGAATTAGACATACCACCTCCGCCTGACCTACTATCAAAAGTACTCCTTTGTTTACCTTTATCAGCCGGTGACACATACGGTCCACCACGGAACTGTTGCTTCCCTTTCCTGTCACTTACACTTTTATAATGAGCAGAACGAGCCTTACTGTCCTCATCATAAATCCTACAGCATTCAACCAAATCAGCAAACCTTCGAATCCTCTGATAACCAATCGCCTGCTTTATCTCAGGACGCAACCCACTTTCATACTTTACACACTTAGAAAATTCAGCAGTCGCTTCCACATAATGAGGATAAAACTGCACAAGTTCCACAAACTTAGCAGTATACTCAACAACAGACAAATTACCTTGTTTTAACTCCAAAAACTCAATCTCTTTCCTTCCTCGAACATCCTCGGGAAAATACTTCCTTAGAAACTCTCTGCTAAACACCTCCCAAGTAATCTCTTCTTCCTCCTCCTCAGCTTCCAACACCTGACGAGTACTGATCCACCAGTCGTCAGCCTCTTCATGCAACATGTGAGTGCCCAACCTCACCTTATCCTCCTCGTCACAATCCATTACTCTGAAAATCCTCTCAATCTCTTTCAACCACAACTGCGCACCATCCGGATCATGTTTCCCTTTAAAGACCGGCGGCTTATTCTTTCTAAACTCATCATTTCCTGCCGCATTCGGTGCACCCTGCACAGCTCGTGCCATTGCCTCCATCGCAGCAGCCAGAGCAGCATCATTACGACCAGCCATATTCTGTTCGTCCAAATACAGAAACTATGGTTAAACAACCACTTGCTCAACACAACTCGCCCAATATGCTAGACTCAACAGACCCAACTGACACAACAAACACAACTGACACGGACTGGCTCTGATACCACTTAATGTGACGCCCCCGATCTATACCCCCAAAACACGCAATTTAGGCGGTAAAAGAAAATTCGAAAATTGATCAGAGTATAATTGAATTATCATGGCATAGAAAGGGAGAATCACATCAAAGTAACCAAACAACTAACATGCAACACCTGCTCATTTAGATATGCAACGTGGGGTAACAATCATACAGAGGAAACTTTGTTCCTTACACCCACTTTTCAGAAATTAGAATTAAAGCGGAAAGATCTAAAATCTGAATAACACATATACATATATACATATAAACTTGTCCGTCATACATCAAGTTATACATGTACAGCCAAAATATATCATCAGATAACCAAAACAATCACACACGGCCACCCTATGCTACCCGGAGTCACATATCAGAGCCGACCGACCAAAATAATGAAGACGCAACGCTTCACAAAAGAATACCTCCAGCAACTCTAATCTGCAACGCCTCATAGAGCGTTATAAAACAGCAGAAGGGTGAGAAAACAACCATAATATAATTGCATAAGATTATATATTAACACCAAAAATGCACAATAACGTATTCTCACCACCAAAACACACAGATCAATTATAACAACACACAGTACAATTCACAAGTGTCAAATACCACTACCCATCAATCATTCACAATACAATCACACATATTCCATCTCATTAAATCACATTCACAAATTCATGCACAAATGACTCATGATTAATGCAATGTACATAGACAGACACAACGACTCTATGCACATGCCATGCGGTACCAACTTCCAATGTCTCTTGTCTCATCATCAGTTCACTCAGGAACTATTGGAACCATCGCTCGTTACTGAGAATCTCAAGTAACTCCCCGTCGGGCCTACGATGTTCACCCGTCGCTTTAAATCCTCAGGCAACGCCTCATACTTTCGAGGCACACGACGTTAAGGATTGCTTTAAGTCTCCAAAGGAGCCCACAATCGTCTATACATATCGCTTTAAGTCCTCAGGCAACGCCTCGTATTTTTGAGGCACACGATGGTATAGTGGATTCCCTCAAGAATCAAATCGTCACTCAGGACGTTTCAACAATGCGCAATATGATGCTTGGCATACAACGACTCATGACTTTCACATTGCATGCTCACACACATCAACAATCATGCATATATCATCAAATATCACACATAGCATTTTCTTGCCTTTCGGCCACAAATCATCATCACAACATCTCATCAAAAACAACTATTCACGATTAATCGGTAAAGTCGGCCAAAACTCGGCTAAAAATAATATATTTCTTCACCAAATCATAGAACGTATTTTTAGCTTCACATCCATATAAAGAACACTTAAATCGGATAAACAACGAAGAAGATATGAATATTTCAAAATAACGTAAAAACATAAACCGGACGCCCGACACTACGAAACGGTTCGAAAAAACTGTATCGATTGAACTAGGTTCAGACCTCAAAACTATTTTTCCTAGAAAGAACATCTCGTTAGCTTCCCATCGCTTCGAACGGGGACCAAAACCGACTTACGGTTCAAGAGATATGAATTTCCGAAGTTTCCCGACAAACCAGAATTTTATGGTTCAGCACAGTATGTATCGATACATAGGCTTTATGTATCGATACAAAAAGACCTCATGTATCGATACATAGCACGCATGTGTCGACACATGCTGTAGTGAAAATGCTGTTTTTCCCCATTTTCACAGTATGTATCGATGCATAGGGGTTATGTATCGATACATAAACCATTTCGTATCGATACATAGCTGTTATGTATCGATACATAACTCTGTTTTTCCTCAAAAACCAGATTTTCACAAAATACACCATTGCTGTCCCTTTTCCAAAATGCCCGGAAACTCGACTAAATCGAACATTTTCACCGAAACAAACATATACGCCCAACCACCAAATACAAAAGAACAATTTAGAACACATAAACGAAATTTCTACGACGTTCGATTTTTCGATTAAATTTCAACCTTTCAAAAACCAGATTTTTCAAACCTCACCGAATCGAATAAAAAGCACGCTATACGACGACCTAACCTTGCTCGATACAACTACGTAATTTATTTCGAATTCTAACCGTGAAAACATCGGTTTCTATCGATTTCCTACAATTCGACCTAAACGGACAAAACAACGGAAACATAACGAAAACTAACCAAAACATAACCGAACTTCATGAAACTTTAAACAGCAGCTCACATACATATAACCAACCAACACATGTATTTATACGACTTTTCGACCGTAAAAACATTGGTTTCTATCGATTTCGTCAAATACGGCATAAACGGAAACATATGGAAAAACCAACCAAAACATCCACACAAAACATACATAATCATACACAATCATAGTATAATCGAGTTTCGCACCCTTACCCGATAAATTCGCGTTCTAGAAAGTCAGGAGATTGATTTCTTCCTTCACAAGTTTTTTCTCTCTTTTCTTCTTTCTCTTCTCTTTTCTTCTTCTCTATTTTTCTGGTTTTTCTTTCTTTTTCTTTCTATACTTTCTATTTATTCTAACTTAATCAAAATACACCCAAATGCCCAAAATACCCCTACACTCAAATTTCTCGCAAACGATCCCAAAACGCGATAAAATATATCCCCGCCGAAAAATAACATATTTTCACATAAAAGTCGAAAATACAATAAAATAATAATAAAATAATCAAAACGACTCAATAAACAAAATTGGCAAAACGGGGCATTACATTATTTATTCAGACACTTTAAAAAACCATTTTAATGAAAAGAGTCATAAAAAAAACTATCAACAAAAATCTACTTAAAATTATTAAAAAGCTTAGTCAAAATTTTATCAAGAAATTCATAAAAAACTTATATAAACTCATGGAAACCAGAAAAAAAAAACTGCTATATAAAAAAAAAGAAATGAACTGACGGGTTAATCCAAAAGCTAGGCGCGACCCACTTGATAAAAAAATAATAAAATCCAGAAAAGCAAATGGCCAAGCAAAGTAAATTAAATTCTTGTCAGCGTCCACTTTAACAGCATGGATCTAGAAGAAGAAGGCTCCAAAGGTCAAAACAACAACATCCTTTGTTACTACATTATCATTTCCTGACTCGTAACAAAATGGATCCAAGAAGTCAACAACACCCACCTCAATACCGTCCGGCTATGAATCCTCAACAAAACTACTGAGATCAAACTAACGGCAACAACAAGACTTACTAATTAACTTAATAAATACCGCGAACATTTCCACATCCTAACAGAGCTATGATTACCAAGCAGCCTATACAACAGGCTTGTCCTGCATCAAAAAACTTAAACCGTGCATGATTTGAAGAACCATCACGCACGTCGGCATGAAACGCGAGCGAGTAGCCAATCATGTTCGCACGGACAGAAGGGACATTCATACCATCAGCAATACCACAAAACGCATCATCATCATCCCATGTTTCTATTCACAATCCGTACAAAACAAACACACATATATTATGTAAGCAAAACACCACAAAACTCCTACTCTTGAACACACCTATATGATGGGAACACAATTAACACCCACGATGATGTCCCAACTTAATCAATACAAACTGCACATGACTAACACATGCTCACATACATCACCTATTGCAAGGTACTGAAACAAACCCGACAGCAAACCAATGTATAGACAGTAACGAGAAAAAAAAAGACGTACACGAACGTAGAACTCAGCTGTCACTTTACCCTATTGCACCCTCGTACTTCTCACGACTCCTCTACTAATCAACTTCCCTTACCCTCTTTAGAAATCAAAAGTTCCTACTTCATGAACAAAGTTTGTATTTCGAAGCCACACAAACGGAATGAAACGGCGGATCCGGTGACAGGTCGTGGGTGGATGGCAGAGGTATAACGCAATGCTTTGTAAAGCATTATTATACAAACAATATAATATGTAAACTCACACACACCAATGTAAACGAACAAAGCAAACACTCTAGGAACAATAACCAACGTGGAAAATCACACCTTGAATTCCCAGAATACATAAGATATTGTCATAGTGCATTTTACGTACTGCTGTAAGTAACTTAAACATATCGCATGAGATACGCACACATGATATCATGAAATAGTGGCTTAATGTAAATGAAACAATGACGTCTTAGCATTTATATAATATTCATGTGATGAACAAAATATGAAAGGTTACATTAACTCAAAGAACAAAATGACAATGACATGCTAAACCAAAAAGAACAGCACATGATATACACACGACACATGGAACAGAGGAGGTAAATTCACAAGAAGATATAAACCGTAAACTGACTACGATCACTGGCAGCTTATATACAGCATACAGAAGTCCAAACCAAATCCAAGAACCTCATAAAAGCAGAACATTCGATACTACTGATGAAAAAAAAACAAATATGAAACAATCATGAGATAAAGAATGATACCTTCGTTTATGATGCTGTCTGCGAAGGAGAAGGAATGATAAAAGGTTGTTCTCCTTTGTTCTGCGTTTTTTGTTGGCTGTCACACAAAGAGAGATGATGAGAAAATGTTGTGGTTTTTGGTGTTCAGATGCTTGATCTTGTTGTCAAAACAAGTGAGGAAATGACTTCCTTTTATAGGCAAAATAAGTTGAACAATGCGAGAAGATCCAACAGTCCACATCTTTGTTCCAAGGAGAAAAATCTTTAATTTATCATCTTGAGCCAAGTGTCAAAGATAGGTTGCTTGTCGCTTGTCTTAGAGTTAAAAAAAATTAGCAAATAAAAAAGAAGATCCAAGAGATTAAAGCACAATGATAGATCACACGATGGTCCTCCATTTTACTGCATGGAAAATTGTTGGTGGCTACCTTGTAAAGTACAAACCAGTTGTACTTTGAGAGCTCTTTAGCACGGGTTTGGTGGGAGGAGTGGTTGGGTGCTGATAAGAAAAAGTTCAGTTAGAGTGTACTTGGTAGGGGTCCATACTTGGTTCAAGTTGCAAGACATGGTTTACAAAGAAACTGAACCAAATGGTGTCTTTTCACACGAGCATATTTCAAGATAATGGTTCAAATGACATGTCCTTATTCCTTTGGAGAGAGATAGCATGTGACAGAACTTTTTCTCATGTTTAAAGACCACGTGAGATCCTGCCATGAGCTAAATGAGCAATTGTGTCCAAATTGATGTGGATTCAAAATCAAAATTCTGAATTTCTTCCAAGTGTATGTACTAACCAACATGTCAACTTTGGTGCCATGTTTCTAAATGACCAATGTTCCTTTTCATGAGCTCTTTGGTCCTTTGGAAAGTAGGAAATTGGTAGAACATCTTCCATGTAGAAATTAGCCTTAAATAAAGCTTGAAACAATAAGAGAAATCTTCACAAAATCATGCGCAGGAATTGGCAAAAGGACTTGAGAAAATTTCTAAGTCATTGGATTTTCACAATTTGAAATACCCAACTTTGAAGGATCATATCTTGAGATTGGTTCATCCAAATGAGGAGTTCTACACATGTCTAGAAAGCTTGAAGAACAAGGAACAACTTTCATGTTCAATGATTTTTTTGATTTGAAATTTGGAACTAGGTGAAAAACAACCATGAAGTAGTGTTCAAAATTGGGACAAAAATGTTGAAAATTTCAATAAGTCCTAATGACATATTATCTTCCAAGTCTCATAACTTAAAAACCATGCATTTTTTGGAAGAGGGTCCTATAATACACTTTAAAGATCATGGAAAGAGCTTTGAGTCACTCAAATTGGATGTGGGGTTTGAAAGTTATAACTTTCCCAATTTTGCACAAGTAGTGAAATTTCCACATTTGAAAAGTTTCATGGACCAATCATTGCCCTCTTTGCAAGAAACCTCTCAAAACTTGATTTCTCATGCCCTAACTCAACAATTGGACATGTCATGATGAATTGTGGCTTGATTGCTTCATTTTGGGATCAAAATCTTAAAAGTCAAAGCCTTAGTCAATACCCTAATTCCTTCAAAATACAATTGAATGATCTTTGATGATCTTGCTTCTTTTCCTGTGCAAACCCTGGCTTTCTCAAAAAGAACAAACTAGCAAGATAAAGTGGTTAGTTAACAATGCATATATGATTGAATCAAAATGCAAATGCAAGATGTTATGACATCTAAGAGGGTAAAATTTGGGGTACAACATATATATATATATATATATATATTAACATTGTTACCAAAAATAATTTTAATAAAATTTAAATATTTATATAATAAAATAGAAAATATTTTACTATTATTTTAGACAAAAATATTAAGCTACATTGTCATGAAAATTATAATAATTATTTATTAAATTAATTAATAAAATTGAAAAGGTTGGAAAATAAAAATGAAAGAAAAAAGTGGGAAATTAAAGGAATAAAAAAATAGTGATTATGATTGGCTAAAGTAATTGCGACAGTTCGCCTTAACTGTCGCGAGTGTGGAAATAGGGCGGTTCTTTGGTAACTGTCGCAACTATTTTATACAACATGCCTAAAAAATCTGCGACGGTTGGCTCAAACCGTCGTGAAAACTGTCGTAGTCCAGGAATAAGGACGGCTTTTTGATAACTGTCACAAAAAATCTACGACAGTTGACCCTTACTGTCGTGACAACCGTCGCAATCCAGGAATAAGGACAGTTTTGTGATAACTGTCGCAACTCAAGTGTTGTAAATCTCCTTTTTTCTTGTAGTGTTTAGAAATATGATTCTTGCATTATGATGACTTTATATTCTTTCTTCTGTTGGTTGGTTATATCATTTCTGGATATTTTAGCACATGTAGCATCAACTGGGTGATTGTAGCCATCGACTTCTAAATCCCAAAGATCTACATCATAACTAAGAAAGAAAACTTTCTATTTTGTCTTTCCAGTGGTTAAACTTTTCACCATCAAAGACTGGTGGTTTGATACTGTATTGATCTTTCTCTTCAGTAGTGGTATTAGTAGGAACTGCCATGTTATCTCACACAAATATTGGATCGGTACTGAACACTGTTAAGTGCTGATAAGACGTTTATCACAATCAGAACCGGAGCTCTGGTACCAATTGAAGGTGTGAGAAAAACACAAGAAAGGGGGTTTGAATTGGGTTTTCCACTTTGAAAGCTTTTTATGAAACTCAAACAAAGATCATAAATAAACTAACACAAGAGAAAGACACACGATATATCCTGGTTCACTTGAAAACTATCAAGCTAATCTAGTCCACCCGCCAAGGTGATTTTTCCTTATACACAAGGACTTAATCCACTATAACCAAACTGATTACAATTGCACTAGCCAACTGCTGGTGACTAACAACCTCTAAGATACACTAGTCCTAGACTTCTTAAGAATTCTGACCCAACTGGCCTCTTAAGGAATACAACGCATAAGCCAACTGCAAGTGAATAACAACATTAAGACACATTGTCTTAGTCTCCCTAAAAATTTTGACCCAACTGGTCCTTTAGGGAACACAAACAATCTGTTTGTGACAAGGTTTGTTTACAATAATAATGCTTCTACACAAGCAGGGTAAACATATATTTTATGCTCAATCTAACTTAGAGCGAAACTATACAGTAAAAACATTTTTCTTCTTTGTATTGTGGTGCTTTACTGTTCACTCATACAATCTTCTGTTTCTGAAGTTGCTTTCTTCATATGCATCAGTGTTTGTGATATTTCTCTTTTTCACACTGTGTACTTCATCGTGTATTGCTCACTTCAGACTTCCATGTTTTTGCATGCATTTACATTTGCAAGCACATACGCCACACGCGCTACAGATTCGTTGAATGATCAAGTCTATATATAGCCAGAAAAAGATTCGTTGAAGGGCAGATCAGTAATATGATAAGAGTACTGGCGACTTGAAATAGTGTCGTTGTGCTGGGTTGAAAATCGTACACTGAGATTGTCCTTTGTACCACCAAATCACGGTAGTGGAAAGGAACGTGCTTTATCTGTTCTATGTACTATTTTCCCATGCAAAGGTTTCATCTTCTTCTATTCATCAGAGGCTTCTAAGTAGATTTGATTGAAGCATGATCAGAAGAATGAATCATTGGGTCTTCAGAGTCTTGAGTCTTCAGAGTATTCAAAACTTGTTCATCTGAAACTTGTCTTCAGAGTCTTCAGCACTTCTAGTTCAGAACCCTTGGTTATCAGAATACTTAAGTCTTCAGAGTCTTCAGAATGTCGTTCAGTAGAACCTTGTCTTCAGGATCTTAAGCACTTAGTCTTCCGAACCTTTAATCTTCAGGATCCTTAAGTCATCAGAATCTTCAGAACTTCGTTCAACAGAACCTTGTCTTCTGAATCTTCAGCACTTAGTCTTCAGAAGCTAATGACCTCAAAAGCCAAATAGGCTTCAGAATTAGAACATCAGAGTCACGCTCAGAGATTAGATCCAAGAGACGTTACAACAGCAACATAGTGTCTTCTCAGAATCTTTCTGACGCACAGTAGATTAGAACCAATCTTGCTTCTTCACACAGAAGTGACCATAGAGAATATCATAGTGACATAGCACATGGTCTTTATCAAAGTTAGAACCTGTTTGTTAAAACTATCAGAATAACAAACATTAGAGCACCTAAATTGTTCTCACACAAATACTCCATTGTTATCATCAAGACATAGAGACAAGATGCAGAACCAAATCTTGTTCTAACAGACTTTAGATTTAAATCTCTTTTCATGACAACATTAGAGGCTTTCCCTTTTTAAATGCAATTTTAATTCATCTTGTGCATTTCATACATTCATTGAGTCATTTCATGTAGTAATCATTTCTCTTTCTTATGAGGTATCACTTGGAGGTCTTGGATAGGGCCTTAGAAATTAATTATTTTCCTTCCTATTGTAATTTTATGCTTTTAATTCCCTTTCATTATGCCATCCCCCCCCCCCCCCAATTCACAATGTAATAGTTTAGAATTTTATGTGCTTGTATGCTTGTATGCTTGTGTATAGGTTAGGAAAGATAAAATTGAAAGCGTTTAGAAAACAATTTCAAAACAAAAAGACAAATAAGGCTTGACCCAACATCAAGTCATTTTTCAAACTTATTAACTTGGATTTTCCTTCATACCTAACCCAAGTAAGCCTTGTATGCTTTCACCCTTGTAAGTCGATTTCATTTCATTCCCTTTCATCATCTTGTCTTCCTAAGCAAAAAACCTTGGTCTTGTACAAGGCGTATTTTCAAAAATTGTTTCTAAATAAACTTGGAATGGTTGAGAAGTGGTTAGGTGAAGACCTTGTCCTATCCTGAGTGTTTGACATTACCGTCGGGGTTCACTGTCTCAACACTTACCTTCCAAAGTAAAACACCTCTTAAATAAAACGAATAATGTCCTCCTTGTATTGAACTAAAAAGAGAGGATTGAGTGAAGACTTCTTCCTCTCCGAGTATTAGGATGCTCACTTTAGAGTGTGTGGTCTCGATACTCATCTTTTAATGCAAAGACATGACTATATTCGCCACACCATTTTCAAAGAAAATCTTTTGAGATAAAAAATTGGGTACTACCTGCAGGGGTTTCTATCTGAGGACTTATTTCACCCCTAAAATCAATCATCACAAATCAAATGTGACATCTTGCCTTGATGAAGAAAACCTATGCCTTTTCAAAAAGGACACGTTATTTCCATCCTACCGCATAACAGGCTAAAGCATAAGTCTCCTTGCTTGCGTGCCAGCGGCAAAGCCTATTGCTAGGATGTGAACGTTAACGTCGTCCACTAAAAGCAGCCAACACGTGGTTCCACGAACTACGGATGCTCTAATTCTTCATTGGTCAATGAAGATATGTTGGCATGAGATCGCGAGATCTTGGCAAGAAACCTTCTTCCACCATCTTATTTTCTTTTCGCCTTTAGTTCCGCAAACTACGAGGCTCTGACTTACTCATTTCACCATGAAGGTACGTAGGCATGAGGACCATAATCCTCCGCGAGCACTTTGTTTCCAAAACCTTTTCTTTCCATTTTGAATAATTCCTAGAAAGCACGATCCCTTAGCAACATCCTTACGCATAAGACAAACGAATGGTTCCCATCGAATACGATTGATGTGAGGGGTGTTAATACCTTCCCCTTACATAACCGGCTTCCGAACCTACCTCTTGGTAGCGAGACCATCTTACCCATCCTTTTGGGGTTTTCTCGATGTTTCCCCTTCCCTTTGGGATAAATAAAGTTCGATGGCGACTCTGTGACTTTTCACGTAGCGACACTGTGCCTTAAGGTCAGGAGAGGCAATCACTAAAGATTCATACATGCTGCATAAGATTAGCATTCTAAGAAAAACGTTTCTCCTCTCATGAACCTTATTAGACAGAGGGATTTATTTCTTGGATATTTGAAGGGAGCTAGAGTAAAATATAGAGTGAAGTAGCCAATAGGTAAGGAAAGCTATATGTTTCTAGTCGCTCACATTTTCAGTCGAGGCATGATGGTCTTTAATAAAAGTGTTATAACTAGGATGAGCAAATATGAAATTAGGTTTGGTATTATTTATCAAGGTGAGGTCGAAGGTTTCCCTAGTTGGTCAAAGACCAACAATTGCCGCTATATCAAATAACATGGGAGTGATCATTCCACATGGTAAGTTAAAAGTGTTGGTTAATGGTTCCCAAAAGTAGATAACAGCAATCAGCATATGAGAACTGTACCTAGGGCCAACTCTTGAGAGTTGTATCAAGTCAAATATACATTGATCTTTCCATATATTTTCCTTTTTTTGTTGAACCATTATTGATCGAAGGAAATGACCGAAACACATAGTTCCTAATGGAATTGATATCAAAAGTCTCATCCTTAAACACCGGGGGTTCAAACAATGAGAAACTAGGGAAGAAATTTTTCAGGTGCTGGGGTTTCTTGGTTAGTCTAGGTAAAGGACCCATGAAAGCATGAGTAATACCTATAAGGGAGTAAGGGATTAAAACCTGAGAAAACCAGATGGTCGTCTTTTCCTCTTGCAAGGGAGGCTCTGGCACATAGGTGCGATCATCCATGAGAATATGACCTTGGAGTTTAGCCGCAAAATGAACTTGTGGTTCATGCTTAGTAAGAGAATTGGAAGCCATTGATGATTCTTGAGAGCTTTTTGAAAGAAAAAAAAAAGCATTTTCTTTGAGAAAAGCGAGAGCAAAAATTACAGGGAACTCAAAGAAATTTCTAGGGTTCTGAGGAAGAAGATGATGAAAAGGGAAAAAGAAATGTTGAAGAGGGATATATATAGACACAAAGAGGAAAAAATTTTCGGTTTCCCTCTGAAAAATTGGACAAGTGACATTTCAAAATGGACATGTGGCATTTACTTTCATGGCCCATAATAGTCCTAGGAAATCGAAGTGATGATGAAAATCTACACGCACGTCCTTAACGTGACGGTTTGGTGAAAAGTAGTCATGATGTCTATGAAGTGTACATGTTATCTTGAATAGTGTCGAGCAGTTACTAAAACCGACACCTTTCCTCCATCTGATACATATGATTGAAAGTGGAATTTTTTAGGGGCATTTGTTAGCCTGTAAATTTTAGGTATACAAATTCAACAAAGAATGGTTATTACCATGTTGGAAAGGGCTAAATGTCAAGAGCTTCAAGCATAGCTTTGACATATTAACCATGTCGACTAAAGATGGTTCGGCCACTTTGATAGGTGATCTGGGGCATACCCCCATAGCATGGTTTGGAAGAGTCTCGGGAACAAATCCATAAGATTAAGATCACTTTATCTTTGAAACATGTGCAAATCTTGAAAAAGGTTACATAAAGTAAATTTTTGACAAGTGTCGAGTTCGACAAGTTCACCATATGTTGGAGACTTAAGATAATCTTAAGTCCATAACCTATGTGTTGTGAATATGTCTTAACAACAATGTAGGAGTCTACCAAAGACTCTCAACAGAGGCAGTTAGGAGGCTCAAAAGTAGTTATCAACGTAGTTATTAGCATAATGGGTGTTTTGCATCAGTTTCAAATTGGAAGAACGCGTGGAAGCAAGTTAGAGTGTTGAAGCACACATAATGAGATACATGTCAAATCTCGGGGGAATAACCATTGTCGACGGTTACTATTGTATAGTATATATAGTAAATATCATTGTTGGGGTTAGGGTCACAAATTCCATATATTCTCTATAGAATTAAAGTACCCAAGTCACAAAGAGAAACAATTTGTAAAATAGTGTATGATTTAGCGTCGACTCTTTAATTTCTTCAATTATTTTTAATAAAATAGTTTTTTACTTTAATGACTTTTGTCACGTTTTTTTGTTTATTATCTTCATACAAAGTTTATTGTATTAGAATTTACATTTCGCTTGTCAACATTCAAACCTTTAAGATTCAATCACACACTTTTTTTTCATTTTTCTACACAAATTGTCCTTAAGATTTTTTCGAGTTTAATCTCTTAAGTGAATCAAACTCGTGATTGTTTATTAAAAACATAGCTACCAATAGGTTTAAAACTAGATATGGAAAAGTCTTAGGGTAAAGTGGAATGGAATTTTGTCAAAAGCACACTTTTCTCCATGAATTTCCCTACTAATCTTACTTACACTATTATGAGGTGCATCAGGATTATTTCCTTATTTATTCTTATAAATGCCAGACCCTCTAACTGTTTTAGTCCAAAAAGAGGCTTGAGACATATGAATCCTTTGTCTCTATATCTCTTTATTCTTAGTAAAAAGGTTTTATCCAACATGTTTCTAAGAACAACAAATAAAATATTCATTGGATTAGATGATCTAGGCTTTGTGCTCCTAAAGATACTGAAGGCTTGTGGTTTAGAGTGCTTAGGTAATTCAACAAAAGCATGATGACAAAGCATGCTTGTGTGAAGACAAGTTTCTAATGTGTTTTGATGAAGACAAGCCCATTGATGAAGACAAGCTCAACAATGATATAATCAAAGAAGGAAAAAGAAATAATGCCTAAGACTTGACTTGACTTGTAAGATTGGATTGATCAAACTTTTAGGTATATAAAATTCTTGACTAAAATAAACTTAGTAATCAAGTTTCATGATCATGCATTAAAATTTTATTTTTTGATTTAAAACCTTGATTAAACATTTTTAAAAGATCATCCAATGTATTGATCATATCTCTAGTTGATATAAGGTTTTGAATCACTTAAATTAGCATTTTTTCAAATTTACACTTATGACAATCGATTGTCATCCTGATGCAATCGATTGGCATAAGCAAAATTTTCAAAATTTTGCACGTTAGACTTGGTGCAACCGATTGTTTTCCCAATGCAATCGATTGCACCTGTATTTTTTCTGAAAAATACTTTAATTGAATGCACATTTTCATCATATATTTTCATGACATCCATTACATTACTTCTCTAATGAAATTTCATAATTTCTTCAACCATTGCCGTGAAATTTGAATGGTTGCCTTCATCACTATATATTCTATTCAAATTTTCATTTTCTACTCACCTCTTTCATCTACAATTCAAATCATTTATTCTCTTCATCTTTCAAAAATTTCTTAAGTGTTCTAGATCAGAATTTTTGGAGAAACTTTTTACATATAATTTTCCATTGAAAATAATTCTAAGTTTCATTCCAAACATACTTGAGCACTTGTATATCATAAAGAGAAGTATATGCTTGAAGGAGAAGATCAATCAATTGATTGATACATTGTACGCTACACTTTAAACTCTTGTAAAAATCAAATTATTTGTTGTAATCCTTGTGGTGCAAGATTGTTGGAAACAAGAGAGTCATTAAGGGATGATTGTTCTCTTAGTGTACTTATTGAAAATCCACGAGGATTGTTCTTAGTGGTTTTTGTTAGTGTTTGTATAGAAAGACTAGGATATTCTTGTATAAGTCATAACAATAGTAAAATCTCTTACTGCGTAAGGGGACTGGAGTTCACTCGGATTGTGAGGGAACTAGGATATATTGTTGTGTCTTTTATCTTTCCGCACTTTACAACTTTCTTCACTTAGAAACTAAATCGGAACAAAATTATAAGACTTCAGTTAAAAACCGGAAAAATATTCTAAGTACCTAATTCACCCCTCTCTTAGGTGCAAACTCTACTTACAACTTGGAGATTGGTTCAAACCCAAATGGGCTTGTCTCTCAAGTACTAAAAGCCAAGTATTACCCTAATTTAGATATTATGGATGCGAAGAAATGTATGAGCCCTATATATATTTGGAGAAAAGTGTTTGAAAGTCTATTGAAATCATAAAGGAGGGCCACATTTTGTGGGTTGGATATGAAAGATCCATTACAATTTGGGAATATTATTGGTTGCCTTATCAAGATTGGTTTAAACTCCGTACATATAATCATTTGAATCCCAAAGTGTTTTTGGTTAGTGACATAATAGATCAAGGGGATAATGATAGGACAAGGACCTAATAATGAATCTCTTTTATCCCATGACTATAGCAAAATTATGTAGATCCCTTTAGACTCCCCTGATGATAATGATGCCATAATGTGGTTTGAAACAAATATAGGAGTCTATAGTGCAAAGTATGGATAACAACTTATCCAAAGAAAATAAGAGATAAATATCCCCAATGACTCTAATCACATACCAATAAAAAACTAGAAAAAGTTATGGACCCTTAAATCGCGCCAAGATCTAGATCCCTTATTTTTTGTATTCTTCAGAATGTTATGCCAACTAAAATAAACCTTCTTAAGAAAGGCATAAAATACTATGGAGTTTGCCCTAGAAGTTATAAAATGGTCGAGACCATTGATCATACAGTCATACATTACCCATTATAGGTGGACAACCGAAAACCATCCGACAAAACCCGACTGAACCAAAGCCTATTTTTATCAACGAATCCGTTTACTTCGGGTTACGGGTAATCACAAACCATTCAATTGGGTCTTATTGGATAAGACCGGTCGGGTTCAGTGATACATATTTGACCCGTCAGAATCCGGACCCGACCGATTCACAGCTGGATTAGGGGGTTTAACATTAAAATGAAATTGGCCCAGAAAGTCTTTAGACTAAATTCTTAATCACAATTAGGGTTATATTTCACTTTAGTCTCAGATTTCATTATTCACAAAATCACGTTCCTCATCCTTGTCTTCTTCTAGGGTTATTATCAGCCGCCACCACCAACAACATCCTCATCGTCACTCATCCTTGACTCGCTTAGAGGTTCAAGCCATCACCATCATCTTCTTTGTCACGTCGTCTCTGGCTCTCTCGGTAAGTATCTTACTCTCTCTCCCACTCATTTTTTGTTTTCTTCTTCACGATTCGGTCAATCTCTCACAGGTAAAGATTACTTTCTTCCTTCCTTCTTCAACTAGTGTCCTTTGAGTTAATGGGTATTCAAAATTGTTTTCTATTTTTTGTTTATTCTATTCAAAATGTGTTGTTTGGCTTGTTGTTACTTGAAATAGAAATTGGACAGTGAGAACCAGCTCCATGTTCCCAACAGAGTTTTCTAGTGTCTTGTTTGGAACCTCTTAATAACAGGCTAGAAAAGGCTAAATGGATGATTGCTGATTGTTTAACCTAGTATTGAGATGGAAGTATATGATAACACTTTCTATTATGAACCTATGATTAGAAGGGAAATAGATAATTTGACTCAACTATATGATCTTTGCCATTACTTTAATCACAATTAAAAGAAAGAACATGTCTCAAATTTATACTTCATTTTATTGTCTTTGACAGATGAAATTCTATTCTTCCCGTCACAGTAGATGTTGAAGTTATAAATGTTTAACAAACTGCTCTTATTATTCATCCTCAATTATATTATTTATCTTTTATAGGACATCATAATTTTTAAGATATTTGTACTTTTGATTGTTGTTGTTGTTTGACTTTATAGAGTTAAGTTATCAATATATGCTTAACTTGATTATAAATTATTATTCATTATTTCAGAAGTGCAAGCTCCTGGCTGGTCAATATGGTGTAAGGAGCTAATAACTTGAGTTACTAGGTATAAGGAGCTGATAACATGGGTATAAATTATTATTCGTTATTGTAAATTGTTGTGCTTATGTTTTGATAACCAACTACGTATGTGCTTATGTTTTGTTATGCAAGAAGTTTAAGATATGGAAGGAGTTGGAGAAATGCAAGCAGCTAGAAGTATGGAAAATAACTGTAAGTTTAGGAAAAGTTTATTCAGTATGTTTTGAGCATGTTTCTTAGTTTGTATTAAGCATGTTTCTTTTTGTTTTCTTATTTGTGAGTATGTCTATGTTTTGAGCATGTTTCTTAGTTTGTATTGAGCATGTCACTAGAACCGAGCAGCAGTTGATTCATTAGGTACCAATATAACAGAAATTAAACAGTTTGTATACACATTGATATTATGGAAGTTTGTATACCAATATGATATAAATTAAACAGAACTTACAACACATTTGCATTGCTAATATGAAAATTTGTATACACATTAATATTGTTAAAAAAAATTAAGAGTGGTAGTGATATATGATATATGAAGCTTAAACTATATGTATTTGTGTTGGTTGCTTATTTGTGTCTCTGTTTGGTTGCTTATTTGTGTTTATTTTTGGCTTTGTTTATTTGTTTAGTTATGGAACAAGACACTCCAATAACCAATGAACATTCTCCAACCTCACCTAATGTACCAACAACCACAAAACATAATGTACCAACAACCACAACACCTATTAAACCAATAACAAATCTTCCGCCTATTCCTAAGAAAAGAATACCTAATGCAAATGGTAATAGAAAGAGATATGAAGTTTGGGATTAATTTAACCTTATTCCTAATAGTGATTCCCCTACTGCTGCCTGTAAATACTGTCATCAAATGTACATGTGTGACTATAAGAAACATGGATCGTCAAACTTAAAGAGTCACATGAAAACATGCCCTAAGTATCCGTTGAACTTGTCAACTGATCCTACCTAAACAATCTTGACATTTTCAACAACTCAGGGAGTTGAGCTGGTTCCAGCAAGTTCTAGGTTTGATCTTGTAGGTTGTAGAAAGGGGTTGCCTTATTTTGTTATTTTGGATGAGAAACCTTTTATTACTGTTGAATGAGGGGGGTTCAAGTACTTTTGTAAGCAAATGCAGCCCCAATTTTCTATACCATCAAGAAGAACCATAGTTAGGGACTGTTTTCAATTGTATCTTAATAAGAAAGTGAGGTTGAGAGCATTCTTTATGTCTGATTGCAGTAGGGTGGCAATAACAACAGATTGTTGGACATCTGTCCAAAATTTAAACTACTTGACCCTCATTGTCCATTTATAGACAGGGTTTGGAATTACAAAAAAAGGATAATTAACTTTACATTTATTCAAAATCACTATGGTAGAACTGTTGGTAAGAAGGTTGAGGATGTAATGAAGGACTGGGGGTTGAGAAATATTTCTACCATTATGGTAAATAATGCGGCATCAAATGATGTTGTTGTTAAATATTTAGAACAAAAAGTAAGAAACATGAATGGACTTTTGATGGATGGGTTTGGGTTTCACATGAGGTGTTGTGCACATATAATGAATTTGGTTGTGAGATGGATTAAAAGTAGCCAGCACCTCAATTTCAAGTGTTAAAAATGCAATTAGGTTTGTGAGATCTTCACCCCATAGAGCTTTAAATTTCAAGGAATGTGTGGAATATGTCGGGATTACATGCAAGAAGTCAGTATGTCTTGATGTTTCAATTAAATGGAACTCGACATATTTGATGTTAGATGTAGCTGAGAAATTTCAAATTGACGGTGATTCCCTCCAAATAGTCAAGATTGGGATAATGTTAGGGTTTTCATTAAGTTTTTGAAGAAATATTATGAAGCGACAAGGGTTTTCTGTTTCAACAAAAACAAATTTGCATACTGCTTTTCCATTCTTGGCTGAAATCTACATTGAACTTCGGAAATTAAACATGGACATGTTAGAAAAGTTTTGTAAATATTGGGTTGATATCACTAAGATGAACCAACTCCTTTATTTTGGTATTATTTTTTATGGGTTAATTGTGATTTACCCCCCTGACATATGAGCGTGTTTTGATTTACCCCCCCACTGTTGCCATAGGCAGATTTTGGCAACGATTTTTTCAAAAAAAACCGTTGCCTAAAGGCATGTAGGGGGGTAAATCAAAATTCGCTCATATGTCAGGGGGGTAAATCACAATTAACCCTATTTTTTATCCTCAGTATAAGTTAAGGTATGTGGAATGGTGCTTTGATGATATGTATGGAAAAGATTCAGACACTAAGAAATCCGTATTAAAAGATATCAATAACAATCTTTAAAAAATGTTTGATCTTTACAAACAAGCCTATGTTGCTGCCGCTGTTTCTCATGGTGAAACAGCTGCCAGTGACGAATTACCTACATATATAGCTAGAGAAAATGTCTTTCAGGTACCACTTGTTTATAATGTGCAGAAAAATGTCCAATAACTAATATCATGTGGTTTAATATTCTAGTCAATACAATTGTGGTATAATGTGCAGAAAAATTGTGGTTTAATACTCTGGTTGGTACAAACCACCGATTTATAATGTGCAGAAAAATCTCTGTATAATATTCTAGTTTAATATTCTGGTTGATATTCTGGTTTAATATTTGTTGAAAAATTCTAGTTTAATATTTGTTGAAAAATTCTGGTTTAATATTCTGGTTGATACATAGATATCTGGTTGATACAAAGATCGTAAGCATCGAAGCGCCTGAGAAGAAGAAATAGAAATACTGGCTAAAACATAGAGGTACTCTTTCTGTTCCTAATCTATTGTTGAATCCTGAAGTGCCTTTCTTCCTAACACAACCATTTTGTTTTTCTCCCTCCATAAATTTAATCTTATATAGTTTTATTTTTTATGGTGTTGTCTCTACAAAGGAAAACTAGTGATTGTCATCAATTGTGTTGGGAAGGTGCTTGTTAAAAATGCTACTCAAAATTGCTTCAGATAATGTTGTGGACTATCAAACTTAATTTAGTGAGCTTCAATTATGTAGAAATGCATTCCTTCAGTTGCAAAACTCATTTATGCTAATGCTAAAATTGTTAGAATTCTAGTTGATGTTATTTTAATATGCATTCCTTCTGTTGTACAATTTCAGAGCTGCAGCTAACGCATATTGATGAGAGAAAAAGATTGTGGAGCTCACAAATTATGTTTTATGTTAGTTGTGTTGACATATTTATTTTGGTTGTGTTGATATGTTATTACATTTTTATGGATTGTGTTATTGTTTGTATTATGTTGTTTGAGCAAATAGTTAAATGCTCAAAAACTTAGATTTTATAGTCTCTTGAAAGGATTTTAAGTTTATTTTTAGTTACTCAATTTATTTGAGTTAAAGTGACTTAATGTGGTTGGGGTTTAAAGTGAATATTAGTTTTAATTAAGCCTAATTTTAAAGTGATATATTGGTTTTAATTAAGCCTAATTTTAAAGTGATATTTGATTCAAAATGAGTTTATATAACTCATATTATAAAGTAAAGAACGAGTTCATATAACTCTTTTTTTTTCAATAAAAGTAATTAGTTATTTAGTAATAATTATTTTCAAAACAGAAATATTTTTTATGACCCAATATCCCATCTTATAAAAAAACCATTGAAAAAGAATATGTTTTAAACTGGGCTGTTGATGGCCCAATCTAAAATAAAAAATTTGGATTTAATTTTGTATAGATCCAGTTACATTAAAATTTGAATAAACCAATTTATAAACCCGAACCTGAAAAAAACTGAATCAGAATAAATTGACCTCTGACCCGGTCAAAATTGGCCTGTGTTTCAACCGAGGGTTGGGCCGGTTTGGGGAGTTGTGCTCAAACCGGTGTCCACCCCTACAGTACCCAATCGGTGTACCATGTATAGTTTGGGCTAGTCCTAACCCTTAATTTCCGCAACGGCCTATAGGTAAATTTTTAGAATTGGGTATATTGGACAACATCAATACTTTGGCCAATTACACTCTGACCAATATGCTTCCTATGATATCTAACATGCGGTTTGCTCATAATAATAAGGTGCAAGAAAATGTTGACATACCTGTCCTGACTCTATTACCCATGCCAAAACTGAGGTGGATAATATATCCTGGACACTAACGCCAAAATCCTTAATAACCGAAACAAACCCGGACAAAATAATTTTACCTCTTGTTCTATTTATAAAAAGTTTGTTTTTTAATTCATTTAATAACTTATGTATATTTTTTATATTTTTCCAATATATTGTTTATTTAATAAATTAAAAAACAATTTTTTTTTTAAACAGAACTAGAAAGAATAATCTTAAACATAGTCAGAATAATGATGACAACAATTCTTTTTTGAATAAATGGAAAAGCTACTAATAACTGTGTGATTGAGAAATAGAGTCTTACCATATAGGTAAATTCTATTTGGTAAGACATGAAAAAGAATTTTTAGCTTATAATTTATAATTTTTTTAGTTTAAATTAAAAAAAAAATACTCCGTTTGTTAACTGTCTTTTAACTTTTAGTTTATCGTTTTTTTACTAGTTTTTAGATTTTTTTTTCAAAAGCAATTTGAAGTAGCTTTTGAGCGTATAATTTTTAACTTATGATTTTTTCTTCCATTTATATCCTCATTATTTTATCAAAAACTTATTTTTACCCTTTATATTATTATGATTTAAATTAAAATAATTGTGTTTTAATTGAGGAAATAAAAAAGGTTAGTCATTATTTCTACCGAATAAATTCACACTGCATTCCATATTTCATTTTGTTATTAATGGAATATTTTGACTCATTACATTGAATTTTTTTATTACTTTTAAATTATTATTTTAATTATTTATTACTTAATTTTTTTATTAATGTATTACTTTTATAAATATGATAATGAATGATTGAATATGTTTGTTTATTTGTAGGCATATCATGAAATTTGAGGGAGAAAAAAAGAGAAGGAAGTATGTATTTTATTGGAATATAAGATCAAATTACAATATAATTATTTTAGATATTTAAATTTCATTACAAAATTTATATATAAGTGTTTAATATATTTTTGTGTTATGTTTAATTTTACATTTATATTTAAAATGTTTTGCATTCGATTATTAATACGTTTATTTTTATTAACTAAAAATTAATTTAATAAATAAGATCACTAATTTTTTTTATTAAGAATGTTTTTTTATGTCATTTTATATTTATCAACTAGTATAACAGCTAATTTACTAAACACTCAAATTAGTTTATTAGCTAAAAGTCATCAACTATAAACTACTAATTATCAACTATAAACTATCAACTACTAACTATCAATTATCCACTAGTTTTACCAAAGAACCTTACTATCATTAATGCCATTCGAGAAAAAGCTTTACATAATGGAAACCAACTCAATGATCCAAGTGAGGGATCAAAGGAGAAAAATGGGAAAATAGATTATCAAAACAAAATGGATCCTCTGGGGATTAGTAACGATACATAGGTAATAACACCACAATTAGTGAAAGAGACTCTTACCAATCTAACAATATGTTGAATACCAAAAACAAAATCTTGGATCCAAAGAATAATTATAAGCATTTGAATACCAAAAACAACATATTGGATCCTAAGAATAATTTCAAAAACAGAAAATTTAAGAAAAAAAAAACTATGGTTTTGATGATGTTTATCACTATGGTTTTTGATGATGACAATGTATGTTGTTAACATCTTTCAAAGTGGTTTTGATTATGACGGCTCCTCAAATAATTCTTGATAATGGCATCCAATAAAAAAAAAAAATATTTCAAGTATCATCAATCAAAGAAGATAAATTTCAGTGCTAAAAATTGTTGAATCAAGAAAAATAACTTGAAGAATTGAAGTCTTGATCTTGAAGCTTGAGGGTTTGAAGGTGTAAAAGTGTGAAAGTTCACCTGATATTATACTTAGGTGTTCTCATATTAGTTTATTGTAAAAGGAACAATAGTAAGTCTTGAGATTTTAAGATGCGCGCACACAATGTTTTTTAAACCTCTTCTCTTCTGTTAAATTTTCCAAAATACCAATATGAGCAACTGCTTATTTGATTGGAAACATATTTAATTAATTAGGAAGATATTATACACTATATAATCGATTAAAATCAAAGTGTAAACCCTTCTAATTGATTAAGAAGGCTAATAACTGATAAAGAGGTGTAGTTTTTCAAACTTTTCTATTTCATATTCTCTATTCAATTAACACATTGGTTTAATTGATCAACTCATTGAAATGACCCATGGAATTTTTTGGCAAATTTTTTTTCTATATACAGGAGATTTATCCACATTTCATTTCACACTAATTTTCTTAATACAAACTCTTATATTGTTTCCTTCTCTCATTTCTTTTATGAATTTTCTCTTTTTTTCAATAAGAGCATGATTATCGTTAGCCAGCTCAGCGTTCCCTCACAAATAATCAAGACATTATGTCAGGGCATATGGATATTTGATAAAACAAGTCGTGGTTACATATGACCACATTCTCAAACAAGAGGACGCTCTTTAACTTTTTCATTGCCATTTGGACCAATTAAAAACAATGGTTTCAATTAAATTATTATATAATATAAATGTGGGGTATATTGTGGAATTTGTTGGGACCTATTTTAGAATTTTTGATGAGTTTTATGGATATTTATAAAATGTAATTGAGTTGTTTAGATTATATGAAAGTGTAATATAATATTAAAAATTGAGTGGACCCCAATTAAATAACTCAAATAAAGATGATGGATGTGGATGCTCTAAAGTTGTATTGGTGTAATGCTAAAATTGAATCACAGAAAGTAAAACAAGCATATTAGTGACCCTCGATCTCTTATCCTTAGCATACTGATACCATCCCGAGCATATATGTTTTTTATACCTCTTTCTCTAAGATTTGTGAACAACACATTCATACCTATTTCCTGTTTCCTCATCAACCAAAGTAATGTCGTATTGATTCATGTATAGACATTGGCGTGGTATTTTCCAAAGTAATGAAACTTTGAAGTTAAAAAAATTATACCTTAAATAATATAAAGTACATTAAGTAATTTAATAGAACTCATGCCAGCATGTTTTTGATCATTTTTGGTTGCATGCGTTATTTTTGTTATCCAATAACCTTTGGCATTTTCAAAAACACACTGTGCAAGTTCAAAATAAATAGGTGGCCCATCAATTTGACGCCGCAAAAAATCTATTGTTGACTGGTCTTCCTCCTTACCGACATCAGATGAACTAACAACACATTTTAATAACATAAAATTAATTGAAAGTATTACTGTACTAAGAAACATATTTGACACAGATGAGAACAACATGTATAAGGACACTGATATAAGACGAGGGCCACATATATAAATATAATACTACTTCTGTTTCTTTTTATACGAGATAATTCACTTTTTAGGTTCATTGAATAATTAATGTATCTAGTTTATAAATTGATTAAATACATTGATTATTCAATAAACCTAAAAAATGAATTGTCTCTTATATAAAGGAACATGGGTAGTATATGCATAAAAGAACTCAACTAGCTAGTAGAAGATGTATGGTTCAACATTGTTGCTCCTAATCTAAATTTTAAAAAAGGTATTTTCCTCTAAATACGGAATGAAAACAAGTTGAAAACCCTATGTGTAGCGAGTGATTTTTGGATGTGGTTGCGAAACACGATCGCTCTAGTACTACAGTTCGATTCATTTTTTATCATATTGAAGCTGATGAAGGAAGAGAAATAGATGTCTCCAACTAACCCTGCTTGCATACTGAGGTTAAACAGTCAAAACTGTTGGTTTACATATGCTACAAAGATTCGGGGTCTCTCCTAGGTTATTTTGTCGAAAAGGGGTGTTTTAGGCTATCGGTTGAGATGTTATGACGAATGTATGAAAGTATGGGATTTTGGGTTTTTGTTTAGTGTGTTCGCTAAGATTTTTCTTTCAATCTTATGCCTACGTATTTCCGTTTACCAAAACAGAAAAATCAGAGCGATCGTAGTTCCTCCTATTCTATGGGAGGAAATGGTTGTTTTGGTGTCTTGTTCAAAGCCCAAGACGTGAAGCTAAAGGTAATTTGTATCTTGTTTAAAGCCCAAGATATGAAGCTAAAGAGTATATTTGTATCTTGTTCAAAGCCCAAGATATGAAGCTAAAAGGTGTTGTCTTTAGAGAGAATTTGTCATCTCTAAAGAGGGGTTTGTTTGTCACAACTGTTTATAAAGGAGAATTACTTTAACCGGGATGTGTGAATCCGGCAATGCCATAATTTCCTTTATAGGGGATTTCCAACCTGAAGGAGAAGACTTTAACTCAGTGTAGAGCAATGTCATCTTTCCTTAGGAATTTCTCATGCTAAAAGAGGGACAGTGGCATGGATGTAAATAATCCAGAGGCTTGCCGCTTACAGAGATTAAATGAAGAGGAAGGAGTTGTTGATGTTTGTGTACTGTGAACGAGGCACAGCTTTGATGCTAAAAGGTTGATTGGATCAACCAGTGGTTTTCTTATACAAAGCATAAGAGGAGGCTAATATGTGTCTCGTACAAAGCCCGAGAGAGAGGCTAAAAGGTTTTGACTCAACGAGGGAGTCTTTTGGTATCTCGTATAAAGCCTGAGATGGAGGCTATTGACCCAACAAGAGGGTATTTGTATCTCGTACGAAGCCCGAGATGGAGGCTAAAATTGTTAGCTCCGCTGGGGAGAATCATTGTACAAAGCCCAAGAGGAGGCTATTGTGACTGTTTCAGTTGAATGACAGATCCAATATGCTGATTTAAAGAGAAAATTAGTTCTTATATGAGTAATGTTTGCACTCAGGGATTTGATTCGAGGACCAGGGTTATTTCCTGTTCTTTAAGGAAATGAGAAATCCAAGGGTATTGAGACTGTCCGAGTCTACGGGTTTCATCTCCTAGTTTTGAAAGGATCTTGAGAATGTCTTTTGAGACTCAAGGAAATTAGACTGTCCAAGTCTAGAGTTTCATCTTTTGTACTATGCTTTGAGAAATAGTAGTAGACTGTTGGAAAGACTGCTCTATTAAGATGACTGATTTCTGTTCCTATACCTCTAGGAGGTCGTCGGGACAATTTGTACGAAGCCCAAGAGGAGACTGGAAACTTTTAAGAAGCCGAGTTGTCCTTGTATGAAGCCCAAGAGGAGGCTATCATTCCCGGGGGAATCATTATATGAAGCCTAAGAGGAGGCTGTGAATACTTTTAAGAAGCCGACGGGTCCTTATACAACGCCCAAGAAGAGGCAGGGATGCTTTTAGGAAGCCTGTGGGTCCCCAAACCCCTAGAAGTTCAAGACAGGCTATTCATAAAGAATAGATCAAGCCAGGAAAGTTCGAGAATTTGGAAGAAACTCAAGAGATGCCATTTACGGAGAAAAGATCATCTCTGGGGAATAGAGTTTCTTTGACAACTTCTACGAGTGACAGTCTATGAAAGGGTTCACTGAGAATGTTGCCTTTCATGTCTCCATATTGTTTAACCCCAAGAGGAGGGAAGACTGTGTCTGGTAATCCTATGGGGATCTAGTTTTGACTATTTAAGAGTGATCAACGGGCTTAATGCTAGACGTAGTTTCCGGGGAAACTCTAAATATCTATAATATTATTACACAGTTGATATGAGTTTATGAAAGAAGACTTACAGTGAAACATCCCCACAATACAGTTATATGTATTGAAAGCGGTAAAGGAAAGCGTATAAACACTTACTCGGTTGTAGAGCTTCCATGCTGTTTGGTTAGTTGTTCAACAAAGAAAGATTGAAAACAACAATACATTTCAAAATCAAAGGAGAAAGTGCTTTGAAAAAGAAAGATTTGGGGCTTACAGCTCAATGAGAGGCCCAGGGTTTTATCAGTGATCGCACTGTCGAATTTGTACAGAGGGACTTATACAAGTGATTGAGGCCCAAAAATTGTTTGCTGTACAACGGGATGGGTCTTACCCTCTCTCAAGAGGCCCAAAAGGTTTAAAGAAAAAGAGTGGGGCTTATAATACGAGGGTAGGCCCAGATGATTTTCGTTTGAAATGGCGATCGCGCCGAGATTTTCTTTTAACGCGAAGGGGCTTATACAATATTTGAGGCCCAAATTTGTTTTTGGTTAAAAGGGGATTGGATCTTACACTCTATTAGAGGCCCAAAAAGTTTTGAATGAGTGATGGGGCTTACAGCTCAAGGAGAGGCCCAATTGATTTTTTTAAAAGGCGACGATCGCGTCGTTTACTTGTACTGAGGGACTTATACAATGAGTGAGTCCCACAAAGTTTATACAAGGGGGTTTGGGTCTTACACTCTCTCAAGAGGCCCAAAGAGTTTTAAAGAAAAGAAATGGGTCTTACTACTCGAGGGTAGGCCCAAGGTTTGTTTTTCAACGGATGATAATCGCGTCGAACTTTTTGAAATACAACGGGACTTATACCATAAGTGAGGCCCAAAATAGGTTGTATTTACAAAGGGTTGGGTCTTACACTCTATTAGAGACCCAAAGTGTTTTGAAAATGATTTATGAGGGTTAAATTAATCAAAAACCCTAATTTGTTTTCAAAATGTGTTTTAATTGAATACAAATTCAATTAAAATGATCAAAATTGTTTAACATATGGAAAACAAATTGTGATCTTGGATTAATGCTTCAAAAATTAAGTATTGACCTACAAAATAATTATAAGGCATTAATAGATGCAAAATCAAGGTGGAAAAAATATTCAAAATGTCAAAAATAATTAAAATATTAATTCTTTGCAAAAATATCAATTATATGAAATAAATAATATTTTTGGGATTTTTTGGGAAAATAAAATATTTTAACATTTTTGTGAATTATTAAAAAAAGAATCAACTCAAAATCATTAAAACTCAGAGAGAAATTAATTTTTGAATCAATTAAACAAAATCACAAAATTCAAATATTTGAATTTGTGAAAATGGCGCCAAGAACAACTGAAGAACACGCGCGTTTTTCAGTTTTGCCCAGATTTGCATTTTCTATCCAATCTCACTAAATACTTGATCATATCATGCAATCCACATACCAATCAACTCATTTCAACCTCACGATCATGTCTATGGCAATTAATTTCATTTAAATTACGCATAAAACAAGAAATCACGAAAAATCCTCAAGAACCCTAAATTCTGCATGAAGGCTGGGATTTTTGATACACGATTCAAACAAAGCAATTACTTGAGGGGAAACATTCCATGCATGATTATGAACATTTGGCAAAAGTATTGTGCGAGGAAATATGCATAGATTGAGAGATGACCAAGTTTAGACTTACCTCTAGGTCGTGACAGCAAGAGCAAATTGATTTCTGAGTAGGAGGTGTTATAGATGAATTGTGATGATCTGAACAGCTTCCCTACACCCTATGGAGTGTGTTTGAATGCTTGGACTTGATGGAAATTGGCTGGATCACTTCGTGGCATCTCAACTGCAACTTGGTTAAAACCTTGAGCAATTGACTGGTGATTCTGAGAAACCAGTGTTCCAGATGTTATTTAAGTGTTTGATCAGCTCACATATGATGTATATGAGGCGTGTGTGTGTGATTGGTTTGAGTGGAATTGCTCTCTAATGAAAAACCCGATAGTGACTTGCTAAGAAGGCATTTTTTAGAGTGAGAAGTGGATTTTGAGAAAGGCAAGTGTTGTAGGCCTTTGGTGTACTTAAACTGATCACAATTGAGCTCTATTTATAGTAGAGCAAGTTTGTTTTGCAAGGAATAGTGAATGGCAACTGCTAAGTAGGTTTGGCCAATGTTGTCAAATGAAAATCCAAGTCTCCTCTAGCCATTGACTAGAGGTTAGGGCACAGGCTGCTGGTCCCCTTGGTCTTGGATAAGTCTTAACTAAATCCAGTTGCTAATGGCTCAGTCCATGCCACCTTGATGCTTCCATTGAATGCTCCAATCCAAAATTGGAGTCTTGTCCCTATTTTGGACAATTCTAGGTTTAGCATGCTATTTCTTGTTCCAAGGACTTTGGAGGCTTGGCTCAGTGATCGTCCCCTTTAGATTCAATCCTCAGATGTGTCCAAGGTGATGACAAGGCTTGGAATTGGCTGATTTTGGCAAATCGACCAAAAGTGCACAAATCTGCGTTGCCTTGGCAGGTTTCAGCAATGCAACTTGCCAATGTCATATCTCATGGCTCAAGTTGAATTTGGTGATGTTCTTGGCCATTTTGGAAAGCTCTTATATGATACAACAACTGTTTGATCATATTTGGTTTTGATACTCTTTGGATCCAAGTGAAAAATGTCCCTACATTTGGAAAAAAGTAAGGCAAAATCTGACTTAGTGAAATTTTCACTAAGTGTTGGAACAAAGTGACTTTTCTTGATTTTGATCACTCCATAACTCAAAATCCATGAGGAATTTGGACATAGGTCAGTATGAAGCTTTTGTAGAGGGAAATGAGATCTACAAATCAAGCTTTGGATGGAAAAAAGTGGCTTTGTGGTTTAGGAATTATGATCCTCCAAAGTTGGTACCTTTGCCACTTTTTTTCATAACTTAGAAAATTTTCTAAGTTTTTATGGTTACCCCTTTTACAAGTTATCCCACTTTCTTTGATTTTTCTTGATGAATGATGATTCAAATCATACATTAACATCATTTTAGGGTTAAAAATCCATTTTTGTGAAAAATCTCAAAAAGTCAAAGTTGACTTTTGTGCACAGTTGACTTTTTATCCGATGAATTCCAAACTGTGCAATCCTTTAGGAAATCATGTCCTTGACCTAAATCAAACTTGATGGACATGTTACATGGGTGGTATAGAGTGTATTGAATCATGTCTTAGGGCTTGAGAGCATGTCCTGGTCAAAAGTCAAAGTTACAGTTGACTTTTCCCGCGAAACCCTAACTGTGGTTCAGATGAAATTGAAACTTGTTGCTCAAGCTTCTTGGATCAATCCATTGTCCCAAATGGATCAATATGATATATTAGAGACCCTCAAATCATGTCTTGAGGTCTTGTTTCATGATTTGTCCCAAAAGTCAACTTAGGGGTGAATTAGGTCAAGAAACCCTAATTCCTGATTTTTGAAGAATGCATCCCCTGAGGCAAAATTGACTTAATGATTGGGTTTATGAGGTTCCATGGAGCATATTAGGTTATGTTTTGGATCTTTGGCTCATGCCCAGATGAAAATTTCCATCTGGAGGCTCTGGTCGACCAAAACCCTAATTTGGTGACACTGGCGATCTTGAGGCTTGATCCACCTAGAAGGGAGCATCCTTGTGCTTAATCCTTGAAGTGGGAGTTCTCTTGATACATTGTGGATGTTTGAGAGGTTTAGACAAGTTGAATATCATGTCATTCCTTGATTGATCCTTTGTCTAAACACTCAGAGAGGGATTGAAACCCTAATTTTGATTGCAGTGGATGCTCAACCATCTCTGGGGAGACTGATGAGGCATAAAGGTACATCCATATTGTGATGAGGATTTACACAATGATGGGAATCTTAGTGGTCAAAATTTGGGGTATGACAGATGCCCCTATTTAATCTTCTTGGACCCGAAGGTGTGAATGACGAGGGTATTCGGGCATTCGAGGTGCAAGATGATTAAATATCGGAATATCCAAAATTTTGACGGCTTCTATGAATGGTAATCCACGCTTTCATTTTCTTTCGCTAAGAAATAATGCTTAGAAAAGGTAAACTTCCCCTCGATCCTGGTCTTCATCCAAGGAACTGGTCTCAATTTTCTTTTGAGATGAACTTCCCCTCAATCCTGGTTTCCTACAACTGAACTGGTCTTAGTTTTTGATTTAAACTTCCCCTCGATCCTGGTTTCCTACCAAGGAACTGGTCTTAGTTTCTGATTTAAACTTCCCCTCGATCCTGGTTTCCTACCAAGGAACTGGTCTCAGTTTTCTGAAATAAACTTCCCCTCGATCCTGGTTTTTAGCCACGGAACTGGTCTTAGTTTCTTCTTGTCGAATTTCTTCCTTGACAAGGGACGCTATGTGTAGCGGTCTTCATCAAACTTCTCACCGAGTTTTCCTAGGGAGATGCCATTTGATGGAAAATTTTTTGATGCCAGACTTGCTGGGGAACCCAGTCGTCTGAGTTGTAGAGGTGTACAAACTTCTCTGTTGGAGATGCCATTTGTTGACTCTATTTGGGGAATGCGAGTCCCTTGAGAGACTGCTTTCACGTTTGGGGATATTACATCATACTTTTCTCGGGATCTTCCCGGAGAAATGCCATATGTTGGGATCCAATTTTGAGGTGCCGATGACCTTGTCATCAGTGGTTTTTTTTTCGGAGAAAAACTGATGTATTGCCGAATCTCTGCTTAAGAGGCTTTCTCTAGGGATTTTTCTTAATCCGGGAAAGCAAGGATATCATCTTCAATGGCGAAATAACTAGAGGCGAGATTGTTCAAATGATTCACTTCTTGACGAGGAAAGAACCGACAACTCGATTGAGAGGACTTTTATCACTAGGGGATAAGACCGACTAGAGTGACAATGATACAATGTGAATGCGAATGCAAATCAACAATGCATGATGTATGTATGTTTATGCTGACAGAACTGACACGATATACAGACTAATAGATGAACATGACGGGATACTCGGCCACAGTGGGAGATGTAAAGTATAACTTGTTCACGATAACAATTCTGTCTTGCTTAGGAGAGATAATCCCTACGACAAATACCGTTAATCGGGCTTAGGAGATAAGAACTTGGCCGAAGATGTCAAATGGAATAGTTGCATCCGACACTGTTGATCCTTCATTCAGGCGCACTGGCATAGAAGGAGTACTTTGATTCTGCACTTTGAAGTTCGCTTACTTCAGGAGAAGCAGTTGATGCTCTTTTGATGTTCAACAGTAAAAAGAAATTGCCATCTTTATTTTAAAAGCAGAAAAAGTTTTACAAGTAAATTCATTTTTGTTTTATTTCAAGAGTCGTCGAGCATGTTAAAATGTCGTTTTGTAAAGCTAAAACAAATGAGAATTACAAACAAAAGCACAAGAGCTCAAATTTTATTGATAAGATGGAGATCAGCCAAACGCGTGGTTCCAGAGAGTATATACAAAGCTATAAAATGGTAATTTACAGGGAAAAAGGGCTACGTTGAAACATAACGACCACTATCCTTCTACCAATTTTGAATTCGGGACATCCTGAGCTTTTGTCAAAAATGACCTTGACTGGAGTTTTCCTCCGATGGATGGTGTAACTGCTGCTGAGGGACTTGCCTCTTTGTCGAACATAGTTACTTACCATTATCCCTAACTTTTACCTGGATTGTACTGTGATGTTTCCAATCCACTGGGATGATTTTTTTTTTTTTTTTGTCTCTAACTTTTGCCTGGATCACCCTTTCGGGTTTTCAATCCACCGAGACATTTTTTTTAGGCGAAGTATTTATTGACTACATCAACATTTGTGGGGTAGGAAAATTCCTCTCCGTCCATGGTTGCAAGTCTCAAGGCACCGCCTGAGAGAGCTTTCGTGACCACGTAGGGGCCATCATAATTCGGAGTCCATTTACCTCGCGAATCAGTGAGAAATGATTGTATCTTTTTTAGCACAAGGTCTCCTTTCCTGAAGACGTGAGGTCGAAGCTTTTTGTCGAACGCCTTCTTCATTCTTTGTTGATAAAACTGACAGTGGCATAGTGTCGTGATTCGCCTTTCTTCGATCAGATTGAGTTCGTCGTGTCGACTTTGACACCATTCAGCTTCTGTAAGCTTAGCATCCATCAATACCCAGATTGATGGGATCTCTACTTCTATGGGGAGCACTGCCTCCATGCCATACACTAGAGAGAAATGGGTTGCCCCTGTTGAAGTGCGGACAGATGTGCGATAACCGTGAAGAGCAAAGGGCAGCATCTCGTGCCAATCTTTGTAGGTTACAACCATCTTTTGAACAATCTTCTTGATGTTCTTGTTAGCCACTTCTACCGCTCCGTTCATATTGGGTCAGTAGGGATATGAGTTATGGTGTTCAATCTTGAACTCTGCGCATAACTCTTTCATCATCTTATTGTTCAAGTTAGATCCATTATCAGTAATGATCTGGCTAGGAACACCATAACGGCAGATGATATTGTTTTTGATAAATCGGACCACCACTTGTCGGGTTACATTAGCGTACCACGCTGCTTCGACCCACTTGGTGAAGTAATCAATGGCTACTAGGATGAACTGATGTCCGTTTAAAGCTTTGGGCTCAATCAAGCCAATCATATTGATTCCCCATATGGAAAAAGGCCATGGGGAAGAAAGAACCATGAGATGCGTTGGCGGTACATGAATTTTGTCTGAGTATATCTGACACTTGTGACACCTCCTCATGTACTTGTTGCAGTCGGATTCCATTGTCAACCAATAGTACCCTGTTCTTAGAATTTTTCTCCCCATTGTGTGTCCGTTGGCATGAGTGCCAAAGGATCCTTCATGAATTTCTTTCATCAGCATGTTTGCTTCTGGTCTGTCTACGCATCGAAGCAAAACCAAGTCAAAATTCCTCTTATAGAGGGTATCACCACTCAGGAAGAAACTGCCAGCCAGTCTTCTAAGGGTTTTTCTGTCCTTCCTTAGTGCCCCAGGAGGGTACTCTTGTTTTTTAAGGAAGTATTTAATATCGTGATACCAAGGTTTGTCGTCTATGACTGCTTCAATCGTGAAGATGTAAGCGGGCATTTCAAGGCACACTATGTCGATCTTAGGTAGGTCAGTCCATTGACCCACACTAATCATAGAAGAGAGTGTGGCTAATGCATCCGCCATGTGATTCTCATCACGAGGGATGTGATGAAACTCGATTCTGTTGAACAAAAGGTAACAACCTTCTTGCATAGTCTTTTGTAAGGAATCAATCCTGATTGGTATGTGTTCCAATCTCTTTTTATCTGATTGATAACCAGGGCTGAGTCGCCGTATACGTCCAAGTTCTTGATCCTCAAATCAATTTCTTCTTCGAGACCCATAATACAAGCTTCGTATTCGGCCTCATTGTTTGTACATTTGAACGTAAGTCGAGTGGTGAAAGGAATGTGGGTACCCTGAGGGGTAATAATTATTGCCCCAATTCCGTTTCCATAATGATTAACTGCTCCGTCAAAGATTAGTCCCCACAGGGAACCTGGTTCTGGCCCTTCACTGGGTAGCGGTTCATCGCAATCTTTCATCTTTAGATACATGACATCTTCGTCTTGGAAGTCAAACCCGATTAATTCTTGATCTTCAATCGGTTGATGAGCCAAATGATCGGCTAAAATACTTCCTTTAACGACTTTTTGAGTATGGTACTCTATGTCATATTCTGATAACAACATCTGCCAACGGGCGATTCTTCCCGTGAGAGCAGGTTTTTCAAATACGTACTTGATTGGATCCATTTCAGAGATTAACCAAGTAGTGTGATGAATCATGTACTAGCGTAGACGTTTGGCTGCCCAAGCCAAAGCACAACAAGTTTTCTTGAGCATCGTGTACCGAGTTTCATAGTCGGTGAACTTCTTGCTTAGATAGTAAATGGCAGAATCTCTCCATTTGGTTTCGTCTTGTTGGCCAAGTACACACCCCATTGAGTCTTCCAAGACTGTGAGGTAGATGATCAGTGGTCTTCCTTCCACTGGAGGTGATAGAATCAGAGGATTCAACAGATATTCCTTAATACTATCGAAGGTGGTTTGGCAATCTTCTATCCAAATGAAGTCCTGGTTCTTTTTTAGTAATTTGAAAATCGGCGCACAAGTGGCAGTCATGAGGCATATGAATCTGGATATGTAGTTCAAACGTCCCAAGAATCCTCTGACTTATTTTTCAGTTTTCGGAGAAGGCATTTCTTGAATGGCCTTGACCTTGTCAGGATCAACCTCAATTCCTTTCTGGCTGACGATGAACCCTAAGAGTTTCCCAGAACAGACACCGAAGGTGCACTTGTTGGGATTCAAGAGGAGTTTGTACTTTCTCAAACGCTCGAATAGTTTTGACAGGTGGGTCACATGCTCCTCTTCTGTCTTAGATTTTGCAATCATATCATCGACATATACCTCGATTTCCTTGTGTATCATGTCATGAAACAGAGTAGTCATGGCCCTTTGATAGGTTGCCCGACGTTTTTCAAACTGAACGGCATTACCTTGTAACAAAAGGTACCCTATGGGGTAATGAACGAAGTTTTCTCCATGTCTTTGGACGCCATTTTGATCTGGTTATAGCCCGAGAATCCATCCATGAAGGAGAAAACTTTGAACTTTGTTGTACTATCTACCAGCATGTCAATGTGTGGTAAAGGAAAGTCGTCCTTTGGACTAGCCTTATTCAGATCCCTGTAGTCGACACACATTCTGACCATTCCGTCCTTTTTCAGAACGGGTACAATATTGGCTAACCATTGAGGATATTCTGATGTGGCGAGGAAACCCGCGTCAATCTGTTTCTGTACCTCATCTTTGATTTTGATGGCCATGTCCGGGTGAGTCTGTCTCAACCTCTGCTTTACTGGCGGACATTTCGATCTTAACGGTAAGTGATGTTCCACGATGCTGGTATCCAACCCTGGCATATCCTGATAGGACCAAGCGAATACATCGTGGAATTCTTTGAGAAGCTTTATCAAACTCTCTTTGGCAATTGGAGTGAGCAGTGCCCCAATCCTGATTTCTTTTCTCTCCTTTTCTGAACCCAAGTTTACCATGTCCAACGGCTCTTTGTGAGGTTCAATAGACCTTTCCTCTTGTCTGAGTAGCCGGGAGATCTCTTCTGGAATTCCGTTGTCAACTTCTTCTTCAGCCCCAAATATCGGGAACTCAAAGTTGGGAGAAGGCATCGGATCGTATGTTTCAACTGGGTTTAAAACAAGCAATCTGCATGACGTGATGATTCGCGTTTAGAAGAGATAGAGAAAATGCAAGTGTGTGCAGTGTATTTTTTTATCACTGCTTGTTTTTATTTGAATTGTTTTTTAGGATTACCATTTTCTGAGAAAAAGCAGAAAGAGAAAACAGTAATTAATGCGAAAATTACAGAACGACGTTATTTTATTAATGAACAAGTCGATTCTTGAAACTATAGCCCTATAAAACAAAACTCTGTCGCTTTGGGCGAAGCGAAGAGGGAAAATTTACAGAAAGTGAGCCCTATCAAAACATCCGTTTCACCTGGGCAGGGTGAAAGGTTAAAGATGGCAATTACTTTGATTGGTGAACGACCTTCGGAGCATCAACAGCAACCCATTGGCGGCGAACTCCTCGGTGAATCACAAAGTCTGGCACCTTCCTTGATTTGTCTTCAGAAATGACGCCGATTTCTGGTGGAACAGGATCATTGGAATCAGTCTCCCAGGTAGAGTTGTCGTAGGAGAATTCCTCAATTGTATTTTGTATAGCATTTGTGCTCTCAGCTGTATCTCCCCATCCAGTTGGCTGAATATCTTTGAGCCTGATACGAGAGCTTTTGGGAGTGGTGTACTTGACCATGAAGTCGTATTTTCCACTCGGTTGTCCCAAGGTGTCCCACACTTCTTTGGAACTGGAGGAGTCATCCCTCTCGATGACGTTAACCTCAGGAAAAGCATAGTTGATGAATTCTAGTCCTGCAAACGTTGCAAATTCATCGTCATGTTGAGTAGTTTCTGAATGACCTGAGTGTTGATCCCATGAGACGGTGGGGACACAGGTATTCTGTTTAATGATGCTCAGCTGAGTTTCATTACTCGGATGACTTTCTGGCCCCAAGTTTCCTGGGTAAGGCTGCCATATTGGCAGGCCATCCATCAGGCCATAGTAATTGTGGTCAAAGTTTTCTTTCATCAGAGTGTCCTCCTCTAATGAATTTGGTGGAGCACGACATCCTTCTGGATCACAACCTCCGTATATCATTTCGACATCTGACCGTGGTATAAATCTCAGACTCTGTGCGGGATAGCAAAATGGCGTAGGCACCTCTTCCTGTGACATATAACCGTCCTCGTTAAGATAGGACTTCCATTCTTCATCTGTGTCAGAGGGATCCTCCTCATTGATAGCATAGATTGCCTGAGGCACTGGGTGAAGGAATCCTCCACTGTGGAAGAAATTCTGAATGGTATGAAGACTTTTATTGTTAGCAGCTGTCCGGGTACAGGTTGCGGAAAAACCAAGACCCTTCTTTGTTGTATTGCTAGTAGGAATGACAAGCTGTCCCCATCCTGTTGTATCGGTACTCTCGACTGCTTTAATAGCATCTTTGTATGAGGAAATCGAAGTTCCTCCTCCAGATTGATCATCCTTGTGTAGCAAAAGCGCTTGGAACTGGGTTCCGATTATCCCCTCTGGTTCCACATAAGTGGATGACGATAAATTGCTGACGAGCAAGGCATGTTCCCCACAGACTGTGATGAGTTGGCCGTTCTGGACGAACTTTAGCTTTTGGTGGAGGGTTGAAGTGACCGCTCCCGCCTGATGTATCCAAGGTCTTCCTAATAAACAACTGTACGTTGCCCGGATGTCCATGACCTGGAAAGTGACTTGGAAAGTGTGAGGACCAATAGCTATGGGAAGATCAACTTCGCCGATAATCGTTTTTCTGGATCCGTCGAACACTTTGATGACGACCTCGCTGGTTCTCATCGGAGGGCCTTTGAATGATAATTGAGTCAAAGTGGACCTCGGCATAACATTTAGGGCTGTATCTACCAATACGCTGGCTAAAGCATCGTCCTGGCAGTTGACCGTGATATTGAGCGCCATGTTATGACGGCGACCCTCTTCAGGTAATTCCTCATCACTAAATTCCAAGTTGTTGCAGGAAGTGATGTTAGAGACAATACTATCGAACTGTTTGATTGTTACATCCTGTTCCACAAAGGCTTGCTCCAAAACTTTCTGTAGAGCCTCCCTATGCGCTTCTGAACTGAGTAACAGTGATAATACTGAGATCTTTGAAGGAGTCTGTAACAGTTGATCGACAATGTTGTATTCACTCCTTTGTATGAGCTTCAGTATCTCATCATCGTTTTTCGAAAGGTCGGGATTACTGGATTGACCGACTGGTGGATCGGGAGCTTCTGTCTGAAGTTCCTTTTCTTTGTGGGATTCTCCAACTCCTCTGTTGAAGATTCTACCACTCCGTGTTACACGACTGATGTCTGCAATATTCACGACGGAGGGTAATGGAATTTCCTTTCCATTTTCAATTGTTGTTGCACCGTATTTGTAAGGGATTGCCTTAGCTGATTCATACGGTAGCGGTCCCGGCAGATAGATGACTATGGGAACCTTCTGGTTTTTCTGACCATCATACGCAATCTCGATCCGTTCCCGGTTGGGAATTCTTGATTCGTCAAGCAGAGGGGTAATGGCAAAAACATTCCTGGTCCTCTGATGATCAGAGATGACGACAATGTCCTCAATTTGATTGGCAAGGTAGTTCGGCGACCAATTGATGGGTCCGGAACCTGGATATGGGTGAATCTTTCCACGATCCACCTGCCCCTGGAGAGCTGCTCGCACATGGTAGCACCCTTGGTTACTTTCCGAACAGACTCCACAACGTTCATAATTGTGTGGTGGCACCTGGCCACGCCCACTTTGAATACAATGTAACCTCACTAGGTTAGCTTCCACGAGTCGGACATCCCGACTTTGACGCCGAGTGGGGTTTCTGTTATTGATACTAATTTTCTGAGTATCTTCATCCATGTAGATTGGCATCCACCAATGATTTAACAAGTGTTGAAGTGCCTCCTGGACAAGGGCACTTCCCTGATCATTTTCGCAACCCACTTTACAGCTATGATAATTATGTGAGATTAGGAATCCGAGTCGGACCTGCTCAGCATGCAGCTCTACCAAGTTGGTATTCATCAAGCGAATGTCGAAGATTTGGACCATATTGATCTGATAGGGATTCCTATCATGGTAATCCTGGATCCATCCAAGATCCATCTGACGCTGGAGGGCCTCCTGTATGAAAGAGCATTCCTGTTTGTTTACCGAGCAAGTCAGACAAGAACTATAATCGTGCTGCAGCAGATTATGATACTGGCTTTTCCTTAAATGCATTGCCACCAGGTTGACATTCATCGCACGAATGTCGTGGTTCTGAATGACGTTGGAATTCGTGTAAACCATGTTAACTCCACGAACTCGGTTCTCTTGGATCCTTCCGAGGTCCATCTGTTCCTGTAGAGTTGATTGCACCACAGAACATCCTCGATTGCTTTTAGAGCAGATATCACACTGGTGATAATTATGAGGTGGCACATGGCCATACCCACTATGTCTACAATGCATCTTGACCAGATTAGTCCTCAACAAAAGTACATCATGAATTTGATAGACGTTGTTAAATTCTTTCTCAATCAAGTTGATTGCAGCTTTCTCATGTTGAGGCAGCGGGTTTGTGAGAACATTGGGATTCATATCTTTGAAAGATAATAGCCCGCTCCTAACAAGATTTTGCACATCAAATTTGAAATTGAGACAATTCTCTATGTAATTCTTTATCCTCCTTGGTGATAAGGGCATGTCTGATCCACCTTAAACCAAAAAGGCGGATTTTTCGGTACTGTAAGAGGAGACTTAGTCTGGATGTACCCCTTAGCCAATAGTAACAGAAATAGTTCTGCGTACAACATGGGTATAGGATCAAACCCTAGTGGCCGCGTTGTACGGTTGTTGTTGGATGGAGGACGAGCCTGCTGAAGAGGCTGTTGTGTCATTTGCTGATTAGGTTGGCTTTGTGCAACCTGAGGCTGATACGTAGGAATAGGCGCAGAATTGATAGCAGGAGTTACAGCTGCTATCGGTTGATAACGCCGCCTTTTCTTTCCGAGAGAGATATTCCCAATATCTTGCTCTTTTTTCTTAGGGAGAGCACTACCGTATCGTTTTGTATTACTCGATGATCCAGCGCCTTTTATCAAACGTCCTTCTCAGACGGCTTCCTCAAGACGAACTCCCATGCCCACCATCTCGGTGAAATCACTGGGTGCACTAGCAACCATTCTATCATAGTAAAATGAGCTTAAGGTCTTTAAGAAGATCTTTGTCATCTCTTTTTCCTCAAGAGGTGGACAAATCTGAGCGGCAATTTCGCGCCATCTCTGAGCGTACTTCTTAAAGGTTTCCTTGTCCTTTTGTGACATTGATCTAAGTTGATCTCTGTCCGGTGCCATGTCCAAATTGTATTTGTATTGTTGGACGAAGGCAGTACCAAGATCTCTGAATGTGCTAATCGTAGCACGGTTTAAACTCATGTACCATTTGAGTGTGGCATCGGTTAAACTATCTTGAAAGTAGTGAATCAGTAGGTCCTGATTCTCCGTCTGAGCTGACATTCGCCGAGCGTACATCACCAAGTGACTCTGAGGGCAAGAGTTACCCTTGTATTTTTCAAAGTCAGGCACTTGAAATTTGTGTGGAATTTCACATTGGGGACCAGACAGAGGTCTGCGGCGTCCTTTCCAAATAGATCCTGACCGCAGATGGCTTGCAGTTCTTTCTGCATTTCCAGGAGCTATTCTTGGAATTCATCCATTCTATCAAACATAGTTTCCTTCTTACCAGAAGGTATCGGTGGAACCTGTCCTTCCGGGACAGTGTGCACCACCGGGGGTGGTACCGTGACTACGTCAGTGAATCTTGGCGTTTCCCAAAGTTTATAACCTTCAGGAGTCTTCAGTATGCCCCTGGCATCTTCGCTTTCCCGAAGTTTGTAACCTTCAGGCCCATCAGCTTCTGTTATGATTCCCTGATCTTCAGTGATCGGCGGAACATATCCTTCCGGGATATAGTTAACAGGCATGCCCCAAGGACGATCTTTCGGCATTTGATACCTAGGATCATACTTCTCCACTATGGGCGTTGAGATGACCTCTGAGATCACAGTCCTTTGTAGTTGAGCTTCTGCCATGGCTTGAATGTCGTTACGAAGCTTTCTCATATCCTCTCTCAGAGCGTCGATCTCTTCTTTCAGCTCTCAATTTTCTTCCTCAAGATCATCCATCTTTTTCTGACGATTGGCCCGAGTATTGTATGAATGAGACAGTTTGACTCTAGAACTGAGACACAAACATGAGATTCGTAGGTAAGAAGAATACGCGATGTGAGAATGATGAATGCAATGATTATATTAATTATTTTTTGGTTTAATCAAAATAAACTTCGACAATTAGGTTGAAAATATCAAAAAGTGGGGAAACCCCTTTTTATTGAATTCAAAGGATTATCGAAATGGAAATACAGTAGCTATAAGGTGCAGAAATAGAAACCTAAGCTAATGGGTCCCGAGTCCTCTCTGAAGAGAAATCGGGTGCTGACTCTGGTACCTTCCTTTTCTTTGACCGGGGCTTTTGGGCCGTTGTCGGGCTGTCATTCCTTTGCCAGGTGAAATGAGCGAGCAAATTCCTTTGGTCATCTTGATTCTCTACAGCATGTTGCTCCAAAATTTCAATCAGAGCGTCCTTATCTTTCAGTAGTTGCTGTATTTTGATGCACTCCATGTTGAGGGTGCGGTATTTGTTCTTCCAAGACCTCTTCTCCTGTTGAACTTTTTAGAGAGTAACCTGAAGCTTTTCAGTCTCAGTCATGAAGTACATGACAGACTCCCTCGTTGGAAGAACTCCGTGAAGAGGATAAGGCATCTTTAGCTTGAGAGCTATAGTTTGTACCCAGTGGAGATAAGGCTCCACCGAGACACATTTCAGTTTTCCTAGAGACTCCCGTCCTTTCTTATGAACATGTTTCCAAGCGTGCACTATTTCCATTTTTAGTGCTCTGTCACTTTCTCCGTCTTTGAAGAAAAGACCTTCCAGATGAACACTCTGTGAGACGTGCCTCATCGGGTATCCAAATTGACGACGAACAAGAACTGGATTGTAATTGATTCCTCCCTTAGTTCCTATAAGGGGTACGTTGGGGAAGTTTCCACAACGGTCAATGATCCTGATCCCATCATAAATCCTATTACACCAATCAATGTCAGAGTTGGTGAGAGACATGATTTTCTGCGACCAACGTAAGGCACTCTTGTGATCGCAAAAAGTAGCTGACTTAGGCAAATAGGAGATAAACCATTTATAAAACAGAGGTACACAACATGAGTTGGCGAGAGACTTGATTTTCTGCGACCAACGTAAGGCACTCTTGTGATCCTAAAAAGCAGCAGACTTAGGCAAATGGGAGATAAACCATTTATAAAGCAGAGGTACACAGCATGCGATCTCCCCCCCCCCCCCCCCCCCCCCGCTGTACAAATTCCCTAAGTGTACAGAATGATACGCATCTGCGAGCAAAGTTGGCATAGGGTTTCCAATGAGAAAAACCTTAATGGAGTTGATATCGACGAAGTTATTAATGTTGGGCAACAGAAATAACCCGTAGGTGAGTAAAACAAAGATGCTTTCGAAAGCAGTCACGTTCCCGATACTGGCGAAGTACAGGGCTTTCTTTGTTAAGAACAGGGCTAGCAAACCTTGTATGCCAACCTTAGTGGTCATGTGAGTCCTGAACTCAGACTCGTCCAAATGAATTGCTCTTACAATGGTCTGATTCTTTGGAATTTCTTCCAGTCCAGAAAATGGAGCTTGATCTGTAATGTGAAGATCAATCATATGAGAATATTCCTCCAGCATTGGTGCTAACTGGTAATCCGAGAATGTGAAACAATGATTGACCGGATCGTAGAACTGAACGAGCGCATCCATGATTCCCTCAATCACATGGACTCTTAGCAGAGATAGCAAACCTCTGTACTTGGCTCTGAAAGCCTCTTGGTTTGTGATCATCCTCGCCAAACCTCTTAAATCCTCTAGTTTTGGAATCCTGAAGGTGTACTTATGAGTTCTCCTTCTACCGAAATCCAATAGCGTAATCCTTTTCTCTGATATTTGCAATCACAGTCTTAGTTTATTTTGAAAAAACAGAGAGACTAGAAGAGAAATTTTTTGAATGTTTTAATGTTTTTTAAATGAATGCATGAATGCAGCACACAAAAACATAGCAAAAACATGCGGTCAACGGGTCGTTGTCATGGAGTTAAGGCTCTACCCATCCCAAAGGTTCAACTAGGGTGATTTTTGTACCTGTACTCAAAATCATCAGCTCCTCCCAGGATAACAAACAGCAAGCGAATCGCCAGGGAGCTGTATGAAATCTTAGAGTAAATGCTATTCACCGAGAATAGATCATCAGCCTCAAATGAGGGTAGTATCGCGTGACAACTATTTCTGATAGCTTCCGCACTACAAAAGGGTTGGCTCCTCAGCTTCTCAGACGTCACAATCGGCCCATTGCCTATGAGAGGGAATGGGTTGCATTGGGAAGCCTCCACTGAGGTTGATGGTCGACCTCGTCGCCATCACTTATCTTAAGTGTATACTCAATCTTTCCACATGCGGCATCACACGCATTCCCATTAGCAGAAAAATAAACACAGATATCAATTAAGAAAAGCAATATATATATTTGTCCCAATGTCCTAGACTTTTTTAAAAGCTATGAATCTTATGTTCCTGGCAGAAAATGGTTTCCCGGCGGAGTCACCATCTTGTGGTTTCATTCCAAATCAATAGCGTTTTGACCTAAGATCCTAGCGACGTCAGGGTTTCAAGAGATAAGAGGAACAAAATGCCTTGAAAGGCGTCATTTTTGTGGTACCTGTGATACCCCAAATTTTGACCACTAAGATTTCCCATCATTGTGCAAATCATCATCACAATATGGATGAACCATCATGCCTCATCAAATGCCTCAAGGGTTGTTGAGCATTCATTATAATCAAAATTAGGGTTTTAAGCCCTCTCAGAGCCTTAGACAAAGGATCAATCAAGGAATGACTTGATCTTCAACTTGTCTAGCCTCTAAAGTATCCACAATGGATCAAAAGGGCCCCCACTTCAAGGATTAAACACAAGGCTGCTCCCTTCTAGGTGGATCAAGTCTCAAGATCGACAGTGTCACCAAATTAGGGTTTTGGTCGACCAGGGCCTCCAGATGGAAATTTTTCATCTGGGCACAAGCCAATGATCCAAAACATAACCTAATATACTCCATGGAACCTCATGGACCCAATCATCAAGTCAATTTGACCTCAGGGGATGCATACATCAAAAATTAGGAATTAGGGTTTCTTGACCTAATTCACCCCTAAGTTGACTTTTGGGACAAATCATGAACCAAGACCTAAAGACATGATTTGGGGGGCTTTAATATACTATATTTATCCATTTGCAACAATGGATTAATCCAAGAAGCTTGAGCAACAAGTCTCAATTTCATCTTCACCACAATTAGGGTTTCGCGAGAAAAGTCAACTGTAACTTTGACTTTTGACCAGGACATACTCCTAAACCCTAAGACATGATTCAATATACCCTATGACACCCATGGAACATGCCCATCAAGTTTGATTTAGGTCAAGGACATGATTTCCTGAAGAATTGCACAGTTTGGAATTCATCTGATAAAAAGTCAACTGTGCACAAAAGTCAACTTTGACTTTTTGAGATTTTTCACCAAAATGGATTTTTAACCCTAAAATGATGTTAATTTATGATTTGAATCATCATTCATCAAGAAAAATCAAAGAAAGTGGGATAACTTGTAAAAGGGGTAACCATAAAAACTTAGAAAAATTTCTAAGTTATGGAAAAAGTGACACTAATGTGCCAACTTTGGAGGACCATAACTCCTAAACCACAAGTCCATTGTTCCCCATTCAAAGCTTGATATGTAGATCACATTGCCCTCTACAAAAGCTTCATACTGACCTATGTCCAAATTCCTCATGGATTTTGAGTTATGAAGTGATCAAAATCAAGAAAAGTCACTTTGTTCCAACACTTAGTGAAAATTTCACTAAGTCAGAATCTGCCTTTACTTTTTTCCAAATGTAGGGGGATTTTTCGCTTGGATTCAAAAGAGATCAAAACCAAACATGTTCAAACAGTTGTTGTATCATGTAAGGGCTTTCCAAAATGGCCAAGAACATTACCAAATTCAATTTGAGCTATGAGATATGACATTGGCAAGATGCCTTACTGAAATCTGCCAAGGCAAGGCGGATTTTTGCACTTTTGATCGATTTGACAAAATCAGCCAATTCCAAGCCTTTTCATCACTTTGGACACATCTGAGGATTGAATCTAAAGGGGATAATCACTGAGCCAAGCCTCCAAAGTCTTTGGAACAAGAAATAACATGTTGAACCTAGAATTGCCAAAATAGTGACAAGACTTCAATTTTGGATTAGAGCATTCAATGGAAGCATTAAGGTGGCATGGACTGAGCTCTTAGCAACTGAATTCAGTCAAGACTTATCCAAGACCAACTGAATTCATTTGCCAACATTGGCCAAACCTACTCAGCAGTTGCCATTCACTATTCCTTGCAAAACAAACTTGCTCTACTATAAATAGAGCTCAATTGTGATCAGTTTGAGTACACCAAAGCCATCAAACAGGTGCTTTCCTCAAAATCTCTTCTTTCACTCCAATTTTGCCTTCTAAGGCAAGTCACTATCGGGTTTTGAGTTTGAGAGCTTTTTCAATCAAACCAATCACAAACACACCTCATATACATCACATATGAGCTGATTAAACACTTGAACAACATCTGGAACACTGATTTCTCAGAATCACCAATCAATTGCTCAAGGTTTTAACCAAGTTGCAGTTGAGATGCCATGAAGTGATCCAACCAATTTCCATCAAGTCCAAGCATTCAAACACACTCCATAGGGTGTAGGGAAGCCGTTCAGATCATCACAATTCATTTGTAACACCTCCTACTCAGAAATCAATTTGCTTTTGCTGTCACGACCTAGAGGTAAGCCTAAGCTTGGTCATCTCTCAATCTATGCATATTTCCTCGCACAATACTTTTGCCAAATGTTCATAATCATGCATGGAATGTTTCCCCTCAAGTAATTGCTTTGTTTAAATCGTGTATCAAAAATCTCAGCCTTCATGCAGAATTTAGGGTTCTTGAGGATTTTTCGTGATTTATTGTTTTATGCTTAATTTAAATGAAATTAATTGTCATAAACATGATCGCGAGGTTGAAACGAGTTGATTGGTATGTGGATTACATGATATGATCAAGTATTCAGTGAGATTGGATAGAAAATGCAAATCTGGGAAACTAAGAACACACGCGTGTTCTTGCCTTTGTTCTTGGCGCCATTTTCCAACATTTGAATATTTGAATTTTGTGATTTTTATTTAATTGATTCAAAAATTAATTTCTCTCTGAGTTTTAATGATTTTGAGTTGATTCTTTTTTTAATAATTCACAAAAATGTTGAAATATTTTATTTTCCCAAAAAATCCCAAAAATATTATTTATTTTATATAATTGATATTTTTGCAAAGAATTAATATTTTAATTGTTTTTGACATTTAAAATATTTTTTCCCTCTTGATTTTGTAAAGATCAATGACTTCTAATTATTTTGTAGGTCAGTACTTGATTTTTGAAGCATTAATCCAAGATCATAATTTGTTTCCCACATGTTAAACAATTTTTTATCATTTTAATTGAATTTTTATTCAATTAAAATACATTTTGGAAATAAATTAGGGTTTTTGATCAATTCAACCCTCACAAATCATTTTCAAACACTTTTTGGGCCTCTATTAGAGTGTAAGACCCAACCCACTTGTACAGAAACAATTTTGGGCCTCGCTTATTATATAAGTCCCTCTGTACATTTTTAAATTCGGCACGATCGTCGACAGTTTAAAAATAAACCATCTGGGCCTCTCCTCGAGCTATAAGATCCATTCAAAACTTTTGGGCCTCTAATAGAGTGTAAGACCCAACCCCCTTTTAACCAAAACATTTTTGGCCTCACTTATTGTATAAGTCCCTCTGTGTTAAAAGAAAATCTCGGCGCGATCGCCATTTTAAACGGAAAAATCATTTGGGCCTACCCTCGTGTTATAAGCCCCACTCTTTTTCTTTAAACCTTTTGGGCCTCTTGAGAGAGTGTAAGACCCATCCCTTTGTACAAAAAACAACTTTGGGCCTCAGTCACTTGTATAAGTCCCTCTGTACAAATTTAAACAGTGCGCTCACTGATAAAACCCTGGGCCTCTCCTTGAGTTGTAATCCCAAAATCTTTCTTTTTCAAAGCACTTTCTCCTTTGATTTTGAATATACTGTTGTTTTCAATCTTTCTTTGTTGGACAACTAACCAAACAACATGGAAGCTCTACAACCGAGTAAGTGTTTATACGCTTTCATTTACCGCTTTCATATACAGATAACTGTATTGTGGGGCTGTTTCGCTGTAAGTATTCTTTCATAAACTCATATCAACTGTGTAATAATAGTATAGATATTCAGAGTTTCCCCGGCAACTACGTCTAGAACTAGGTAAAGTCGTTTCGTTTATTCGTAGAAATAGACAGCTAGATCCCCAATAGGATCACCAGATACAGTCTTCTCTTCGGCTGTCCGCATTAGGAATTGTCAAGAAACTCTACTCCCAGAGATGAATGTATTCTCTGTGAATGGCATCTTTGAGTTTTTTCCAAATTCTCAAACTTTCCTGGCTTGATCTATTCCTTGTGAATAACCTGTCTTGAATTTCTCGAGGTTTGGGGACCCACGGGCTTCTTAAAATCATCGGCCTCCTCTTGGACATCGTACAAGGACCCACAGGTTTCCTAAAAGCATCCCCGCCTCCTCTTGGGCTTATTACAAGGACCCGTCGGCTTCTTAGAAGTATTCACAGCCTCCTCTTAGGCTTCGTATAATGATCTCTTCTTCTGGGAATGATAGCCTCCTCTTGGGCTTCGTACAAGGACCTCTCGGCTTCTTAAAAGTCTCTAGCCTCCTCTTGGGCTTCGTACAAATTGTCCCGACGACCTCCTAGAGGTATAGGAACAAAACTTAGTCATCTTAATAGAACAGTCTTTTCAAGAGTCTACTACTGTTTCTCAAAGCATAGTACAAAAGATGAAACTCTAGACTTGGACAGTCTAATTTCCTTGAGTCTCCAAGACATTCTCAAGCTCCCTTCAAAAATAGGAAGGAAACCTGTAGACTCGGACAGTTTCAATACTCTTTGGATTTCCCATTTCCTTAAAGAACAGGAAATAATCCCGATCCTTGGAACAAATCCATGAGTACAATGTTACTCATTTAAGAACTGATTTTCTCTTTAAATCAGCATACTGGACCTATCACTCAACTGAAACACCACCATAGCCTCCTCTTGGGCTTTGTACAATGATTCTCCCCAACGGAGCTAAGAATTTTAGCCTCCATCTCGGGCTTTATACGAGATACAAAAGACTCCCTCGTTGAGTCAACCTTTAGCCTCCATCTCGGGCTTCGTACGAGATACCAAAGCACTCTCTTGTTGAGTATAAAAGACTCCCTCGTTGAGTCAAACAACGTTTAGCCTCTCTCTCGGACTTTGTACGAGACACATAAAACACTCCCTCGTTGAGTCAATCACCCATTTCGCCTCCATCTCGGGCTTTATACGAGATACAAAAAGGTTCTTATTGAGCCAAACAAATTTTAGCCTCCATCTCAGGCTTTGTACGAGATACAAAAACACTCTCTTGTTGAGTATAAAAGATCCTCTTATATGATCAACCCCTTTTAGCCTCTCTCTCGGGCTTCATACGAGACACATAAAAACCCTCTTGTTGGGCCGATAGCCTCCTCTTAGGCTTTATATAAGAAAACCACTGGTTGATCCAATCAACCTTTTAGCATCAAAGTTATGCCTCATTCACAGTATACAAACATCAATAACTCCTCTCCCTTCATCTAATTGCTGTAAGCGGCAAGCCTCTGGATCATCTACATCCATGCCACTGTCCCTCTTTTAGCATGAGAAATTCCTAAGGAAAGATAGCATTGCTCTACACTGAGTTAAAGTTTTCTCCTTCAGGTTGGAAATCTCCTATAAAGGAAATTATGGCATTTCCGGATTCACACATCCTGGTTAAAGTAATTCTCCTTTATAAACAGTTGTGACATACAACCCCCTCTTTAGAGATGACAAATTCTCTCTAAAGTCAACACCCTTTTAGCTTCACATCTTGGGCTTCGAACAAGATACAAATAGACCCTTCAGCTTCACATCTTGGGCTTTGAACAAGATACAAACACCTTTAGCTTCACGTCTTGGGCTTTGAACAAGACACCAAAACAACCTTTTTCTATAGGAAGAACTACGATCGCTCTGATTTCCCTGTTTCAGTAAATGGGAATACGTAGGCATAAGATTGAAAAAAAAATCTTAGCGAGCACACTAAACAAAAACCCAAAATCCCATACTTTCATACATCTGTCCTAACATCTTAACCTCCCACCAATCGACCGAACACCACTTTTAAAAAAATAAATCTAATAGAGACCCCGAATCTTTGTAGCATCTGTAAACCAACAGTTTTGACTGTTTAACCTCAGTTTGCAAGCAGGGTTAATTTGAGACATCTATTTCCCTTCCTTCATCAGTTTTAATAGGATAAAAAATGAATCGAGCTGTAGATACCAAGGAACGGTAGTGCTTCGCAACCACGTCCAAAAACCGCTCGCTATTTGTATGACAGATGCCCCTATTTAATTTTCTTGGACCCGAAGGTGTGAATGACGAAAGTATTCGGGCATTCGGGGTGCAAGAGGATTAAATATCGGAATACCCTAAAGTTTGATGGCTATGAATGGTAGTTTACGCATTCATCTTCTTTTGCTAAGCATTGATACTTAGAACAGGTAGACTTCCTCTCGATCCTAGTTTCCTACCAAGGAACTGGTCTCAGTTTTCTTTTGAAATAAACCTCCCCTCGATCCTGGTTTCCTACCAAGGAACTGGTCTAAGTTTCTGATATAAACTTCCCCTCGATCCTGGTTTCCTACCAAGGAACTGGTCTAAGTTGCTATTGTAAACTTCCCCTCGATCCTGGTTTCCTACCAAGGAACTGGTCTAAGTTTCTGATTTAAACTTCCTCTAGATCCTGGTTTCCTACCAAGGAACTGGTCTCAGTTTCTTCCGTCAATAAACTTTATTGACAAGGGACGCTATTTGTAGCGGTTTTCCTTAAACTTCTCGCCGGATTTTTCTGGGGAGATGCCATTTAAGGGAAAAAAATGACGTCAGACTTGCTGGGAAGCCCAATCGTCTGAGTTGTAGAGGTGCACAAACTTCTCTATTGGAGACGCCATTTGTCGACTCTATCTGGGGAAAATGAGCCTCTTGAGAGACTGCTTCCGCTTGGGGTCTTACATCATACTTTTCTCGGGATCTTCCTGGAGAAATGCCATATGATGGGCTCCAATTTTGAGGTGCCGATGACCTTTTCATCAGCGGTTTTTCGGAGAAAGGCAGCTGTACTGCCAAATCTTTGCTTAGGAGGCTTTCTCTGGGGATTTTTCTTTAATCTGGGAAAGCAAGGATATCATCTTCAATGGCCAAGAGTGACATTTGTAGAAAGCTTCTCTGGCTTTTCAGAGGTTCAAGTTATCAAAGTGGTCGAGTGCCGACTCTAATCCAGAGATACACTAGAGGAGAGGGATTGTTCAGACGCAACATTTCCTGACGAGGAAAGACCCGACAACTCGATTGTGAAGACTTTTATCACTAGGGGATAATACCAGCTAGAGTGATAGTGATGCAATATGAATATGAATGTAAATCAATAATGCATGATGCATGTATGTATGTATATGCTGACAAAACTGATGCGACATACAGCCTGACGAGTGAGCACGACTGGATACACGGCCATCGCGGGGCGAAGAAGTACCGTTGGTTAAAAAAGTAGCAATTCTACCTTGCTTAGGAGAGATAGTCCCTATGGGGAATACCGTTGATCGGGCTTAGGAGATAAGAACTCGGCCGAGGGTATCAGATGGGAAAGCCGCATCTCATACAGTTGATCCTTCGTTCAGGTGTACTGGCCTAGAAGGAGTACTTTGATTCTGCACTTTGAAATTCAAACGCCTTTGGAGACGCAATCGACGTTCTTTCAATGTTCAACAGTCAAAAGCAATTGCCATCTTTAATTTAAAAGCAGAAAAAGTTTTAACAAGTAAATTCATTTTTGTTTCATTTCAAAAATCGCTAATCATGTTAAAACGCCATTCTGTTAAGCTAAAACAAATAAGAATTATAAACAAAAGCACAAGGGCTCAAATTTTATTGATAAGATAGAGATCAGCCAAACGCGTGATTCTAAAGAGTATATACAAAGTTTGAAAATGGTAATTTACAGGGAAAAGGGCTACGTTGAAACATAACGACCACTATCCTTCTACCAACTTTGAATTCGGGACATCCTGAGCTTCTGTCGAAGATGACCTTGACTGGAGTTTTCCTCCGATGGATGATGTAACTGCTGCTGAGGGACTTGCCTCTGTTGAACATAGTTACTTGCCATTATCCCTAATTTTTGCCTGGATTGTACTGGGAGATTTCCAATCCACCGGGATGATTTTTTTCATGTCTCTAACTTTTTCCTGGACCGCCCTTTCGGGTTTTCAATCCACCGAGACGTTTTTTTTTAGTTTAAGCGAAGTATTTCTTGACTACATCAACATTCGTGGGGTAGGCAAATTCCTCTCCGTCCATGGTTGCAAGTCTCAAGGCGCCGCCTGAGAAAGCTTTCTTGACCACATAGGGGCCATCATAATTTGGGGTCCATTTGCCCCGAGAGTCAGTGAGAAACGATTGTATCTTCTTGAGCATGAGGTCTCCTTTTCTGAAGACACGAGGTCGGACCTTTTTGTCGAACGCCTTCTTCATTCTCTGTTGATACAACTGACCGTGGCATAGTGCCGTGATTCGCTTCTCTTCGATCAGGTTTAATTCGTCGTGTCGATTTTGACACCATTTAGCTTCTAAAAGCTTAGCTTCCCTCAATACCCAGATTGATGGGATCTCTACTTCTATGGGGAGAACTGCCTCCATGCCATATACTAGAGAGAAAGGGGTTGCCCCTGTTGAAGTGCGGACAGATGTTCGATAACCGTGAAGAGCAAAGGGTAGCGTCTCGTGCCAGTCTTTATAAGTTACAACCATCTTTTGAACGATCCTCTTGATGTTCTTGTTAGCCGCTTCTACCGCTCCATTCATCTTGGGTCGGTAGGGAGATGAGTTATGGTGTTCGATCTTGAACTCAACGCATAACTCTTTCATCATCTTGTTGTTCAAGGTAGATCCATTATCTGTAATGATCTAGCTCGGAACACCATAATGGCAGATGATATTGTTTTTGATAAATTGGACCACCACTTGTCGGGTTACATTAGCATACGAGCTGCTTCGACCCACTTGGTGAAATAGTCAATGGCTACCAGGATGAACCGATGTCCGTTTGAAGCCTTAGGTTCGATCAAGCCAATCATGTCGATTCCCCATATGGAAAAAGGCCACGGGGAAGAAAGAACTTTGAGATGTGATGGCGGTACATGAATTTTGTCGGAGTATATCTGACACTTGTGACACCTCCTCATGTACTTGTAGCAGTCGGATTCCATGGTCAACCAGTAATACCCTGCTCTCAGAATTTTTCTCGACATTGTGTGTCCGTTGGCATGAGTGCCAAAGGATCCTTCATGAATTTCTTTCATTAGCATGTCTGCTTCTGGTCTTTCTACGCATCGGAGCAAGACCATGTCAAAATTCCTCTTATAAAGAGTGTCACCGCTCAGGAAGAAGCTTCCAGCCAATCTTCTGAGGGTTTTCCTGTCTTTTCTGAGTGCCCCAGATGGGTACTCTTGTTTTTGAAGGAAGCATTTGATATCGTGATACCAAGGTTTGTTGTCTATGACTGCTTTGATCGTGAAGACGTAGGCGGGCCGTTCAAGGCTCATTATGTCGATCTTAGGTAGGTCATTCCATTGACCCACACTAATCATGGAAGAGAGAGTGGCTAAGGCATCAGCCATGTGATTCTCTCTACGAGGGACGTGATGAAACTCGACTCTGTTAAAGAAGGGTAACAACCTTCTTGCATAGTCTTTGTAAGGAATCAGTCCTGATTGGTATATGTTCCAATCTCCTTTTATCTGATTGATAACCAAGGTTGAATCGCCGTATACGTCCAAGTTTTTGATCCCTAAATCAATCGCTTCTTCGAGACCCATAATACAAGCTTCGTATTCGGCCTCGTTGTTCGTACATTTGAACGTAAGTCTGGCAGTGAAAGGAATGTGGGTACCCTGAGGGGTAACAATGATTGCCCCAATTCCGTTTCCATAATGATTAACTGCTCCGTCAAAGATAAGTCCCCATTGGGAACCAGGCTCTGGCCCTTCACTGGGTAACGGTTCATCACAATCTTTCATTTTTAGATGCATGACATCTTCGTCTGGGAAGTCAAACCCGGTTGATTCTTGATCATCAATCGGTTGATGAGCCAAATGATCGGCTAAAATACTTCCTTTAACCGCTTTCTGAGCGTGGTACTCTATGTCATATTCTGATAATAACATCTGCCAACGGGCAATTCTTCCCGTGAGAGCAGGCTTTTTGAAGACATACTTGATTGGATCCATCTCGGAAACCAACCAAGTAGTATGACGAATCATGTATTGGCGAAGACGTTTGGCTGCCCAAGCCAAAGCGCAACAAGTTTTCTCAAGCATTGTGTACCGAGTCTCGCAGTCGGTGAATTTCTTGCTCAGATAGTAGATGGCAGACTCATTCCATTTGGTTTCATCTTGTTGGCCAAGTACACATCCCATTGAGTCTTCTAGGACTGTGAGGTAGATAATTAGTGGTCTTCCTTCCACTGGAGGTGATAGAATCGACGGATTTAACAGGTATTCCTTAATACTGTCGAAGGCGGTTTGGCAATCTTTTGACCAAACGCAATCCTGGTTCTTTTTAAGTAATTTGAAAAATGGCGCACACGTGACGGTCATAAGGAATATGAATCTGGAGATGTAGTTCAAACGTCCCAAGAATCCTCTGACTTGTTTTTCAGTTTTCGGAGAAGGCATGTCTCGAATGGCCTTGACCTTGTCAGGATCGACTTCAATCCCTTTCTGGTTGACGATGAACCCTAAGAGTTTCCCTAAACGGACACCGAAGGTGCACTTGTTGGGATTCAAGCGGAGTTTGTACTTCGTCAAACACTCGAATAGTTTCGACAGGTGGGTCATATGCTCCCCTTCTGTCTTAGATTTTGCAATCATGTCATCGACATATACCTCTATCTCTTTGTGTATCATGTCATGAAACAGAGTAGTCATGGCTCTTTGATAGGTTGCCCCGGCGTTCTTCAAGCTGAAAGACATCACCTTGTAACAAAAGGTACCCCATGGGGTAATGAACGAAGTTTTCTCCATGTCTTTCGGTGACATTTTGATCTGGTTATAGCCCAAGAATCCATCCATGATGGAGAAAATTTTGAACTTTGCTGTGCTGTCTACTAGCATGTCAATGTGTGGTAAAGGAAAGTCGTCCTTTCGACTTGCCTTGTTCAGATCCCAGTAATCAACACACATTCTGACATTTCCGTCCTTTTTGGGAACGGGTACGATGTTGGTTAACCATTGAGGATATTCAGATGTAGCGAGGAAACCTGCGTCGATCTGTTTCTGTACCTCCTCTTTGATTTTGATGGCCATGTCCGGGTGAGTCCGTCTCAACCTTTGCTTTACTGGCGGACATTCCGATCTTAACGGTAAGTGATGTTCCACGATGCTGGTATCCAACCCTGGCATGTCCTGATAGGACCAAGCGAATACATCTGGAAATTCTCTGAGAAGCTTTATCAAACCCTCTCTGATAGTTGGACTGAGCAGTACCCCAATCCTGATTTCTTTTCTCTCTTTTTCCGAACCCACATTGATCGTTTCCAATGGCTCTTTGTGAGGTTCAATGGAACTTTCCTCCTATCTGAGTAGTCGAGAGATCTCTTATGGAATTTCGTTGTCAACTTCTTCTTCAGCCCCAAATATCGGGAACCCAAAGTCGGGAGAAGGCATCGGATCATATGTTTCAACTGGGTTTAAAACAAGCAATCTGCATGATGTGATGATTTGTGTTTATAAGAGATAGAGAAAATGCGAGTGTGTGCAGTGTATTTTTTTTACTACTTGTTTTTATTTTTAATTGATTTTTAGGATTACCATTTTCTGAAAAAGCAAAAAGAGAAAACAGCAAATAGTGCGGGAATTACATAACGACGTTATTTTATTTATGAACAAGTCGATTCTTGAAACTACAGCCCTATAAAACAAAACTCTGTTGCTTTGGGCGGAGCGAAGAGGGAAAATTTACAGAAATTGAGCCCTATTAAAACATCCGTTTCACCTGGGCAAGGTGAAAGGTTAAAGATGGCAATTACTTTGACTGATGAATGATCTTCAGAACCTCGACGGCAGCCCATTGGCAGCGAACTTGTGACGCCCCCAATCTATACCCCCAATTAACACGCAATTAAAGCGGTACAAAGAAAATTCGAAAATTGATCAGAGTATATTTGAAACATCATGGCATAAAAAGGGAGAATCACATCAAAGTAAACAAACATACACATAACATGCAACACCTGCCCATAATGATATGCAACTGTGGGGTAGCAATCATACAAAGGAAACTTTGTTCCTTACACCCACTTTTCAGAAATTAGAATTAAAGCGGAAAATCTAAAATCTGAATAACATATATACATATACACATATAAACAGTTTGTCATACATCAGGTAGCATATGTACAACCAAAATATATCATCAGATATACAAAATAATAGCACGCGGCCACCCTAACTACCCGGAGTCACATATCAGAGCCGACCGACCAAAATAATGAAGACGCAACGCTTCACAAAAGAAATACCTCCAGCAGCTCTAATCTGCAACGCCTCATAGAGCGTTATAAAACAGCAGAAGGGTGAGAAAAACAACCATAATATAATTGAATAAAATTATATATATAAACACAAAAATGTACAAGTAACACATTCTCACCACAACCACATATAACATAATATCGCATAATTCTCAAGCATCGAATACCATTACACACCACACATATACCATACAATCGTCAATCACATTCACAAATTCACACACAATTAATTCATGATTTATGCAATGCACATAGACCGACACAACGACTCTATGCACATGCCATGCGGTATCGACTTCCAATGTCTCATGTCTCATCATTAGTTCACTCAGGAACTATTGGAACCATCGCTCGTTACTGAGAATCTCAAGTAACTCCCCGTCGGGCCTACGATGTTCACCCCGTCGCTTTAAGTCCTCAGGCAGCGCCTCATATTTTCGAGGCACACGACGTTAAGGATTGCTTTAAGTCTCCAAAGGAGCCCACAATCGTCTATACATATCGCTTTAAGTCCTCAGGCAACGCCTCGTATTTTTGAGGCACACGATGGTATAGTGGATTCCCTCAAGAATCAAATCGTCACTCAGGACGTTTCAACAATGCACAATATGATGCTTGGCATACAACGACTCATGACTTTCACATTGCATGCTCACACACATCAACAACCATGCATATATCATCAAATATCACACTTAGCATTTTCTTGCCTTTCGGCCACAAATCATCATCACAACATTTCATCAAAAACAACTATTTACGATTAATCGATAAAGTCGGCCAAAAGTCGGCTAAAAATAATATTTTTCTTCACCAAATCATGGAACATATTTTTAGCTTCACATCCATATAAAGAACACTTAAATCGGATAACCAACGAAGAAGATACAAATATTTCAAAATAACGTAAAAACATAAACCGTACGCCCGACACTACGAAACGGTTCGAAAAAACTGTACCGATTGGACTAGGTTCAGACCTCAAAACTATTTTTCCTAGAAAGAACATCTCGTTAGCTTCCCAACGCTTCGAACGGGGACCAAAACCGACTTACGGTCAAGAGATATGAATTTCCGAAGTTTCCCCGACAAACCAGAATTTATGGTTCAGCACAGTATGTATCGATACATAGGCTTTATGTATCGATACAAAAAGACCTCATGTATCGATACATAACACGCATGTGTCGACACATGCTGTAGTGAAAATGCTGTTTTTCCCAATTTTCACAGTATGTATCGATGCATAGGGGTTATGTATCGATACATAAACCATTTCGTATCGATACATAGCTGTTATGTATCGATTCATACTCTGTTTTTTTCTCAAAAACCAGATTTTCTCAAAATACACCTTTGCTGCCATTTTTCCAAAGTGCCCGGAAACTCGACTAAATCGAACATTTTCACCGAAACAAACATATACGCACAACCACCAAATACATAAGAACAATTTAGAACACATAAACAAAATTTCTACGACGTTCGATTTTTCGATTAAATTTGAACCTTTAAAAAAAAACAGAAGTTTCAAACATCACCAAATCGAATAAAAAGCACGACATACGACGACCTAACCTTACTCGATACAACTACGTAATTTATTTCGAATTCTAACCATGAAAACATCGTTTTTTTATCGATTTCTTACAATTCGACCTAAACGGACAAAACAACGGAAACATAACGAAAACTAACCAAAACATAACCGAACTTCATGAAACTTTAAATAGCAGCTCACATACATATAATCAACCCACACATGTATTTATACCACTTTTCGACCGTAAAAACATCGGTTTCTATCGATTTCGTCCAATACGGCATAAACGGAAACATATGGAAAACCAACTAAAACATCCACACAAAACATACATAATCATACACAATCATAGTATAATCAAGTTTCGCACCCTTACCCGATAAATTCGCGTTTTAGAAAGTCGGGAGATTGATTTCTTCCTTCACAAGTTTTTCCTCTCTATTCTTCTTTCTCTTCTCTTTTCTTCTTCTCTATTTTTCTGGTTTTTCTTTCTTTTCTCTCTTTCTTACTACTTTTCTATTTTTTTTTCTAACTTAATCAAAATACATCTAAATGCCCAAAATACCCCTACACTCAAATTTCTCGCAAACGATCCCAAAACGCGATAAAATATATTCACGACGAAAAATAACATATTTTCACATAAAAGTCGAAAATAAAATAAAATAATCAAAACGACTCAATAAACAAAATTGGCAAAACGGGGCGTTACAATTCTCCCCCACTTAGAAATTTTCGTCCTCGAAAATCTTACCTGATACAAACAACTCCGGATACGACTCCCGCATCCTACTCTCCAATTCCCACGTCAAGTTACCCTCAGCAGCGCCTCCCCACACCACTTTCACAAGTGCAATCTCTTTACCCCTCAACCGCTTCACCTCGCGACCCAAAATACTAACTGGTAATGCCTCGATCGTAAGGTTATCCCTTACCTCAACCTCGTCCATCAGAATCACATGTGAAGGGTCCGGAACATACTTCCGAAGCTGTGAAACATGAAAAACATCATGCAAGTTCGACAGATTCGGCGGTAACGCCACACGATACGCCACAACACCAACTCTCGCAGATGTCTGGTAAGGACCAATAAATCGAGAAGTAAGCTTCTTAGATTTCAAAGCACGACCAACACCCGTTACAGGCGTAACTCTCAGAAATACGTGATCACCCTCTTGAAACTCAAGATCCTTCCGTCTCCGATCATGATAACTCTTTTGTCTACTCTGAGAAGCCTTCATTTTCTCACGAATAAACTTTACCTTTTCCGTCGTCTGTTGCACCAATTCCGGTCCAACCACAGAACTCTCACCAGTTTCGTGCCAACACAACGGCGTTCTACATCTTCGTCCATATAAAGCCTCAAAAGGTGCCATTCCAATACTAGAATGGAAACTGTTATTATACGTGAACTCAACCAATGCAAGATAACTGTCCCACGCACCACCTTGTTCCAAAACACACGACCTCAACAAATCCTCCAACGACTGAATAGTTCTTTCGGTCTGACCATCCGTCTGCGGATGATAAGCCGAACTCAACCTCAATTTAGAACCCAAAGCCTTCTGTAAACTTTCCCAAAATCTCGATGTAAACCTAGGATCTCGATCAGAAACAATACTCAAAGGAACCCCATGCAATTTCACAACCACACTGATATAAATCTCAGCTAACTGTTCCAAAGAAAAACTGATGTCAATCGGAATAAAATGCGCCGATTTAGTCAGCCTGTCCACAATCACCCAAATAGCATTATGCCCACGCTGAGTGTTCAGTAATCCCGTTACAAAATCCATCGAAATGCTATCCCATTTCCACTCAGGAATATCCAACGGTTGCAACAAACCACTAGGCCTCAAATGTTCCACTTTCGATTTCTGACAAGTCAAACATGCATACACAAACTGAGCCACATCTCTTTTCAAACCAGACCACCAGAAAATCTTCTTCAAATCTTGGTACATCTTATTCGCTCCCGGATGAATACTTAAGTTACTCCGGTGTCCTTCCTCCAAAATCATTCTTTTCAACTCCGCATCATCGGGAATACAAATCCGACCACGAAATCTCAAAACACCAAAATTATCAACCTTGAAATCCACATTCTCATTCATCATCAAATCAACGAATTTCAAATCCAACTTCTGTTTCTCACTAACCGACCTCAAAAATTCATTCGTAACTTTCAACATTCCAAGCCTTACACTCACAGACGTCACTTCACAAACCAAACTCAAATCTCTGAACGATTCCAAAATTTCCAACTCTTCCACCATCAAGGCGGACATATGCAATGATTTCCGGCTCAATGCATCGGCTACCACATTAGCTTTACCAGGATGGTAATTCAAGCCAAAGTCGTAATCTTTCAAGAATTCCAACCATCTCCGCTGTCTCATGTTCAACTCTTTCTGATCAAATAAATATTTCAAGCTTTTATGATCACTAAAGACCTCGAACCTCGCACCATAGAGATAGTGCCTCCAAATCTTCAACACAAAAACTACAGCCGCTAATTCAAGATCATGGGTAGGATAGTTTTTCTCATGAACTCTTAACTGCCTTGAAGCGTAAGCCACAACCTTACCTTCCTGCATCAGAACACCACCCAAACCAATTAAGGACGCATCACAATATACCACAAATGGTTCATTAGGATTAGGTAAAATAAGAATCGGAGCTGTCGTCAATCTTTTCTTCAGCTCACAAAAACTCTCTTCACACTGAATATCCCAAATGAACGCTTTGCCCTTACAAGTCAACTGCGTCAAAGGAAGAGCTAGCTTAGAAAAACCTTCAATGAACCTCCGGTAATAACCAGCCAAACCTAAAAAGCTTTGAATTTCAGTAACGGATCTAGGAGCCTCCCATTGTAGAACTGCTTCTACCTTAGAGGGATCCACAGCAATACCATTACCTGAAATTACGTGCCCAAGAAAACTCACCTCAGACAACCAGAATTCACACTTGGACAATTTGGCAAAAAGCTTCCTTTCCTTCAAAACCTGCAAAACAATACGCAAATGCTCTGCATGTTCTTCACGAGACTTAGAATAGATTAAAATATCATCAATAAACACCACCACAAAACGATCCAAATGCTCGTGGAAAATCCGATTCATGTATTCCATAAACACACCAGGCGCATTAGAAACCCCGAACGGCATCACCGAATATTCATAATAACCGTAACGTGTTCTAAAGGCCGTCTTCTGAATATCCTCTTCTTTCACCCTTATCTGATGATATCCCGATCTCAAATCAATCTTACTAAATATACAAGCACCAACCAACTGATCCATCAGATCATCAATCCTTGGAAGCGGATACTTGTTCTTAATCGTCACTTTATTCAACTGGCGATAATCAATACATAATCGCATACTCCCATCTTTCTTTTTCACTAACAAAACTGGAGCACCCCAAGGAGAAACACTTGGCCTCACAAACCTCTTTTCCAACAACTCATTCAACTGCTTTTTCAACTCCACCAATTCAGATGCCGACATTCTATAAGGTGCCATAGAAACAGGTCTAGTACCAGGAACTAGATCTATCGAAAGTTCCACCTCTCTCTCTGGCGGCACATCTGAAATATCCTTAGGAAACACCTAAGGAAATTCGCACACCACAGGAAACACATCAAGTGAAACTTGACTATCCACCGATAAAGATGCAAACAAACCAAACAACTGAGCTTCATCCGCCAAAAGTATCTTCAACTCTTTGGTAGATAAGAAACTCGAGTCTTCATCTTCCGCAAGAGAAGGAAACCTTACAAGCTTATGATAACAGTCAATATGCACCCGGTTAAATTGCAACCAGTTCATTCCCAACACCACATCTAAACCTTCCAACGGTAAACACACTAAATCCATCACAAAGTCTTTACCATAAATGGATAAAGGACAACTTGGACACACCAAAAAAGTAGTTACTGACCCCATTGCTGGAGTATCAATAACCATCTCAAAATCCATCACAGACAACACAAGATTCAAACTCTTCGCGCACTCAGACGAAACAAACGAATGAGTCGCTCCAGTATCAATAATAGCAATTAAAGGCATATTATTAATAAAGCAAGTACCTCTTATCAGACGATCTGCCTTTGAAGTCTGAGTCCCTGCCAACGAAAACACTTTCCCACTAGTCTGAGCCTTCTTCGGATTAGGACACTTCGAACTAATGTGACCAGGTTCTCCACAATTGTAACACTTCACGACATTCTTCCTTTTACAATCAGCTAAGACATGTCCGATACCACCACAATTAGAACACTTAATCACATTCCTCCTACATTCATGCTAGCGATGTCCCAACTCACCACATTTAAAACACCTAATAGGATTAGACATACCTCCTCCACCTGACCTCCGATCAAAAGAACCCCTTTGTTTACCTTTATCAGCCGGTGACACATACGGACCACCACGGAACTGTTGTTTCCCTTTCCTGTCACTTACACTTTTATAGTGAGCAGAACGGGCCTTACTATCTTCATCATAAATCCTACAGCATTCAACCAAATCAGCAAACCTTCGAATCCTCTGATAACCAATCGCCTGCTTTATCTCAGGACGCAAACCACTTTCATACTTCACACACTTAGAAAATTCAACTGTCGCTTCCACATAATGAGGATAAAACTGCACAAGTTCCACAAACTTAGCAGTATACTCAACAACAGACAAATTACCTTGTTTCAGTTCCAAAAACTCAATCTCCTTCTTTCCTCGGACATCTTCCGGAAAATACTTCCTTAGGAACTCTCTGCTAAACACCTCCCAAGTAATCTCTTCTTCCTCCTCCTCAGCTTCCAACACTTGACGAGTACTGATCCACCAGTCGTCAGCCTCTTCATGTAACATATGAGTGCCTAACCTCACCTTATCCTCCTCGTCACAATCCATTACCCTGAAAATCCTCTCAATCTCTTTCAACCACAACTGCGCACCATCCGGATCATGTTTCCCTTTAAAAACCGGCGGCTTATTCTTTCTAAACTCATCATTTCCTGTCGCATTCGGTGCACCCTGTACAGCTCGTGCCATTGCCTCCATCGCAGCAGCCAAAGCAGCATCATTACGACTAGCCATATTCTGTTCGTCCCAATACAGAACTATGGTTAACAACAACTCGCTCAACACAACTCGCCCAATATGCCAGACACAACAGCCACAAACGACACAACTGACACGGACTGGCTCTGATACCACTTATTGTGACGCCCCCAATCTATACCCCCAATTAACACGCAATTAAAGCGGTACAAAGAAAATTCGAAAATTGATCAGAGTATATTTGAAACATCATGGCATAGAAAGGGAGAATCACATCAAAGTAACCAAACATACACATAACATGCAACACCTGCCCATAATGATATGCAACTGTGGGATAGCAATCATACAGAGGAAACTTTGTTCCTTACACCCACTTTTCAGAAATTAGAATTAAAGCGGAAAATCTAAAATCTGAATAACATATATACATATACACATATAAACAGTTTGTCATACATCAGGTAGCATATGTACAACCAAAATATATCCTCAGATATACAAAATAATAGCACGCGGCCACCCTAACTACCCGGAGTCACATATCAGAGCTGACCGACCAAAATAATGAAGACGCAACGCTTCACAAAAGAAATACCTCCAACAGCTCTAATCTGCAACGCCTCATAGAGCGTTATAAAACAGCAGAAGGGTGAGAAAAACAACCATAATATAATTGAATAAAATTATATATATAAACACAAAAATGTACAAGTAACACATTCTCACCACAACCACATATAACATAATATCGCACAATTCTCAAGCATCGAATACCATTACACACCACACATATACCATACAATCGTCAATCACATTCACAAATTCACACACAATTAATTCATGATTTATGCAATGCACATAGACCGACACAACGACTCTATGCACATGCCATGCGGTACCGACTTCCAATGTCTCATGTCTCATCATCAGTTCACTCAGGAACTATTGGAACCATCGCTCGTTACTGAGAATCTCAAGTAACTCCCCGTCGGGCCTACGATGTTCACCCGTCGCTTTAAGTCCTCAGGCAGCGCCTCATATTTTCGAGGCACACGACGTTAAGGATTGCTTTAAGTCTCCAAAGGAGCCCACAATCGTCTATACATATCGCTTTAAGTCCTCAGGCAACGCCTCGTATTTTTGAGGCACACGATGGTATAGTGGATTCCCTCAAGAATCAAATCGTCACTCAGGACGTTTCAACAATGCACAATATGATGCTTGGCATACAACGACTCATGACTTTCACATTGCATGCTCACACACATCAACAACCATGCATATATCATCAAATATCACACTTAGCATTTTCTTGCCTTTCGGCCACAAATCATCATCACAACATTTCATCAAAAACAACTATTTACGATTAATCGGTAAAGTCGGCTAAAAATAATATTTTTCTTCACCAAATCATGGAACATATTTTTAGCTTCACATCCATATAAAGAACACTTAAATCGGATAACCAACGAAGAAGATACGAATATTTCAAAATAACGTAAAAACATAAACCGTACGCCCGACACTACGAAACGGTTCGAAAAAACTGTACCGATTGGAGTAGGTTCAGACCGCAAAACTATTTTTCCTAGAAAGAACATCTCGTTAGCTTCCCAACGCTTCGAACGGGGACCAAAACCGACTTACGGTTCAAGAGATATGAATTTCCGAAGTTTCCCCGACAAACCAGAATTTATGGTTCAGCACAGTATGTATCGATACATAGGCTTTATGTATCAATACAAAAAGACCTCATGTATCGATACATAGCACGCATGTGTCGACACATGCTGTAGTGAAAATGCTGTTTTTCCCAATTTTCACAGTATGTATCGATGCATAGGGGTTATGTATCGATACATAAACCATTTCGTATCGATACATAGCTGTTATGTATCGATTCATACTCTGTTTTTTTCTCAAAAACCAGATTTTCTCAAAATACACCTTTGCTGCCATTTTTCCAAAGTGCTCGGAAACTCGACTAAATCGAACATTTTCACCGAAACAAACATATACGCACAACCACCAAATACATAAGAACAATTTAGAACACATAAACGAAATTTCTACGACGTTCGATTTTTCGATTAAATTTCAACCTTTAAAAAAAAACAGAATTTTCAAACATCCCCAAATCGAATAAAAAGCACGACATACAACGACCTAACCTTACTCGATACAACTACGTAATTTATTTCGAATTCTAACCGTGAAAACATCGTTTTTTATCGATTTCTTACAATTTGACCTAAACGGACAAAACAACGGAAACATAACGAAAACTAACCAAAACATAACCGAACTTCATGAAACTTTAAACAGCAGCTCACATACATATAATCAACCCACACATGTATTTATACCACTTTTCGACCGTAAAAACATCAGTTTCTATCGATTTCGTCCAATACGGCATAAACGGAAACATATGGAAAACCAACTAAAACATCCACACAAAACATACATAATCATACACAATCATAGTATAATCGAGTTTCGCACCCTTACCCGATAAATTCGCGTTTTAGAAAGTCGGGAGATTGATTTCTTCCTTCACAAGTTTTTCCTCTCTATTATTCTTTCTCTTCTCTTTTCTTCTTCTCTATTTTTCTGGTTTTTCTTTCTTTTCTCTCTTTCTTACTACTTTTCTATTTTTTTTTTCTAACTTAATCAAAATACATCTAAATGCCCAAAATACCCCTACACTCAAATTTCTTGCAAACGATCCCAAAACGCGATAAAATATATTCACGACGAAAAATAACATATTTTCACATAAAAGTCGAAAATAAAATAAAATAATAATAAAATAATCAAAACGACTCAATAAACAAAATTGGCAAAACGGGGCGTTACAGAACTCCTCGGTGAATCACAAAGTCTGACCCCTTCCTTGATTTGTCTTCAGAAATAACGCTAATTTCTGGTGGAGCAGGATCATTGGAATCTGTTTCCCAGGCAGAGTTGTCGTAGGAGAATTCCTCTGTTGCATTTTGCATAGCATTGGTGCTCTCAGCTGTATCTCCCCATCCAGTTGGCTAGATATCTTCGAGCCTGATACGAGAGCTTTCGGGAGCGGTGTGTAGTGAGTGAATTTTGGATGTGGTTGCGAAGCACGATCGCTCTAGTACTACAGTTCGATTCATTTTTTATCCTATTAAAGCTGATGAAGGAAGGGAAATATATGTCTCCAACTAACCCTGCTTGCATACTGAGGTTAAACAGTCAAAACTGTTGGTTTACAGATGCTACAAAGATTCGGGGTCTCTCCTAGGTTATTTTTTCAAAAAGGGGCGCTTTAGGCTATCGGTTGAAATGTTAGGACGGATATATATGAAAGTATGGGATTTTAGGTTTTTGTTTAGTGTGCTCGCTAAGATTTTTCTTTCAATCTTATGCCTACGTATTCCGGTTTACCGAAATAGGGAAATCAGAGCGTTCGTAGTTCCTCCTATTCTATGGGAGGAAATGGTGTTTTGGTGTCTTGTTCAAAGCCTAAGACGTGAAGCTAAAGGTGGTTTGTATCTTGTTCGAAGCCCAAGATGTGAAGCTAAAGGTAGTTTGTATCTTGTTCAAAGCCCAAGATATGAAGCTAAAAGGGTTTGACTTTAGAGAGAATTTGTCGTCTCTAAAGAGGGGGTTGTATGTCACAACTGTTTATAAAGGAGAATTACTTTAACCGGGATGTGTGAATCTGACAATACCATAATTTCCTTTATAGGAGATTTTTAACCTGAAGGAGAAGACTTTAACTCAGTGTAGAGCAATGCTATCTTTCCTTAGGAATTTCTCATGCTAAAAGAGGGACAGTGGCATGGATGTAGATGATCCGGAGGCTTGCCGCTTACAGCGATTAGATGAAAGGGAAGGAGTTGTTGATGTTTGTGTACTGTGAACGAGGCATAGTTTTGATGCTAAAAGGTTGATTGGATCAACCAGTGGTTTTCTTATACAAAGCCTAAGAGGAGGCTATGGGCCCAACAAGAGGGTTTGTATGTGTCTCGTACGAAGCCCCAGAGAGAGGCTAAAAGGGGTTGATCCTACAAGAGGATCTTTTATACTCAACAAGAGAGTGTTTTTGTATCTCGTATAAAGCCCGAGATGGAGGCGAAATGGTGATTGACTCAACGAGGGAGTCTCTTTTGTGTCTCGTACAAAGCCCGAGAGAGAGGCTAAACGTTGTTTGACTCCGCTGGGGAGAATCATTGTACAAAGCCCAAGAGGAGGCTATTGTAACTGTTTCAGTTGAGTGACGGATCCAATATACTGATTTTAAAAGAGAAAATCAGTTCTTATATGAGTAACACTGTACTCAAGGATTTGATTCAGGGATATTTCCTTTTCTTTGAGGAAACGGGAAATCCAAAGGGTATTGAGACTGTCCGAGTCTACGGGTTTCCTTCCTATTTTAACGAAGGGGTCGCTTGAGAATGTCTTTGAGACTCAAGGATATTAGACTGTCCGTGTCTAGAGTTTCATCTTTTGTACTATGCTTTGAGAAACAGTAGTAGACTCTTTGAAAGGACTGTTCTATGAAGATGACTAAGTTATGTTCCTATACCTCTAGGAGGTCGTTGAGACAATTTGTACGAAGCCCAAGAGGAGGATGGAAACTTTTAAGAAGCCGAGAGGTGCTTGTACAAAGCCCAAGAGCAGGCTATCATTCCCGGAGGAAGAGATCATTATACAAAGCCTAAGAGGAGGCTGTGAATACTTCTAAGAAGCCGACGGGTCCTTGTACAACGCCCAAGAGGAGGCGGGGATGCTTTTAGGAAGCCTGTGGGTCCTTGTACGATGCCCAAGAGAAGGCGGGTGCTTTTAAGAAGCCGATGGGTCCCCAAACCGCGAGAAATTCAAGACAGGCTATTCACGAGGAATAGATCAAGCCAGGAAAGTCCGAGAATTTGGAAGAAACTCAAGGGATACCATTCACGGAGAAAAGATCATCTCTGGGAGTAGAGTTTCTTTGACAAGTGCTTTTAGGAAGCCTGTGGGTTCCCAAACCCCGAGAAGTTCAAGACATGCCATTCACCGAGAATAGATCAAGCCAGGAAAGTTCGAGAATTTGGAAGAAACTCAAGAGATGCCATTCACGGAGAAAAGATCATCTCTGGAGAGTAGAGTTTCTTGACAACTTCTATGAGTCACAGTCTATGAAAGGGTTCACCGAGAATGCTGCCTTTCATGTCTCCATATTGTTTAACCCCAAGATGAGAGAAGACTGTGTCTGGTAAACCTATAGGGATCTAGTTTTGACTATTTAAGAGTGACCAACGGGCTTAATGCTAGACGTAATTGTCGGGGAAACTCTAAATATCTATACTATTATTACACAGTTGATATGAGTTTATGAAAGAAGACTTACAGCGAAACAGCCCCACAATACAGTTATATGTATATGAAAGTGGTAAATGAAAGCAGATAAACACTTACTCGGTTGTAGAGCTTCCATGCTGTTTGGTTAGTTGTTCAACAAAGACAGATTGAAAACAACAGTATATTCAAAATCAAAGGAGAAAGTGCTTTGAAAAAGAAAGATTTGGGGCTTATAGCTCACGGAGAGGCCCAGGGTTTTATCAGTGAGCGCACTGTTTGAATTTGTACAGAGTGATTTATACAAATGACTGAGGCCAAAAAATGTTTTCTGTACAAAGGGATGGGTCTTACACTCTAATAGAGGCCCAAAAAGTTTTTAAGGAAAAAGAGTGGGGCTTATAACACGAGGGTAGGCCCAGGTGACTTTTCGTTAAAAATGGCGATCGCGCCGAGGTTTTATTTTAACACGAAGGGACTTATACAATATCTGAGGCCCAAAAATGGTTTTGGTTAAAAGGGGGTTGGGTCTTACACTCTATTAGAGGCCCAAAAGTTTTGAATGGGTCTTATAGCTCAAGGAGAGGCCCAGTTGATTTTTTAAAAGGGGGACGATCACGCTGTTCTTTTTGACGGTATCGCTACTTATACAATGCACTGAGGCCAAAAAATGATTTGGTCAAAAAAGGATTGGGTCTTACACTCTATTAGAGGCCCAAAGTGTTTTGAAAATGATTTATGAGGGTTGAATTAATTCAAAATGTGTTTTAATTGAATAAAAATTCAATTAAAATGATCAAAATTGTTTAACATATGGAAAACAAATTGTGATCTTGGATTAATGCTTCAAAAATTAAGTATTGACCTACAAAATAATTAGAAGGCATTAAAAGTTACAAAATCAAGAGGGAAAAAACATTTTAAATGGCAAAAACAAATAAAACATTAATTCTTTGCAAAAATATCAATTATATGAAATAAATAATATTTTTGGGATTTTTTAATAAAATAAAATATTTTAACATTTTTGTGAATTATCAAAAAAAGAATCAACTCAAAATCATTAAAACTCAGAGAGAAATTAATTTTTGAATCAATTAAATAAAATCACAAAATTCAAATATTCAAATATTTGAAAATGGCGCCAAGAACAAAGGCAAGAACACGCGCGTGTTCTGAGTTTCCCATATTTGCATTTTCTATCCAATCTCACTGAATACTTGATTATATCATGCAATCTACATATCAATCAACTCGTTTTAACCTCACGATCATGTTTATGGTCTTTAATTTCATTTATTTTTAACATGGAATAAGAAATCAAAGAGAAACCTCAAGAACCCTAATTTCTGCATGAAGGTTCAGAAATTTCACACACGATTCAAACAATGCAATTTATTGAGGGAAAACATTCCATGCATGATTATGAACATATGGCCAAATTATTGTGCAGCAAAAATTTCATGGATCATAGAGTTAGAAGAGCTCATGCTTACCTCTTGCAGCTGGTGATCCTGTTTTGTGTTGGAGGTGTTACAGCTAGGTTCCAATAATCTGGATAGCTTCCCTAGGTGCCATGGAGTGTGTATGAATGCTTGGAATGGATTGAAATGATCTGGAATTTGAGATGGTACCCCAACTGCAAATCTGTCAAGAACTTGAGCCACTGGCTGGTGATTTTGTGATTTTGGTGTTCTAGATGTTATGTGAGTGTTTGGATCACTTCTATATGATGTATGTGAAGTGTGTGTGTGATTGGTTTGATTGGAAAAGCTCTCAAACTCAAAACCCGATAGTGACTTGCCTTAGAAGGCAAAATTGGAGTGAAAGAAGAGATTTTGAGGAAAGCATCTGTTTGATGGCTTTGGTGTACTCAAACTGATCACAATTGAGCTCTATTTATAGTAGAGCAAGTTTGTTTTGCAAGGAATAGTGAATGGCAACTGCTGAGTAGGTTTGGCCAAAGTTGGCAAATGAAAATCCAAGTCTCCTCTAGCCATTGACTAGAGGTTAGGGCACAGGCTGCTGGTTCCCTTGGTCTTGGATAAGTCTTGACTGAATTCAGTTGCTAAGAGCTCAGTTCATGCCACCTTGATGCTTCCATTGAATGCTCTAATCCAAAATTGGAGTCTTGTCCCTATTTTGGCAATTCTATGTTCAACATGCTATTTCTTGTTCTGAAGACTTTGGAGGCTTGGCTCAGTGATTGTCCCCTTTAGATTCAATCCTCAGAGGTGTCCAAGTGGATAGGAGCATTTGGATTTGGCTGATTTTGGCAAATCGACCAAAAGTGCAAAAATCTGCCTTGCCTTGGCAGATTTCAGCAAGGCAACTTGCCAATGTCATATCTCATGACTCAAATTGAATTTGGTAATGTTCTTGGTCATTTTGGAAAGCCCTTACGTGATACAACAACTGCTTGAACATGTTTGGTTTTGATCTCTTTTGAATCCAAGTGAAAAATCCCCCAACATTTGGAAAAAAGTAAAGGCAGATTCTGACTTAGTGAAATTTTCACTAAGTGTTTGAACAAAGTGACTTTTCTTGATTTTGATCACTCCATAACTCAAAATCCATGAGGAATTTGGACATAGGTCAGTATGAAGCTTTTGTAGAGGGCAATGTGATCTACAAATCAAGCTTTGAATGGGGAACAATGGCCTTGTGGTTTAGGAGTTATGGTCCTCCAAAGTTGGCACATTAGTGTCACTTTTTCCATAACTTAGAAATTTTTCTAAGTTTTTATGGTTACCCCTTTTACAAGTTATCCCACTTTCTTTGATTTTTATTGATGAATGATGATTCAAATCATACATTAACATCATTTTAGGGTTAAAAATCCATTTTGGTGAAAAATCTCAAAAAGTCAAAGTTGACTTTTTATCAGATGAATTCCAAACTGTGCAATTCTTCTGGAAATCATGTCCTTGACCTAAATCAAACTTGATGGACATGTTCCATGGGTGTCATAGGGTATATTGAATCATGTCTTAGGGTTTGGGAGCATGCCCTGGTCAAAAGTCAAAGTTACAGTTGACTTTCCTCGCGAAACCCTAATTGTGGTGCAGATGAAATTGAGACTTGTTGCTCAAGCTTCTTGGATTAATCCATTGTTGCAAATGGATCAATATAGTATATTAAAGACCCCTAAATCATGTCTTGAGGTCTTGGTTCATGATTTGTCCCAAAAGTCAACTTAGGGGTGAATTAGGTCAAGAAACCCTAATTCCTGATTTTTGATGTATGCATCCCCTGAGGCCAAATTGACTTGATGATTGGGTCCATGAGGTTCCATGGAGTATATTAGGTTATGTTTTGGATCATTGGCTTGTGCCCAGATGAAAAATTTCCATCTGGAGGCCCTGGTCGACCAAAACCCTAATTTGGTGACACTATCGATCTTGAGACTTGATCCACCTAGAAGGGAGCAGCCTTGTGCTTAATCCTTGAAGTGGGAGTCCTTTTGAATCATTGTGGATATTTTAGAGGTTAGACAAGTTGAAGATCAAGTCATTCCTTGATTGATCCTTTTTCTAAAGCTCTGAGAGGGTTTAAAACCCTAATTTTGATTGTAGTGAATGCTCAACAACCCTTGAGGCATTTGATGAGGCATGATGGTTCATCCATATTATGATGATGATTTGCACAATGATGGGAAATCTTAGTGGTCAAAATTTGGGGTATGACAGATGCCCCTATTTAATCTTCTTGGACCCGAAGGTGTGAAAGACGAAGGTATTCGGGCATTCGGGGTGCAAGAGGATTAAATATCGGAATACCCGAAATTTTGATGGCTATGAATGGCAGCTTGCGCATTCATCCTCTTTTACTAAGTAATGATGCTTAGAAAAGGTAAAAACTTCCCCTCGATCCTGGTCTTAAGCCAAGGAGCTGGTCTCAGTTTTCTTTTGAGATGAACTTCCCCTCGATCCTGGTTTCCTACCAAGGAACTGGTCTTAGTTTCTAAAACAAACTTCCCCTCGATCCTGGTTTCCTACCAAGGAACTGGTCTAAGTTTCTGATTTGTGAACTTCCCCTCGATCCTAGTTTCCTACCAAGGAACTGGTCTTAGTTTCTGAAACAAACTTCCCCTCGATCCAGGTTTCCTACCAAGGAACTGGTCTTAGTTTCTGATTTAAACTTCCCCTCGATCCTAGTTTCCTACTAAGGAACTGGTTTAAGTTTCTTTTGTCAATAAACTTTCTTGACAAGGAACGCTGTTCGTAGCGATTTTCCTCAAACTTCTCGCCGAATTTTCCTGGGGAGATGCCATTTGATGGGAAAAATTTTGACGTTAGACTCGCTGGGGAGCCCAATCGTCTGAGTTGTAGAGGTGCACAAACTTCTCTGTTGGAGACGCCATTTGTCGACTCTATCTGGGGAAAATGAGTCTCTTGAGAGACTGCTTCTGCTTGGGGTCTTACATCATACTTTTCTCGGGATCTTCCCGGAGAAATGCCATACGATGAGGTCCAATTTTGAGGTGCCGATGACCTTTTCATCAGCGGTCTTTCAGAGAAAGGCAGCTGTACTACCAAATCTCTGCTTAGGAGGCTTTCTCTGGGGATTTTTCTTTAATCCGGGAAAGCAAGGATATCATCTTCAATGGCGAAGAGTGACATTTGTAGAAAGTTTCTCTGGCTTTTCAGAGGTTCAAGTTATCAAAGTGGTCGAGTGCCGACTCTAATCCAGAGATACACTGGAGGCGAGATTGTCCAAACGCAGCATTTTCTGACGAGGCAAGAACTGACAACTCGATTGAGAAGACTTTTATCACAAGGGGATAAGACCGACTAGAGTGATAGTGATGCAATATGAATGCGAATGCAAGTAAAATGCATGATGTATGTATGTATATGCTGACAAAGACTTGACACAACACACAGACTGACGGATGAACACGATTGGATACTCGGCCACTGCTGGAGATGAAAGGTATCACTTGGTTCAAGGTAGCAATTTTGCCTTGCTTAGGAGAGATAATCCCTATGGGGAATACCGTTGATCGGGCTTAGGAGTTAAGAACTCGGCCGAGGGTATCAGATGGTAAAGCCGCATCTCATACAGTTGATTCTTCGTTCAGGCGTATTGGCCTAGAAGGAGTACTTTGATTCTGCACTTTGAAATTCAAACGCCTTTGGAGACGCAATCGACGCTCTTTCGATGTTCAATAGTCAAAAGCAATTGCCATCTTTAATTAAAAAGCAGAAAAAGTTTTAACAAGTAAATTCATTTTTGTTTCATTCCAATAATCACTAATCATATTAAAATGCCATTCTGTAAAGCTAAAACAAATAAGAATTACAAACAAAAGCACAAGGGCTCAAATTTTATTGATAAGATGGAGATCAGCCAAACACGTGATTCCAAAGAGTACATATAAAGTTTGAAAATGGTAATTTATAGGGAAAAGGGCTACGTTGAAACATAACGACCACTATCCTTCTACCAACTTTGAATTCGAGACATCCTGAGCTTCTGTCGAAGATGACCTTGACTGGAGTTTTCCTCCGATGGATGATGTAACTGCTGCTGAGGGGCTTGCCTCTGTTGAACTTAGTTACTTGCCATTATCCCTAATTTTTGCCTGGATTGTACTATGAGATTTCCAATCCATCGGGATGATTTTTTTCATGTCTCTAACTTTTGCCTGGACCGCCCTTTCGGGTTTTCAATCCACCGAGACATTTTTTTTTTAAGTTTAGGCGAATTATTTCTTGACTACATCAACATTCGTGGGGTAGGCAAATTCCTCTCCGTCCATGGTTGCAAGTCTCAAGGCGCCGCCTGAGAAAGCTTTCGTGACCACATAGGGGCCATCATAATTTGGGGTCCATTTGCCCCGAGAGTCAGTGAGAAACGATAGTATCTTCTTGAGCACAAGATCTCTTTTCCTGAAGACGCGAGGTCGGACCTTTTTGTCGAACGCCTTCTTCATTCTTTGCTGATACAACTGACCGTGGCATAGTGCCGTTATCCGTTTTTCCTCAATCAGATTTAATTCGTCGTGTCGACTTTGACACCATTCAGCTTCTGAAAGCTTAGCTTCCATCAATACCCGGATTGATGGGATCTCTACTTCTATGGGGAGAACTGCCTCCATGCCATATACTAGAGAGAAAGGGGTTGCCCCTGTGGAAGTGCGGACAGATGTTCGATAATCGTGAAGAGCAAAGGGTAGCATCTCGTGCCAGTCTTTATAGGTTACAACCATCTTTTGAACGATCCTCTTGATGTTCATCTTGGGTCAGTAGGGAGATGAGTTATGGTGTTCGATCTTGAACTCTGCGCACAACTCTTTCATCATCTTGTTGTTCAAGTTAGATCCATTATCTGTAATGATCTGGCTTGGAACACCATAACGGCAGATGATATTGTTTTTGATAAATCGGACCACCACTTGTCGGGTTACAGTAGCGTATGACGCTGCTTTGACCCACTTGGTGAAGTAATCAATGCTATTAGAATGAACCGATGTCCGTTTGAAGCCTTAGTTTCGATCAAGCCAATCATGTCGATTCCCCATATGGAAAAAGGCCATGGGGAAGAAAGAACTTTGAGATGTGATGGCGGTACATGAATTTTGTCGGAGTAGATCTGACACTTGTGACACCTCCTCATGTACTTGTAGCAGTCGGATTCCATTGTCAACCAATATTACCCTGCTCTCAGAATTTTTCTCGCCATTGTGTGTCCATTGGCATGAGTGCCAAAGGATCCTTCATGAATTTCTTTCATAAGTATGTCTGCTTCTGGTCTGTCTACACATCGGAGCAAGACCATGTCAAATTTTCTCTTATAAAAAGTGTCACCGCTCAGGAAGAAGCTTCCAGCCAATCTTCTGAGGGTTTTTTGACCTTCCTTAGTGCCCCAGGTGGGTACTCTTGTTTCTGAAAGAAGCATTTGATATCGTGATACCAAGGTTTGTCGTCCATGACTGCTTCAATCGTGAAGATGTAGGCGGGCCGTTCAAGGCGCATTATGTCGATCTTAGTTAAGTCGTTCCATTGACCTACATTAATCATGGAAGAGAGAGTGGCTAAAGCGTCAGCCATGTGATTCTCATTACGAGGGACGTGATGAAACTCGACTCTGTTGAAGAAAGCTAACAACCTTCTTGCATAGTCTTTGTAAGGAATCAGTCCTGATTGGTATGTGTTCCAATCTCCTTTTATCTGATTGATAACAGAGGCTGAATCACCGTATACGTCCATGTTTTTGATCCTTAAATCAATCGCTTCTTAGAGACCCATAATACAAGCTTCGTATTCGGCCTCGTTGTTCGTACATTTGAACGTAAGTCTGGCAGTGAAAGGAATGTGGGTACCCTGAGGGGTAACAATGATTCCATTTCCATAATGATTAACTACTCCATCAAAGATAAGTCCCCATTGGGAACCTGGTTCTGGCCCTTCACTGGGTAACGGTTCATCGCAATCTTTCTTTTTTAGATACATGACATCTTTGTCTGGGAAGTCAAACCCGGTTGATTCTTGATCGTCAATCGGTTGATGAGCCAAATGATCAGCTAAAATACTTCCTTTAACGGCTTTCTGAGTGTGGTACTCTATGTCATATTCTGATAATAACATCTGCCAACGGGCAATTCTTCCCGTGAGAGCAGGTTTTTCAAAGACGTACTTGATTGGATCCATTTCGAAGATCAACCAAGTAGTGTGACGAATCATGTACTGGCGAAGACGTTTGGCTACCCAAGCCAAAGCGCAGCAAGTTTTCTCAAGCATCGTGTACCGAGTCTCGCAGTCGGTGAATTTCTTGCTCAGATAGTAGATGGCAGACTCTTTCCGTTTGGTTTCGTCTTGTTGGCCAAGTACACACCCCATTGAGTCTTCCAGGACTGTGAGGTAAATGATCAGTGGTATTCCTTCCACCGGAGGTGATAGAATCGGCAGATTCAACAAGTATTCTTTAATACTGTCGAAGGCGGTTTGGCAATCTTCTGACCAAACGCAATCCTGGTTCTTTTTGAGTAATTTGAAAATCGGCGTACACATGGCGGTCATAAGGAATATGAATCTGGAGATGTAGTTCAAACGTCCCAAGAATCCTCTGACTTGTTTTTCAGTTTTCGTGGAAGGCATTTCTCGAACGGCCTTGACCTTGTCAGGATCGACCTCAATTCCTTTCTGGCTGACGATGAACCCTAAGAGTTTCCCTGAACGGACACCAAAGGTGCACTTGTTGGGATTCAAGCGGAGTTTGTATTTTCTTAACCGCTCGAATAGTTTTGACAGGTGGGTCACATGCTCCTCTTCTGTCTTATATTTTGCAATCATGTCATCGACATATACCTTTATCTCTTTGTGTATCATGTCATGAAACAGAGTAGTCATGGCCCTTTGATAGGTTGCCCCGGCGTTCTTCAAGCCGAACGACATCACCTTGTAACAAAAGCTACCCCATAGGGTAATGAACGAAGTTTTCTCCATGTCTTTCGGCGCCATTTTGATTTGGTTATAGCCCAAGAATCCATCCATGAAGGAGAAAATTTTGAACTTTGTCGTGCTGTCTACCAACATGTCAATGTGTGGTAGAGGAAAGTCGTCCTTTGGACTTGCCTTGTTCAGATCCCTGTAATCAACACACATTCTGACCTTTCCGTCCTTTTTGGGAACGAGTACGATGTTGGCTAACCATTGAGGATATTCAGATGTCGCGAGGAAACTTGTGTCGATCTGTTTCTGTACCTCCTCTTTGATTTTGATGGCCATGTCCGGGTGAGTCCGTCTCAACTTTTGCTTTACTGGCGGACATTCCGATCTTAATGGTAAGTGATGTTCCACGATGCTGGTATCCAACCCTGGCATATCCTGATAGGACCAAGCGAATACATCGGGGAATTCTTTGAGAAGCTTTATCAAACTCTCTCTGCAGTTGGACTGAGCAGTGCCCCAACCCTGATTTCTTTTCTCTCTTTTTCCGAACCCAATTTTACCGTTTCCAACGGCTCTTTGTGAGGTTCAATGGACCTTTCCTCCTGTCTGAGTAATCGGGAGATCGCTTCTGGAATTTCGTTGTCATCTTCTTCTTCAGCCCCAAATACCGAGAATTCAAAGTTGGGAGAAGGCATCAGATCGTATGTTTCAACGGGGTTTAAAACAAGTAATCTGCATGACGTGATGATTCGTGTTTAGAAGAGATAGAGAAAATGCAAGTGTGTGCAGTGTATTTATTTTACTGCTTGTTTTTATTTGAATTGTTTTTTAGGATTACCATTTTCTGAAAAAGCAAAAAGAGAAAACAACAATTAATGCGGAAATTACAGAACGATGTTATTTTATTAATGAACAAGTTGATTCTTGAAACTGCAGCCCTATAAAACGAAACTCTGTCGCTTTGGGCGGAGCGAAGAGGGAAAATTTACAGAAAGCGGGCCCTATCAAAACATCCGTTTCACCTGGGCAGGGTGAAAGGTTAAAGATGGCAATTACTTTGACTGGCGAACGACCTTCAGAACATTGACAACAACCCATTTGCGGCGAACTCCTCAGTGAATCACAAAGTCTGGCGCCTTCCTTGATTTGTCTTCAGAAATGACGCTGATTTCTGGTGGAGTAGGATCATTGGAATCTGTCTCCCAGGCAGAGTTGTCGTAGGAGGATTCCTCTGTTATATTTTGCATAGCATTTGTGCTCTCAGCTGTATCTCCCCATCCAGTTGTCTGGATATCTTCGAGCCTGATACGAGAGCTTTCGGGAGCGGTGTACTTGACCATATAGTCGTATTTTCCACTTGGTTGTCCCAGGGTGTCCCACACTTTTTTGGAATGGGAGGAGTCATCCCTCTCGATGACGTTGACCTCGGGAAAAGCATAGTTGATGAATTCTAATCCTGTAAACGTTGCGAATTCATCGTCATGTTGAGTAGTTTCTGAATGACCTGGGTGTTGATCCCATGACATGGTGGGGACACAGGTATTCTGTTCAATGATGGCCAGCTGAGTTTCATTGTTCAGCTGACTCTCTTGTCCCAAGTCTCCTGGATAAGGTTGCCACATTGGCAGACCATCTACTGGGCCATAGTAGGTGTAGTCAAAATTATCTTTCATCGGAGTGTCTTCCTCTAATGAATTTGGCGGAGCACGGCATCCTTCTGGATCATAATCCCCGTATATCATTTCAACATCTGATCGTGGTATAAATCTCGGACTCTGTGCGGGATAGCAAAATGGCATAGGCACCTCTTCCTGAGACATATAACCATCCTCATTAAGATAGAACTTCCATTCTTCATCTGTGTTAGAGGGATCTTCCTCATTGATAGCATGTACTGCTTGAGACACTGGGTGAAGAAAACCTCCACTGTGGAAGAAGTTCTGAACGGGATGAAGACTTCCATCGCTGGAAGCTGTCTGGGTACAGGTTGCAGAAAAACCAAGACCCTTCTTTGTTTTATTGTCAATAGGAATGACAAGCTGTCCCCATCCGATTGTATCGGTACTCTCGACCGCTTTGATAGCATCTTTGTATGAGGAAATCGAGGTTCCTCCTTGGGATTGATTGTCCTTGCCCACCGACAGTACTTGGAACTGCGTCCCAATAACCTCCTCGGGTTCTACACAAGTAGATGATGATAAGTTACTCACGAACAAGGCCTGTTCTCCACAGATTGTGACAAGTTGATCATTCTGAACGAATTTTAGCTTTTGGTGGAGGGTCAAAGTGACCGCTCCAGCCTGATGTATCCAAGGTCTTCCTAATAAACAACTGTATGTTACCCGGATGTCCATGACCTGGAAAGTGACTTGGAAAGTGTGAGGACCAATAGTTATGGGAAGATCAACTTTGCCGATAACTGTTTTTCTGAATCTGTCGAACGCTTTGACGACGACCTCGCTGGTTCTCATCGAAGGGTCTTTGAATGATAATTACATCAAAGTGGACTTCGGCATAACATTCAGGGCTGACCTTGTGTCTACCAGTACGCTGGCTAGAGCATCGTCCTGGCAGTTAACTGTAATGTTGAGCGCCATGTTATGACGGCGACCCTCTTCAGGTAATTCCTCATCACTAAATACCAAATTATTGCAGGAAGTGATGTTAGGGACAATACTATTGAACTATCTGATTGTTACATCCTGTTCAACAAAGGCTTGCTCCAAGACTTTTTGTAGAGCCTCCCTGTGGGCTTCTGAACTGAGTAACAGTGATAATACCGAGATCTTTGAAGGAGTCTGTAACAGCTGGTCAACAATGTTATATTCACTCCTTTGGATGAGCTTCAACATCTCATCATTATTTTTCGAAAGGTCGGGATCACTGGATTGACCGACTGATGGATCAGGAGCTTCCGTCTGAAGTTCCTTTTCCTTGTTAGGTTCTCCAACTCCTCGGTTGAAGATTCGACCGCTCCGTGTTACACGACTGATGTCTGCAATATTCACGACGGAGGGTAATGGAATTTCCTTTCCATTTTCAACTGTCGTTGCACCGTATTTATAAGGTATAGCCTTAGTTGATTCATACGGTAGTGGTCCCAGTAGATAGATGACTATGGGAACCTTCTGATTTTTCTGACCATCATAAGTAATCTCGATCCGTTCCCGGTTGGGAGCTCTAGATTTGTCAAGTAGAGGGATGATGGCAAAAACATCCCTGGTCTGGTGACGACCAGAGATTGTGACAACATCCTCGACTTGATTGGCAAGGTAGTTCGGCGTCCAGTTGATGGGTCCAGAACCCGGATATGGGCGAATCTCTCTACGATCCACCTGACCCTGAAGAGCTGCTCTCACGAGGTAACACCCTTGGTTACATTCTGAATAGACACTACAACAGTCATAGTTGTGTGGGGGCACCTGGCCACGCCCACTTTGAATACAATGTAACCTCACTAGGTTAGCTTCCACAGATCGGACATCTTGACTTTGACGCCGAGTGGGATTCCTGTTATTGATACTAATCTGCTGAGTATCTTCATCCATATAGATTAGCATCCACCAATGATTTAACAAGTGCTGAAGTGCCTCCTGGACAAGGGTACAACCTCGATCGTTTTCGTAACCTGCTTTACAGCTTTGATAGTCGTGTGATATTAAGAATCCGAGTCGGACCTGCTCAGCATGTAACTCTACCAGGCTGGTATTCATCACGCGAATATTGAAGATCTGAACCATGTTGATCTGATAAGGGTTCCTATCATGGTAGTCTTGGATCCATCCAAGATCCATCTGATGCTGGAGGGCCTTTTGTATGAAAGAGCATCCCTGTTTGTTTACCGAGCAAGTTAGACAGGAATTGTAATCGTGCCATGGCAGATTATGATACTGGCTTTGCCTTGAGTGCATCGCCACCAAGTTGACATTCATTGCACAAATGTCGTGGTTCTGAATGACGTTGGAGTTCGTATAGACCATGTTAACTCCCCGAACTCAGTGCTCTTGGATCCATCCGAGATCCATCTGTTCCTGTAGAGCTGATTGCACTACCGAACATCCTCTATTACTTTTAGAGCAGACATCACACTAGTGATAATTATGAGGTGGCACATGGCCATATCCACTCTGTCTACAATGCATCTTGACCAAATTGGTCCTCAATAAGAGTACATCGTGAATTTGATAGACATTGTTAGACTCTCTCTCAATCAGGTTGACTGCAGCTTTCTCGTGTTGAGGCAGCGGGTTCGTGAGAACATTGGGATTCGTATCTTTGAAAGATAAGAGCCCGCTCCTAAAAAGCTTTTGCACGTCAGATTTGAAATTGAGACAATTCTCTATGTTATGCCCTGATCCTCCTTGATGATAAGGGCATGTCTGATCCACCTTAAACCAAAAAGGCGGATTTTCCGGTACTGTAAGAGGAGACTTAGGCTGGATGTTCCCCTTAGCCAGTAGTAATGGAAATAGTTCTGCGTACAACATGGGTATAGGATCAAACCCTGATGGTCGTGTTGTACGGTTGTTGTTATATGGAGGACGAGCCTGCTGAAGAGGCTGTTGTGTCCTTTGCTGATTAGGTTGGCTCTGCGCAACCTGAGGTTGATACGTAGGAATAGGCGCAGGGCTGATAGCAGGAGTTACAGCTGCTACCGGTTGATAACGTCGCCTTTGCTTTCCGAGAGAGATATTCCTAATATCCTGCTCTTTTTCCTTAGGGAGAGCACTACCGTATCGTTTTGTACTGCTTGATGGTCCAGCATCTTTTTCCAAACGTCCTTCTCGGACGGCTTCCTCAAGACGAACTCCCATGCCCACCATCTCGGTGAAATCACTGGGTGCATTGGCAACCATTCTGTCATAATAAAATGAGCTTAAGGTCTTTAAGAAGATCTTTGTCATCCCTTTTTCCTCAAGAGGTGGATAAATCTGAGCGGCAATTTCACGCCATCTCTGGGCGTACTTTTTAAAGGTTTCCTTGTCCTTTTGTGACATTGATCTAAGTTGATCTCTGTTCGGTGCCATGTCCAAATTGTATTTGTATTGTTGGACGAAGGCAGTACCAAGATCTCTAAATGTGCTAATCGTAGCACGGTTTAAACCCATGTACCATTTTAATGCGGCACCGGTTAAACTATCCTGAAAGTAGTGAATAAGTAGGTCCAGATTCTCCGTCTAAGCAGACATTCGCCGAGCGTACATCAACAGATGGCTCTGAGGGCAAGAGTTACCCTTGTATTTTTCAAAGTCGGGCACATGGAACTTGTGCGGGACTTTCATATTGGGGACCAAGCAGAGGTCTGCGGCGCCCTTTTCAAATAGATCCTGACCGCGAATGGCTTGCAGTTCCTTCTGTATTTCCAAGAACTGTTCCTGGAATTCATCCATTCGTTCAAACATAGTTTCCTTTTTACCAGAAGGTATCTGTGGAATCTGTCCTTCCGGGACAGTGTGCACCACAGGGGGTGGTACCGTGACTACGGCAGTGAATCTTGGTGTTTCCCGAAGTTTTTAACCTTCAGGAGTCTTCAATATGCCTCTGGCATCTTCGCTTTCCCGAAGTCTGTAACCTTCAGGACCAGCGGCATTTGTCACGATTCCCTGATCTTCAGCGATCGGCGGAACATATCCTTCCGGGATATAGTTTGCAGGCATGCCCCAGGGACGAACTTTCGGCATCTGATACCTAGGATCAAACTTCTCCATTATGGGCGCTGAGGTGATCTCTGAGATCACAGTCCTTTGTAGCTGAGCTTCTGCCATGGCTTGCATGTCGTTACGAAGCTTTCTCATATCCTCTCTCAGAGCGTCGATCTCTTCTTTTAACTCTCTGTTCTCTTCCTCAAGATCATCCATCTTTTTCTGACGATTGGCCCGAGTATTGTACGAATAAGACAGTTTGACTCTAGAACCGAGACACAAATGTGAGATTCGTAGGTAAGAAGAATACGCGACGTGAGAATGATGAATGCAATGATTATATTAATTGTTTTTTGGTTTAATCAAAATAAACTTTGACAATTAGATTGCAAATATTAAACGGTGGGGAAACCCCTTTTTATTGAAATTCAACGGATTGCGGAAACGAAAATACAGTAGATTACAAAATGCAAAAACAGAAACCTAAGCTAAGGAGTCCCGAGAGAACTCGGGTGCTGATTCTGGTATCTTCCTTTTCTTTGACCGGGGCTCTTGAGCCGTTGTCGGGTTGTCATTCCATTGCCAAGTGAAAGGAGCAAGCAAATTCCTTTGGTCATCCTGATTATCCACAACATGTTGCTCCAAAATTTCAATCAGAGCATCCTTATCTTTCAGCAGTTGCTGTATTTTGATGCACTGCACGTTGAGGGTGTGGTACTTGTTCTTCCAAGACCTCTTCTCCCATTGAACTTTGTTGAGAGTAACCTGAAGCTTTTCAGTTTCCGTCATGAAGTACATGACAGATTCCCTCGGTGGAAGAATTCCATAGCGAGGATAAGGCATCTTTAGCTTGAGAGCTCTAGTTTGTACCCAGTGGAGATAAGGTTCCACCGAGACACAGTCCGGTTTTCCTAGAGACTCTCGTCCTTTCTTATGAACGTGTTTCCAAGCGTGCACAATTTCCGTCTTTAGTGCTCTGTCACTTTCTCCTTCCTTGAAGAAAAGACCTTCCAGATTAGCATTCCTTGGGACATGCCTCATCGGGTATCCAAACTGACGGCAAACCAATATCGGATGATAGTTGATTCCTCCCTTAGTTCCTATAAGGGGTACGTTGGGGAAGGTTCCACAACGGTCAATGATCCTGATTCCATCATAAATCCTATTGCACCAATCAGTGTCAGAGTTGGTGAGAGACATGATTTTCTACGACCAACGTAAGGCACTCTTATGATCCCAGAAAGCAACAAACTTAGGTAAATGGGAGATAAACCATTTGTAAAGCAAAGGTACACAACATGTGATCTCCCCTCCGTTGTACAAATTCCCTAAGTGTACAGAATGATACGCATCTGCGAGCAAAGTCGGCACAGGGTTTCCAATGAGAAAAACCTTAATGGAGTTGATATCGACGAAGTTATTAATGTTGGGCAACAGAAATAATCCGTAGGTGAGTAAAACAAAGATGCTTTCAAAAGCAGTCACGTTCCCAATACTAGCGAAGTACAGAGCTTTCCTTGTCAGAAACTGGGCTGGCAAACCTTGTATGCCACCCTTGGTGGTCATGTGAATCCTGACTTCTGACTCATCTAAATGAATTGCTCTTGCAATGGTCTGATCCTTTGGAATTTCTTCCAGTCCAGAAAATGGAGCTCGATCAGTAATGTGTAGATCAATCAGATGAGAATATTCCTCCAGCGTTGGTGCTAGCTGGTAATCCGAGAATGTAAAGCAATGATAGACCGGATCGTAGAACTGAATGAGCGCATCCATGATTCCCTCAATCACATGGACCCTTAACAGAGGTAGCATACCTCCGTACTTGGCTCTGAAGGCCTCTTGGTTTGTGATCATTCTCACCAAACCTCTCAAATCCTCTAGCTTTGGAACCTTGAAGGTGTACTTATGAGTTCTCCTTCTACCGAAATCCATTAGCACAATCCTTTTCTCTAATATTTGCAATCACAGTCTTAGTTTAATTTGAAAAACAGAGAGACTAGAAGAGATTTTTTTTTTTGTTTTAATGTTTTTTAGATGAATGCATGAATGCAGCACACAAAAACATAGAAAAAACATGGGGTCAAAGGGTCGTTGTCATGAAGTCAAGGCTCTACCCATCCCCAAAGGTTTATACTAGGGTGATTTTTGTACCTGTACTCAAAATCATCAGCTCCTCCCAGGATAACAAATAGCAAGCGGATCACCAGCGAGCTGTATGAAATCTTAGAGTAAATGCTATTCACCGAGAATAGATCATCAGCCTCAAATGAGGGTAGTATCGCGTGACAACTATTTCCGATAGCTTCCGCACTACAAAAGGGTTGGCTCCTCAGCTTCTCAGACGTCACAATTGGCCTATTGCCTATGAGAGGGAATGGGTTGCATTGGGAGGCCTCCACTGAGGTTGATGGTCGACCTCGTCGCCATCACTTATCTTAAGTGTATACTCAATCTTTCCACATGCGGCATCACACGCATTCCAATTTAGCAGGAAAATAAATACAGATATCAATTAGGAAAAGCAGTATATATTTGTCCAAATGTCCTAGACCTTTAAAGCTATGAATCCTATGTTCCTGACAGAAAATGGGTTCCCCGGCGGAAGCCCCAATCTGTGGTTTTCACACAAGAGAAGAGAAAAAAGGTTAGAAGAGCCCCACGGTGGGCGCCACTTTTAAATTTTCCATCTAATAGATGGGAAAAAGAACAAGATCTCGCTACAAAGGTGAGATAGATCCTAGTGACATTTTTCCCCAGCAGAGTCACCATTTTTCTGTAGCGAGCGATTTTTGGACGTGGTTGCGAAGCACTACCGCTCTTTGGTATCTACAGCTCGATTCATTTTTTATCCTATTAAAGCTGATGAAGGAAGGGAAATAGATGTCTCAAATTAACCCTGCTTGCAAACTGAGGTTAAACAGTCAAAACTGTTGGTTTACAGATGCTACAAAGATTCGGGGTCTCTATTAGATTTATTTTTTAAAAAGTGGTGTTCGGTCGATTGGTGGGAGGTTAAGATGTTAGGACGGATGTATGAAAGTATGGGATTTTGGGTTTTTGTTTAGTGTGCTCGCTAAGATTTTTTCTTTCAATCTTATGCCTACGTATTCCCGTTAACCGAAACAGGGAAATCAGAGCGATCGTAGTTCCTCATATTCTATGGGAGGAAAAAGGTTGTTTTGGTGTCTTATTCAAAGCCCAAGACGTGAAGCTAAAGGTGTTTGTATCTTGTTCAAAGCCCAAGATGCAAAGCTGAAGGGTCTATTTGTATCTTGTTCGAAGCCCAAGATGTGAAGCTAAAAGGGTGTTGACTTTAGAGAGAATTTGTCATCTCTAAAGAGGGGGTTGTATGTCACAACTGTTTATAAAGGAGAATTACTTTAACCAGGATGTGTGAATCCAGCAATGCCAAAATTTCCTTTATAGGAGATTTCCAACCTGAAGGAGAAGACTTTAACTCAGTGTAGAGCAATGCTATCTTTCCTTAGGAATTTCTCATGCTAAAAGAGGGACAGTGGCATGGATGTAGATGATCCAGAGGCTTGCCGCTTACAGCAATTAGATGAAGGGAGAGGAGTTGTTGATGTTTGTGTACTGTGAATGAGGCACAACTTTGATGCTAAAAGGTTGATTGGATCAACCAGTGGTTTTCTTATATAAAGCCTAAGAGGAGGCTATCGGCCCAACAAGAGGGTTTTTATGTGTCTCGTACGAAGCCCGAGAGAGAGGCTAAAAGGGGTTGATCCTACAATAGGATCTTTTATACTCAACAAGGGAGTGTTTTTCTATCTCGTACAAAGCCTGAGATGGAGGCTAAAATTTGTTTGGCTCAATAAGAACCTTTTTGTATCTCGTATAAAGCCCGAGATGGAGGCGAAAGGGGTGATTGACTCAACGAGGGAGTCTTTTATGTGTCTCGTACAAAGCCCGAGAGAGAGGCTAAACATTGTTTGACTCAACGAGGGAGTCTTTTATACTCAACAAGAGAGTACTTTGGTATCTCGTACGAAGCCTGAGATGGAGGCTAAAGGTTGACTCAACGAGGGAGTCTTTTGTATCTCGTATAAAGCCCGAGATGGAGGCTAAAATTGTTAGCTCCACTGGGGAGAATCATTGTACAAAGCCCAAGAGGAGGCTATGGTGCTATTTTAGTTGAGTGACAGGTCCAGTATGCTGATTTAAAGAGAAAATCAGTTCTTATATGAGTAACACTGTACTCATGGATTTGTTCCAAGGATCGGGGTTATTTCCTATTCTTTAAGGAAATGGGAAATCTAAAGGGTATTGAAACTGTCCGAGTCTACAGGTTTCCCTCCTATTTTTGAAGGGAGCTTGAGAATGTCTTGGAGACTCAAGGAAATTAGACTGTCCAAGTCTAGAGTTTCATCTTTTGTACTATGCTTTGAGAAACAATAGTAGACTCTTGGAAAGACTGTTCTATTAAGATGACTAAGTTCTGTTCCTATACCTCTAGGAGGTCGTCGGGATAATTTGTACGAAGCCCAAGAGGAGGCTAGAGACTTTTAAGAAGCCGAGAGGTCCTTGTATGAAGCCCAAGAGGAGGCTATTGTAACACCCCCAATCTATACCCCCAATTAATAATAAAACAATAAACACTTAATAAAAATTTCGTCAGAGTATATTTAAATTATCATGGCATAGACAGGGAGAATCACATTATATTTGAAACAAAACATACAACACCTGCTCCTAAAGATATGCAACAGTGGGGTAGCAATCAACAGAGGAACTCAGTTCCTTACACCCACATTTTAGATTTTAGAATAAAAGTGGAAAATCTAAAACCGACAAAAGAATGAAGACATAAGCTTCACCAAAGACCTCCAGCATCTAATCTGCAATGCCTCATAGAGCATTATAAAACAGCAGAAGGGTGAGAAATAACAACTAAATCAAGATTGCATAATAATATGCAAAAACATATAAATTCACATACATAGTTATTCTCACCACAAGCATCACATATATCAAGTATCCAATATACTCGCATATTCGCACATAAGACATACCAAGTCATAACATTTAGAAACACAGTACACATCACATAACACATGTCATTCATAACCAATGCTATCATAATCTCAATACATAACAAATCAATGCACAATTTCCACAAATAATGCATCCATTCACAATTCTCACACATCATCAATCAAATCATGATTTTCCACACATAATGCATCCATGATTTATACAAATGCACAGAGACCGACACAACGACTCTATGCAAATGCCATGCGGTACCGACTTCCAACATTTCTCATCACTAGTTCACTCAGGAACTCTGCTGGAATCATCGCTTGTTACTACAAGTAACACCCCGTCGGGCCAACGATGTTCACCCGTCGCTTGCAGTCCTCTTTGTATAAGGCTCACGACGTTTATGGATCGCTTGCAGTCCTCTTTGTATAAGGATCACGATCCGATCGCTTTCGGTCCTCTTTGTATAAGGCTCACGATCGTCTATACCCATCGCTTTCAGTACTCTTATTTTTAAGGCTCACGATCCAATCAGATCGCTTTCAGTCCTCTTATTTTTAAGGCTCACGATGTTATAGTAGATTCTCTCAGGAATCAATCTGTCGCTCCCACCTCTTTGTATAAGGCTTACGACTTCGCAAGATGCATATCATGATACTTGACACACAAGAACTCATGACAAACAATGCATCTTCACACATATATGCAACCATAATCATGCATATACAACCAAATACAAAAATTACAACAACTTGTCACATGCTTCAACATCATCACTTTCATGCATTGCAAAACAATTCAAACAATGCATTTCAAACCATAAAGGCCACCACACAACATACATTGAATTTCACATAAACAATGTATTTTACTACACAACAACATCATTAATCATGCATCGAGGTCCAATCCAAAACAATGCACATATTTGCCATAAGGCCACAACCCATCATCACAACATACCATCATGTATATTCACATCATATAACAGCACACCAGCTACACGTTACATAACAAAAGCATATAACATGATACCACATCAATCCCACGCATTTAACGCGATAAAAACCCGACAACCCGACTATTTTTCAAAAACACGAATCAATTAAATCATCTTTTACCCTCCAAACCATTGTTAACAGAAAGAATATTTCGTTAGCTTTCTAACGCTTCGAACGGGGACCAAAACCGACTTACGGTTCAAAAGTTATGGGTTTTTCAAAATAATATTTTTCTGAAACTTACACTGTTAATCGGTTAACGCATTTGGTTAATCGATTAACCATCGCGAAACAGCAGAAAAACAAGAATTTTATGACACAAAATCCCTCCAAACTCATCCTTAAACCCCCCGATCATACCAACAAGTATTCCCGACTAAATCCTATCATTTTCCGACTATTCTACGCGAACTATTCCGCATTCTAACCGTTAAAACATCGATTTCTATCAATTGCTCACAAATTCAACCAAATAGAAAACATATATTTTTCACCCAAACATTCAAACAAAACATACATATACATATACAAGCATGATATAATCGAAACTTCTCACCTTTACCCGATTATTCACGCTTGAAACGGAGTTCCCGCGATTTTCCTCTTTCTCCTCTTTTCTCTCCTCTTCCTTTCTCTTCTTTTCTTTTTCTTTCTCTTCTTTCTCTTTTCTTTCTATTTCTCTCTTTTCTCTCTTTATATGAAAATATCTACCCCCCAAAAAGACCAAAATACCCCTCAGCTCAAATATCTCTCAAACGCTCTCAAAATGCGATAAAACATAAACAACGATGAAAAATAATATATTGCCAAATAAAAGTCAATAATAAAATAATATAAAAACGAAAATAATTAAATCTACTCTATTAAATAAATCTAACAAAACTGGGGCGTTACAGCTATCATTCCCGGAGGAAGAGATCATTATACAAAGCCTAAGAGGAGGCTGTGAATACTTCTAAGAAGTCGACGGGTCCTTGTACTAAGCCCAAGAGGAGGCGGGGATGCTTTTAGGAAGCCTGTGGGTCCTTGTATGATGCCCAAGAGGAGGCCGATGCTTTTAAGAAGCCCGTTGGTCCCCAAACCTCGAGAAATTCATGACAGGTTATTCACAAGGAATATATCAAGCCAGGAAATTTCGAGAATTTGGAAGAAACTCAAAGATGCCATTCACGGAGAATACATTCATCTCTGGGAGTAGAGTTTCTTGACAATTCCTAATGAGGACAACCGAAGAGAAGACTGTATCTGGTGATCCTATTGGGGATCTAGCTGTCAATTTTTACGAATAAACGAAACGACTTTACCTAGTTCTAGACGTAGTTGCCGGGGAAATTCTGAATATCTATACTATTATTACACAGTTGATATGAGTTTATGAAAGAAGACTTACAGCGAAACAGCCCTACAATACAGTTATCTGTATATGAAAGCGGTAAATGAAAGCGTATAAACACTTACTCGGTTGTAGAGCTTCCATGCAGTTTGGTTAGTTGTCCAACAAAGAAAGATTGAAAACAACAGTATATTCAAACTCAAAGGAGAAAGTGCTTTGAAAAAGAAAGATTTGGGGCTTACAGCTCAAGGAGAGGCCCAAGGTTTTATCAGTGAGCGCACTGTTTGAATTTGTACAGAGGGACTTATACAAGTGACTGAGGCCCAAAGTTGTTTTTTGTACAAAGGGATGGGTCTTACACTCTCTCAAGAGGCCCAAAAGGTTTAAAGATAAAGAGTGGGGCTTATAACACGAGGGTAGGCCCAAATGATTTTTCCTTTTAAAATGGCGATCGCGCTGAGATTTTCTTTTAACCCAGAGGGACTTATACAATAAGTGAGGCCCAAAATGTTTTGGTTAAAAGAGGGTTGGGTCTTACACTCTATTAGAGGCCCAAAAGTTTTGAATGGGTCTTATAGCTCGAGAAGAGGCCCAGATGGTTTATTTTTAAACTGGAGACGATCGTGCCGAATTTAAAAATATACAAAGGGACTTATACAATAAGTGAGGCCCAAAATTGTTTATGTACAAGTGGGTTGGGTCTTACACTCTAATAGAGGCCCAAAAAGTGTTTGAAAATGATTTGTGAGGGTTGAATTAATCAAAAACCCTAATTTATTTCCAAAATGTATTTTAATTGAATAAAAATTCAATTAAAATGATCAAAAATTGTTTAACATGTGGGAAACAAATTATGATCTTGGATTAATGCTTCAAAAATCAAGTATTGACCTACAAAATAATTAGAAGTCATTAATCTTTACAAAATCAAGAGGGAAAAAATATTTTAAATGTCAAAAACAATTAAAATATTAATTCTTTGCAAAAATATCAATTATATGAAATAAATAATATTTTTGGGATTTTTTGGGAAAATAAAATATTTCAACATTTTTGTGAATTATTAAAAAAAGAATCAACTCAAAATCATTAAAACTCAGAGAGAAATTAAGTTTTGAATCAATTAAATAAAAATCACAAAATTCAAATATTCAAATGTTGGAAAATGGCGCCAAAAACAAAGGCAAGAACACGCACGTGTTCTGAGTTTCCCAGATTTGCATTTTCTATCCAATCTCACTGAATACTTGATCATATCATGTAATCCACATACCAATCAACTCGTTTCAACCTCACGATCATGTTTATGATAATTAATTTCATTTAAATTAAGCATAAAACAAGAAATCACGAAAAATCCTCAAGAACCCTAAATTATGCATGAAGGCTGGGATTTTTGATACACGATTTAAACAAAGCAATTACTTGAGGGGAAACATTCCATGCATGATTATGAACATTTGGCAAAAGTATTGCGCGAGGAAATATTCATAGATTGAGAGATGACCAAGCTTAGGCTTACCTCTAGGTCGTGACAGCAAGAGAAAATTGATTTCTGAGTAGGAGGTGTTACAGATGAATTGTGATGATCTGAACGGCTTCCCTACACCCTATGGAGTGTGTTTGAATGCTTGGACTTGATGGAAATTGGCTGGATCACTTCATGGCATCTCAACTGCAACTTGGTTAAAACCTTGAGCAATTGACTGGTGGTTCTGAGAAATCAGTGTTCTAGATGTTGTTCAAGTGTTTGATCAACTCATATGTGATGTATATGAGGTGTGTATGTGATTGGTTTGATTGGAAAAGCTCTCAAACTCAAAACCCGATAGTGACTTGCCTTAGAAGGCAAAATTGGAGTGAAAGAAGAGATTTTGAGGAAAGCATCTGTTTGATGGCTTTGGTGTACTCAAACTGATCACAATTGAGCTCTATTTATAGTAGAGCAAGTTTGTTTTACAAGGAATAGTGAATGGCAACTGCTGAGTAGGTTTGGCCAATGTTGGCAAATGAAAATCCAAGTCTCCTCTAGCCATTGACTAGAGGTTAGGGCATAAGCTGCTAGTTCCCTTGGTCTTAGATAAGTCTTGACTGAATTCAGTTGCTAAGAGCTCAGTCCATGCCACCTTGATGCTTCCATTGAATGCTCCAATCCAAAATTGGAGTCTTGTCCCTATTTTGGCAATTCTAGGTTCAACATGCTATTTCTTGTTCCAAAGACTTTGGAGGCTTGGCTCAGTGATTGTCCCCTTTAGATTCAATCCTCAAATGTGTCCAAAGTGATGACAAGGCTTAGAATTGGATGATTTTGGCAAATCGACCAAAAGTGCAAAAATCTGCCTTGCCTTGGCAGATTTCAGCAAGGCATCTTGCCAATGTCATATCTCATAGCTCAAATTGAATTTGGTAATGTTCTTGGCCGTTTTGGAAAGCCCTTACATGATACAACAACTGTTTGAACATGTTTGGTTTTGATCTCTTTTGAATCCAAGTGAAAAATCCCCCTACATTTGGAAAAAGTAAAGGCAGATTCTGACTTAGTGAAATTTTCACTAAGTGTTTGAACAAAGTGACTTTTCTTGATTTTGATCACTCCATAACTCAAAATCCATGAGGAATTTGGACATAAGTCAGTATGAAGCTTTTGTAGAGGGAAATGTGATCTATAAATCAAGCTTTGAATGGGGAACAATGGCCTTGTGGTTTAGGAGTTATGGTCCTCCAAAGTTGGCACATTAGTGTCACTTTTTCCATAACTTAGAAATTTTTCTAAGTTTTTATGGTTACCCCTTTTACAAGTTATCCCACTTTCTTTGATTTTTCTTGATGAATGATGATTCAAATAACACATTAACATCATTTTAGGGTTAAAAATCCATTTTGGTGAAAAATCTCAAAAAGTCAAAATTGACTTTTGTGCACAGTTGACTTTTTATCAGACGAATTCCAAACTGTGCAATTCTTCAGGAAATCATGTCCTTGACCTAAATCAAACTTGATGGACATGTTTCATGGGTGTCATAGGGTATATTGAATCATGTCTTAGGGTTTAGGAGCATATCCTGGTCAAAAGTCAAAGTTACAATTGACTTTCCTCGCGAAACCCTAATTGTGGTGCAGATGAAATTGAGACTTGTTGCTCAAGCTTCTTGGATTAATCCGTTGTTGCAAATGGATCAATATAGTATATTAAAACCCCCCAATTCATGTCTTTAGGTCTTGGTTCATGATTTGTCCCAAAAGTCAACTTAGGGGTGAATTAGGTCAAGAAACCCTAATTCTTGATTTTTGATGTATGCATCCCCTGAGGTCAAATTGACTTAATGATTGGGTCCATGAGGTTCCATGGAGTATATTAGGTTATGTTTTGGATCATTGGCTTGTGCCCAGATGAAAAATTTCCATCTGGAGGCCCTGGTCGACCAAAACCCTAATTTGGTGACACTGTCGATCTTGAGACTTGATCCACCTTGAAGGGAGCAGCCTTGTGCTTAATCCTTGAAGTGGGAGCCCTTTTGATCCATTGTGGATACTTTAGAGGCTATACAAGTTGAAGATCAAGTCATTCCTTGATTGATCCTTTGTCTAAGGCTCTGAGAGGGCTTAAAACCCTAATTTTGATTGTAGTGAATGCTCAACAACCCTTGAGGCATTTGATGAGGCATGATGGTTCATCCATATTGTGATGATGATTTGCACAATGATGGGAAATCTTAGTGGTCAAAATTTGGGGTATGACACTACCCCCTTCCAAGATTTCTGCCTAGGAGACGAGAAGAGAACAAGATCCCTAAAGAAATAATTCTCCCAAGCAGAGTCGCCATTTTTCTGTAGCGGGTGATTTTTGGATGTGGTTGCGAAGTACGATCGCTCTAGTACTATAGTTCGATTCATTTTTTATCCTATTGAAGCTGATGAAGGAAGGGAAATAGATGTCTCGAACTAACTCTGCTTGCATACTGAGGTTAAACAGTCAAAACTGTTGGTTTACAGATGCTACAAAGATTCGGGGTCTCTCCTAGGTTATTTTGTCGAAAAGGGGTGTTTTAGGCTATCGGTTGAGATGTTAGGACGGATGTATGAAAGTATGGGATTTTGGGTTTTTGTTTAGTGTGCTCGCTAAGATTTTTCTTTCAATCTTATGCCTACGTATTCCTGTTTACCGAAACAGGAAAATCAGAGCGATCGTAGTTCCTCCTATTCTGTGGGAGGAAATGGTTGTTTTGGTGTCTTGTTCAAAGCCCAAGACGTGAAGCTAAAGGTAGTTTATATCTTGTTTAAAGCCCAAGATATGAAGCTAAAGAGTCTATTTGTATCTTGTTTAAAGCCCAAGATATGAAGCTAAAAGGTGTTGTCTTTAGAGAGAATTTGTCATCTCTAAAGAGGGGTTTGTTTGTCACAACTGTTTATAAAGGAGAATTACTTTAACCAGGATGTGTGATTCCGGCAATGCCATAATTTCCTTTATAGGGGATTTCTAACCTGAAGGAGAGGACTTTAACTCAGTGTAGAGCAATGCCATCTTTTCTTAGGAATTTCTCATGCTAAAAGAGGGATAGTGGCGTGGATGTAAATAATACAGAGGCTTGCCGCTTACAGCGATTAGATGAAGGGGAAGGAGTTGTTGATGTTTGTATACTATGAACGAGGCACAACTTTGATGCTAAAAGGTTGATTGGATCAACCAATGGTTTTCTTATACAAAGCCTAAGAGGAGGCTAATATGTGTCTCGTACAAAGCCCGAGAGAGAGGCTAAAAGGTTTTGACTCAACGAGGGAGTCTTTTGGTATCTCGTATAAAGCCCGAGATGGAGGCTATTGACCCAACAAGAGGGTATTTGTATCTCGTACAAAGCCGGTGATGGAGGCTAAAATTGTTAGCTCCGCTGGGGAGAATCATTGTACAAAGCCCAAGAGGAGGCTATTGTGGCTGTTTTAGTTGAGTGACAGATCCAATGTGCTGATTTAAAGAGAAAATCAGTTCTTATATGAGGAATGTTTGCACTCAGGGATTTGATTCGAGGATCAGGGTTATTTCCTGTTCTTTAAGGAAATGGGAAATCCAAGGGTATTGAGACTGTCCGAGTCTATGGGTTTCATCTCCAAGTTTGGAAGGATCTTGAGAATGTCTTTTGAGACTCAAGGAAATTAGACTATCCAAGTCTAGAGTTTCATCTTTTGTACTATGCTTTGAGAAACAGTAGTAGACTCTTGGAAATACTGCTCTATTAAGATGACTGATTTTTGTTCCTATACCTCTAGGAGGTCGTCGGGACAATTTGTACGAAGCCCAAGAGGAGGCTGTAAAGTTTTAAGAAGCCGAGTGGTCCTTGTATGAAGCTCAAGAGGAGGCTATCATTCCCGGGGGAATCCTTATATGAAGCCTAAGAGAAGGTTGTGAATACTTCTAAGAAGCCGACGGGTCCTTATACAACGCCCAAGAGGAGGCGGGGATGCTTTTAGGAATCCTGTGGGTCCCCAAACCCCGAGAAGTTCAAGACAGGCTATTCATAAAGAATAGATCAAGCCAGGAAAGTTCGAGAATTCAGAAGAAACTCAAGAGATGCCATTCACGGAGAAAAGATCATCTCTGGGGATTAGAGTTTCTTTGACAACTTCTACGAGTGACAGACTATGAAAGGGTTCACCGAGAATGCTGTCTTTCATGTCTCCATATTATTTAACCCTAAGAGGAGGGAAAACTGTGTCTGGTAATCCTATGGGGATCGAGTTTTGACTATTTAAGAGAGATCAACGGGCTAAATGCTAGACGTAGTTGTCGGGGAAACTCTAAATATCTATACTATTATTACACAGTTTATATGAGTTTATGAAAGAAAACTTACAGTGAAACAGCCCCACAATACAGTTATATGCATATGAAAGCGGTAAAGGAAAGCGTATAAAGACTTACTCGGTTGTAGAGCTTCCATGTTGTTTGGTTAGTTGTTCAACAAAGAAAGATTGAAAACAACAGTATATTTCAAAATCAAAGGAGAAAGTGCTTTGAAAACAGCCCCAATGAGAGGCCCAGGGTTTTATCAGTGATCGCACTGTCGAATTTGTACAGAGGGACTTATACAAGTGACTGAGGCCCAAAAATTGTTTACTGTACAACGGGATGGGTTTTACACTCTCTCAAGAGGCCCAAAAGGTTTAAAGAAAAAGAGTGGGGCTTATAACACGAGGGTAGTCCCAGATGATTTTCGTTTGAAATGGCAATCGCGCCGAGATTTTCTTTTAACGCGAAGGGGCTTATACAATATTTGAGGCCCAAATTTGTTTTTGGTTAAAAGAGGATTGGGTCTTACACTCTATTAGAGGCCCAAAAAATTTTGAATGAGTGATGGGGCTTACAGCTCAAGGAGAGGCCCAATTGATTTTTTTTAAAAGGCGACGATCGCGCCGGTTACTTGTATAGAGGGACTTATACAATGAGTGAGGCCCACAAAGTTTTTACAAGGGGGTTTGGGTCTTACACTCTCTAAAGAGGCCCAAAGAGTTTTAAAGAAAAGAAATGGGTCTTACTACTCGAGGGTAGGCCCAAGGTTTGTTTTTCAACGGATGATGATCGCGTCGAACTTTTTGAAATACAACGGGACTTATACCAGAAGTGAGGTCCAAAATAGGTTGCATTTACAAAGGGTTGGGTCTTACACTCAATTAGAGACCCAAAGTGTTTTGAAAATGATTTATGAGGGTTGAATTAATCAAAAACCCTAATTTGTTTTCAAAATGTGTTGTAATTGAATAAAAATTCAATTAAAATGATCAAAATTGTTTAACATATGGAAAACAAATTGTGATCTTGGATTAATGCTTCAAAAATTAAGTATTGACCTACAAAATAATTAGAAGGCATTAAAAGTTGCAAAATTAAGGTGGAAAAAATATTCAAAATGTCAAAAACAATTAAAATATTAATTCTTTGCAAAAATATCAATTATATGAAATAAATAATATTTTAGGGATTTTTTGGGAAAATAAAATATTTTAACATTTTTGTGAATTATTAAAAAAAGAATCAACTCAAAATCATTAAAACTCAGAGAGAAATTAATTTTTGAATCAATTAAACAAAATCACAAAATTCAAATATTTGAATTTGTGAAAATGGCGCCAAGAACAGCTTAAGAACACGCATGTTTTTCAGTTTTGCCTAGATTTGTATTTTCTATCCAATCTCACTGAATACTTGATCATATCATGCAATCCACATACCAATTAACTCGTTTCAACCTCACGATCATGTCTATGGCAATTAATTTCATTTAAATTAAGCATAAAACAAGAAATCACAAAAAATCCTCAAGAACCCTAAATTCTGCATGAAGGCTGGGATTTTTGATACACGATTCAAACAAAGCAATTACTTTAGGGGAAACATTCCATGCATGATTATGAACATTTGGCAAAAGTATTGTGCGAGGAAATATGCATAGATTGAGAGATGACCAAGTTTAGGCTTACCTCTACGTCGTGACAGCAAGAGCAAATTGATTTCTGAGTAGAAGGTGTTAAATATGAATTGTGATGATCTGAACAGCTTCCCTACACCCTATGGAGTGTGTTTGAATGCTTGGACTTGATGGAAATTGGCTGGATCACTTCATGGCATCTCAACAGCAACTTGGTTAAAACCTTGAGCAATTGACTGGTGATTCTAAGAAATCAGTGTTCCAGATATTGTTTAAGTGTTTGATCAGCTCACATATGATGTATATGAGGTGTGTGTGTGATTGGTTTGAGTGGAATTGCTCTCTAATGAAAAACCCGATAGTGACTTGCTAAGAAAGGCATTTTTTAGAGTGAGAAGTGGATTTTGAGAAAGGCAAGTGTTGTAGGCCTTTGGTGTACTTAAACTGATCACAATTGAGCTCTATTTATAGTAGAGCAAGTTTGTTTTGCAATGAATAGTGAATGGCAACTGCTGAGTAGGTTTGGCCAATGTTGTCAAATGAAAATCCAAGTCTCCTCTAGCCATTGACTAGAGGTTAGGGCACAGGCTGCTGCTCCCCTTTGTCTTGGATAAGTCTTGACTGAATTCAGTTGCTAATGGCTCAGTCCATGCTACCTTGATGCTTCCATTGAATGCTCCAATCCAAAATTGGAGTCTTGTCCCTATTTTGAGCAATTCTAGGTTTAGCAAGCTATTTCTTGTTCCAAGGACTTTGGAGGCTTGGCTCAGTGATTGTCCCCTTTAGATTCAATCCTCAGATGTGTCCAAGGTGATGACAAGGCTTGGAATTGGCTGATTTTGGTAAATCGACCAAAAGTGCAAAAATCTGCCTTGCCTTGGCAGATTTCAACAAGGCAACTTCCCAATGTCATATCTCATGGCTCAAGTTGAATTTGGTGATGTTCTTGGCCATTTTGGAAAGCTCTTATATGATACAATAACTGTTTGATCATATTTGATTTTGATACTTTTTGGATCTAAGTGAAAAATGTCCCTACATTTGGGAAAAAGTAAGGCAAAATCTGACTTAGTGAAATTTTCACTAAGTGTTGGAACAAAATGACTTTTCTTGATTTTGATCACTCCATAACTCAAAATCCATGAGGAATTTGGACATAGGTCAGTATGAAGCTTTTGTAGAGGGCAATGAGATCTACAAATCAAGCTTTGGATGGAAAAAAGTGGCTTTATGGTTTAGGAGTTATGATCCTCCAAAGTTGGTACCTTTGTCACTTTTTTTCATAACTTAGAAAATTTTCTAAGTTTTTATGGTTACCCCTTTTACAAGTTATCCTGCTTTCTTTGATTTTTCTTGATGAATGATGATTCAAATCATACATTAACATCATTTTAGGGTTAAAAATCCATTTTTGTGAAAAATCTCAAAAAGTCAAAGTTGACTTTTGTGCACAGTTGACTTTTTATCCACTACTAGAAAAATTGCTTTTAGTGACCGAATTAGAGACCGAAAAAGCATAAAAATCGGTCACTATAGTGTTTTGCGACCAATTTAGAGACCATCATTTTTCGGTTGTAAAAGTGCTAGTCGCTAAGCTTTTGCGACAAATTTAGTGACCGAAATTTAGAGACCGATTTTGTGACCGAAATTTGGAGACCGATTTTGTGACCGAATTTAGAGACCGAATTTAGTGACCGATTTTTATGTTCTTTTTTCAAAAAATAAAATAAAAAGGTGTCAAACTTGAGAATTGAACCCATTACCTCTAGTCATTTCAATTAGGTCTTACCACTAGACCACTTAACATCATTTGTTATATTCTCTATATTTAAATATATACATATAAAAAATAAAAAAAATTAAATAATCTTTAGAAAATTACTAATTATTATTTAATTTAATTGAATGTAATGAAAATAAAATTTGATTTTATTAATGTAATTTCATTATGCACATATAAAAATTGCATAATAAAAATAAAATTCAATTTTTATGCATATATAAAAATAAAAATAAAAAACATAATTGTTTATATAATTATATGTTTTATTTGTTAAAATAATAAAAAGAAGAATCTTTTATTAAAAAAAGAACTAAAATCTTTAAAAAAATTGGGAGAGAAATAGTAACGTATTAAAGAGGATTAAAAAATAAAGAAAAAAAAACAAAAATATCAGTGACCGAAATTTTGGTCTCTAAATTTTTTATATAAACTAAATATTGTATTAAAACATTTTTTCGAGACCGAATAGTTGGTCACAAACTTTTGGTCGCTAAATCGGTGACTAATTTTTATTTAGTGACCGATTTAGTGACCTATAAAAATTTACTTATGGATATCAAATTTTGGTGGCTAATTCGGTGGCCACAGTGACCAAAATATTTCGGTCACTAAATCGGTCACTAAAAGCGAATTTTCTAGTAGTGATCCGATGAATTCCAAACTGTGCAATCCTTTAGGAAATCATGTCCTTGACCTAAATCAAACTAGATGGACATGTTCCATGGGTGGTATAGAGTGTATTTTATCATGTCTTAGGGCTTGAGAGCATGTCCTGGTCAAAAGTCATAGTTACAGTTGACTTTTCCCGCGAAACCCTAATTGTGGTTCAAATGAAATTGAAACTTGTTGCTCAAGCTTATTGGATCAATCCATTGTCCCAAATGGATCCATATGGTATATTAGAGACCCTCAAATCATGTCTTGGGGTCTTGGTTCATGATTTGTCCCAAAAGTCAACTTAGGGATGAATTAGGTCAAGAAACCCTAATTCCTGATTTTTGAAGAATGCATCCCCTGAGGCAAAATTGACTTAATGATTGGGTTTATGAGGTTACATGGAGCATATTAGGTTATGTTTTGGATCTTTGGCTCATGCCCAGCTGAAAATTTCCACCTGGAGGCCCTGGTCGACCAAAACCCTAATTTGGTGACACTGGCGATCTTGAGGCTTGATCCACCTAGAAGGGAGCATCCTTGTGCTTAATCCTTGAAGTGGGAGTCCTCTTGATACATTGTGGATGTTTGAGAGGTTTAGACAAGTTGAAGATCATGTCATTCCAAGATTGATCCTTTGTCTAAACACTCAGAGAGGGATTGAAACCCTAATTTTGATTGCAGTGGATGCTCAACCATCTCTGGGGAGACTGATGAGGCATAAAGGTACATCCATATTGTGATGAGGATTTACACAATGATGGGAATCTTAGTGGTCAAAATTTGGGGTATGACACTATGCCAATATCTAACACTTCATTTTTACTAAGTGAGTCTGTGTTATATCAATTATCTTTTGTTAGAAAAAATTGGTTTGTATCATATTCCTTAGATTTTGATGATAACAAAGTATTTAAAAAACAATTAAGTATACTAATATTTGCTCAAATGTGTAGGACCATAAACTAAAATTTTAGGAATAAACAAAGTATTGGTTCTGTTAGATAACATCTAAAGAGAAGCTTAAAGATTAGAATCTGAAACATCAGAATAATTGTTGCATGATTGAACATAATGAAAAGAAAGATTACTCGTTTAAGAGCTTGAGGGCAAACAATGTCTATATGCTTAACTTGAATGATGTATCATTGACAAGTACTAATTATTTAGTAACCATGAGTGAAGACTATTGGTTATGGCATAGACGATTAGCCCATGTCAACTTTGATTAACTAAACAAAGTGGTCTTAAATGATCTAGGTATTGGTCTACCTAAAATTAAATTTTCGAAAGATCACATATGCGATGCATGCCAAATGGGAAAGGAAATAAGAGTCTCTAATCTAAAAATGTTGTTTCAACTTATAGATCTCTTGAGCTTCTCCATATGGATATTTTTGGTCCTTCAAGGAGAAAAAGATTAGGTAGTAATTACTATGGTTTTGTTATTATAGACGATTACTCTATATTTTGTTGGACCATCTTCTTGCATAGTAAAGATGATACTTTTTCATCTTTCATATGTTTTGCAAAGTTTTCCCAAAATAAAATGAGTTTTAGCCTAGTTGTAATACGAAGCGATCATGGAGGTGAATTTGAAAACCACCTCTTTGAGGATTATTGTGATAAATACGACATTGAACATAATTTTTCTGCTCCAAGAACTCCACAACAAATGGTGTTGTGGAGCGCAAAAACCAATTTTTTTAGGAGTTGGCAAGAATTATGATTAATGAGAGTAGTGTACCTAAATATTTTTTGGCTGACGCGATAAGCACAACATGTTATGTTATAAATAGGATAATTATACTTCCTATTTTAAACAAAACACCTTATGAACTTCTCAAAGGTATAAAATAGAATTTATCACATCTTCATGTCTTCGGATGTAAGTGTTTTGTATTGAATAATGGTAAGGACAACCTTAGAAAATATGATTAGAAAGCTGACGAAGGTAGTATCTATCTTGGATACTTTTAGTCAAGCAAAGCCTATAAAGTGTATAATAAGATATTACTTACCGTTGAAGAGTCTGTGCATGTCACTTTTGATGAATCTTATCTGAGAAATGTCGGAAAATGTATTTCTTTTCATGATGCAAGTGTATCTTCAGAAGACATACTCAAAGACAACGAAGAAGGAATTAATCATCCTGAGGCACTGAAACCTGAGAAGGAGGAAGATGACGAACCTGAAAAAGAGAAGGAAGAGAGTCCAACTAAAGTGGATGATCTTCCCTTTTCTTGGAAGACCTCCAAAGACTACCCATTCGAAAACATTCTTTGAGACATCACCAAAGGCGTAACTACATGCTCTATGATAAGTAATTTATGTTATCACTTTGCATTTGTGTCTCAAATTGAACCTTAAAATGCAAAAGAGACCTTACTTGATGAGCATTGGCTTATGTCCATGCAAGACGAGTTGAATCAATTTAAAAGAAATGATGTGTGGGACCTTGTCCCACCTCCTCGAGATCGTCAAGTTATAGGCAAAAAGTGGGTTTTTAGAAATAAATTGGAGAAAAACGGAGTGATAACAAGGAATAAGGTTCGGCTAGTGGCTCAAGAATATAACCAAAAGGAGGGCATATACTATAAGGAAACTTATGCTCTGGTTTCCCGCCTCGAGGCTATGTGCCTTTTCTAGCTTTTGCATGCTTTAAAGGTATCAAATTATTTCAATTAATTGGATGGAAAATTGTTTTCCTTAATGGTTATATAAGTGAAGAAGTGTATGTTTCATAGCCTCCCGATTTTGAAAATCATGAGTATCCGAACCATATTTTTAAACTAAAACGAGAATTTTATGGTCTCAAACAAGCCCACAGGGCTTGGTATGAGCGACTTAGTAAGTTCTTACTTGATCAAGGATACTCTAGAGGGAAGGTTGATAAAACACTTTTCATCTAACAACAACGAAAACATATTCTTCTCGTTCAAATTTATGTTGATGATATTATATTTGATTCTACTAACTTGAAATTGGTCAAAGAGTTCTCAAAGTTAATGCAGGGGGAATTTGAGATGAGTCTAAAGGGAGAGTTAAATTACTTTCTCGGACTTCAAATCAAGCAGCTCAAAGAAGGGATGTTTGTGTGTCAATCAAAACACTACCAAAAATTGCTTAAACGCTTCAGAATGGAAGATGAAAATTCAATCAACACTCCAATGCCTAATAACAGGAGCTTAGACAAAGATGAAAGTGGTAAGGAAGTTGACGTCAAAAGGTATAGAGGTATGATCAAATTCCTTTTATATCTTGCCACATCTAGGCCTGGTATTACGTTTAGTGTGTACATGTGCGCTTGGTATAAATCCACTCCTAAGGAATCATATTTAAAAGTTGTAAAGCACATTCTTAGGTACTTTCATGGTACATCTAAGTTTGGGATTTGGTTTTCCAAAGGTAGCAATTATATTTTGGTTGGTTACTCTGATTCCAATTTTTCTGGTTGCAAATCGGATAGAATAAGTACGAGTGAAAGTTGCCACCTATTTTTAAACTCCTTAGTAAGTTGGCATAGCAAGACGCAAGTCTCCATTGCTTTGTCAACTGCTGAGGCGGAATACATCGTAATTGGTAGTTGTTATGCACAAATTTTGTGGCTCAAACAGCAACTACTTGACTTCGACTTCAATGTATTTCAATAAAGTGTGATAATACTAGTGCGATTAACCCAACCAAAAACCTGGTGTTACACTCTCGTACTAAACATATTGAGATACGTCACCATTTTCTACGCGGCCATGTTGAAAAAGGTGATGTCGTTTTTGAACATGTTGATAGCAAAAATCAACTTGCGAACATTTTCATAAAACCTCTTGCGACTGAATTTTTCAATATTCGACGGGAATTGGGAATTCCCGATATCTTAAACCTTGCCTAAATATTTTTTTCATGCACTCCTTACATTTGTTCCAACTTTCGTTAGAAAGCTCCTTTTCATGTGATTGCATCCTCCGTCTCTCATCCTATGAAGTAGTATCGTTTAAATTATTTCTTTGTTCGTAAGTTTTTTTATTCGCCTCTCATATGTGATTTTGTGTTTCTGCTCCAAAATGTGTGATATATTTGATGAATAATACATTTCATGTATGCTCACTTCCAAAAAGTTCATTGATAAATCATGTGTTTTCAATCCATATGTTTATATTGGCTTCATGATATTTTGGCATTATCGTATGTCTTTCATGCCCTTATATCTTCACAAAGAAGTATTTTTGATGCTCTTGGTGTTTGAGTATGTTATTTATCGATATTTTTCCAAGTCCACCGTGTATGCCTCGACTCATTACTTTAGAGGTCGACCTATTGCCTTCAAATTTCTAAAAAATTTCAATTTGTACAGTATGTGTCGGCACATAGGTGCTACAGGTTGACACATAGCCTTAATCTCTTAATTTTTTTTAATTCTATTATGTATGTGTCGACGCCTAAATCGTATAGGTCAACACATACCCAATTTTTTTTAAATATTTCATATAGCTTGTTCATATTGAGGTCGACTCCTTTGCTGTGTAGGTCGATGAATGCAAAAAAAATCTCTTTTCTTATTTTCATGTTTAGTCCACTTAAACTCACATATATTTTTTTGAAAACATTTTCCTCTGCTGGAAAACCTTTTCCCCTTCATCTACTCATTACACCACATTTACTTCATTCTTCATAAAACCCCATCGTCTCCCATTACCATTTTTCACATTTTTTCTTCTACTCTTTTCTTCTTTGTTTGTTTAGAAACAAACTATTACTATTTGAGTTAGTGGGTATCTCCCATATAACTCAAACTCATAACCTTCTCCTTCACACATTTCATCAAGCACTTATTGTGCATATTGTAGCACGAGTTTTTTTCGTGGTTGCGAAGCACTATCGCTTTGGGGTACTACAGCTCGATTCATTTTTTATCCTATTGAAGCTGATGAAGGAAGGGAAATAGATTCTCCAATTAACCCTGCTTGCAAACTGAATTGGAACAGATGACTGTTGGTTTACAGATGCTACAAAGATTGGGGGTCTCTCTTAGGTTATTTTGTTAAAACAGTGTCCGGGTGATTGGTGGGAGGTTTAAGACTGATGCTTTTCGATTGATGTATGAAGGTACGGGATTTTGGGTTTTTTTATTAGTGTGCTCGCTAAGATTTTTTTTCAATCTTATGCCTACGTATTCCTGTTTAACGAAAAAGGGAAATCAGAGCGATCGTAGTTCCTCCTATTCTGTGGGAGGAAAAATGGTTGTTTTGGTGTCTTGTTCATAGCCCAAGACATGAAGCTAAATGGGTGATTTATATCTTATTCAAAGCCCAAGATGTGAAGCTGAAGGGTCTATTTGTATCTTGTTCGAAGTCCAAGATACGAAGCCAAACGGTTTTGACTTTAGAGAGAATTTGTCATCTCTAAAGGGGGGTATTTGGTTTGTTTGTCACAACTATTGGGTGACTGATTATAAAGGGGAATTACTTTAACTGGGATATGTGAATCCAGTAATGCCATAATTTTCCTTTATAGGGGATTTTAAACCTGAAGGAGAAGACTTTAACTCAGCGTAGAGCAATGCTATCTTTCCTTAGGAATCTTTCATGCTAAAAGAGGGACAGTGGCGTGGATGTAAATAATCCAGAGGCTTGCCACTTTCAGCAATTAGATGGGGGGAAAAGGAGTTGTTGATGTTTGTATACTGTGAACGAGGCACATATTTTGATGCTAAAAGGTTGATTGACTTAACCAGGGTTTCCTTATACAAAGCCTAAGAGGAGGCTATTGGCCCAACAAGAGGGTGTTTTTATGTGTCTCGTACGAAGCCCGAGAGATAGGCTAAAAGGGTTGACTCAACAAGAGAGTGCTTTTGTATGTGTCTTGTACAAAGCCCAATACGGAGGCTAAAGGTGTTTGACTAAACAAGAGAGTCTTTGTACCTCGTACGAAGCCCGAGATGGAGGCTGAAAATGTTTGACTCAACAAGAGAGTCTTTTATACTCAACAAGAGAGTGATTTTGTATCTCGTACGAAGCCCGAGATAGAGGCTAAAAGTGGCTGACTCAACAAGAGAGTCTTTTATACTCAACAAGAGAGTGTTTTTGTATCTCGTACGAAGCCCGAGATGGAGGCTAAAAGTGTTTGACTCAACAAGAGAGTCTTTTATACTCAACAAGAGAGTGTTTTCTATCTCGTATGAAGCCTGAGATGGAGGCTAAAAGTGTTTGACTCAATAAGAGAGTCTTTTATACTCAACAAGAGAGAGTGAAAAGGTTATCTCCGCTGAGGAGAATCATTGTACAAAGCCCAAGAGGAGGCTATCTATGCTGGTGACTGTTTCAGCTTAGTGACAGGTCTAGTATGTTGGATAAAAGAGAAAATCAGTTCTTATAAAGGGACTGATTAAAGGTATTGTTTTGCTTTGGGCTTGATCAGAGGATCAGGGTTATTTCCTGTTCTTTAAGGAAATGGAAAATCCAAAGGGTATTGAGACTGACCAAGTCTACTGGTGCTTTGGAGAAATCGATTCTCGGATAGCGAGATGATCTTTGTATGATGCCCAAGAGAAGGCTGGTATGTTAAGGGATGAAGGTCAACCCATTAATAGGGTTTACACTTGACTCAGAAAGACAGTTCTAGCAAATTGATGACTAGGTTCTGTTCTTATACCTGTAGAGGTCTCTGGGTCCTTGTACTAAGCCCAAGAGGAGGCATGAGAGCTTTTAAGAAGCCGAAAGGGTCCTTGTACAACGCCCAAGAGGAGGCGCGGATGCTTTTAAGAAGCCTGTGGGTTCCCAAACTCCGAGAAGTTCAAGGCATGCCATTCTCCGAGAATAGATCAAGCCAGGAAAGTCCGAGAATTTGGAAGAAACTCAAGAGATGCCATTCACGGAGAAAAGATCATCTCTGGGGAGTAGAGTTTCTTTGACGATTTCTAAGGGTGACAGTATGAGAAAGGGTTCACCGAGAATGCTGTCTTTCACGTCTCCCTATTATTTAACCCCAAGAGGAGGGAAGACTGTGTCTGGTCATCCTATGGGGATCTAGTTTTGACTGTATTTAAGAGTGACCAACAGGGCTTTACCTAGGGCTAGACGTAGTTGCCGGGGAAAACTCTAAATAGCTATACTAGTATTACACAGTTGATATTTTACAAATATATAAAAGTTTGTGAAAGGAGACTTACAGCGAGCAACCCCACAATACAGTTTATATATATATGAAAGCGAATAAAGAAAGCGGGTAAACACTTACTCGGTTGTAGAGCTTCCATGATGTTTGGTTAGTTGTTCAACAAAGAAAGCTTTGATAATAATATTATATTCAAAATCAAAGGAGAAAGTGCTTTGAAAAGATTGTTGGGGCTTACAGCTCAAGGAGAGGCCCAAGGTTTTATCAATGATTGCACTGTTGTTTTGAATTTGTACAGAGAGACTTATATAAGTGACTGAGGCCCAAAAAGGTTTTCTGTACAAAGGGATGGGTCTTACACTCTCTCAAGAGGCTCAAAGGTGTATTTTTATACAAGTGATGGGGCTTACAGTTCAAGGAGAGGCCCAAATGATTTGTTTTTGAATTGGCGATCACGCCGATATTTTTCTTTTAACGCATAGGGGCTTATACAATGTCTGAGGCCCAAAAGGTTTAGGTTAAAAGGGGATTGGATCTTACACTCTATTAGAGGCCCAAAGGTTTATTTTTGTACAAGTGATGGGGCTTATAGCTCAAGGAGAGGCCCAAAAGGTTTTGTTTTAAAAGGCGACGATCGCGTCAAACTTTTTGACGGTATCGGGACTTATACAATACACTGAGGCCCAAAAGGTCTTGGTTCCAAAAATGAGTTGGGTCTTACACTCTATTAGAGGCCCAAAAGGTTTTCAAAAAAAGAATTGGGACTTATAGCTCGAGGAGAGGCCCAGTTGATGATTTTTTGTTAAAAAGGCGACGATCGCGCCGTTGTTTTTGAAAATACAGTGGGTTTTATACAATGACTGAGGCCCCAAAGGTGGTGTATTTATAAAAGGGGTTAGGTCTTAAACTCTATTAGAGGCCCAAAAGTAATTTTAAGAAAAAGAATGGGGCTTACAACTCAGGGAGAGGCCCAGGGTTTTATTTTGAACAGACGATCGCGCCGAGATTTTTCTTTTAACACAGAGGGACTTATACAAGATCTGAGGCCCAAAAAGTTTTGGTTTTCAAAGGGGTTGGGTCTTACACTCTATTAGATGCCCAAAGAGTTTGAAAACGTTTGTTGAGGGTTGAATTAATCAAAAACCCTAATTTGTTTTCAAAATGTATTTTAATTGAATAAAAATTCAATTAAAATGATCAAAATTGTTGAACATGTGGAAAACAAATTGTGATCTTGGATTAATGTTTCAAAAATTAGCTTTTGATCCACAAAATGTTTGGACATCACTAAAATTTGAAAAGTCAAGAGGGAGAAAATATTTTAAATGTCAAAAACAATTAAAATATTAATTCTTTACAAAAATATCAAGTATATGAAATAAATAATATTTTTGGGGATTTTTTTGGAAAATAAAATATTTTAATATTTTTTTGAATTATTAAAAAAAGAATCAACTCAAAATCATTAAAACTCAGAGAGAAATTAATTTTTGAATCAATTAAATAAAATCACAAAATTCAAATATTCAAATGTTCAAAAATGGCGCCAAGAACATGGCAAGAACACGCGCCACCCTCTGTTTCTGCAGATTTGCATTTTCTATCCAATCTCACTGAATACTTGATGATATCATGCAATCTACAGATCAATCTACTCATTTTCACCTCACGATCATGTCTATGGTCTTTAATTTCATTTATTTTAAGCATGGAATAAGAAATCAAAGAGAAACCTCAAGAACCCTAAAATTTGCATGAAGGTTCAGAAATTCCATACACGATTCAAACAAAGCAATTGATTGAGGGAAAACACTCTATGCATGATTATGAACATATGGCCAAATTATTATGCAGCAAAAAATGCATGGATCATAGAGTTAGAAGAGCTCATGCTTACCTCTTGCAGCTGGTGATCGTGTTTTGTGTTAGAGGTGTTGCAGCTTGGTTCCAAGGATATGGACAACTTCCCTAGGTGATATGGAGTGTATCTGGATGCTTGGAATGAATGGAAATGATCTGGAACTGAAGATGGTATCCCAACTGCAACTTGGTTAAAACCTTGAGCAGCTGGCTGGTGATTCTGAGAAATCAGTGTTCCAGATGTTGTTTAAGTGTTTGGATCACTTCTATATGATGTTTATGAGGTGTGTGTGATTGGTTTGGTTAGAATAGCTCTCAAACTCAAAACCCGATAGTGACTTGCTTTGGAAGGCAATTTTGGAGTGAAAGAAGATATTTTGAGGAAAGCATCTGTTTGATGGCTTTGGTGTACTCAAACTGATCACAAATGAGCTCTATATATAGTAGAGCATGTTTTTTTTGCAAGGAATAGTGAATGGCAACTGCTGCATAGGTTTGGCCAATGTTGAGCAATGAGAATCCAAGTCTCCTCTAGCCATTGACTAGAGGTTAGGGCACAGGCTGCTGGTTCCCTTGGTCTTGGATAAGTCTTCACTGAATTCAGTTGGAAATGGCTCAGTCCATGCCACCTTGGTGCATCCATTAAATGCTCCAATCCAAAATTGGAGTCTTGTCCCTCTTTTAGAGATTTCTAGGTTTGGCATGCTACTTTTGGTTCCAAAGACTTGGGAGGCTTGGGATCAGAGTTGGTTCCTCCTTGGTCCCACCTTGAGGTGTTCAGATGGATAGAGTTGCTTTCCATTTGCACAAATTTGGAAAATCGAGCAAAATGCACAAATCTGCCTTGTCATGACAGTTTGCAGCAAGGCATATTGGCATTGTCATATCTCATGGCTCAAGTGGACTTTGATGGAGTTCTTGGCCATTTTGGAAAGCCCTCATATGATACAACAACTGTTTGATCATAATGGTTTTGATACTTTTTGGATCCAAGTGAAAAATGCCCCTACATTTGGAAAAAAGTAAGGCAGATTCTGACTTAGTGAAAATTTCACTAAGTGTTGGAAAAAAGTGACATTTTCACTTTTTGTGATTTTGATCATTCCATAACTTAAAATCCATGAGGAATTGGAATGAGTTGTGTTTGAAGCTTTTGTAGAGGGCCATGAGAGCTACAAATCCAACTTTGGATTGGGAAAAATGGCCTTGTGGTTTAGGAGTTATGATCCTCCAAAGTTGGTCCCTAGCCACTTTGTTCCATAACTTAGAAAAATTTCTAAGTTTTTATGGTTACCCCTTTTACAAGTTATCCCACTTTTCTTGATTTTTCTAGATGAATGTTAATTCAAATCACACATTAACATCACTTTAAGGTTAAGGAACCATAATTGTGAAAAATCTCAAAAAGTCAAAGTTGACTTTTATGCACAGTTGACTTTTTGTCAGATGAATTCCAAACTGTGCGATTCTCTATGAAATCAAGTCCTTAACCTAAATCAAACTTGATGGATTGATTTCATAGGTGTTATAGGGTGTATTGAATCATGTCCTAGGGTTTGGGAGCATGTCCTGGTCAAAAGTCAAAGGCACAGTTGACTTTTTCCGCGAAACCCTAATTGTGGTTCTGATGAAATTGAAACTTGTTGCTCAAGCTTCTTGGACCAATCCATTGTTGCAAATGGATCAATGTGGTGTGTTAGGGACCCTCAAATCATCTCTTGAGATCTTGGCTCATGATTTGTCCCAAAAGTAAACTTAGGGGTGAATTAGGTCAAGAAACCCTAATTTCTGATTTTTAGTGAATGCATCCCCTGAGGCTAAATTGACTTGATTATGGGGTCTATGAGGTCCCATGGAGTAATTCAAGTTATGCTTTGAAGCATTGGCTCATGCGCAGGGGAAAATTTCCATCTGGAGGCCCTGGTCGACCAAAACCCTAATTTGGTGACACTGGCGATCTTGAGGCTTGATCCACCTAGAAGGTTGCAGCCTTGTGCTTAATCCTTGATGTGGGAATCCTCTTGATCCCTTGTGGATGTTTGAGAGGTTATACAAGTTGAAGATCATGTCATTCCTTGATTGATCCTTTGTCTAAGAGCTTTGAGAGGGCTTGAAACCCTAAGCTTGATTGTAGTGGATGCTCACCCATCTTTGGGGAGACTAATGAGGCATGATGGATTACCCATATTGTGGTGATGATTTGCACAATGATGGGAAATCTTAGTGGTCAAATTTGGGGTATGACAGATGCCCCTATTTAATCTTCTTGGACCCGAAGGTGTGAATGGCGAAGGTATTCGGGGATTCGGGGTGACAGAGGATTAAATATCGGAATACCCAGAATTTTGATGGTGGTTAAGAATGGAAGTTCACACATCCTTCTTCTTTTGCTAAGCAATGATTCTTAGAAAAGGTAAACTTCCCCTCGATCCTGGTCAGTTTCTGAAATAAACTTCCCCTCGATCCTGGTTTCCTACCAAGGAATTGGTCTCAGTTTTTGATGTAAACTTCCCCTCGATCCTGGTTTCCTACCAAGGAACTGGTCTTAGTTTCTGATGTAAAATTTACCTCGATCCTGGTTTCCTACCAAGGAACTGGTCTCAGTTTCTTTTGTCAATAAGCTTTCTTGACAAGGGATGCTATGTGTAGCGATTTCCCTCAAACTTCTCGCTGAATTTTCCTGGGAAGATGCCATTTGATAGAAATATATCTGATGTTCGACTTGCTGGGGAACCCAGTCGTCTGAGTTGTAGAGGTGCACAAACTTCTCTGTTGGAGATGCCATTTGTCGACTCTATCTGGGGAAAACGAGTCTCTTGAGAAACTGCTTTCGGTTGGGGATATTGCATCATACTTTTCTAGGGATCTTCTCGGAGAAATGCCATATGATGCTATCCAATTTTGAGGTGCTGATGACCTTTTCGTCAGCGGATTTTTCGGAGAAAAACTGCCGTACTGCTGAATCTCTGATTAAGAGGCTTTCTCTTGGGATTTTCCTTAATCTGGGAAAGCGGAGATATCATCTTCAATGGTGAAGAGTGACGTTTGTCGAAGGTCTTCTTGTCTTTCAGAGGTTCAAGTTATCAAAGTGGTCGAGGAACCAACTCTAATCCAGAAATAAACTAGAGGAGAGAGATTGTTCAGACGCGACATTTCCTGACGAGGAAAGAACTGACAACTCGATTGAGAGGACTGTTATCACTAGGGGATAAGACCGACTAGAGTGATAGTGATGCAATATGAATGTGAATGCAAATCAACAATGCATGATGTATGTATGTTTATGTTGACAAAACTGATGCGACATACAGACTAGTAGATGAACAAGACTGGATACTCGGCCACTGCGGGGGATGAAAAGTATCAATGGTTCACGATAGCAATTCTTCCTTGCTTAGGAGAGATAGTCCCTACGGGGACAACCGTTGGTCGGGCTTAGGAGATAAGAACTCTGCCGGGGGTATCAGATGGGAAAGTCACATCTGATACAGCTGATCCTTCATTTAGGCGCTCTGGCTTAGAAGGACTACTTTGATTCTGCACTTTGAGGCTCAAACACTTTTGGAGACGCAATAGGTGTTCTTTCGATGTTCAACAGTTAAAATAATTTGCCATCTTTATTAAAAGCAGAAAAAAATTTACGAGTAAATTCATTTTTAATTTTTTTCAAGAACTGTTGATCATGTTAAAATGTCGTTCCGTAAAGCTAAAACAAATAAGAATTGCAAACAAAAGTACAAGGGCTCAAATTTTATTGATAGGATGGAAATCAGCCAAGCGCGTGATTCCGTAGAGTATTTACAAAGTTTGAAAATGGTAATTTAAGGGAAAAGGTCTACATCAAAACATAATGACCACTATCCTTCTACCAACTTTGAATTCGGGACATCCTGAGCTTCTGTCGAAGATGACCTTGACTGGAGTTTTCTTTCGATGGATGGCATTACTGCTGAGGAGTTGAACTGATCAGATGTTGTTACTTGCCTTTATCCCTAACTTTTGCCTGGATTGTACTTTGAGATTTCCAACCCACCGGGATGATTTTTGATCATATCTCTAATTTTTGCCTGGAGCGCCCTTTCGGGTTTTCAATCCACCGAGACGTTTTTTTAGGCGAAGTATTTCTTGACTACGTCAACATTTGTGGGGTAGGCAAATTCCTCCCCATCCATGGTTGCAAGTCTCAAGGCGCCGCCTGAGAAATCTTTCTTGACCACGTAGGGGCCGTCATAATTCGGAGTCCATTTACCCCGGGAATCAGTGAGAAATGATTGTATCTTCTTGAGCACAAGGTCTCCTTTCCTGAAGACGCGAGGTCGAACCTTTTTGTCGAACGCCTTCTTCACCCTTTGCTGATACAACTAACCGTGGCATAGAACTGTTATTCTCTTTTCTTCGATCAGATTCAGTTCGTCGTGTCGACTTTGACACCATTTAGCTTCTGTTAGCTTAGCTTCCATCAATACCCGGATTGATGGGATCTCTACTTCGATGGGGAGCACTGCTTCCATGCCATTAACTAGAGAGAAAGGGGTTACCCCTGTTGAAGTGCGGACAGATGTGCGATAATCGTGAAGAGCAAAGGGTAGCATTTCATGCCAGACTTTATAGGTTATAACTATCTTTTGAACGATCTTCTTAATGTTCTTATTAGCCGCCTCTACCGCTCCATTCATCTTGGGTCGGTTGGGAGATGAGTTATGGTGTTCGATCTTGAACTCTGCGCACAACTCTTTCATCATCTTATTGTTCAAGTTAGATCCATTATCTGTAATGATCTGGCTCGGAACACCATAACGGCAAATGATATTATTTTTGATAAATCAGACCACCACTTGTCGGGTTACATTAGAGTACGACGCTGCTTCGACCCACTTGGTGAAGTAATCAATGGCTACCAGGATGAACCGATGTTCGTTCGAAGTCTTGGGCTCAATCATGCCAATCACGTCGATTCCCCATATGGAAAAAGGCCATGGGGAAGAGAGAACTTTGAGATGCGTTGGCGGTACATGGATTTTGTCGGAGTATATCTGACACTTCTGACAACTCCTCATGTACTTGTAGCAGTCAGATTCCATGGTCAACCAGTAGTACCTTGCTCTCAGAATTTTTCTCGCCATTGTGTGTTCATTAGCATGAGTGCCAAAGGATCCTTCATGAATTTCTTTTATCAGCATGTTTGCTTCTGGTCTGTCTACGCATCGGAGCAAGACCATGTCAAAGTTTCTCTTATAAAGTGTATCACCGCTCAAGAAGAAGCTACCAGCCAGTCTTCTGAGGGTTTTTTTTCCTTCCTTAGTGCCCCAGGTGGGTACTCTTATTTCTGAAGGAAGAATTTGATATCGTGATACCAAGGTTTGTCGTCTATGACTACTTCAATTGTGAAGATGTAAGTGGGTCGTTCAAGGCGCATTATGTCGATCTTAGGTAGGTCATTCCATTGACCTACACTAATCATGGAAGAGAGAGTGGCTAATGCATCAGCTATGTGATTCTCATCACAAGGGATGTGATGAAACTCGGTTCTGTTGAAGAAAGGTAACAACCTTCTTGCGTAATCTTTGTAAGGAATCAGCCCTGATTGGTATGTGTTCCAATCTCCTTTGATCTGATTGATAACCAGAGTTGAGTCGTCGTATACATCCAAGTTCTTGATCCTCAAATGAATCGCTTCCTCGAGACCCATGATACAAGCTTCGTATTCGGCCTCATTGTTTGTACACTTGAACGTAAGTCTGGCGGTGAAAGGAATGTGGGTACCCTGAGGTGTTATGATGATTGCCCCAATTCCGTTTCCGTAATGATTGACAACTCTGTCAAAGATAAGTCCCCATTGGGAACCTGGTTCTGGCCCTTCACTAGGTAGCGGTTCACCGCAGTCTTTCATTTTTAGATACATGACATCTTCGTCTGGGAAGTCAAACCCGATTGATTCCTGATCGTCAATCGGTTGATGAGCCAAATGATTGGCTAAAATACTCCCCTTAACGGCATTTTAAGCGTGGTATTTGATGTCGTATTCTGATAACAACATCTGCCAACTGGCAATCCTTCCCGTGAGAGCAGGTTTTTCAAAGACATACTTGATTGGATCCATTTCGGAGATTAACCAAGTGGTGTGATGAATCATGTACTGGCGAAGACGTTTGGCTGCCAAAGCAGCAAGTTTTCTCAAGCATAGTTTACCGAGTCTCGGAGTCGGTGAATTTCTTGCTCAAATAGTAGATGGCAGACTCTTTCCTTTTGGTTTCGTCTTGTTGGCCAAGTACACAGCCCATGGAGTCTCCAAGACTGTTAAGTATATGATCAGTGGTCTTCCTTCCACTAGAGGTGACAGGATTGGTGAATTCAACAGGTATTCCTTAATACTATCGAAGGCGGTTTGACAGTCCTCTGTCTAAACGCAGTCCTGGTTCTTTTTGAGTAATTTAAAAATCAGCGCACATGTCGCGTTCATGAGGAATATGAATCTGGAGATGTAGTTCAAACGTCCCAGGAATCCTCTGACTTGTTTTTCAGTTTTCGGAGAAGGCATTTCTTGAATGGCCTTGACCTTGTCAGGATCAACCTCAATTCCTTTCTGGCTGACGATGAACCCTAAGAGTTTCCCTGAACGGACACCGAAGGTGCATTTGTTGGGATTCAAGCGGAGTTTGTACTTTCTCAACCGCTCGAATAGTTTCGACAGGTGGGTCACATGCTCCTCTTCTGTCTTAGATTTTGCATCATGTCATCGACACATACCTCAATTTCCTTGTGTATCATGTCATGAAACAGAGTAGTCATGGCCCTTTGATAGGTTTCCCCGGCGTTCTTCAAACCGAACGACATTACCTTGTAACAAAAGGTACCCCATGGGGTAATGAACTAAGTTTTCTCCATGTCTTTCGGCCCCATTTTAATCTGGTTATAGCCGAGAACCCATCCATAAAGGAGAAAACTTTGAACTTTGTTGTACTGTCAACCAACATGTCAATGTGTGGTAAGGGAAAGTCGTCCTTTGGACTAGCCTTGTTCAGATCCCGGTAGTCCACACACATTCTGACCTTTCCGTCCTTTTTTGAAACTGGTACGATGTTGGCTAACCATTGTGGATATTCAGACGTGGCGAGGAAGCCCGCGTTAATCTGTTTCTGTACCTCCTCTTTGATTTTGATGGCCATGTCTGGGTGAGCCCGTCTCAACCACAGTTTTACTGGCGGACATTCCGATTTCAATGGTAAATGATGTTCCACGATGCTGGTATCCAACCCTGGCATGTCCTGGTAGGACTAAGCGAATACATCAGGAAACTCTTTGAGAAGCTTTGTCAAACTCTCTTTGGCAGTTAGACTGAGTAATGCCCCAATCCTGATTTCTTTTCTCTCTTTTTCTGAACCCAAGTTGATTGTTTCCAACGGCTCTTTGTGAGGTTCAATGGACCTTTCCTCTTGTCGGAGTAATCGGGAGATCTCTTCTGGAATTTCGTCGTCAACTTCTTCTTCAGCCCCAAATACCGGGAACTCAAAGTCGGGAGAAGGCATCGGATCGTATGTTTCAACGGGGTTTAAAACAAGCAATTTGCATGACGTGATGATTTGTGTTTAGAAGAGATAGAGAGAATGAAAGTGTGTGCAATGTATTTTTTTTTTTAAAACTGCTTGTTTATTTTGAATTGTTTTTTAGGATTACCATTTTCTGAGAAAAGCAAATAGAGAAAACGACAATTAATGTGGAAATTACAGAACGACGTTATTTTATTTATGAACAAGTCGATTCTTGAAACTACAGCCCTATAAAACAAAACTCTGTCGCTTTTGGCGAAGCGAAGAGGGATATTTATAGAAAGTGAGCCCTATCAAAACATCCGTTTCACCTGGGCAGGGTGAAAGGTTAAAGGAGACAATTACTTTGACTTATGAACAATCTTCGGAACATCGACAGTAACCCATTGGCGGCGAACTCCTTGATGAATCACAAAGTCTGGTACCTTCCTTGATTTGTCTTCAGAAATAACGCTGCAAAACCTCCTGGATCATAAAGAGGCCTTTCTTCAAGATATACTTCAGGGACCTAACCATTCCTTACTATGCAACCTCATGAAGGATGCAAAGTATTGAAGTGAGAGGCATGAACGTCTAGCCAGATTTGCTGAGCATGCACTGGAGGACTTACCTGGGTTCTTGTCTATTTGCAGAGTGGTCTTTGATAGGATCCGTGCTGATTTTATTGTAGCCCAAAAGGCAGATATTTTATTTGAACTTGACTTGTAGTTCTTTCTTTTATTGGTTGAATGAATGAATGAAGTTTTTTGCCAGCATTATCTTTCGCACCTTTACTTATATGATTTATGATTATTGTCAACAAAGATAAGTTTAAGAATTCCTGGAATTTAAAACTTTATTTTTGCATACATAACATACATTCATTTGCACACATATGCATGCCCCTTCACCCAAAAAACCGTTGCTCATCCTTTCCCGTCTTCCGGCTTGTAGCAAGACGACGACTCGACATCGGTATTTCACTCGCTCAAGCAAATCCAAGATCATGGCTGACTTCGAAGCTGAAAACGCTGCTTATAAGGAAACTCTGGCTCAATTCCAAGGTTGGATGGATCAGTTTCAAATAAACATGGATGCTATTATGGAACTCCTTCGTGCTCAGAAGGACGTTTCTGCTGCTGCCACCGTTGTTGCAACTGTCACTGATGCAACTGTTGTCACTCCTGTTATGACTGTTCCTCCTGTTGTTACGGCTACTCCTGTTGTTGTTCCTTCTCCTGCTACGTTTGAAGTGCCAGTTGAGCCTGTATTTCAGCTTGTTGTTCATCCGTCAAATTCTCAGTCTGGTTTGAACAAAATGCCTGCTGCTTTTCCTTGGGGCATGCCTCCGAATTACACTCCTCAGATTGCAAATAATGGCAGTGCCTTCGTACCATATCAGCCTTTTGTTGTGCCCATGCCCAATGGGAATGCTGCTGCATATTCTTGGGGTATGCCTACTCCTGTTCCACCTCCCGTGGTGAATGATGATCACGAGAATCTTCAGGTTCAAACTCTTCAGACTCCTGTATTGACAGACACTGAAACTCCTGATGAAGAAGAGCATGTGTATAGGGGTCCTCCTATTCATGTTCCGATTTCATCTCAAGCTACTCAAACCGCTGTTCATAATGTTCATCCTGGGATGTTCTACCCTAGAACGTCCTCTTCATTAGTACCTCCTCCAAACTATCCGTTTGGTGTACAGATGGGTCAGAATGTTGGTCAGATGATTAATCCAGGATTGGTATATCTTTCTCAGTTTGCTACTTATAAGTGCAAATTGTAGCTATTTTTATATATAACTTTTGTTGCACTTATCGATAATTTTTGTCAATATCGTTCAAATAAACCCCGCTTTGTTTGTAAATACGTTTACTTTACGTTATAGTGTATATATTGTGTATCATGTAAATATCATTCAGTTTAATTGATTTTCTATCATTTTTGTAGGTATTCAAGCAAGGATATCGTGTCATATTCATAAAGCGCATTGAATAAGATTTCCAGCGCTTCCAATCGTGCGTCAATCCGAGTTACGGTTTAAAAGTTGTGGTCAAAATAAGGGCTGGTTTGCTGTCAAGTTCGTTTTGCGAACTTTCCAGCGAATGTTCGCTTTGCGAACTTCCCAGCGAATGCTCCCAGAATTATGGCAGAGGAAAAAGGGACCAAAGTTCGCTTTGCGAACTTTCCAGCGAATATTAGCTTTGCAAATAAAAGTTGGCATTGCGAACTTTTGCTGAATTGCAGAGGCGATTTAGCTATTCTGAGGCACTTAAGTGCCAAATTTTGATGTTCGCTTTGTGAATAAAAGCTCTCTTTGCGAACTTGACGGATTTTGAAATTGTATTTAAGTCATTTCATTCATTTATTAGGTTATGGTTTTGGGGATTTTTGCTCCCAACTCCATCGAACTCATTTTTCAGTAGATTAGCTTAGAAAACAACATTAAAGCTTGCACACGGATGATCCAGGGTGGATTTCTCATCGACCAGCGTTTGACAAACTGCGAGATGTTTGGTTTATTTCTTTTATTCTTTGTGTATTTTTTCTTTGTTGGGTTTTGTATATGTATTTACTCTAAACTCATGTATATTTGTCGCTCATGGCGTTGTATAAAATTTGCTTTACAAATCTTTAACGGTGAAAGTCTCTGATTTTTCTTTATGCTCGGGGTTTGGGTTGTGTTAGAGATAAACATCGCAAACTTTGATTAGGGATGATAATCTGTTAGTTTCTGGATGCTAGAGATAGATTTAGAGCTAACAATCTTTATGGGTGTCAGAACTTAATGCCTCCGTATCTTGAGTCGAGTGCGAGAGTGTCGACGAGGGTAACACGGTTGTTCTCGCAGCTCAGTGTGCAGAGATGGACATTGCTGTGAGCAATGCTAGATTATATTGAGGAGTATTGTAAGTTGAGTATAACTGGTCGGTAAGTTTAAGTTTGTGAGGAGTGGATTATATGCATGCCGGATAAGTTTCTACTCTCTGAAGACTGAATTCTTTTTGTGTTAATATTTACTTTTCTTCTTTTACTTTAAACCCATTTTAAACCAAACTCTTTAACATTTAAATTGTCGAACGACAGTTCAATAGCACCGATCTCTGTGGACACGATAAATTCCCAGAAAATACTTCCAAATCTTTTTGTTGCTTGCCGCTTTACCGCTTCAACAAAATAGCGTCGTTGCCAGGGATTGGTGTTTTTATTGTGCCTTGCATTGCGATAGTTTCTTTGTTTTTGAGTTTTGTAGATATCGTATATATTGTCTATTTTCACTTGTTTATATTGATACTTATACTTGTGAATTTGTTATATCATTGTTTGTTTCTTTTCACGTTTGTTTCGTGTTGGTTAGGAATAACCGGGTGGAAGCAACTTGGAGGAACATTCTTAAACAACAGGCGTCGAGCTTACGACGTAAAACAAGCGTGTTTTATTGTTTTTAGTTTCTAATGTTTTTGTTTGTTGTTTGGACGAAAATTTTGGTCGGATTATTTGAGGAAATTTGTGGTGATGTTCGAAGTTTCATCGTTTCAACTTGCGGATATATGGTAATGATATTGTTAAGTTTTGTACACGTCCAAGGTGTCATACCACAAATTTTGACCACCGAGATTTCCCATCATTGTGCAAATCATCATCTCAATATGGATGTATTTTCATGCCTCATCAATATCCTAAAAGATGGTTGAGCATTCACCATAATCTAGAATTAGGGTTTTGAGCCCTCTCAGAGCACTTAGACAAAGGATCAATCAAGAAATGACATGATCTTCAACTTGTCTAACTTTTAAAACATCCATAAGAGATCAAGAGGACTCCCACATCAAGAATCAAGCATAAGGTTGCAACACTCCAAGTGGATCAAGCCTCAAGATCGCCAGTGTCACCAAATTAGGGTTTTGGTCGACTGAGGCCTCCAGATGGGAATTTTCATATGGGCATGAGCCAATTCTTCAAATCACAACCCAAGATACTCTAAGGGACCTCATAAACCCAACCATCAAGTCAATTTAACCTCAGGGATGCATTCACCAAAAATCAGGAATTAGGGTTTCTTGACCTAATTCACCCCTAAGTTGACTTTTGGGACAAAACATGAGCCAAGGCCTCAAGACATGATTTTAGGGCCTCCAATACACTACATTGATCCATTTACAACAATGGATTGATCCAAGAAGCTTGATTCACAAGTTTCATTTTCATCTGGACTGCAATTAGGGTTTCGAGGGAAAAGTCAACTGTATCTTTGACTTTTGACCAAGACATGCTCCCAAACCTTGGGACATGATTCAATATACCATATAATACCTACGGAATCCCACCATTAGGTTTAATTTAGGGCAAGGACTTGATTTCACAAAGGATCGCACAGTTTGGATTTCATTCGATAAAAAGTCAACCGTGCACAAAATCAACTTTGACTTTTTGGAAATTTTCACAAATGTGGTTCCCCTAAGTCAAAAATAATGTTAATGTATGGTATTGATCATCATTCATTAATAAAAATCAAGAAAATTGAGGTTTCTTGCAAAAGGGGCAACCTTGAGAAACCAAAATTTTTCTAAGTTATGGAATAAAAGTAGTTTTGGTACCAACTTCCAAGGACCATAACTTGAGATCCAAGCAACCATTTTGGGTGATCCAAAGCTGGATTTGTAGGTCTTGCTACACTCTACAAAAGCTTCAACTACCTCATACTCCAATTCTTTATGTATTTTAAGTTATGGAGTGATCAAAATGACAAAAACATGAAAATGACACTTTTTCCAACACTTAGTGAAAATCTGCCTAAGTTACCAGCCTTGAACATCAATGTTCATGAGGATTTTTCAATGGGATCCAAATAGTTTCAAAACAAACTATGATCACACATGTTTTGTATCATATGAGGGCTTTCTAAAAAGCACAAGAGCCTCCCATAACTCAACCTGAGCAAGGAGATTTGAATCCCTCAAAATCACCATTTCCAACTGTCCCAAGCAAGGCAAATGTTGTGCATTTGCTCGATTTGGCAAATTTGGACAACTCCAAGCCTTGTCATCCATTTGGACATATCTGAGGATAAAACAAAAGGAGAATGATCTGATCCCCAAGCCTCCCAAGTACAAGAATCTACATATAGCCATGCCAAACCTAAAAGAGCTAAAAAGTGCCAAGACTCAAATTTTGTTTCAATGCATTCAATGGATGCATCAAGGTAGCATGAACTGAGGCAAGCTTAACTGAATGAGTCAAGCCTTATCTCTGAACCAAAAGACCCCAAGCTTGTGCTCTAACCTCAAGTCAATGCTAGAGGAGACTTGAGATTCCATTTGATCCACATTGGCCACAGACCTACTGCAGTTGCCCTTCACTATTGCAGCTAAAACAAACTTGCTCTACTATAAATAGAGCTCATTTGTGATCAGTTTGAGTACACCAAATCACCCAAATTGATGCTTTCCTCAAAATCTACTTTTCACTCCAACTTTTCCTTCTAACTCAAGTCACTATCGGGTTTTGAGATTGAGAGTGATTCCAACCAAACCAAACCAATCACACACACACACACACACCTCATAAACATCATATGTGAGTGATCCATAACACAAAATCACATCTGGAACATCAGATTCTCAATCACCAGCCAATTGCTCAAGTTCTTGACAGCGTTGCAGTTGAGGTACCCCAACCAGTCCCAGCTCATTTCACTCTAAGCATTCAAACACACTCTATGGTACCTAAGGAAGCTGTCCAGATCATTGGAACCTAGCTGTAACACCTTCATCACCAAACTCGATCACCAGCTGCAAGAGGTAAGCATGAACCCTTCAAACTCTATATTCCATGCATCTTAAATAAATTTTTGAGTTACCATCTTGTTCTTGCATGTATATAGAGTGGTAACCCCCAATCAATTGCCATGAATCAATTGTGTATGGAATTTCATTGTGTTCATGTTGAAATTAGGGTTCTTGAGGTTTTCAGTTGATTTCTTTCTCCATACTTAATATAAATGCAATTAATCTTTATGGTTATGATCCTTGTTCAAAAACAAACAAGGTTGGTGTTTGAATCGTGCAAAACCATTGAGTAATCAGAGAGAAAAGTGAGAAAACGCAAATCTGCAAAAACAGAGGGCGCGGGCAAGAACCAAGTGTTTATTGTGCCATAATTCAAAATTTTGAATTTTTAGTTATTTTGTTTAATTGATTCAAAAATTAATTTCTCTCTGAATATTTATGTTTTTGAATTGATTCTTTTTCTCAAAATTCACAAAAATGTTTAAATATTTTATTTTACAAAAAAAATCTAATTTATATTATTTATTTAATATAGTTAGAATTTTTTTAATTAATTTCATTTTTATTTGTTTTAAACATTTTTAAATGAAATTCCCACTTTGATCTTTCAAAACCAATTGAATTTCAAACTTTCATGTAATAAAACATGAATTTTCAAAATATTTTTCAAAGTGTACAACTTCTTTTTGAATATATTTGATATTTTATCATTTATTATTTAAATTTCCTTTGAAAAATGACATTTTAATTTAAAATTAGGGTTTCCTATCGATTTTAAAATTTCAAACACTTTTGGGTCTCTAATAGAGTGTAAGACTCATTCTTTGTAAATAAAAACCTTTTTGGGCCTCAGTCATTGTATAAGTCCCGGTACCATTTTAAAAATCCCGGCGCGATCGTCGCCTTTTAAACAAAAAAAAACCATCTGGGCCTCCCCTCGTGTTGTAAGTCCCATTCTCTTTTCTTTTAACATTCTTTGGGCCTCTATTAGAGTGTAAGATACAATCCCTTTTTTAACCAAAACCTTTTTGGGCCTCAGTCATTGTATAAGTCCCACTGCGTTAAAAAATCTCAGCGCGATCGCCATTTCAAAACGAAAATCATCTGGGCCTACCCTTGTGTTGTACGTCCCATTTATTTTCTTTTTCAAAACACTTTGGGCCTCTAATAGAGTGTAAGACCCAACCTCTTTGTAAATACAATGATTTGGGCCTCAGTTATTGTGTAAGTCCCAATACAGTTTACAAAACAACGTCATGATTACTATTTTTCATCTGGGTCTCCCTTTGAGTATAAGCCCCAACAACCTTTTCAAAAAAAACAACTTCCCTTTTGATTTAGGTTCAAATCCATAGTTGTTATCAAAACTTTTTTTAATTTCTTGAACAACTAACCATACAGCTGTTACAATGGAAGCTTGCTCGCCTGTAAGTTTTATAAGCTTTCATTTACTTGCTTTCATATATATATAACATTATTGCTGAAAGCTTGCTCACCTGTAAGTCCTTCTTTCATATCCTTTTAAATACTTGTCATATATCAACTGTATATATACTTGTATATCTGCTTAGAGTTTTCCCCGGCAACTAGGTCTAGAACTAGGTAAAGTCAGTTGGTCATTCTTAAATACAGTCAAAACTAGACCCCCATAGGATTTCCATATACAGTCTTGCCTTCTCTTGGGCTTAAACAATATGGAACAAAGAGAAAGGCATTATTCCCGATGAAACTTTTCTCAGACTGTCACTATTAGAAATTGTCAAAGAAGTTCATTTCCCCAGAGAGGATTAATTCCCGGTGAAAACTCTCTTGAATTTCTTCAAACCTTAGAACTTTTCACTAAAGAAAAGATTATTCCCGGTGAAACTTTTCTTGAACTTTTCATAAGTTTGGACCCACAGGCTTCCTAAAATCATCCCTGCCTCCTTTTGGGCTTTGTACAAGGACCCTCCGGCTTCTTAGAAGTTCTCATGCCTTGTCTTGGGCTTAATACAAGGACCCTGAAGACCTCTTAAAGGTATAAGACAGAACTTAGTCATCCTTTGCTAGAGCAGTCTTTCTAAAAGTCAAAACCATGGACACTTTAGGATTCATTCTCATCCCTTGAAACACCTGTCTCCTCTTAGGCATCGTACAAAGATAAACTCTTCCATACCAGTAGACTTGGACAGTCTAAATCTCCTCTTGGATCTCAAAGACATTCTCAAGTTCCTTACATAAGAGAAACCCTGGTCATTTTTTGATCAATATCCAGTAGAGTTAAAACCCATGGGTTCTAAAACCCAATCTTTCTCCTAAAATTCCCCAGCTAGGGTCAGCTTACCATCAGTATAACACTATCCCAAATCAGAACCTCAAGGCATCTGATATCTCAAACTCTTCTATAAACCCTCAACAAGAGTTGATTCCCCATTTGGACCTGCCTCTGGATCTTAATAATCCTTAGCAGAAGCTAGCCTCCTCTTAGGTTTTGTATAATGATCTTTCATTTCCTCAGCATAGTTAGCCTCCTCTTGGGCTTTGTACAATGATTTTCCCCAGCTGAGCTAACCTTTTCAGACTCTCTTGTTGAGTCAATCACCTTTCCACACTCTCTTGTTGAGTCAATGGTATAAAACAAAAACACTCTCTTGTGGAGTCAACTCTTTTTAGCCTCAATCTTGGGCTTTGTATAAGACACCATATAAATTTCCCTAAGTAGAGTCAATCCTCTTTCAGCCTCAATCTTGGGCTTTGTACAAGACCAATAATACTCTCCAGCAGAGTCAGTCTTCTTTTCAGCCTTAATCTTGGGCTTTGTACAAGACACCTAAAATATCCTCAGCCGAGTCAGTAAAGTCTCATTTTAGCCTCAATCTTGTGCTTTGTACAAGATAGATAAAGATTTCTTTCCCACAGAGTCAGACTTCTTTTCAGCCTCAATCTTGGACTTTGTACTAGACACATATAAAACCTCCCCAGTGGAGTCAAAAACCCTTTTTAGCCTCAATCTTAGGCTTTGTACAAGACAGACAAAATATTTTCCCCTGAAAAGTCAAACTTTTAGCCTCCTCTTAGGCTTTGTATAATGATATCCCCAAAAGAGTCAGTCTTTTTTCAGCCTCAATCTTGGGCTTTGTACAAGACAGATAAACACTCTCATGTTGAGTCAGTCTTTGCCAACCTCCTCTTAGGCTTTGTATAAGGACTTCCCCAGTGGAGTCAATCAACCTCTTAGCTTCAACCTTGGGCTTTGATCAAGGCACACAAAAATCAACATCCCCCCAGAGGAAATCAAAATCTCTCTGTAGGAAGACATTTCTCTGTGTTATCACACATCAAAACAGATAAATCAAACAAACCTTAATCCCAGATAACTGCTATAAGTGGCACACTTGTTGATTCAAACATCCAAGTTGTCGTCCATCTCTTATCTTGGTAAAATACCATCTTTCATCTAATTTCTGTAAGCGGTAAGCCTCTGGATTATATACATCCACGCCACTGTCCTTCTCTTAGCATGAAAGACTCATAAGGAAAAATGACATTGCTCTACACTGAGTTAAAGTTTTCTCCTTCAGGACAACACCCCTATAAAGGAAATTATGGCATTGTTGGATTCTCATATCCCAGTTAAAGTAATCCTCCTTTATAAATAGTTACCCAACAAATGTGATAAACAGACGAGATGTCTCCCTTTAGAGATGACAAGTTCTCTTTCAGTCAAAATTTTAGCTTCAATCTTGGGCTTTGAACAAGACACAAATACTAAACCTTTTAGCTTCAATCTTGGGCTTTGAACAAGACACCAAAACATCTTTTCCTCCCATAGAATAGGAGGAACTACGATTGCTCTGATTTCCCTGATTCTTTAAACGGGAATACGTAGGCATAAGATTGCAAAATCTTAGCGAGCATATCAATCAAAACTCTAGGTCCAGTACCTTTACACCGATCAAAACTGAGGTCCAGTACCTCACCAAAATCATCAAAAACTCTCTCTCATATCTCCCAAAAAAAGAAACTTTCCCAACCCATCAACAAATAAACACCATTAAGTACAAAGCAGAACCTAAAACTAACAACCTGGGGATAACCACATATAGGATGGGAAAATGACAACTCCCCATTGTATAATCTGACCCCGAACTCCCCGAATCTCGTTAAGCGTTTGTTCAGTTAAACATTCACGTGCAAGGTTAGTTTTAGATAGCTTCCCTTTCCCTTCCAGCTTCACGGGATAAATAAGAAATCAGAAAGTAGCACCCCACTCTTCCTCCTACCATTGTGGTGAGGAGGAACACCATGTGCGATAAGGTGGTCGCGTCACCAAAAAAAATTGCACACTACATAAGGTATGTGTTTATCTCTTTCTAGATTTTAGCATATTCATGATACTTAGGCTTTTTACAAACTTCCATGCCATTCATTCTTTTGTATACTTGTTCTTGTTGTGAATCACTTTAGTTCCCAACCTTTTTGTGAGGTAGCTTTCCATTATGCAACCTTCTTGTTCTAACTGGATTTTATTATGCTTAATCTGTTGTTTGTGTTGATTTTGTGAAAGCATGAAAAGGATCAAGGAATTTTGTTTCATTTTGAGCACAACTACCTAGCCAAATAGTCAATTCACCTTGTGAGCGTGTGATCATTCGTAACCCCTTTGTGCCTTTTTATCATTATCCATATTATTTGAACTTAATGCTTGTCTATGAGTATTGAATTCACTTTTTGTATGGATTTTTGATTGATTGTTTTTTCTTGAACCCTCAACTTTGTGTTGTTGTATGAATTTTTACCTTGCCTTAGAAAGTAGGGAGTATTCATATGATGATGTGGTTGAATTCAAGTTGGGGAGAGAATGATTGTTTACTCATTGGTTGGTTTCTATGAGGTTGAAAAAGAAACGAAAAAAGATAAAGATATGAAAAAGAAAAGAAAAGAAAATAAAAATGTGAAATAGAAAGAAAAAGAAAATCCTTGAGAAAGGAAACAAAAAGAGTTCAAATAATTGTGCTAAATAAGTATTGTGTTCTTTGTAACACTTGGGATTTTGGAAGAATTTGATTGGAATTTTGTGTTTGAGTCTTTGTGAGTTGATCACTCCCTTAGGTTTAGGCAAATTTTTGTTTCAATTACCTTTAGAAATTGCCCTTTGTTTGTTTACCCGACCATATTACAACCTTGAAAAGCCCTTTTGATTTTTTCGTTTGTATGTTCAATGTAAATTTGTGGATGATTGCATATTTTAGTCTTTTGTTTGCAAGATTGTTGTGTGAGTGAAAAGTACCACATTTTGTGTTTTTCATCTACCGATGATTGTTTTTGCTAGGTGTCATTCATGTTTAAACTTGTGTTGTTTTAGGATGTTTGACATGATTTTTGTATTTTGCATTTGTTTTGTGACTATGTTATCGTCGTAGTTTAGTGGTAAGTATTTACTTTGTGTGTACCATTTTTCATTTGAACCATACATTTGTTTCTGTTTTTCAAAACTTGTTGATTCATCATTCTTTGGTTATTGCTTTTGTTTCTTTAAGTTTGTTTGATTCTTGTTTGAGGACAAACAAGTTTAAGTTGGGGAGAGTTTGATAAGTGCAAATTGTAACTATTTTTGTATATAATTTTTGTTACACTTATCGATACTTTTTGTCAATATCGTTCGAATAAATCCCGCTTTGTTTGTAAATACGTTTACTTTACGTTATAGTGTATATATTGCGTATCTTGTAAATATCATTGAGTTATATTGATTTTCTCTCATTTTTGTAGGTATTCAATCAAGCATATCTTTTCATATTCATAAAGAGCATTTAATAAGCTTTCTAGCGCTTCTGACCGTGCGTCAATCCGAGTTACGGTTCAGAAGTTGTGGTCAAAATAAGAGCTGGTTTGCTGTCAAGTTCGCTTTGCGAACTTTCCAGCGAATGTTCGCTTTGCGAACTTCCCAGTGAATGCTCCCAGAATTATGGCAGAGGAAAAAGGGACCAAACTTTACTTTGCGAACTTTCCAGCGAATAAAATTTCGCATTGCGAACTTTTGCTGAATTGCAGAGGCGGTTTAGCTATTCTGAGGCACTTAAGTGCCAAATTTTAATGTTCCCTTTGCGAATAAAAGTTCGCTTTGCGAACTTGATGGATTTTGAAATTGTATTTAAGTAATTTCATTCATTTTTTAGGTTATGGTTTTGGGGATTTTTGCTCCCAACTCCATCAAACTCATTTTTCAGTAGATTAGCTTAGAAAACAACATTGAAGCTTGCACACAGATGATCCGGGGTGGATTTCTCATCGACCGACGTTTGACAAACTGCGAGATGTTTGGTTTATTTCTTTTCTTCTTTGTGTATTTCTTCTTTGTTGGGTTTTGTATATGTATTTACTCTGAACTCATGTATATTTGTCGCTCATGGCGTTGTATAAAATCTGCTTTACAAATCTTTATCGGTGATTGTCTCTGATTTTTTGCTTTATGCTCGGGGTTTAGGTTGTGTTAGAGATAAACATCGCAAACTTTGATTAGGGATGATTATCTGTTAGTTTCTAGATGCTAGCGATAGATTTAGAGCTAACAATCTTTATGGGTGTCGGAACTTAATGCCTTCGTATCTTGAGTCGAGTGTGAGAGTGTCGACGAGGGTAACACGGTTGTTCTCTCAACTCAGTGTGTCAGAGATGGACACTGTTGTGAGCGATGTTGTATGATATTGAGGAGTATTGTAGGTTGAGTATAACTGGTCGGTAAGTTTAAGATTGTGAGGAATGGATTATATGCATGCCGGATAAGTTTATTCTCTCTGATGAATGAATTCTTTTTGTGTTAATATTTACTTTTATGCTTTTACCTTAAACCCATTTTAAAACAAACTCTTTAACATTTAAATTATTGAACGGGAGTTCAATAGCACCGATCTCCGTGGACACGATAAAGTCCCGAAAAAATACTTCCAAATCTTTTTGTTGCTTGCCGCTTTATCGCTTCAACAGCTACTCCGCAAGTGCAAGCTCCGACCGCATCTCAGCTACCAAATCCTTAGGTTCTTGTCAGGCCCACTAATCAGAATAGACCTGCTAACTACAAGTTATTGGAAGACTGTATCAGAGCTATTGAAGGGTGTTTTACTTTTGGCATAGAGGCCAAGGAGTTATGTTTGGTTCCGAATGTGGTACTACCACAGAAATTCAAGATACCTGAGTTGCCAAAGTATAAAGGTTTGAGTTGGCCGCGTAGTCACATCACTATATACTGCATGAAGATGGCATCCTATATTGATAATGATTAATTCCTGGTTCATTGTTTTCAAGATAGTTTGTCCGGTGCTTCATTGGATTGGTACATGGGCTTGGAACGCAGCAAGATCCGTACTTGGAGGGATTTGTCTGAAGCGTTTTTGAAATAGTACAAATACAATCTTGATCTAGCATCTACCAGATTATAGTTGAAAAACCAGTCCCAATGCTCAGGTAAAACATTCAAAGAGTATGCACAAAGATGGTGTGAGATGGCATCTCGTGTGCGACCTACTCTCTCTGACAATGAGTTAGTTGACATCTTTATGGGTACACTACAAGGATCCTACTATGTGAAAATGGTGGGTAGTTCTTCATCAAACTTTGCTGATGTTATAACCATTGGTGAGCGGATTGAGAATGGTTTGAAGACTGGAAATATTTCTAGAGCTGCTTCCCAGCAGCCGCCCAATAGAAAATCTCAGAACAGTCAGTCCAAGAAGAAAAAAGGCGAAGTCAAAGCTGTGGCAACTCAAGTTTCTCCTCAGTATCAAGCACCCTTGGCTCCTATGCCATATTATCTGTATCTATACATTGCCGCTGCACAATATCAATAACCACCATACCAGTATCATCCGCAACAACTAGTTCAGAATGCTCAAAATCAGCAACAACCGCAACGTCAGCAACAAAATCAACATAATAACAAAAATCAGCAGAATCAAAACCTTCAGAACAACAACAACCAAGGAAATCATAAGCGTCTGAATTTTGATAGAATTTTGGTATCATACACTGAATTTTTCCCTTACTTGGTTCACTAATGGGAAATTGTTCCCAAACAGATCGTACCTGCAATTCCTCCATTCAATCTGAAGCATAATCCAAATGCGTCTTGTGCTTATCACGCTGGATACATAGGACATGCAATAGAGGACTGTTTTATTTTCAAAACTAAGGTTCAGGAACTCATTGATCGAAAGATTTTGACGTTTTGTGAGGAAGGGCCTAACATTCAGCACAATCCGTTACCTAATCACGGTTGACCTGCGGTTAACATGATTAAGGATAATTCAAGGGCTGAATTAATCATGGATGTCGACGAGGTAAAGACTCTGATGACTGTGGTTATCATGAGATTGAATGAACATGGGCTATTGAAATGATTGCATGGCAAGTGTCAGATTTGCGACCATAATCCCAACCAGTGTCGATGGCTGAAGGGTTGTGTTTAAATTTTGATGAATCGAGGTGAAGTTCAATTTGCCATATCTAAGCCTGTTGAGGAGTTTGCTACTATCGAGCCATTCAACATCGTCTATAGGAAGGTTCCTGTTGAAACTCCTAAGCATAAGAAGGTACAACCTATCGTTTTTTCCCGCCAAAACCGTTTCCCTATCAGAATTCTAAGGAGGTACCTTGGAAGTATGGGCCTATTGTGTTTTCTGGAGGTCAACAGATAAGGTTTGTTGAGTCTGAGATTGTGAATGTTACAGCCGCTGGAGGTATGACTCGTAGTGGATGGGTGTTCGCTCCGAAAGTCACTACAAAGCCTGTTCAAGTTCCAACCGTTGTTCCTCTTAAGGACACGTCTGCAACCCCTGTTATTCAACAAGGGGCATCTACTACAATACCAGTACCAACTATTCCATCTGAGGATGCTTCAAAGAGCAAAGAGACCCTTGATGATCAAGGGTTCCTAAAGCTGATCAAGAAAAGTGATTTTAAAATTGTGGATCAGCTAGGACAGACTCCCTCAAGGATCTCAATATTGTCCTTACTCATGAGTTCACCCGCGCACAGATCAGCTTTGTTGAAGGTCTTGAACACTACCCCAGTGATGAATGATATCTCCGTTGTCGAGTTCGATGATGTAGTTGCCAATATAACTCCAAGTCGATATTTGGGTTTTAATGAATCAGAATTGCCTCCTAAAAGAGCTGCCCACAACAAAGCACTGCACATATTCATAACCTGCATGGATGCCTTATTATCTCGCGTTCTTGTGGACACCGATTATTCTCTCAATGTGATGCCCAAGGGCACATTTAGTCAGTTACTAGTAGAATGGAGCGAGATGAGGCCAAGCGCCCTAGTTGTTAGAGCCTTCGACGGTTCTCGAAGGCAGGTCATTGGAGAAGTGGATTTACCCATCAGGGTTGGACCGCATTTGTTCACCATTACTTTCCAAGTGATAGACATCAATCCCGCATACAGTTTCCTATTGGGTCTCCCGTGGATTCACGCCGCAGGGGCAGTTACTTCCACTTTACATCAGAAATTGAAATTCATGTTCGACGATCAGCTGGTCATCGTCTGTGGTGAAGAGGATCTGATTGTAAGCGAATTGTCATCTTTCCGATATGTCGAGACCGAGGAAGGCATAGCTGAGGTGTCGTTGCAGTGTCTCGAGTTCGAAGATGTCAGCTCTGCTTCAACTAGTCAAAGTAGATCACCACAAATGACTCTAGCATCCGCCAAGAGTGCTAAAGAGACCATCGAGAGAGGTGCCTTGCCAGGCTGGGGGCATGTGATTGATGTGGTTGAAAAGCATAATTGTTTTGGATTGGGTTACCGTCCTGGTCGACAGTCTAGTTCACATGGTCAGAAGTATGCAACTCGATTAAGTTCAATAGCGCGGGTTTTCAAGATGGTGACATCGTGGCAGCCACTGACGATGTTGGTCCTAGCCGCCAGATTTCCAGCTTTGTGCGCAAGTGCCCTCCGGGTTTCAATCTGAACAACTGGACATCTACCGTGATTCCTGTGGTTTTTCCAACAAACATGTAATGCATTTTGCTTTCTCATTCCCTCGTCCTCGCCCAAGACGAGTGGATAGCTTGTAAAGGGCCTCACGCTTTTGCAATATTATGTGATCAATAAATAAAAGTTTTTTGCATTCAAAATCGTGCTCTATTTACTTTCTTTATTTTACTTTTTCGCAAACAAATGGCAAAAGTTTCTTTTTATTTTCACTTTTCAAAATAGCTCATTCTAAACATATTCATAAACATGCAGAACTAATAAAAGCATTGATAACAACATGGCAAATATCCATTGTAATTCTGGGATTCCAATTAACCAAGCCGAAGAAGATGGTGAGGAAGATTGTGAATTACCGGCTGAACTAGCAAGGCTCCTTTAGCACGACCATAGAGAGATTCAGCCGCACAAAGAGCCAGTGGAAGTTGTCAATCTTGGTACTGATGAGGTCAGAAGGGAAGTCAAGGTTGGCGCATCCCTTGCAGAGCGTGTACACTCTGAGTTGGTCAAGTTATTGAAAGAGTATGTTGATATCTTCGCCTGGTCTTATCAAGATATGCCTGGGTTGGATACCAACATCGTTGAACATCACTTGCCACTCAAGCCTGGATGTCCTCCTGTCAAGAAGAAACTTAGGAAGACTAGACCCGACATGGCACTTAAAATCAGAGAAGAAGTGAAGAAACAACTTGATGTTGGGTTCCTAGCCACTTCCGAATATCTTGAATGAATTGGAAAAATCGTCCCGGTTCCAAAGAAAGACGGGAAGGTCAGAATGTGAGATCTTAACAAGGCAAGCCCGAAAGATGATTTTCCTCTGCCTCATATTGATGTCTTGGTGGATAACACAGAACAATTCTCTGTCTTTTCATTTATGGACGGTTTTTCAGGATATAATCAGATCAAAATGTCCCCAACTGATATGGAAAAGACTACTTTCATCACGCCATGGGATACATATTGTTACAAAGTCATGCCATTTGGTCTGAAGAATGCAGGGGCAACATACCAACGTGACATGACAACCCTCTTTCACGATATGATTCATAGAGAGATTGAGGTTTATGTGGACGATATGATTGCCAAGTCCAAAACTGAAGAGGATCATCTAGTTCATCTGAAGAAACTGTTTGACAGACTCCGAAAGTTTAGACTGCGGTTGAATCCTGTGAAGTGTACCTTCGGAGTTCGATCTGGTAAATTGTTGGGTTTTATCGTGAGTCAGAAAGGCATTGAAGTTGATCCCGATAAGGTTCGAGCAATTTAGAACATCCCGCCTCCCAAAACAGAAAAAGAAGTCTGTGGCTTTCTGGGCAGACTTAATTACATCTCAAGGTTCATTTCCCACTTGACGGTTACCTGTGAAACGATGTTCAAATTACTAAGGAAAAATCAATCAGTCCAATGGAACAATGATTGTCAAGAAGCATTTGACAAAATAAAACAATATTTGCAAGAACCACCGATCTTAGTACCGCCGGTTCCTGGTAGGCCTTTAATCATGTTGTCGCGGCCGGCAAAAATATCGAGTCGCCATCATATTTTTTTAAGGGAAATAAATGATAAACCTAAGATCCTAATCCCAAGGGCAGAGATTCCTAAGGTTCGGGAATCAGTTAAGTGAGGGGAAGGTGTTAGGCACCCCTCACTTCCATTGTACTAAATGGGATCCTCCTTAGATTTTAGGGTATGCTTGTTTGTTTGTCTAAATGATTTATTTACAAAAGAATCCTAAGTTTTTTATTATTGTACTCGCTAGGGTTTACAACCCTATGCCTACGTACCTTCATTTTGAAGGATCAGAGTAATCGTAGTTCACCTCCCCTATTCCTACCCCCTAATCCTAATCCCAAAACCTAATCCCAAACTTAATCCACTATTTATACTCTTGGATAAAGAGTTCTATCCCCATATCTATTATTTATACTCCTAGATAAGGAGTTATATCCCTTTATCTATATTTATACTCCTAGATAAGGATTTATATCCCTTAATCTATTATTTATACTCCTAGATAAGGAGTTATATCTCTTAAATCCCTTATCCATTGTTTATACTCTCGGATAGAGAGTTTTATCCCTTAATCCCTTATCTCTTGGCCTATATTTATACTCTTGGAACCTAAGAGTCTTATCCCCAAAATCCTTATCCCATGGCTTATATTTAAACTGTTGGAACCTAAGAGTTTTATCCCTAAATCTCATCCTTTATTTAGACTCTCGGACAAAGAGTTTTATCCCAAATTTTAAATCCTTAAAAAATCCCTTATATCCCTTGTTAAAAAAATAATAAAATCCTCAAATTCCATAAAATTTAATAAAACCCAAAATACCATTTACGCTAAAAAAATAGCAAAAACAACTCCCCAAATTATTCCAAAAAATGATTCTTAAATTCAATATAAATCCTAAAATAACATAATTTTAACCCCCAAAATTAAATTAAATTTACTTTAATTTATTTTTGCCCCAAAACCCAAATTTTTCCAAATAAAACCCAATACTAGAATTAAAAATAAAATTCCATTCCTATTTTCTTTAAAGAGGGAAAAACCAAGTATGTTGAATATATGAAATATAAATTCGAACCCAACCCCACAATTAACCCAAAAATTCCTCAATAAAATTCCTAAACAAAATTAAATCCCTATTTCCTTAAATAAATTATTTTAAATATCTAAAACTATTTATTATAAAAACAAAACCAAAATTAAAATAAAATAAAACTTAAATATTATCCATATTCCCACCATCCTATTCCTAAAGCCTAATTAAAATCCAAATCCTAAATAAGTAATTAAATTAAGTTATTAACTTAATTATTAACAAAACTAAAACCCTAATTAAATAATTAAATTAAGTTACTAATTTAATTATAAAAAAACCTAAAACCTTATTTATATAGAAAAACCTAAATCAAAATTTAACCTAATTAAACAATTAAGTTAAGCTATTAACTTAATTGATTAAAAAGAATCCTAAACCCCTATTTATAAACCTTAAATCAATTTTTCTAATTAAATAACTAAATTAAGTAATTAATTTAATTATAAAAAATCCTAAAACCTCCCCTCTAAACCCTGATTAAAAATTTAAAACCTAATTACATCACTAAATTAAGTAATTAACTTAATTATATATAAAAAAATCCTGGGGGTGCGTTTTACATGGAACAAGCAATTGGGCTCTCTATTGGGGGTGTAAGTAGCAGAGGGTGCTAGGCCCAACAACCAGAACCCAGTTCAGAGAAAAAACAAAAAAAAAGGAACCCATGGTGGAAATAATCCGCTCGTTGACTCTCCCTGGCCGTTGGATTGATCCAACGAGATCCATCTAGATCTCATCAGGATCGTCAGATGAACATACCACGTTACAATAATCCACACGGACGGTTGTGATGCAAAGTCAATACAAGGAACATGGTGGACTCAAAATTCCTAGGATCACCTATTGACTGAGAAGTCAAACGATCCAAACGCTGAGGAGTGAGCCACTTGTCACTCATCCATCGTCATACAGAGGGAGTATTTAATCCCGCTCTCTCTCTCTCTCAGATCTCCTCATTTTTCATCTTTCTTTCTCTCTCTTCACTCACTCTCTCTCGCCTCTCTCTCAATCGCTCCCTCCTCTCTCTTCCGTTCTGTCGCAGTGGGTCGTCCTGCCACCGCGCGTAACCCCTAACCACCCCCAATTTCCAGAATTTCGGTTGATATTCAACCGGAAACTTCATCCATCTAGAACCCTACCCTAATTAACCAAGAAATCCCCATGTTCTTCAGGGTTCAAGAACCCTAAGAACCCTTCGTAGATAAACCCTACCCCCCCCCCCAATAAACCCTAACTGGGTTACATGAACCCTAACCCCGTACGCATGAACCATAGGGTTCTTAGCTATGAACCCTAACCCTCCCCAAGAACCCTAAAAAATTCCCAAAATCCCCAATAAATTCAAACACACAGCCAACATCCAACGAACAATCAAAAAGCTAAGTTTTTTTATTACCTTCCTTGCAGTGATTCTCGTCGTATTTGTTATCCTATTTCCTCTGTTCACGTTTCTTATCTCCTCTTTTTTGACTTGCAGGTACGCTCCTAAATTGAAGGTTTGTCGCCTCTGTGTTCCGTCCTCTCCCCCCCTTCTTTTTCTTTTCTTAGGCTTTTATAGACTTAGGTTTAGAAACTTAGATTAAGTTTTAGAATTAAGTCAGATTATTCATTTTTGGAAACTTTAGATGTGTTCTTCAATTGATTTAATTTGTTTTGATTTGTTGTAATTTTAGAATTAGGGTTACGTCTTGTGCAAGACGTAATTTGGATCTAATTTGATCTGATTTTAAACTTTGTACTCGTTTTGATTTGAAAGGATTGTGAATTAATGAAAACGATTTACTTCGATTCGATCCATTTTCTGCGCGGACTGTTAGGGTTTGAGATTTGGGGAAGAAGACGACCCATTGGGTCAACAGTTTTGACCCAAGACAAAAATAATAATAAAATAAAAACTAATAATCATAAATAACAATGACCATATTAATAAATATATAATAACAAAAATATTAGTAATGGTATAAACCCCCATATTAATAACTCAACGACCCAAAGAATAGATAAATGAGGATAAACTAAATAATAATTAATGATATAACCATAATCTTATTACTAATAAAATAAAAAAATAATACAACAATAACCCTACAATAATAAATAGTACAAACACATAATGATAATAATCCTAGATAAAAATAATACCATAATCTGAATATCACTAGCCTTAATAAAACTTAATTACTAAAAACAACCTTAATTTCTAAAATCAAATGGCCTTTAAAATAAAAAAATGAAACACTCCAGAAATGAACCAGTAAAAGAAATTTTTAACTCTAAAATAAAACCTACCAAGTTATTAAAAAATTAAACATGCTCCCTAAAAAACAAATAATGAAACCCCATATACCAAACCAATTCCAAAATGGGCCCAAAAGTGCCGGCAATTTCAGGAACCCACTGACATCTAAATGACACCCCTGACAACACAAGAATCCAAAAAAGGTGAAAATTTGCTGGTCAAAATTTAGGGTGCTACACATGTATCTCACTGTTATCGATGAATCAATGGGATGTGTATTGGGTCAACATGACGATACTGACAGAAAAGAAGATGCAATTTACTATCTGAGCAAGAAGTTCACTGATTGTGAGACCAGATACTCACTCTTGGAGAAAAATTGTTGTGCTCTGGTCTGGGCTGCTTGACGCCTAAGATAATACATGATTTACTATACTACTTTGTTGATATCCAAAATGGATCCGATAAAGTATATATTCGAAAAGCCTGCTGTCTCTGGAAGGATTACTCGGTGGCAGATGCTGTTAACTAAGTATGATATCCAGCATGTTACCCAGAAAGTAATAAAAGGGAGTGTCTTGTCTGACTACCTTGCTCATCAACATGTAGAGGGTTATCAACAAATGAAGTTTGACTTTCCCAATGAGGATGTTCTGTTTATCAGAGATTACGAGACTCCAGACCCTGACATAGGACCCGAACCAAGGGCGAGATGGACGCTCGTGTTCGATGGTGCCTCCAATTCTAAAGGTCATGGAATCGGTGTAATCCTCATCTCTCCAACAGGTTTTCACCTTCCCTTCACTGCCATATTATGCTTTACATGCACCAACAATATGGCTGAATACGAAGCATGTATCTACGGTATTGAAGCGGCAATTGACATGAGAATCAAGATTCTTGAGGTCTATGGAGATTCTGCTTTGGTTATTGGCCAAGTCAGAGGGAACTTTGTAACCAAGGATTCCAAGCTGGTTCCGTACCAATAACACATAGCGAAATTGATTCCTTACTTTGATGAGATCTCTTTTCATCATATCTCCAGAGAGGCAAATCAATTAGCTGATGCACTTGCCACTCTGGCATCCATGTTCAAAGTCAAGTGGAAGAATGAAGCTCCTTCTATCCGTATTGATCATTTGAACGAACCAGCTCACTGTTTAGCAATCGAGGACGAGTCTGATGACAAGCCTTAGTTCTATGACATCAAGAGATATCTGGAAAAATAGGAATATCCCGAGGGTATCACTATCACTACAAGAAAGCTCTTAGGCGGCTCTGCGCCAAATTCTTCTTAAGTGGTGGTGTACTGTACAAGAGGAATTATGATTATGTGTTCCTCAGATGCGTGGATAGACACGAAGCAAACACGATCATAAGGTCAATACATGAGGGATGCGGGGGTATACATGCTAAAGGTCCTGCCATGGCCAATAAAATCCTTTAGGCTGGGTATTATTGGATAACAATGGAGGTAAATTGTTACAACTTTGCCAAAAGGTGTCACAAGTGCCAAATCTACGGAGACAAGATCCATGTGCCTCCAACTCCATTGAATGTTTTGACTTCACCTTGGCCATTCTCTATGTGGGGTATAGATATGATTAGAATGATCGAGCCGAAGGCTTCCAACTCTTGGACCTCTCCCCAAGTTTTGAGATCAAGGGTAGGCCAACAGTCATGGATAGGGTTGACTTTTTCCATCAAAAACCCTAATTTGTGATCAGATGGTTTTGAGTTCTTGTGGCTTAAGATTTGAGCTCTTTGAGTCAATCAAATCTTGTAAACATGTCAATATGATGTATTTGAGGTCTTTGAAGTTCATTTTGAAGCTTCAAGCCATGCCTCACTTCACAAGTTAACTCAAGGGTTGAATTAGGTCAAAAACCTAATTCTTGATTTTTTGATAGATGGACCTTCAAGGTGATTTTGCCATTGTAGATGGGCTCTTGAGATCCTTTAGAGCTTATAGGACCATACATTGAGCATTGGCTCATGCCCAGATAAAAAAAATTCATCTAAAGGCCTCAGTCGACCAAAACCCTAATTTGGTGACACTGGCGATCTTGAGGTTTGCTCCACTTGGAATGTTGCAAATCTTGTGCTTGATTCTTGATGTGTGAGTCCTCTTGATCCTTTATATATTTTTGAGATATTAGACAAGTTTAAGATCATGTTATTTCTTGATTGATCCTTTGTCTAAAGGCTCTGAGAGGGCTCAAAACCCTACTTCTTATTTGTAGTGAATGCTCAATCATCTTTGAAGAGACTGATGAGGCATGAAAGTACATCCATATTATGATGATGATTTGGATAATGATGGGAAATCTTGGTGGTCAAAATTTGGGGTATGACAGATGCCCCTATTTAATCTTCTTAGATCCGAAGGTGTGAATGGCGAAGGTATTCAGGCATTCGGGGTGCAAGAGGATTAAATATCGGAATAACCGAAATTTTGATGGCGGTTATGAATGGCTGCTTGCTCATCCATCCCTTTTTGCTAATCAATGATGCTTTGAAAAGGATGAAACTTCCGCTCGATCTTGGTATTTAGCCACAAAACTGGTCTTAGTTTCTGAAATAGACTTCCCCTTGATCCTGGTCTTCAGCCAAGGAACTGGTCTCAGTTTCTTGTATAAACTTCCCCAAGATCCGGGTCTTCATCCCTGGAACTGGTCTCACTTTTTGATATAAACTTCCCCTCGATCTGGGTTTTCATCCACGGAACTGGTCTCAGTTTCTTTTGTCAATAAACTTTCTTGACAAGGGACGCTATTCGTAGCGGTTTTCCTCAAACTTCTCGCCGAATTTTCCCGGGGAGATGCCATTTGATGGGAAAAGTTTTGATGTTAGACTCGCTAGGGAACTCATTCGTCTTAGTTGTATAAGTGTTCAAACTTCTCTGTTGGAGACGCCATTTGTTGACTTTACTAGGGAAAACGAGTCTCTCGAGAGGTTGTTCCCTGTTTGGGGATATTACATCATACTTTTCCTCGAGATCTTCTTGGAGAAATGCCATGTGATGTAATCCATTTTTGAGGTGCTGATGACTTCATTATCATTGACTCTCTTGGGGAGAAAAATCAATGTGTTGCTGAGAGTCTTTGGTTGTGAGGCTTTCTCTGGGGATGTTCCTTAATCCGGGAAAGCCAGAATATCATCTTCAATAGTAAAGAGTGACGTTTGTCGAATGTATTCTTGTTTTTTAGAGGTTTAAGTTATCAAAGTGGTCAAGGATCAACTCTAATCCAAAAATAAACTGGAGGAGAGATTGCTTGGGCGAAACACTTCCTGACGGGGAAAGGACTGACAACTCGAGTGAGAGGACTTTCATCACTAGGGGATAAGACCGACTAGAGTGATAGTGATGCAATATGTTTATGAATGTGAATCAATAATGCATGATGTATGTATGTATATGCTAATAAAACATACGCGACATACAGACTAATAGATGAACACGACTGTATACTTGGCCACTGCTGGGAATAAAAAGTATCATTGGTTCCAGATAGAAATCCTGCCTTGCTTAGGAGAGACGGTCTTTGTAGGGAGAAAGAATTGTTCAATCGGTCTTAAGAGATACGTACTCTGTCGGGGATGTCAGATGAAACATGGTCTCTGACATAGTTGATCCTTCATTCAGGCGCACTGGTTTAGAAGGAGTACTTTGATTCTGCACTTTAAGGTTCAACCACCTTCGGAGAAGCGATCGATGTTCTTTCGATGTTTAACAGTCAAAAGAATTGCCATTTTTATTTTTTAAAAAGTAGAAAAATTTTGACAAGTAAATTCATTTTTGTTTTATTTCAAGAATCGTTGATCACGTTAAAAAAACATCATTATGTAAAGCTAAAACAAATAAGAATTGCAAACAAAAGCACTTGGGCTCAAATTTTATTGATAGGATGGAAATCAGCCAAATGCATGATTCCATAGAGTATTTACAAAATTAGAAAATGGTAATTTAAGGGAAAAGGGCTACATCGAAACATAACGACCGCTATCCTTCTACCATCTTTAAACTTTGGACATCCTGAGCTTCTGTCGAAGATGACCTTGACTGGAGTTTTTTGATGGATGGAATTACTACTGAGGAGTTGAACTGATCAAACGTAGTTACTTGCCATTAATCCCTAAATTTTTCCTGGATTGTACTTTGAGATTTCCAATCCATCGGGACGATTGATTTTTTTTATGTCTCTAATTTTTGCCAGGACCGCCCTTTCGGGTTTTCAATCCACCGAGATGTTTTTTTATTTAGGCGAAGTATTTCTTGACTACATCAACATTTATGGGGTAGGCAAATTCTTCTCCATCCATGGTTGCGAGTCACAAGGCGCCGCCTGAGAAGGCTTTCTTGACCACATAGGGGCCATCATAATTCGGAGTCCATTTTCCCCGGGAATAAGTGAGAAATGATTGTATCTTTTTGAGCACAAGGTCTCCTTTCCTAAAGACACGGGGTCAAACCTTTTTTTGTCAAACTTTTTCTTCATTCTCTATTGATACAACTGACCATGGCATAAAGCCGTTATTCGTTTCTCTTCGATGAGATCCAGTTCGTCGTGTCGGCTTTGGCACCATTCAACTTCTGTTAGCTTAGCCTCCATCAATACCTGTATTGATGGGATCTCTACTTCAATGGAAATCACTGTTTCCATGCCATATAATAGAGAGAAAGGGGTTGCCCCAGTTGAAGTGCGGACAAATGTGCGATAACCGTGAAGAGAAAAGGGTAGCATTTCATGCGAGTCTTTGTAGGTTATAACCATCTTTTGAACGATCTTTTTAATGTTTTTGTTAGCTGCTTCTACCGCTTCATTCATCTTAGGTCGGCAGGGAGATGAGTTATGGTGTTCAATCTTGAACTCAGCGCATAACTCTTTCATCATCTTAGTGTTCAAGTTAGATCCATTGTCAGTAATGATCTGGCTCGGAACACCATAACGACAGATGAGATTGTTATTGATAAATCAGACTACCACTTGTCGGGTTACATTAGCGTACGAAGTTGCTTCGATCCACTTGGTAAAGTAGTCAATGGCGACTAGGATGAACCGATGTCCGTTTGAAGCCTTTGGTTTAATCATGCCAGTCATTCGATTCCCTATATAGAAAATGGCCATGGGGAAGAAATAACTTTTAGATGTGTTGGCGGTACATGGATTTTGCCTGAGTATATATGACACTTGTGACATCTCCTCATGTACTTATAGCAATCAGATTCCATTGTCAACCAATAGTACCCTGCTCTTAGAATTTTTCTTGCTATTGTGTGTCTGTTGGCATGAGTGCCAAATGATCCTTCGTGAATTTCTTTCATCAGCATGTTTGCTTCTGGTCTGTCTACGCATCGGAGCAAAACCATGTCAAAGTTTCTCTTATAGAGTGTGTCGCCGCTAAAAAAGAAGCTGCCTACCAATCTTCTGAGGGTCTTTCTGTCTTTTCTGGATGCCCCAGGTGGGTACTCTTGTTTCTGAAGGAATCATTTGATATCGTGATACCAAGGTTTGTCGTCTATGACCATTTCAATTGTGAAAATGTAGGCGGGCCATTCTAGGCGCATTATGTCAATCATAGGTACGTCGTTCCATTGACCTACACTAATCATGGAAGAGAGAGTGGCTAGTGCATCAGCCATGTGATTCTCTTCACGAGAGATATGGTGAAACTCGACTCTGTTGAAGAAGGGTAGCAACCTTCTCGCGTAGTCTTTGTAAGGAATCAATCCTGATTGGTATACATTCTAATCTCCTTTGATCTGATTGATAACCAGGGCTGAGTCTCCATACACATCCAAGTTCTTAATTTTCAAGTCAATCGCTTCTTCGAGACCCATGATACAAGCTTCGTATTCGGCCTCGTTGTTTGTGCACTTGAATGTCAGTCTGGCAGTGAAAGGAATCTGGGTACCCTGAGGTGTTATAATGATTGCCCCAATTTCATTTCCATAATGATTGACAGCTCCGTCAAAGATTAGTCCCCACTGGGAACCAGGTTCTGGCCCTTCACTGGGTAGCGGTTCATCACAATCTTTCATTTTCAAGTACATAACATCTTCGTCTGGGAAGTCAAATCCGACTGATTCCTGATCGTCAATCAGTTGATGAGCCAAATGATTGGCTAAAATACTTCCTTTAACGGATTTTTGAGCATGGTATTCTATGTCATATTCTGATAACAACGTCTGCCAACGGGAAATCCTTCCTGTGAGAGCAGGCTTTTCAAAGACGTACTTGATTGGATCCATTTCGGAGATTAACCAAGTAGTGTGGAGAATCATGTACTGGCAAATACGTTTGGCTGCCCAAGCCAGAGCACAGCAAGTTTTCTCAAGCATAGTGTACCAAGTTTCACAGTCTGTGAATTCCGTGCTTAAATAGTAGATGATAGACTCTTTTCTTTTCATTTCGTCTTGTTGGCCAAGTACACAGCCCATGGAGTCTTCCAAGACTGTTAAATAGATGATCAGTGGTCTTCCCTCCATTGGAGGTGACAGGATAGGTGGGTTCAACAGGTATTCCTTGATACTGTCGAAGGCGGTTTGGCAGTCTTCTGTCCATACGCAGCCGTGATTCTTTTTGAGTAATTTGAAGATTGCCGCGCATGTCGCGGTCATGAGGAATATGAATCTAGAAATGTAATTCAAACGTCCCAGGAATCCTCTGACTTATTTCTCAGTCTTTGGAGAAGGCATTTCTTGAATGGCCTTGACTTTGTCAGGATCAACCTCAATTCCTTTCTGGATGACGATGAACCCAAAAAGTTTTCCTGAGCAGACACCGAATGTGCACTTGTTGGGACTCAAGCGGAGTTTGTATTTTCTCAGACGCTCGAATAGTTTTGACAGGTGGGTCACATGCTGCTCTTCTGACTTAGATTGCAATCATATCATTGATATACACTTCTATTTCTTTGTGTATCATGTCGTGAAACAGAGTAGTCATGGCCCTTTGATAGGTTGCCCCGGCGTTCTTCAAACCGAATGACATTACCTTGTAACAAAAGGTGCCCCATGGGGTAATGAATGAAGTTTTCTCCATGTCTTCCGGCGCCATTTTGATTTGATTATAGCCCGAGAATCCATCCATGAAGGAGAAGACTTTGAACTTTGATGTACTGTCTACCAACATGTCTATGTGCGGTAGGGGAAAGCCATCCTTTGGACTGGCTTTGTTCAGATCCCTGTAGTCTACACACATTATGACCTTTCCGTCCTTTTTCAGAACTAGTACTATGTTGGCTAACCATTGAGGATATTATGATGTGGCGAGGAAACCTGCGTCAATCTGTTTCTGTACTTCCTCTTTGATTTTGATGGCCATGTCTGGATGAGTCCGTCTTAGTCTTTGTTTTACTGGCGGACATTCTGATCGTAATGGTAGATGATGTTCCACGATGCTAGTATCCAACCCTGGCATGTCCTGATAGGACCAAGCGAATACATCAGGAAAATCTTTGAGAAGTTTTATCAAATCTTCTTTGATAGTTGGACTTAGTAGTGCTCCAATCTTGACTTCTTTTCTCTCTTCTTCTGAACCCCAGTTTACTGTTTCCAACGGCTCTTTATGAGGTTCAATGGTCATTTCCTCTTGTCTAAGTAATTGGGAGATCTCTTCTGGAATTTCTTCGTCATTTTCTTCTTCAGCCTTAAATACCGGGAATTCAAAGTTGGGAGAAGGCATTGGATCGTATGTTTCAATGGGGTTTAAAACAAGCAATCTGCATGACGTAATGATTTATTTTTAGAAGAGATTGGGAGAATGCAAGAGTGTGTGCAGTGTATTTTTTGAAAAATGCTTGTTTTTATTATTTTGAGTTTGTTTTTTAGGATTACTATTTTCTAGAAAAAGCGAAAAGTGAAAACAGTAATAAATGTAGAAATTACAGAACGACGTTTATTCATTTATGATTTAGTCGATTCTTGAAACTACAGCCCTATAAAACAAAACTCTATCGCTTTGGGCAAAGCGATGAGAGACATTTACAGAAAGTGAGCCCTTATCAAAACATCTGTTTCACCTGGGCAGGGTGAAAGGTTAAAACAAAGACGGCAATTACTTAGACTTATGAATGACTTTAGGGACATCGACAACAACCCATTGGCGGTGAACTCCTCGGTGAATCACAAATTATGGTACCTTCCTTCTTGGTTTGTCTTCAGAAATAACACTGATTTCAGGTGGAGCGGGATTATTGGAGTCTGTCTCCCAGGCAGAATTGTCATAGACAAACTCTTCTGTTTTATTTTGCACAGTGTTTGCACTCTCAGGTGGATCTCCCCATCCAGTGGGCTGGATGTCTTCGAGCCTGATACGAGAGCTTTCAGGAGAGGTGAACTTGACCAAGAAGTTGAACTTTCCACTCGGTTGTCCTAAGGTATCCCATATCTCAGTGGAACTAGATGAGTCATCCTTCTCGATGACGTTGACCTCAGGAATAGCATAGTTGATAAACTCTAGTCCTACAATCTTCGTAGATACATCGTTGTGCTGGATATCTCAAAAGACATACTCGGAGAAGATTCTCGACAAGTTTGGTATGTCGAATTCAAAGCATGTTCTAACACTGACTAATCCTTAGTAAAGATGACTACGACTCAAAGTCCTAGTACCATAGTCGAAAGAGCATATATGAATAAAACTCCGTATGCTAGTATAGTAGGTTCTTTGATGTATGATATGGTATGTACGAGGCCAGACATGGCGTATTGAGTGAGGCTTGTAAGCAGGTATATGGCCAATCCTGGGAAGGTACACTGGAAATAATTAAAGTGGATACTTAGGTACATCAATGGGTCTCTGAGCAGAGTCCTGATTTATGGTGGAGCTTGTGGTGATGATAAAAGTTAAAATTGAAAGATTTTTCGACTCTGATTATGCATGTTGTATGGACTTCAGAAAATGTATATCTGGATATCTGTTCACTATGTTTGGCACGATAATCAGTTGCAAAGTAACTCTTCAGAGGATTGTTTCCTTATCAACCACTGAAGCGGAGTATATTGCCCTCACTAAATCTATGAAAGAAGCATTGTGACTTGAAGGTTTTGCTAAGGAGTTGAAACTTTGAGGTCGATTTATCACTGTTAAATGTGATAGTCAAAGGGCAATACACCTGTCAAAGAATTCAACCTATCATGAGCGAACCAATCACATCGATGTGAGGTTGCATTTCTTTAGAGAGATAATAGAGCATGGAGAAATCCAAGTGCTGAAGGTTTTGGTTGATGACAATGTTGCTGATATGATCACTAAGACATTTCCCAGTAGCAAGTTTTTCCACTGTATGCAGTTGATAAAGCTGGATGATGAAAGCTATTTTGCACCCTTGTCAGTGTATAGTTAGTTCCAAGGTGGAGATTTGTGGTATTTTGATAGAACTCTAGTGTCGACAAGGGTAGCTTCATAGTTCGACAGGATTGTGCATGCTGTAGTCGAAGTCTATTCAAGCATGTTGTCGAAATATGTTAGTTTTAGGTTTAAGTTAGCATGTAGAATTGGACCTTACTTGTAATCTCAACTGTTAAGTTATCTTGTAACATATGTTATCTTAGTAGTCTATAAATAAATAGTTATCTCAGGTTGTTGAGAAAGGTTAATTGTTTGTATTCACTTGTAATCTTCGAACCCTTATTGAGAAAGTGAATAGTAAAACAGTTTTAACTAATTCTTATTCTTATTCTTCCTTCTTCTCTCTCTTTCATATAACCTAATAGGGTTTCTTGTATTTGTTCAAGAAACTCAATCTTTTTCTCATATTTTAGTTTATTCTAGACGACATCAATTCACAAATAATAATAATAATTTAACATTATTAGTATAATATTTTTAGGAGTTTTGAGTTAGAGGTAAACATTTGGGTTATATGGCTAACTTAAGTTATTCTCAATTCTGTTAGAGTTGTCAATAGAGTTGCTAAAGTTGCAAATATAGTTGTCATAGTTGTTTTGAGTTATTAAGAGTTATATTTTTATTTGTTTTGAGTAACTCTAACATGTTTAGAGTTGTCAGAGTTCCTTTTGAGTTGTTTAGAGTTAAATCTGATGAACTGTAGAATTAAAATTAAAGATATTTGATTCCTTGAAGTTATTTTGAGTTGTTATCAATCATGTAAAAGTTTTCAATTGAGCGCCTTAGGATACCTTAGAGTACTTTAGAGTCATTTAGGGTTATTTTATAAATGTTAGAGTTATCAGTACACTACTACGAAAAACCCTTATAACAACGGTTGGAAAAATGATACCATCACGCAGGTCCAACCGTTGCGACGTAAGGTGTAATTGCATGTATGATGATTTCAACCACGGGTGGATGACCGTGATTGTATCCAAATAGCGTGCTACCTACCACAACGGTTACTTTAAACAACCGTTGTTGTATATTAAAATGAAAAATATTTAACAACAATGTTCTAGACAACCGTTGTTGTATATAGTCCTGAGTTTATTATAAATTATGTGGAACAACGCCTTCGCCCTCGCCATTATATGTCATTTCCAACCGTTGTTAAATGGGTTTTTCGTAGTAGTGAATGCATATTTCGACAATGCTCACTAAACATATAACCTTCGAATATGCACTAGAACATTATAATATGACAAATTAAGTTATATTAGAAGTATAAGTACACGTTCAATGCTTGAAAATGGTTCTTCAACTCCTTATCCATATTTTGTTCTCTGATAGTAAGAACTTGGTTTAATGATCCTACTTCTTCAACAACCATTGCCTTCAACTCTAATTCTTTTTGCAAAATATTATTTACATTTCAAACAAAATTAGAGGTGGAGAGAGGGTGGTTGAAGATCTAGGATCACTAAATCAATTTCTAACGGTCAAGGAATAAAATGCAGCTAACATTGTGAAGAATTCTTGTCAAGAATTGAATGTGTACTTATTTTTATAATACAATTTTATCTATCATATCATAATTTTCTAATGCAGTTTGGGAAGTTATATATTTGGTAAGTGATTGGAAAAACACTCAAACCACGTAATATATAATAAACTCGTATTTTAAACAGACATTAACGACAACATTCATCAAAGTCATTTATCAACAACAAACAATAATAAACAAACACTATACAACAAACATATTAAGACATAAAATGCTTTAGAAACATACCCTACATGTCAAGTCCCAAAATGACGTGTCACAATGAAATAAGGATGAAGAAAAATTTAGACCAGCAAACTTGTGTATATTTTAAATGGATGTCATTCTGGATCTTTGACACAAGTTTGATAGGCTAAATTTAACTTCGTCATCTTTATTGCAATAAGCATTCATACCTACAAGAGGAAAAAAGAAGAAATTTCAAACATCATGAAACATGATTTTGAAAAAAAAAACTACAGAGAAAACGAACCTGTAAATACCCATTGGCTAAGACTTGTTATTATGGTTTCGTTTTGTGGTATCCATATGAGAGAGACGAGTGTCAGAGTTGTTAGGGGTTCGCTTTGAGAGACGAGTGAAAGAGTTTTTAGGGTTTTGTTTTGAGAGAGACGGTTGTTATGTACTGAAGCATTAGATAGTTTCGCTTATATATAAATAAATATCACGTTTCATCACGGTTGGAAATAAAAATCGTGGTGATATACATGGTCAATAACATTTTTTATCATGAGAAATGGCTAATTGTTGGTGATGGGACTTAAACCATTTCACTTCGTGTACTTTTCACTACGGTTGCTACTTCTGACCGTTGTGATGTGCCCAGGATAAATATATTATCACGGTTAACACTATGTCCGTCGTAATATTGGTGTTAGAAAAGTCTTGTTTTGTAGTAGTGGTAGAGTTGTTTTGAGTTATTAAAAATTATATTGGAAATTACTTTGGTTTGCAAATTTATTTTGATTTTGTGCTATACTACTCTAAATTGATTTAATTAATTATTGTATAATTAATTAATTTATATTATGTTTATCATCAGAGAATGATAAAGTGTAAACTATTGAATAAATTAAGAATTATTTTTTGGGAATAGTAAATCGGTTGGCGTGTCGTTCTGACTTTTCTTCAATGTAGTGTTTTGACTATTGTTTTGAGGTGATTCAATTTAATTAATATTTACGTAATTAATTAATTGTTGATAGTAATTCAAACAGATTAATTACTAGAGTTTTATCAATGCATTTGTTTAGGGTCAGAGAGGGGCCTTAAACATCCTATGTTATGTTGGATTGATAATTATGATTACACATCATTTGAGTTGTGTCAAGAGGCATGTCGCTAGTTCAAAGAGGGGACTAGTGGCTTGTCCTAAGCTCAGAGAGGGATCTTGGAGCTCATATAGGGGGATCATGGGTTCAAAGAGGGGCCCGGTTCTTGAGTGACCCATTATTGAGTTGGTACCACATGCATATAGTTGCATTGAGTTGCATGGAGTTGCATTTTAAGTGAGTTACATAATGAGATAAATGCATATGATATTGATGTTGTGTGTAATTGGTGTGTGGTTGGTATATGAATGAGATGTGATTGAGGAGTTGGTGTGCGAATACATTTACATTACTATGATTGAGATTGTGAAAGAGTGTGTTATGTTGATTATCCTACCTTGCAGTATATGCCTATTATTATTGAATGTGATTCCTCACCCGTTCTGAAGATACTCGAGAGTAGCATTGCTGAAGTAAGTAGAAGATATCTCTTGGAGTTACTTCTTTAGTTTATTGATGTGTATCCGTAAGTGCACGTAAATGCCAGTTATAGTATGAAGAATATCGAACCCACAAAGAACAACAGTCAATCTTATCATTACCAACTATCGCTATGTAATTCTAAGGCTAATCGGATATATTTTGGATTTTTGAAGGAAAATAAAATAAAACAAAGAATACAATTCGACTTTGGGCAATAATAAAAAAGAGACCGGAATATAAGTTCCAATCGCACCTCTAGGACTCAATGAATCCTTGGTGTTTGTTTTGATTTTTAGAATATTTTTCGAAAAGGAAGTATCAATTTAAAAACAGTGCTCACTTTCGCGCAGCTCGTGTTATGTTTCAAAACGTAAATGCTTGGGTGTCGCTGTCTCACATACATTTTTGAAACAATTTTTGAAAACCAATAAATCCTAATTACTCCCTAAAGTGTTGTCGCTGTTTTTAGAAACTAAATACAATTTTTACGCAGGGTACTGATCTCATAGTATCGTTTTTTATCAGTACCTGAGTGTGTTGAAATCGCAAATTCAGACATTAATCAGGCAGTAGTCTCACACTGTCGTTTTGTTGACCGGTATCTGAACGAATCGAAATTACAAGTGCATAAAATTTATCGGATATTGGTCTCACACTGTCGTTCTATTGACCAATATCTGAACGTTTTCACTGTCATGCAAAACTTTTGATTGTTAAACCTTAAAAATAAGAACTGGAAAAATACTTTAGTGTTAAAATTATACACCAATTGAATTCACCGAGTCCCGTCGGAACGATGGTCCTCACATCCGGACTCCAATAATTTAGCCATGCATGGTTACAGAAACAAACATACAATTATAACAGTTCAAATCAAACACACTACTACAAAAAAATATTACAACGGTTGCGAAAGACCTATATTAACGGTTGAACAATCGTTGTTAGGTAGGGTATGGTTGTAAGTGGGTTATTTACAATCACAGTTTATTGTGCATGGTAGTAAACTAGATAGCACGCTACATACAATCGTAGTTGTATTAAATAACCATGGTTGTATGTCTTTTAATAAAATAAAAAAATGTAGCAGTAGAAGGACAACAACAACAACAACAACATGAACAAGAAGAACAACAAGAACAAAAACTAGAACAACAAAAACAAGAACAACAACAATGAGAAGAACAAGAACAAGAACAAGAAGAAGAACAACAACAACAATAACAACAACAAGAACAACAACAAAACAACAACAATAATAACAACAAGAACAACAATAATAACCACAAGAACAACAACGACAACAATAACAAAAAAAAAAACACAACAAGAACAACAACAACTAACATTGCTAACTTGAGTCCATACTTTCCTTGTTTCATTCAAGTTGGAGAAGAGATGATGGAGTTCTAAAAAAAATTCACGAAAGAAATAATGTTTTCGAGTATTGTTTATGGAAGAAATTATATTTTTGATCTTGGTTTAATGGAAAAATAGAGTGTCGTAAGTGAAAGATGACGTTTGGAGGTAGAAGATGAAGTTTATCTAAGTTGGAAATTCGTCTAAGTTTTAGGTTTCACGCGGATCACTAATGGTAGGCTATTGAGCGTTGATACTCACTAAATAGACGACAGAGATTTGTTTAAGGACGGTGAAGAAACTCAATAAACACGCTTATATTTTTCCATGACCCTGAGTAACTTCTAAACATGCTACATACACCAACGGTTGTATTAAACAATCGTTGTTGTATGTCTTTTAATAAAATATAAAAAATGTAGCAATAAAACAACAACAAGATTCGAACTCATGACCATGCGCTACATACAACAACAGTTGTATTAAACAACCGTTGTTGTATGTATTTTAATAAAATATAAAAAATACAGTAGTAAAACAACAACGAGAGCAAGATTCAAACTCATGATCACGCGCCACTTTTTGTCACGGTTGAAAGAGCCAACCGTGATGAAAAGTTCCTTAAAATTGAAAATAAAAAGAAAACGCCTAATTGAATCGATTCTACCACGGTGGATCCTTTGGATGAGGTAATGTGGGCGTTGATGTATATCCCTTTTATAGTAGTGACAGAAACATGATAAATGGTTTAAAACGATTGATAAAGGGGACAAAAAATGAATTTCACGCGGTGCCTAAGAAACATGGACGATGTATTAAGAAACTCTCAAAATTTTGGGATGGATCTAGTTTTTAAAAAAACGAACGACAATGCACATAATGGTACGATGCACATGTATGCTAGTAGTTCATATTTGAAACAATAACTATAAATATTGATCCAAAAAGAAACTTTATAAATATAGACAAATTGTTGAACGATACTTAATATTAATGTTACGTATATACATCTAACACAATTTAGTGTAGACATGCATTTCATGCCTTGTTAAGCAAGAGCTAAATTTAGTTTTGAGTCTTATAGTTTCTTCCACGACTCCAAGTCTTAGACTAATTTCAACAAGATTTTATTATAAGCATTTCTTAATGAGAATATTGTATTCTTTTTCTATATTTTCAATCCAAATAACATCTTATTAAGAATTAACTTAGGGTAGTGATTCGTTAATAGAGGTAAAAGCACCAATTTAACGAATAAATTTTTACTCATTCATATCTTTAAAAATGGTGTCCACATGTACAACACTCACTCTTAATTAACATCACAAATGAACATATTTGCATGCGTCATGACAAAGCACTAAACTTAAATTCCATTTGATGGTCAACGAAATCAAACATCTCCCACTTCCCATAAATTAAGCAAACTAAAAAGAAAGTGAACAATAAATTTAAGGGTTAATACCTATTTTCTCCCCTGCCATATGGGCGTGTTTTGAAAAACCCCCCTGCGAAAAAAAAAGTTGCAAGACTGACCTTAAAAAATTTTAAAAATTTTGATTTAAACCTTGATCAGGCCACATCATCAAAAATGCTTATGTGGCAATCATTTATTTAATTTTTTAATGAAAAGAAATTCCACATCATTAAAAGGCTTTGTGAAATGACTCTTATACCCCCACTTTTTAATTTTTTTTATTTAGTTTTTCTTTTATTTAATTTTTTTAGATTTTATTTAATTTATAATTTTTTTATTTATTTAATTTTTTCTTTAATTATTTTTCGTATTAATTTTATTTATTTAAATTGTTATTTTAAATTATCAAAATATTAACATTGGGCCTAAGCCCATTTTTGTTCCTGAACCCAGCCCAAACTTGGACCCATTCACATTGTCTCAATCTAGTTGAAACTTATTGCACTCTAGTGTATTATAAACACCAATACAATAGTTGATATGAACGATGTGGGACTCTATTCACCACCTATTCAGCCACCATACACATGTTTCATTTTCCCAGCCAAGACCAACTCAACGCAAGCCTTGCCAAGCAACAATCAGCCAGCGACCATCCTGCAACAAAAAGGCAATAACACACATCATACAAGGGACCCCACAACTCCATAAAAAAACTCAAGCATTTCCAAGCATAAAACCTGCAAGAAAACCTGCTGCAAGAAAACTCAAGCATTTCCAGCTCACGATTTCATCAGAAATTTTCATTCCAAAAATACCACAAGTACTCTCTTCATTCATTATAAAGAGGGACCATTTGTTCTTCATTTTGGGAAGTGGGAACCCAGCTCACGATTGCAACATCATTTCCAACCACATCTAACGTCTTATGGGTTTCGATACTTCCAAGATCATTATCCAGAACTGCAATTTCAACACTGTCAACTTTAATAACGCCGGTGACAAATATTGGCACGTGAATTTGGCCTCCAGTAGCATAAACTTTGTCACTTTCAGAATCATGTAGAACAATCTCCAAAACAAAAACATATGTTCCCACATCAATATTTTCTGGAAGGGTATCCAAGATATGAAATCCACTTTTTGGTCTTACTTAAGCTCCTTGCTTTTAATAAAAGCTGGATTTTTTGCAAGGATATGTCTTGAATAAGTTCCTTAATGACTTCAATGATATCATGCTCCAACTACAGTTCTCTTGAACTCTTATCAACATATCTACTTTTTCTTTCAGAATCACCCCACGGTGAAGTTCCAAGAACCAGTTGTGTTGGTTTGTTCTTTCTTGTTTAAAGGCTGTTTTGGGTGATGAGAAAACACATTAGTTGTTGAAGTATGGTGTATGAGTGTATGGTTTTGTTATGGAGTTTTTGTGATTGTGAACACAATGAGATGGGATGATTGTTTGCAGGTGTAATGTAGCTTTGGCGAAAACGGTTGTGGATGAGAGTGTATGATTTTGTGAAGGATATAAACACTACTAGTAATGTAGCTTTCACAGTAAGGAAATAAATAAGTCCCACATCGAAAGTATTGGACATACTAGTAGTGTTTATATATCAAACACACAGAGTTTAATTTGAAATGAAAATAAATCAAAAGGGTTAAATAGAAATGTCAAATGCTTTGTCTTGAAACAAAAATGGGCTTAGGCCCAAGTTTAATATTTTGATAATTTAAAATAACAATTTAAATAAATAAAATTAATACGAAAAATAATTAAAGAAAAAATTAAATAAATAAAAAAATTATAAATTAAATAAAATCTAAAAAAATTAAATAAAAGAAAAACTAAATAAAAAAAATTAAAAAGTGGGGGTATAAGAGTCATTTCACAAAGCCTTTTAATGATGTGGAATTTCTTTTTATTAAAAAATTAAATAAATGATTGCCACATAAGCATTTTGGATGATGTGGCCTGATAAAGGTTTAAATCAAAACTTTTAAAATTTGTTAAGGTCAGTCTTGCAACTTTTTTTTTCGCAGGGGGGTTTTTCAAAACACGCCCATATGGCAGGGGGGAAAATAGGTATTAACCCTAAATTTAATATATCTTACTTTTTACATTGATTCTATTAGAAACGTAAAATAGGATTCTAGTAATTGATTTGTTTTAGAAAACGGATAAGAGAATCTATAAGGTGAAAAATTGAGGTGAGAGAGTTAGTGGCATTTATTATTAAGTGCCGGTGTTGTGTGAAACTAGGATTTCTCTTTTTTAAAGAATTTAGCTTTTTTGGTCTATAAAAAGCTCGTTTTGCGTTTTCATGATCACCCACAAACTCACAATTCACATAACTCTATAGTTTTGTGTGTGTGCTTTGTGTGTGTGTGTTTTTCTTCATAGATCAAAAGAGATCAATGGAGGATCAAAATGCTGTTGATAAGGTTAACAATGGTTCACTACTTAGAAAAATGAAACCTTACCTTGCTATATTGTCTCTTCAATTTGGGTACTCTGGGATGTATATCATTACTATGGTTTCTTTTAAACATGGTATGAGTCATTGGATTCTCTCGGTTTATCGTCACGTTGTGGCAGCAATTATAATCATCCCTTTCGCGCTTGTCCTCGAGAGGTACTTTCCGCAATCATTTTCTTCCTCTTTATGCGTCTCTTTCACCGATGTTGAATTATTTATTATGAAGATTTAAAAAAAAAATCTTTATATTTGATGTCTTTAAGAAATGATCATTTTTTTATTTCTAATTTATTTTGTAATTCAACTTTTTTCTTTTGAGAATTAATGCAACTTGTTTTTAGTAATTATGGTGTATTTATTTTTACAGGAAAATAAGGCCAAAGATGACTCTTCCTATATTCTTGAGGATAGTGGCACTTGGTTTCCTTGAGTAAGGCTCTTCATGATTTTTTTTCACCTATTATATATTCTCAGGATTTCAGAATTGAATCTTTACATTTGGTTCTGTTAATTAATGTCTCCATGGAATATTGGACACTTATAATGTTTTTTAAAGTATATATGCATGCATGCATAAGAAGCTATGCCTACAATATATACCCTTTTCTTAATCCTAGTATATTTATTTATTTGAATATATATAAAATTCTGATTCTTTGTTGTTGAGTGAAGGAAATAAAAAGATTCCTAGAAAATAAACACACTCAAAAATTAAAATATGCTTCATCTCTTTGTTATATTATTTTAATTTCTTTTTCTTGATCTTGCACTTTTCACTGGTTCACTAGACAATCACAAATACAATTGTTTATAGTTTATTAATATATTCAATAGAATTAAAGTTTGATTTAATTTATATTACAAAATTGATTTATAAGAGGAGAATTGCATCAACTTATAAATATATGATCAGGTTATACATTGTTCGATATAACACTTAATAATATTGTGTGAGAATCACATGCTTTATATAGTTCATTATTGGCAAAATAACTAGCAAGAAAGCTATTTTTATTTTATTTAATAAATGATAAAACTTGCTAGATATCAATTTCCTATTCATTTTTTTCTTGTAAACTTTTTTATTGTTGATACACAAATATTAATAATTAATTGTTATATTAATTTTTTTTAATTGACATGAGTTGGAATTCGTCCTTTAATACTTTCAACTTTTAACTCAAATGAACAACTTGATGCATAAGTAGTTGAGTTTACAATAAACAATTTTCATATCATTAATGTCAATTTATACTTTCTTAACTTTATTTTAATAATTATATTATTGATGTGAAATATTTATATTTTTGCTCCTTACTAATTTCTAAAAAAATTTCTACTTTTAAATGAGTCTTCTTTTCAAACCTTTTTTTTTCAATCAAACTTAAAACTTTATCTAAGAAAAATAGGGTTTAGTTCTAATAAGACCAATGTTAATATATTTTCTTTTGCCTTATTTCTAATTTAAAAACTATAATCTTTTAACATGCATGCTTATTAGTAGTAGTAATTTGATTTTATCCTAGTCATGATTACAATTTTTATGTTAAAAGAACAAAATGCAGATATTGAAATTGAAGTCAAATATTATTAGCAATTAATTATTTAATTACTTATAACTTTTTTGGTGATAAAATCAAACAGGCCAGTACTAGATCAAAACTTGTTCAACATGGGAATGAAGATGACTTCAACAACGTTTTCATCTGCCACTGTTAATGTCCTCCCAGCTCTAACTTTTATAATGGCACTCATTTTCAGGTAAAGCTTCAATCATTTCACATTAAAAAAAAACAAAAATTAATGTGTATAGACAAAGTTTAAAAGCTAGCTACAATTGTGCTATTGAAAAAAAAAAACTAAAATCCAACAAAATTTGGCAGCATGGGTCCATATAATTAGTGGACAAATTTTTGTCCCTAACTACTAGTTTGTCACACTTTGCATGGCTTATCTTTAAATTAAATAAATTAAAGCTTGATTTAACATAGTCCAAACTCATTGTCAAGTTGAGATCAGCAACACATAATTTTCAATTTATGCATATCTAATCAGATTCCTTTAGTTTTCTAATCTTTGATTAACTTTTAAGATTTATACTCTTAATTATTCCAATTAATTTAATAATATAGTAATTAATATATCATTATTCTACTATTTAACCAGGTTAGAGTCGGTAAATTGGAGAAAATTTCATAGCGTAGCCAAAGTAATTGGAACGGTTATAACCGTTTCAGGAGCTATGGTTATGACTTTGTATAAAGGACCTGCCTTTCAGATCATAAAAGGAGGAGGAATCAGCCACCACCACGATGCGGCTGCCGGTGAACCCATTCAACAAAATTGGGTGATGGGTCCAATAATGCTCATAGCAAGTTGTGCTAGTTGGGCTGGATTCTTTATTCTACAAGTAAGCATAGCCAACTCAAACATTAACTATAATTAGTGTTAATTACCTAATTAATTAAATAATCAAATAATTAATCTGTGTTACTATTTTTTTTTTTTTTTTTTTGGAATTAGTCATTTACATTGAAGAAATACCCAGCAGAGCTATCACTCACAGCATGGATTTGTGTAATGGGAATTATTGAGGGTTCAATTGCATCACTTATATTTGAAAGAGACATGAGTGTGTGGGTCATAGGTTGGGATTCAAGGCTTGTTGCTTGTGTTTATTCTGTAAGTCTATACATTTTTATTAATTTCTTAAATGATGATTAATTTCTAATTAATTATTTAATTCATCAAAATTAATTTTTGATAATAATTATATAACCAGGGTGTGATATGCTCTGGAATGGCATACTATGTACAAGGAGTTGTAACCAGAGAACGTGGACCAGTTTTTGTGACTTCTTTCAGTCCATTATGCATGATTATCACTGCTGCATTGGGTTCACTTGTCTTAGCAGAACTAGTTCATCTTGGAAGGTAACAAAATTTTTTTAAAAAAATTAACTAAATTTACAATTTCAAGTGCTAATTAATTTTTGCTAAGAAAGATTTATTCAGTTGATAAGAAGTAGACTCACATACCGTAAAATAATGAGTTAAACTGAAATTGACTCACATACCATAAGGCCATGAGTTAAACTTCTGCTACGAGAAAATCTCTCTAACTAATTTGTAAATAATTCCGTAAACATTATAACTTGCTGAATTTCTGGATTCTGACTCACCTAAATTTTAGGTGATAGAAAAATATTGCTAACTAATTTTTTTTTTGTATGTTATTAATTTTGTAGTATATTTGGAGCTATACTCATTGTTGCTGGACTTTACACTGTGGTGTGGGGAAAAAGCAAAGATCGTCGTGACAGCACAAAAGAAATCCAAGAATTACCAATAAAGGACGGTACAAAATCAGAGACAGACATTTTTGAAGGAATTGAGATTAATGTTGCAGATGAAAAGTTGCAAAAAGGAGCAGCAAAAAATGTTCTAACATAAGCGTGATCAAGAAGTTGTTATTATAAACTAATAATAAGTATAGTTTTATGTATCAAATTTTCATATTTGTTAGAGGTTCCGAAAGATTTTCTGCTGTGTGAAAATCTTTTTTAATTTACCTTAGTTTTACTTTTGTTTTTGTTACCTTAACTTTTAATGTTCGGAAAGTATAATGTTGTGAATCAATAATGCAATATATAATGCTTTTGTTTTGTCTCTGTTTTTGTCCTTTCAAATGCTTTTGATTTTAATTAATTTTTTATTTGCCATGTTTGTTACTTATTTAATGATACGTGTTTTTTATGCAAAGATTCAGTATGTAAAATAAACAGTGCCACTGACCCTTAGGAATCTATTTTTTTTTTTTTTAAAAAGTTACAAAAGTCAAACGAATCTATCACGTTAATTTTTTTTCCTTTATGAATTTTCGTTAAAATATTGTTGGTAGGATTGAACTTGATTTAACACGTGCTTTTTGTATCTTTAATTGTTCTTGAATATGTTTGCGATATTTAGGATTTCTGTAAAAGAAAAGTGAAAACGAATAAAATCAATGAACATGCATTGTATATAGAGAGATATAGGTGGAAAATTTACACGTGAGCTATAACTTCTATATTCTGTTTTTAGAGGATTATAAACTTTTATTTAAAAAAAGAAAAGGAAATGCTACAATAGTATGGTTTAGGGATGGAGACTCAAATTCAAGATTTTTTTACTCAGTTATGAAAATAAGAACTAAAAGGAACAACATAGTATCTCTCAACAATGCAAGAGGTAGGGTAGAGCAATTGTCAGAGGTAGAAACTAAGGAAATTAAGGAAGCAATTTGGTAAGTGATGGAGAAAAAAGTCTTAGGAGAGACGGGTACAACTTTATGCTCATCAAGTAGTGTTGAAAAACATTGAAGGTTTCAACATTGAAGGAAGAGATTACAAAGTACGTGAACGGTTTCCATGCAAATGCATAACTTCCAAAGCAAGTCCTGATATTATTTATGACGTTCGTCTCAAAAAGAGAAAATTCCACTACTAAAAAATATATTTAATATCGGACACGAAATTGATTTAATTTCAGTATATCCTTCAGTTTAAGAATAGTCGAGAAAATAATTGAAATGATCATTAGTTCAATCCCAAACAATAGTTTTTTTATATTTTCAAAACTAGTCACATACTTCTCGGTTTATGGGCAAAATCGAGGGATAAGATAAATTCTTTTGGTTAAATATTCATTAATTGTTTACAAAGAATATTTCTAAATTAATTTGTTTACAAACTACATTGTTTATACAAAATATTATATTGTTTATACAGAATATTAAAGTAAAAATATATAACAAATTTTTAAAAATATATAACACAGAATATTATATTGAATACTAATTTTAAATATATATACCAAATGCTGAATATATTGGGGAAGAAGAAAGGTTGAATTCGCGTTTCATTGAATCTTGGAGAAGATCAAATGTTGGATGCAATATTTTCTCTGTGATTTTTGCATTTATTTGTTTCTGACATAAAACAAAAAAAAAAGTTAGATAAATAACATAAATATTCAGTTATATGATTATTTAAGAACACAAACCTTGAACTCAAATGATTTTCTGTTCTTGCAATTCATCATAGAAAACTTTTCTAATCTTCTTTAAGTTTCAAAGTTTTCATACCCGTTATCGATTTTTAATATTCAAAATGCTTTAATAATTAACTTCATTAAAACACAGGCCAAAATATAGCCCCCAAAACAGATTACAAAACCTGCTATTTAGCAGGAAAAGAAAACCTAATGGATCCTACTAAGCAGGACTAATGCATTTAACTGAAATACACCCCAGCCTCCAACCAAGATAGAAAGAAAGACTGCCAACAGAAAAATACCAATCATGATGTATAAACACATCCTATATTACCCTACTGTCATGAATCAAACAGAACTAAGAGGGATCTTAATGATAAAATTTGAAAGGCATCTTATACCACTCATAAAAATTACCATGTGGTTTCTTTTTGATGTTCAACTCCTTCCAACTCCAAAATCTTTGAACAATCCCCTGAAAAATTTCCTTAGGAACCGCAACATAATCGTTGAATACAACTTGGTTCTTATATCTCCATATGCACCAACATGAAACTAACCATCTGTAACACGACGGAATACCAAACCCATGATATTTGGCCCAGTAAAGAAATGATTCTATACAGTTTGAACCTATAGGATAATGCACTCCCAGCCACAATTCAATTTCCCTCCAAATCAGTTTCGTTTTAGGAAAATTTAAAAAGATATGAGATATGTCTTCTACGTCCTGGAAACAAAACACACAAACCATCTGGTGAGGATCAGTGATAATGCCTCTATTAACGAGGTTATCACGCGTTGGCAGCCTATTTAAAAATAGTCTCCAACCGAAAATCTTGATCTTTAAGGGAATCCCAGAATTCCACAATCGATCCAACGCTTCCGTCATTTTGATATCTAATGTCTCTTCCTCCACATTCTGACTCAATGCCAAGTAAACATGTTTCATACTATACTTATTATCAAAACCCCTGGGTCATATGATCAAGTCTTCTTCATGAGAGTTAAGAACAACCTCATTCAAGATCTGAATTAATTTTGCAGCAGATCCTCCGTCTTCTTCATACAATATACATTCCTGCCAAACAGTTCCCACATCCAATCGTTTTCAATCCAAATGCCACAATCCTTAATAAAGATGTTCTGAGAAAGACAGGAATCGAAAAGGTCAGGATATAATAGTTTGAGTGGAGTTCCACCAATCCAACGAGAGTGCCAAAAGAGAGCATTTCCTTTATTTCCCACTTTCCATGTTAACAGCTTGAAAATACCCTGACCATTTGAAGGAGTTGCCAAACAATTGAGATCATTCCACCACCTGGACCAATTTCTTGGATTCTTTGAAGGCAGTCTTAGAAAGCAACTTTGAAAATCACTACCATACTTAGCCTTAAGAACTCCACTCCAAATTGCATCTGATTCAGTGGTCACCCTCCATAACCATTTACCTACTAAGGCTCGATTGAAAACCGACACATCTTTTATACCTAAACCTCCATGTTTTCTTGCTTTGCAAACTTGAGACCATTTCACCCAAGAAATACAACTCTTCTCCCACTCACCAGCCCATAAGAACTTCCTTTGTATTGCTTTAATCTCCCTTAGAATTTTAGCCGGAGCCAGGAAAAATGAAAGATAGTGAATTGGCATATTGGTTATTACTGAATTAATCATTGTTACTCGACCACCAATAGACAACATTCTTCCCCTCCAAGATGACAGACGAGTTTTGATGGATGATATAACCGGCTTCCAAAATGTGAGTGATTTATGACTACCACCCACAGTCAGGCCCAGGAATCTAAATGGAAACGCTCCTACTTTACATGACAGAAAAACTGATGCTGCTTCAATCCTGTCAATGTCTAGTCCCATAACAATTAGACTGTTTTTGCTGAAGTTAACCTTCAGCCTTGATAGAACTTTAAGACCTCTCAAAATAGATTTAATCGCCCACATATTAGACCACGAATCATCACAAATAAACAGTGTGTCATCAGCAAATTTGAGTAAACTAATAGAAGTTTCTCCATTTATCTTTAAACCACGCAAGATATTATTGTTTTCAGCTTTCTTCACAAGCAAGGCCAAACATTCTGTTACTAGGACAAAAAGGAAGGGAGATAACGGATCTCCTTGTAGGAGGCCCCTAATGTCTTTCAGGTTTCACATCGATCATTAACGACATTGTCTTGAGCGTTGATACTTGTTAAGATGATGGCAAAGATTTGTTTAAGGCCGATGAAGAAACTCAATAAACACGCTTATATTTTTCCTCGCTTATTATTAAAAAACGAGGTAAAATGTGTTTCTTTTTAAATAAAAAATACAATAAAATATGTTATATCCCAAATGCCATATACCTCTCGGTTTATGTAAAAACCAAGGGGGTAAGTTTTTTTTAAAATTATATTGTTTATTCAGAATATTAAAATACGTTATTTAAACAAATTCGGACTTTGACAATGAAATATTGAACAACAAATCTTTTCAAGTTATTCTTGGAGAACAACAAATCTTTACTGTTATCCAGATTTTGTTATATACCCTTTGTGTGCACTCTTTTCAACCATGAGAATTTTTTTCTGCACCTGCAATCCATCCCAGAGATCTGTTCAAAGATTTCACTATCTTGGGCAAATATTTTCATGGCAAATGCTTTCACAAGAAAGAGAACAAGATACATGTGCTTGCAATTTACAACATATATAGAAATAAATTTTTCAATGTTGTCAACCGAGGAAAGCAAAAAATTATGGAGTGTTTTATTTGATTTACATCGTAGAAAGGTTATTTCAAAAACACAACAATAACATCAACACCATTATGTTGGAATGGATTGAAAGAATAGAAAATGTTTTGTTCAAGATAGAAGAATATTGAATTTTTTTTTGTCTTGCAATCTATCCCTAAGAATGATGGTACAAGTTTGGAGCAGCTACAAATAAGTTAGATTTATGGTAAAATCTGATTAAAGAGTGTTTTTATAGTAAAATCTGATCATCTAATCCCTCGGGAATAGAACATTAATTTAAAAATAGAACATTTATTTAAAAATAAACAATAAAATAAAAAGAAATGCATCATTTTTAAAGAAATAAAAACATAAACTGCATTTGGTGGGATTCGAAACATGTCCTGAATTATTTTTCTCCTTGGTTATATTTAGAAACCAAAGGAACATATGGTATTTATTTAAAAAATAAAAATAAAACAAGGCACGCCTTGGCATTATACCTCGATTTTTTGTTGGGTGAGGTGAAAGCTTTGTCAATAAATGAATTATTTGTAGTAGTGTTCCTTGGAGCTTAATGAGTATATACATATTTACTTGGTAGGTTGCCTATATAAAATCATCTCAAAAATCCTTGCTACAAGATTGAAGAAGGTGGTTGGAAAGTTCATACCAACAAGCCAATTTGTGTTTGTACCAAATAGACAAATACAAATGAATTAGCGGACATAGATAAGAAGAAAAAAAAGGAGTGTATGTTACTCAACGTCAACTTTGAAAAGGCATATGATTGCATGAGTGTCGAAGCTAGAATAGCAGCAAGCAAAAAAATATAAGTAACCCAGTTTTGTCGTATCCACAGGGATCAGTGCGAGGGAAAGAATGCCATTCGACGGTATCTACATTTCTAAGCTTATGGATCAAAAGTTTTGTTTTAAGACGGAACCAAAAGAAAATGCGGAAAATGTAAAGACTGAAAATATAAAATAAAGACTGAATTATAAACGGAGCTTTGTTGGAATTGGATCTCATCAATTGATAACACATGCATTTTTCTGGCCAATTTTATACATAAATCAAACATTCGCCTAATATCATCATGTATCACTCACGATATACATATCCTCTCGGTCCCCGCATATTATGAGTGATTTTATACCGATCAATAATTGCTCTCGCACATCACCAATCAATACAAAGCATTTAAAGCCTACATGAATGTTAAGCCTATATCCATTTCTGGCAACTAAACCCAACAGATATTATTATAACATCAATATCACACCAACGAGTATTTCATATACAAAGCCAATGATCAAAATATGTACACACGTTTAACCCTTTTTACATGCATTCAACTAATTTGCCAAATGAATGTAAATATCGTTCTTCATCAATATTCTCACGCACCCTCACGATACAGTTTGTCAAGCGATAGTGCGGTCTTTTATTGCATTAATTATTAGAAGCTATTCAAACTAACAATCAACACAATGCTAAAAAGCTGAGATGCAAATGAATATCAAATCACAAAACATTGTCAAAAGCTTGCTCAATGATAAATGAACATCTAAGATCGAACATTTGAAATAGGTTTTGTCAAGACCAACAAATAAACAACCAAAGACAACCAAAAATAGAGAATCCAAACTTGTTCACAAACATATATTAGAAGAAATACAATAGGTATCAAAAGATTACATCCTTTCCCAACAAGAAATCAAAGATCCTACCTTTTCTCCCTTGAAATGAAGAGATATAAAGCTCTGATCTTTTAATTACAAGTTTCTCTATCTAAAAATTCTAATTATTATCTCCAAAAGTGTGAAAATTCTATTTATAATACATTCAGGAATGTTTTATTTGCACAACGAATATCAAAATTAGGCACTTGAGGTGCCTTTGAATAGTTAAACCGCCACAGAATTTCTTCATGAGTTCGCAATGCGAAGGATTATTCGCAAAGTGAACACTCTCCTTCAAGTTCACAAAGGGAACTTTAGTGCCTTTTTCTATTGCCATAATTCTGGGACCATTCGCTGGGACCTCGCCAGAGTTCGCAAAGCGAACCTTCGCTGGCAGTTCGCAAAGCGAACTTGCTGATGTTTTCCTCTGTTCTTTGGAAGCTTGCATCAATTCTAGTGTCTTACAACTTTGATCAATTTATGCCTTTCTCTACACAATAACACACATATTACAAGCACCAAAGGTATATTCTCAAGGTTAGAAGAACCACAACAATCATTAGTAAAACTAATGAAAACATGAGAAAAGGGAAGAAAAAGTGCGAAGAAAGATATGTCATTTTTAGGTAAAATCTGCACCTAACAACTCTCCCCAACTAGATTTTTGTTTGTCCTCAAACAAAGTATGCCCCTCATTAAAACAAGAGGATTTGCTCAAGCATAAGATTCAACCAAAGTCAAGTATAAAAATGCGCACAAGCAACATTCACAACTCAATAGAATCGAACAATGACAAAGAATTAAGTTGTTAAACAAATATCATGAAATGGTTCAAAGAACATCTAAATTTTCATACTTGAATCACTCTAACACTCCTCTTTAGAATAAGACGTGTTTGCAACCGCGGGGAAATTTCACTCACCCGACAAACAATGCAAAAAGCAATCCAATTCATACAACATCTAACAATCAAAAATGAAAACATGGAAGCAAAAAGATCACTAAGGGCTTTAAAGGTTGTAGATTGGTCGGGTTCACAACAAAGGGACATTTCTAAAGGCCGTGGAATCGAAATTGCCGATGCAAAAATAAACATTCACTATACAAGGTATTTACACATCACAACTTCATTCACCATTTTCATTCCTTTATCACAAACCTTCTCAAACTTCCTTATGCACAATTATTTCATTCTCTATTTTTGTCATTCAAACAAGCATTCTTTTTCTTTTGTTTTTCACATTCATATTCACACTTTTCTTTTCATGCTTGTTTGAACTTTTTCAAAAGTTTATAGCAACCTACCGTTCTTATTTTTCATTCTCCCCAACTTGAATTCAACCAAACCTCAAGTGAATGCTCGTTACTTTTTAAGACAAGGAAATCAAATTAAAATAAAGTTCAAAGGTTCAAGAAGAAATTTTTAGAACCTCACAAAATTTAATGATAACTACACTTCCAAATTATGTACATAAACCAAGTTCATCACTAAAATGAGATCTAAATTGTTTAGGCTCAAAGGGGTTAACGAATTCTCTCTACTCACAGGTAAGGTACTTTCGGGATACGGTTGTGCTCAATATAAACAAATACCTTGATCATTTCTAATGCTTCCACAAAATCACAATAATCCAACGATAAAGCATGAATCAAACGCATTAAACAAAGTTATAAATCATCCTAGCATATAGTAAACAATGGAGGTTTCTCACAATTTGTTGCTTTTGGACCTAAGTGAAACAAGCATTCAAACAAATTGCAAAATGAAACAAAAATACACATTTGTACAAAGCACAAAATTCTTAAATCAATCTAACATTCTATAAAGTAGTACAATTTACCTCGTATACATTCAAATCTCACCATCCAGACTCGGTCGAAGCTTCACTGAATACTTTTATACAAATAGCAACTAATCCAGAAGGAGTTCTCATCATTACTGATCACACTAGAGAAAACATAAAAGAAAACAAATACATACAATATAAACAAATGTACAAAGCTCAAAAATATAGAAACTATTGCAATGCGATTCAATATCTAAACACCGATCCCCGACAACGGCGCCATTTTGTTGAAGCTAGAATAGCAGCAAGCAAAAAAATATAAGTAACCCAGTTTTGTCGTATCCACAGGGATCAGTGCGAGGGAAAGAAAGCCATTCGACGGTATCTACATTTCTAAGCTTATGGATCAAAAATTTTAGTTTAAGACGGAACCAAAAGCAAATGCGGAAAATGTAAATACTGAAAATATAAAATAAAGACTGAATTATAAATGGGGCCTTGTTGGAATTGGATCTCATCAATTGATAACACATGCATTCTTCTGACCAATTTTATACATAAATCAAACATTCGCCTAATATCATCATGTATCACTCACGACATACATATCCTCTTGGTCCCCGCATATTATGAGTGATTTTATACCGATCAATAATTGCTCTCGCACATCACCAATCAATACAAAGCATCTAAAGCCTACATGAATGTTAAGCCTAGATCCATTTCTGGCATCCAAACCCAACAGATATTACTATAACATCATTATCACACCAACGAGTAATTCATATACAAAGCTAATGATCAAAATACGTACACAAGTTTAACCCTTTTTACATGCATTCAACTAATTTGCTAAATGAATGTGAATATCGTTCTTCATCAATATTCTCACGCACCCTCACGATATCGTTTGTCAAGCAATAGTGCGGTCTCTTATTGCATTAATTATTAGAAATTATTCAAACTAACAATCAACACAATGCTAAAAAGCTGAGATGCAAATGAATATCAAATCACAAAACATTGTCAAAAGCTTGGTCAATGATAAATGAACATCTAAGATCGAAGATTTGAAATAGGTTTTGTCAAGACCAACAAATAAACAACCAAAGACAACCAAAAATAGAGAATCCAAACTTGTTCACAAACATATATTAGAAGAAATACAATAGGTATCAAAAAATTACATCCTTTCCCAACAAGAAATCAAAGATCCTACCTTTTCTACCTTGAAATGAAGAGATATAAAGCTCTGATCTTTTAATTACAAGTTTCTGTATCTAAAAATTCTAATTATTATCTCCAAAAGTGTGAAAATTCTATTTATAATACATTCAGGAATTTCACAGTTCGCAAAGCGAACGTTTTATTCGCACAGCGAATATCAAAATTAGGCACTTGAGGTGCCTCTGAATAGTTAAACGGCCAGAGAATTTCTTCATGAGTTCGCAATGCGAAGGATTATTCGCAAAGTGAACACTCGCCTTCAAGTTTGCAAAGTGAACTTTAGTGTCTTTTTCTACTGCCATAATTCTGGGACCATTCGCTGGGACCTCGCCAGAGTTCGCAAAGCGAACCTTCGCTGGCAGTTCGCAAAGCGAACTTGCTGATGTTTTCCTCTGTTCTTTGGCAGCTTGCATCAATTCTTGTGTCTTACAATTTTGATCAATTTATGCCTTTCTCTGCACAATAACACACACATTACAAGCACCAAAGGTATATTCTCAAGGTTAGAAGAACAACAACAATCATTAGTAAAACTAATGAAAACATGAGAAAAGGGAAGAAAAAGTGCAAAGAAAGATGTGTCATTTTTAGGTAAAATCTGCACCTAACAATGAGTTGGAACTATCTCTATTATGTAATGCAAAGAATAGGCTTTGGTACTAAATGGAAAAGTTGGATGTAAGTGTGCATCTTCACAGTTTTATTTTTATCCTTATTAATGGGAGCCGAACCCAGGATTTTCAAGTGGGGCGAGGTCTATAACAAGGAGATTCTATTTCACCATTTTTATTTCTAATAACAGCAGAAGTTTTGGTGAATTTGGTACGAAAATTGGTCCAAATAGGGGAATACTAGAGCTTTAATGTTAATGATGAAGTCAACTTTCAAATCTTATAGTTCGTAGATGACACTGACATCATAGGCGAACGCTCTTAGAGTAAAATTTGTTGCATTAAAGAAATTTCGCATGGATTTTAACTAGCTTCAAGTTTTCATGTTAATCTCTATAAAAGTAAGTTTTTCGGTATAAATATGAAGAAAGACTTCATGCAGGCTGCATCCGCCTTTCTATCTTATTGTATGGGCTCATCCCTATTTGCTTCATTGGCATAGCTATAAGCACAAATACAAGGAGAGGAACATCTTGGAACCCAATCTTAGAGAAGTTGTTAGACAGATTATCATAATGGAAAGGAAGACATTTATTAATGGGAGAAAGAGTAATGATGTTGAATTCTGTTTTGAGTAGAATACCATTATACTACATATCATTCTATAAAGCACCAAGGAAAGTAATCCAATAGGTAATCAAGATACAATCGAAACTCCTATGGGGAGGATTCTATGAAAGAAGAAAATTAGTTGGGCGAGGTGGGACATCATATGAAAGTCAATGGAGAGGGATAGCTAGGTGTCGAACATTTTGCATTATTCAACATTGCACTTTTGAGCAAATGGAGATGGAGAGTCCTAAATCATCAAGGAGATGAATGGGAAGGATTATCATCTTATAGGTATGATAATATGAAATCAAGTATGCTTTGTACTTACAATCGATAAGAGATACTCTTTGTGGTGGAGGGATTTGATGTCATTGGGAATAACAACTGAGAAGAGGCAAAATGGTTTTTTGACAGCATTGCCTTAAAACTAGGTGATGGAAGAGACATTGATTGTTGGAGGAGTAAATGGATTGGGAACAAACCTCTTATTAATCTGTTTCTAGATATTTTTTTTTTCAGACTAACAAGATGAGAAAGGGGAAGAAAATGGTAGTTTGATTGGTAACATGTGGGAGTGGGATCTCGGAGTGGGAGAAAACGTACTCACATATGTCACACAAAAACAATTGGAGGAACTGAAACTAATACTTGTTGGAACATAATCAAGAATTTTGGAAAAGAGAGATTTTATGGATGCGCGACCATCAAATATTTTCCATGAAAGATTGTTATTTGTTATTGTCTAATTGTGTATGTGTGCATGCACAAATTTAGACGAAACCATCGTGAGGTCACTGGGTATAATATGGAAATCGAGTATCCCATCAAAAATACAAGTATTTGGATGGAGATTGATTATTAACAAGCTACCAACTAGAGTGGAGCAGTCTAAAAGAGGTGTAATGAATGGAAGCCATGATATGGTATGCGTGTTTTGCTTTAGAGAAATAGAAACCTCATCACATCTATTTCAGTGATGCCCGTATTCAATCCAGGTATGGAATTTAGTATTTGAGTCGATTGGCCTGGCTGGTTCACCTTTACTTTAAATCATTGGCGATGTTGAACATTTAACATTTAACCACTTGTTAAACTCTTCGACTTGGAATTACTCTTCAAAAAAATTGATCAAGTCCAAGTAATACTTGAACTTTGATCTAAGTACTGACTTAAAGAACACATTTGTCGCATTGTCCTCTGATGCAACTTTCTCGACCACAATTTCCTTAAATTCGACCACATTTATAATGAAATATAATTGAATGTCGATGTACCATATACTCTTATGATACACTTGGAGATTTTCCAAATGGATTTCACTTTGGCTATAAGTCTAACTCACTGTATCTTTGTACGCTTTTGTGTAATTCATGGCTTCATAACCATACTCTTCAACCATATGAATTCCTTCACCACTACAATGCCCCGCTCAAATTGTAGATGATTGTACAAAACTTTGATAATTTTTCTTTCAACTAATAGTCCGTCAAGACAACATAAACACAAAATACTGTAGATTTCCTAGTGTACACATTTCTTGCATAATCTACATGTATATAACCCTTTAAATGTCTTCTTCCTTAGCATACATTGTGTATTTCAAACCACATTTTAGTGACACATTAAAATATCTCAAGACTCACTTCAAATCTTTCCATATTTTCCATGAACTAACTCATTATGCTAATCACATTTGCAAAGTCTGGCCAACTAGAATCCATGTCATACACGATGTTTCATATCCCAAAAGCATATGGGGTAGTGTCCATCTTCTTTCTCCCTTCTTGCTATTAAGGATCTTGCACAAGAAAATGCTTTGTTTCTTGGCCTATATGAATGTTACCCAACATAGCTTTATGCATCCTAAACTCATTCACCACTTTCTTTAAGTTACCAAAATGAGATAAGAAACTTTCACTCATATGCTAGTTTTTCACGATTTTTATTCAAAGTATCCTTTTCACAACTTCAACATCATTCATCTCAAATTCAACTTTTAACTTCCCTTTAAGATTATTGATCTCCTCCTTGATAGAACTTTCCATAAAAATATTGCCCACATAAATAAGTACATAAGTATGTAGAGAATGAATTTATCACCTCTCTTTAAAATATAAACACAATTGTCCTACTACGTGTCTCAAAATTCGTCCTCATAAGAAACTCATTAAAACATTGATACCACTATCTTATACTTTGTTTCAACTCGTACAAAAATTCCTTCAATTTGACTTATCCTCTACAAAAACCTGGGTGTTGCATATAGATTTTCTCTTCTAGGTCCCCATGTAAGAATTTGATCTTCATGTTCATTTTCTTCGACACAAGAGTCTATTGATTGACAACTTCCATAATTACCTGTATAGAACAACGCTTTACCATTAGTGAGAAAACCTTGTTGTAATCAATTCCTTTAACTTTAGTATAATATTTTACTATAAGTCTTGCTTTATACCTTCGTTCATCAAATCCTGAAATTCCATTTTGAGGATCCATTTGCATTTAACAACTATTTTCTTCTTAGGTAGTGATTGAAATATGGAAAGTGTACCAAATATTTGCAAATAATATTGTGGTGAATACCATTAAATTGAACACGAAAATTGCAATAAGTATTTATTTGAAATTTCCATTTGTTGAACAAAAAGGATTGGTTGATTTTATTTCAGAGTTTGAGTAACATAAGTTAAAGTTTGTAAAAATAATTATTAAAAGATTGCATTGATGATCATGACTTAGCTTTTCTATTGCAATTATTATATGACCTTAGTTAACATTATTATTCTACGTGATTACTCATCTCTAAGATTAATTAACCTTAATCCCTAAGTGATTAAGTCATTATTAAATTAGACAAACTCCTCAATGGGTAAATGACAATCTAGGCTACGCATTTATATAACAAAAGTATATGAATTTCAAAGCTCCGCCCATATCCTTAGGTGGCGGTCAACCAAAATACCTAATTCGAAAGATTTACTAATTTCACTCTCGGTTCACAAAGTAAAATGTAAATCAATTTAACGATGATCAATAAACAAAAAACATGAATGTGAACATCTGATAAATGGTATAAAAGCAATACATTAAAATAGAAATTGCATACGTGGGTACTAGGTTATTCCCTAATTTCAAGAAGTCATATCTCATAAAAGAGGTGTTTAACTACTCTTAATGCAATTAAACTTGATAACAAGGTGGGACACTCAAGAATTCTATATCCATTTCTATGAGGTCAGGGTATATTTCACTCTCATTTATTATCTCTTTGAGAGTTAGTTCTTCGACATCATTCTTTTATCTTGTGGTAAAATCATATACTATATTTTTCTCAAGGCTCTTTATTGATGTGGATGTATTATTTTGAGTATTCAGGTATCTTTTTGAAATTGAGTAGTTTGGGCGGCCATATAGGCATGGTGAGCAACCATATGTGCATTTTCTGCAACCAACTAGGCATTTTGGCTAGCCATATTTTCATGTGTGGTCTATTTATCTATTTTTTTAGTTGCAGATTGATTTTGTTGACCTTCTTTTTGAGTTCACTGTCTTTGAGGGGAACTCTTGATGTCTCTCTATAAGAAACTCATATGGTTCCTCCATTCTACATTGTAGGTGCTTGCATAAGGATTTTATTTCAGATTACCAGTTTAGTTGTTGGGAAAATTAATGTACTCTACGTATTTTGATACACTTAAAGAGGATTCACAATGTATTGTGAAATGAGAATATTAGATGTGTGTGTTAGAGAGAGAGAAAGAGAGAGAGAGTGAGTACAATACACGTGAATGCTCTAAGAAAGAAGAAAGAACACACTACTCATACACATATGTTGTTAGATTTTTTTTTTATAAGCAAATTCATTAATAAGAGATTAAGGAAATCTCAGACCAACAAACTACAACCACCAATAGACTCAAAACATTAAAGGAAATCGAACGGAAACTTAAACCAATCGTACAACGAACACTTCTTGCTACCCTTAATACCAAGGATCAACCAATTCCACGAAGAAATTTTTATATCGTAAACAATTTCCTCAACAACACACAAGGCGTCATTAAATAAAATATTGTTTCTGACATTCCACAAATTCCAGCAAGTTATGAACCAAATAGAATTGATCTTCTCCGCTTTACATCGACCTTTAAGGCTCGTATTCCACTCCTTTGCATGACGACTGCTTATCGTGATCGTCGACAATTAACCTTCTCGCCACCAAATTAGATCTAGTAGGCAATCTATCTAATGCCATCCTACAGCTGAAAACCTGCACTTTCGACGGTATGACCGTCTTCCAAAGAAGTTCCAGAATCGCTGCGCAATCTATCTCATTATCATTTACTGCAGAAGAATACGCCAAGGACAAGTAGAGAGAATTAACCGTAAACTTCCTAGAATCATGGAGAGACGACCCCCACTCATCCCGCATCTCTTTAATAACAGACTGGGTACCCAGCAGATTGCAGCAGTCCATTCGTTCTTGATCTGAGATGTTGACAGAATTATCCAACAAATCCATGAGCTTCCAGCGCCATTCCCCACCAACCCAATCGCCCAAATCACTAACAGCCAATGCCTTCCTACTGCAGGCCTCAAACAAACTAGGAAATTTAGCTTTCAACGGAGTATCTCCGATCCACAACGCCTGCCAGAAAGCCACTCCCAAACCATCACCAACAGAGCAATCCATGAAATTGCAAAAATTATCAACGGACTCGGATACCGAAATCGACAATAAATCCTTCATCCACATTGAATCTGTCTTCAATTTACCAACGTCAAGATACGATTGCACTTTAACGCCTAAAACTCCATATCTAATAGTGAGACTCTCCCTCCAAATTTCATTCCCCCCACTATGGAACTTCCATAACCACTTTGCGAGAAGAGCTCGATTAAATCTACCAACATGTTTTATACCTAAACCACCAAACTCCTTCGGCTTACATACTAAATTCCAAGAAACCCAGGAAACATATCTATCGTTAGAATTCCCAGCCCACAAGAACCTTCGTTGGATTGCTATGAACTCCTTCACCACTTTCTTAGGAGCTTTGTAGAAGGCCAGATGATGTAGAGGGAGATTAACAAGGACTGAATTAATAAGGGACACTCTTCCCCCCATTGACAAATTCCTCCCAGACCATTTAGAAAGTCTATTCCTCAAGCACGACAAAACCGAATTCCAAAAAGAGCAGCGGCGATGGCTGCCTCCAACCGTCAGGCCAAGGAATCTGAACGGAAGACTACCAGAGTTACAATTAAGAAATAGTTCAGCAGCCGAGAGGAAGACAGAATCAACTCCCACACCATAAAGGCAACTTTTGGAGAAATTAATCTTAAGACCAGAGCACAATTCAAACGCTCGCAAGATAGTCGTAGGATGACCTTGAATTTTGAAATCAGACAGCATATTATCCCTTGAAGCAGCTTTCACCAAACTAGCCAAACCCTCTGCGACAATAGCAAATAAAAACGGAGCAAGAGGATCGCCCTGCTTCAAACCCCTACCAGTCTTGAAGTCTTTCGAAGGGCTTCCATTGATAAGAATCGAAACGTAACTGTTAAACACAGATCCACGAATCCATTTAAGCCAATTACTAACGAATCCCATCTTAATAAGCATGTCTTCAAGATAAGACCAATCAACGCAATCATACGCCTTAGCAAAGTCGACTTTAAGAAATAGGCAATCCTTCTTAAACTTTTTAGCATAATCTGCTATTTCACTAGCCAACAAAACACCATCAAAAATCTGACGGCTCGGGATAAAAGCAGTTTGGGAAGGGGAAATAAGCTTATGAATAACCTTACCCAATCTTCCAGCAAGCATCTTAGAGATAATCTTTTGGATACAACTGACAAGGCTAATAGGCCTAAAATCTTCAAAGTGTTGAGGATTATTCACCTTCGGCACTAACGATATGAAAGAAGAAGCAAACATCTTAGGAAGATAACCAGTTTTAAAAAATAAAAACGGACAGCATAGAATGCTTCAGTAACGTACCATACAAGTCCCATAATTGTGTGCCCACAATGAAATATGGATGAAGCTGAAGTTAGAGCTGCCAACTTGTGTATATTTTAAATGAATGTCATTTTAGATTTAATGTTACATTTATTACACTTTAAAAAATAACTACTATATACCCCTAGACACAAGTAAATATGAAACGGATGATCCAAAAGTAAAAAAGACATGACACAATACTACAAAATAGACCTTTCGTAACACCAATTTTACAACGGTCATAGTGTTAATTGTGGTAATAGTTTATTTTTTGTCGCTTTTTTTTTATATTTACTAAAAGATATGTCACAACGGTCAAATGAAGCAATCGTAGTGAAAGGTACACAAAGTAAAATGGTTCGAATTCCAACACAAATAATTAGCTATTTATCGTGATAAAAATGTGATTGACCTTGTATGTCACCACAGTTTTTATCACCAATTGTGATGAAAGCTTATACTTATTTATATATAAGCAAAATCATCTCTCACTTCAGTACATAATAGTCATCTCTCTCAAAACAAAACTCTAACAACTCTTTCACTCGTCTCTCTCAAAACGAAACCCTAACAACTCTGTCACTCGTCTCTCTGATATGAAATCCCCAAAACGAAACCATAATATCAAATCTTAGCCAATGGGTATTTACTGGTTCGTTTTCTCTAAAGTTATTTTTTCAAAATCAGTATCTATAGCTTGTCTCATAATGTTTGAATTTCTTCTTGTTTTGACTTGTAGGTAGAGATGCTTGTTTCAATAAAGAGGACGAAGTTAAAGTTAGCGTTGCAAACTTGTGTGAAAGACCCAGAATGACATTCATTCAAAATATACACAAGTTGGCAGCTCTAACTTCAGCTTCATCCATATTTCATTGTGGGCACACAATTATGGGACATGCATGGTACGTTACTGAAGCATTCTATGACTTCATATGTTTGTTGTATCGTGTTAGTTGTTTATGGTTTGTTGTTGATGAATGTTTATTATGAATGTTGTTGTTAATGTTTGTTTAAAAGATGAGTTTATTATATATTGTGTGGTTTGAGTGTTTTTCCAATCCCTTACCGAATATATAACTTTCCAAACTCCATTAGAAAATTATAATATGATAGATAAAGTTGTATTAGAAAACAAGTACACGTTCAATCTTTGACAAGAATTCTTCACGCCGTTAACTGCATGTTGTCTTTTAACAGTTAGAACTTGGTTTAGTGATTGTAGGTCTTCAACCGCTATTCTCTTCTCCTCTAGTTTTGTTTGCAAAGTAAATAATATTTTGCAAAATGAACGAGAGGTAAATGCAAAGGCGGATGAAGAACTATGATTATTAAACTAAGTTCTAACTGCCAAAGAACAAAATTCGAATGAGGAGCTGAAGCACTCTTATCTAGCATTGAACGTGAACGTATTATTCTAATATAATTTAATTTATCATAGTATAATGTTCTAGTGCATATTAAAAGATAATATAAGTTAATTTGTGTAGTCATATAAAAATCTCTTATCATCATGATTCGAACCTGTTTTATTTTTTTACTTTTTAACTCCTTTAATCTCTTTATTTCAACTAAGTGAATTACCCACCCCATACATATTTGATTCGAGACATGGATTTAGGTATATACAATAACGAACCCATTAAAATTTAATAAAAGAAAATAGCAATTATTCACTAACTTTATATATATTCGTAATCTTTCACATTCTGTTAAGCTATATTTATAATTCCATCTTTGCTTGCAAGTTGTTAGGGGGATAAGAAGATCACAGAATATTAATTAGAACTTAATGATTGATAGATGACGATGATTCTACTATGATATGCATGAGGACTCGTTCTTTTAATATATATGCAAATTATTCGAGTATTCTTTTATACAAATTAAATATGCTAGGGATTTTATAACGTGGTTTGTGTGTCATCATCAGCTCACTAAAGAATCAGGCAGCCAAAGAGCACTACAAACTAAACGTGAAAGATTCTAGACATGAAGAATCAAATTCAGATTCCTTGAATCTTATACTTCTGTCACAAAGATCCCTACTAAGGACCTACAACCTACACCCAACAACACAATTCCTACTAACTCAAAATAATGATGAATAGTACATAATTATCATGCATATAAACTTATAATCAAAACTTTGAAGACTCTAACTAAGATATTCTTACATGAATACACTTATGTTTTACAAACAACTAATCAAAAGAGTTCTTACATTAAAATAATAATAATGCAAAATTAAGTATTAAATTTAATATTTTAACAGCAAGTGTAAATTGTTAACTAGTGTTATTTATAATCATTATCTTAGGTCTTAGCTCATCGCATTATTCACGTTATTATATTACCAAAACTTCCGTTGTTATCACCAAGACTAACAATTGTTAACCTTTGTTGTTTCCCTGTCATGCCCAACTTGTTTTTGTTCCATTGGAAGTTGGCAAATTGAGACGTTTATTCATAGTGTTTGGGATTTTGGTTCAAGTATGCATGATTGTCACATGATCAAATTAATTCCTCTGGTCTGAGATTACATGTCACCGACATTATTGTTAGAAGTCTTGAGAAGCGTCAGGAATAATAATAGTAATATACTTTGATTCAGAACCACATAAATTTTAACACTGTTTTTATTATAAATTTTAATATTGCCTTAATCAATCATGGATCGAGAGTTTTGTCTTTTTAATATTGCAATAATCAATCATGGATCGAGAGTATTGTCTTAGTAGTGGGATTTGATAGTGGCAGTGGTATTTCTTTAAAAAATTTATGATGATGGTTTTGATTAAGGATTGTAATGGATACAGTTTTTGTTGAATTATTAGATTTGATTTGATTTGATATAATTTGATTTAATTAGATTTAATATTTATATATAATTTAAGTTGTGTTAGCCCAAGCCTAATTAGGGTTGTATATAAATAGTCCTAACTTGTATCATTATTTACACAATTCAATAATAAAAATCCTTATTTCCTTATTCTCTCTCTTTCTCTCCTCACTAAAAGTGTCTCACACACTAACAAATTGGTATCCAGAGCTTCCAGTTATTGTTCTTGATAGAGTTTTCAAGAACTTCACGTCAGAGATCGTGTTTCCAAGGCAAGTGAATCAACCGTTGCGAAGATGACTGGTGATAAGAGCATTCTGAATTCCCTTCCAATGCTTGACGGCAAGAATTTGATCTGATGGAAAAAACAGATGCAATCCTTATTTGGCTTCCATGATACCCTAGAAGTGGTTACCGGCGGTGTTCCTGTGTTGGCTGAAAATGCAACCGAAGAACAGAAAAAAGCCCACAACGAAGTCAAGAAGAAAGATTGCAAGGCTGCTTATTGCATTCAGACGGAGGTCGATGCTGCTAACTTCGACAGAATCTCTCATGCTGAAACGGCGAAGGAGGCATGGGATATTCTGATGAAGTATTATGAAGGAGGTGAGAAAGTCAAGGTTGTCAAGTTGCAAACCTTGCGTCGACAATATGAGTTGTTTTCTATGGGAGAAGACGAAAAAGTTGGAGAATATGTGTCGAAGGTTCAGAAACTCGTTCATCTCATGAAGGGTTGTGGCGAAACCATAACTGATAAGATGATAGTTGAGAAGGTAATGAGAACGTTGACCTCTCACTTTGATCACGTTATCGTAACTATTCAAGAATCCAACAATCTTGAAACCCTAAAAGTAAAAGACTTGGTTGGTTGGTTGGAGGCGCATGAGATGAGGATTGTCGAAAGAAAGGGAGTTCAGGATTCGATACAAGCACTGTAGGCTCCGTCATGGAAAAGGAATGGTGGTTCCAACAAATTCAAAGGAAAAGTCGAAAAGACTCAAGGAAAGAAGTCTTGGTCGAACCCTCACAAGAATCAGGTCAAAGATAGAGCTTTTGAATCCTCGAAAAGAGGAGGAGGAAACTATCGAAAGGACAAAGAAGATAAGAAAAGCATGCAGTGTTATAACTGTGAAAAGTGGGGGTCATTTGGCCAAACATTGTTGGTACGGGAAAGACAATGGATCGAAAAAAGGCAAGGACGAAGGAGCGAACCTTGCACGATAATATTCAGATGATTCTAAATGTGGTATGGTGGTTATGGATGCAGTGGTAGATAACCATGTCGAATCCAAGATATGGTTCCTCGACTCAGGCTGCTCAAATCACATGACTGATCGAAAGGAGTAGTTGGCAGATTTTGATGAGTCGAAGAAGAGCAAGATAAAACTTGCTGATAACAGTTTGTTGCAAGCAGAAGGTACTGGCAACATAGTCTTTCAACTGAGTAATGGAGCGAAAGCTATGATTAGAGATGTGTTCTATGTACCTGGAATGAAGTGCAATCTGTTAAGTGTTGGACAACTGGTCGAAAAAAGCTTCTCAGTTGTCATGAAAGATGGAGTTTGAAATTGTTCGACACCCAGAACAATTTTGTCTTTAAATTTCCGTTGTCGAAGAATAGGACGTTTAAGACCATGATAAGTTCGACTGAAGTACAATGTCTAAAAACTATTGTCGACCACATGGATAGTTGGATGTGGCATTTGAGGTTTTGACATTTAAACTTTCGATCACTCAATCAGCTGATTACTCAAGATATGATATCTGGTATTCCAAGTCTTGAGATGCCTGACAAACTATGTGAAGGTTGTTTAGTCAGAAAACAATCTATAAATTCTTTCGTTTCGACTATGCCAATGAGATCATCCTACATACTCGAAGTTGTACATTCAGATGTATGTGGTCCGTCCGAAGAACATACCATTGGTGGAAACAAATATTTTTTTTCGTTTGTCGATGAATTTAGTCGAAAGTTGTGGATCTATGTGATCAAGAGAAAGGATGAAGTATTTGAAATCTTTAAGAGATTCAAGATGCTTGTCCAAAACCAGAGTGAGAAGAGGATCAAAGTTCTGGGAACAGATGGAGGTGGCGAATACACTTCGAAGATGTTTGAAAAATTCTGTGCAGAACATGGTGTTGATCATGAGGTAACTGCTCCTTATACTCCTCAACATAATGGAATTGCTGAAAGAAGAAACAAAACCATATTGGATATGGCGAGATGTATGCTCAAGCAGAAGAATTTGCCAAAATCTTTATAGGGTGAAGTTGTTTCGACTGCAGTTTATATCCTGAACAGGTGTCCTACTAAGCAATTAAAGAACAAGGTTCCTGAAGAAGTGTGGAGTCGAAAACGACCATCAGTGAGTCATCTGAAGGTGTTTGGCTCTATGTGTTACAAGCATATTCCTGATGCAAGAAGAAGGAAGCTTGATGACAAGACTGAACCTATGATTCTGGTAGGATATCATAAGACTGGTGCATACAGGCTATTCAATCCAATTAATGAGAAGATTATGTTGAGTCGAGATATTGTGATTGATGAAATTTTTTCCTGGGATTGGAATTCTAGTAATTCAATTAACAAGCCATTGATGTGCTCTGATTTCGATGAAGAAACTAATGAAGTCGAAGTTGAAGAAATTGCTGAGAATCTAGTCGAAGTCGAAGTAGAAGCAGTTGCTGACATTCCCGATACAGAGGTCGTGGCTGAAACAAGCCAAAGACCTCAGCGAAATAGAGTTCCTCCAACAAGACTTCATGATTATGAAGTGACTCGTGATGATGAAGTCACACCAGATGGAGAATTAGCTCATTTTGCTTTACTTGCAGGTGTTGAACCAATCAACCATAACGAATCTTTAAAAATTCAACAGTGAAAGTTAGCTATGGTCGAAGAGTTACAGAAGCTATCAAAGTAAAGTCCAACACATGGGAGTTAGTCAAATTTCCAGCACATACAAAAGCTATCAAAGTAAAGTGGGTTTTCAAGTTGAAACACAATGTTGATGGGTCGATAGCAAGACATAAAGCAAGATTAGTAGCTCGAGGGTTTCTTCAAAGTGAAGGACTTGACTACTCTGAAGTATTTGCTCCAGTAGCAAGAATGGAGACTGTTCGACTAGTGGTAGCATTAGCATGTAACCAAGGTTGGTCGATATTTCACTTAGATGTGAAGTCAGTTTTTCTGAACGGTCTGTTAGACGAAGAGGTCTATGTCACACAACCACCTGGGTTTGTGATTCAGAAGGAAACGAGTAAAGTATATAAGTTGCACAAAGTGCTCTATGGCCTCAAGCAGGCACCTAGGGCATGGAACAAGAAGATCGACTCATACTTAGTCTAATTGGGATTTGTCAAATACAAGTCTGAGTATGGTGTCTATGTTCAGGTTGTAGCACAAGATATAACAATCATCTGCTTATATGTCGATGATTTGTTAGTAACTGGAAATAACCTGAAGAACTTGTCGAAGTTCAAAGAGCTGATGAAGAAGGAATTTGAAATGTCGGATTTGGGAAAATTGTCTTATTTCCTAGGCATGGAATTTCATCTATCGAAGCAAGGTATAGTGCTACATCAAAGGAAGTATGTCAAAGAGATACTCAAGAAATTCATAATGGATGATTCGAATCCTGCATCCTCGCCTGTCGAACCAAACGTGAAGTTGGAGAAGCATGGAGAGGAAGACAAAGTTGATGTAACTTTGTTCAAACAAATATTTTGATCTCTGAGATATGTGTGCAATAGTCGACCTGATATAGGTTTCGCAATCGGATTAGTGAGCAGATTCATGGGTGAACCAAGAGTGTCACACATGAAAGCTGCAAGAAGAATTCTGAGATACTTAAAAGGAACAACATATGTTGAAATTCTATTTCGACGAGATTCTGAAGGAAAAGGAGCAATGGTTAATTTCTTTTCAGATGCTGATTGGTGTGGAGATAAGGAAGATCGAAGAAGTACAACTGGCTATTTCTTTAAAGTATTTGGTGCCCCAATCTCATGGTGTTCGAAGAAGCAACTTGTGGTGGCATTATCATCGTGTGACGCTGAATATATAGCAGGATCCTATGCTGCATGTCAAGCAATTTGGATCAGATTAGTACTTGAAGAAATGGAGGTCGAAGTGAAGAAACCTCTTGTGTTGCAAATCGACAACAAGTCAGCCATAAATCTGACGAAGAATCCAGTTCTGCATGGAAGGAGTAAGCATATCGAATCCAGATTTCACTTCTTGAGGGAAAAGGTAAATCTAGATGAACTTGAAGTTAGGCATTGCTCAAGTGAAACACAGTTGTCCGACATTTTCACCAAAGGATTGAAGATCGACAGATTCCTGAATTTGAGAAAGAAATTAGGAATAATTCAGATCGACTATGACTAGCGTAGACCCGACAACGTGGATTATGGGGGTGTGTTAAAATATTATATTAGATTTGATTTGATATGATTAGATTTGATTAGATTTAATATTTAGATATAATCCAAGTTGTGTTAGCCCAAGCCCAATTAGGGTTGTATATAAATAGTCCTAGCTTGTATCATTATTTACACAATTCAATAATACAAATCCTTATTTCCTTATTCTCTCTCTTTCTCTCCTCACTAAAAGTGCCTCACGCACTAACCGTTTGAAGAGAGTATTATAGGACTCGTTTTCGGATCTGTATTTTGAAAGAAAAAATTGTATTCGAGTTTATATCCACATGGACATTAATATTTATACTAGTATTTGTATCTTATGGGTAGTTAAGTACTCATATTCATACTCGTTTACTCGCATGTTTAATAAAAAGTAATCGATCGTCTATAATTTACCATGTCATTTTAAGTTTTTAGCAACACTTAAAAAATAGATGATGTTATTCTTTAGTTTGAAACATTTATAGTAAAATGCATAGAAGTTATGAAGTAATGTATTTAATAAAATTGATAAAATAACATATGTATATAATAACAAAAATAAAAATATATAAATAATAATTGTGCGGGTGGGTTGGATACTAAAGTACATGTACCTGTGCCCATACAAGCTTATTTAAGCGGGTAATTGATTGTGCTCATGCCCGCGTCCATTTTGCGGGATTTTACCATATTAGATATGGGTAATTTTTACTGGTATCCACTAGGGACACGTCTAATTGACATCCCTAGTTTTGGTGGTGTCAGTAAAGAGGAAAAATGGGGTCGGTACGTCAGACATGTCCGTTTTACTCGCACTTTTTCACGGGACAAGCCAAAGTTTTTGACTCACACCCTCTTATATGTCAGCTTACCCCATTTTTACAGGTTTTTATAGGCGCAAGTATTAACATAAAACTTTCGAATTTTTTAGGCTTAAAAAATACAATGACCGCAGGTCCGCCCCACACTCATTTTTTTGCGGGCACACCAAAATTTTAGGCTCACAACCTTAATTATGTTCGCCCCGTCTCATCCATTTTTTTTTTAGTAATTTTTTCGGTCGGGCCAAAAAGGAGCAAGCATGCCTGTTTGATACTCCTAAGTGTGAGATCTAGTTTCTTTCCTGTTGAGTTGGAGTTTTTAATTGTTTGGGTTTCTCTTGTTTTGTTCCACTATATTCTTTAAAAATGTTGTGTTAAAGTTTTCTCACTTGATGAAATCGGGTTTGTGAATTTATAGCCGTATTCTCTCTCTCTCTCTCTCTCTCTCTCTCTCACACACACACACACACACACACACACACACACATACACACACACACAAAGTCTTTATTCGTAGAAACTACCACAAAGATTAAAGGTACTATGTTTGTGTAAAATGAGTAGAGGCGTTTTTGTTCAGCGTCTATGATTGATATCTAGATTATACATCAACGGTTAATTGCAAAAAGAGGTAAATATTCTATCACTGGTCATGTTAATTCATAAGGATCAACTAAGAGAAATTTTTATTTTCTATTGCATTTTATATCGTGGTTTACCTTCGGTGGTATCATAGCCACTTACGAAACCATGTATCAGATAGTATAATGTTTGTTATTCATTTAAATGATCTAAAATTTGTATGGTGAAGCGATGACATTTTGATCAGTCTATTAAATAATATATCATTATATTTTTGATGATATGAATGTGTTGTATTATGGGTTTATGATAGCGCAAGAGTTATGCTTTCATGAGTTATATGATTAGGATTTATGACAACGCAAGAGTTTTGTCTATAGGGTTGTAAAAAGTATCAAGTGTTGGTGTGAAAAACAATGTCAATTTAAAGTGAATTGTTCAATAAAGTTTTTCATCTGAGCGCTTTGCGTAATGCGATCAATCATCAAAATTTAATTTGATTTATTGAAATAACAGAATTTAATAATAATAATAATAATAATAATAATAATAATAATAATAATAATTTATTTATTATTATTATCTTGTGGTGAGAGGTTATGAACTTAATTTTCTTTTATTTGTTTTGTGATTTTAAATAGGACATGTGTGTCGTGCCTTTCTCTTAGGGCTGGAAATGAGTCGAGTCGAGTCGAACTCGCCTCAACTCGGCTCGACTCGTCAAGAATTAGTTCAGCTCAAATGTTGGTTTGAGTTCGACGCAAACTTTTTTTTAAGCTCAAACTCAACTCATTGTAAGTTCACGAGCAACTCGGTTCGACTCGTTAGGTTCACCTCGTTAGGTTCAGTTCGCTTGTTTCACGGACTTAAAAGTTATTTTTTAAAGTCTATTTTTTATATAATTGGCATTTTAAATTAATATTATTTTAAAAAAAAATATTGAAATAAAATAAAAGTTATTAGATTTAAATTTAACTTTATCTCAAAATTCTACTAATTTAAAAATTAATTAATTTGTATGATTCTAATTTTATTTGTATAATTATTTTTAAAAGTAATTTTCTCACTTGAAAATATAAATTATTTATTGAAAATGTTAGATTAAAATAAAATATAAGGTTAAAATTGGTATTAAATCTTTAAACCTATTCTTAAAGACAATATCATTTTTCTCATATATAATCAAATTGGCTCATGAACCTAACGAGTCGAACTATGTATAGTTCAAGTTCAACTCATTTAGTTAACAAACTTAGTTTTTCGCTCTTATTCAGCTCATTAGGTTCATGAACCAAGTTCAACGAATTAATTGTCGAACCGAGTTCCGAACTATTTTCGAGTTGGTTCGGTTCATTGTCAGCCCTACTTTCTCTATACTTTCTATATTTAACTTTTTTTCTCATCCCATTTTTCTCGTATGTAAAACAAGTTTTCTTTTATGTAATATAATGAATAAAGAGGAGAAGACAAGATCAAAGGAGGACAATCATGAAAGTTTGACTTGGAGAAGTATAGATCGTTCTTAGGTTTAGTTTATTTTCAAAGTTTAAAAACATTTTTAAAAGTTTTTATAAATTAATAGTAGAAAATTAATAATTCAGAAAATAAAGAGTTAAGAGAAAGAGAAATAATACCAGAAATTATAGCGGTTCGATAAAAAAGAAAAAAACTTAATCCTCCCTCTAAGATTTTTTCTTGAGAGTATCCAGTAATCTTAAGAACTTTTTGTAGGTTAAACTCTCGAACCCCCTTATACAAGGAAAAATTAAGTTTTGGGCCTACTTTGGCCAAACAACGAACAACGGAGAGAAGCGGTTAGTCTTCCTTCTAAATGTTGACTTGAAGCGATTAGTCCCCAAGATAAATCGATATTTTACCAGGGCTTATATAGATCCAAGGTGAGCTTTTAAACCAAGCTGGACTCACGAACCTAATCAGGCTTTTAAACAGGATAACTAAGAACCACTAAGATTTTATACTGGGCTTATCTCAAATCAAAGCAAGCTTTTAACCGGGCTGAGCTTACGAATAGAACTGAGTTTTTACTAGGATAACCACGAACAAAGTTATGATTTTAAATAATGGTGATCACAAACTGAAGAACACTTTTGAACTGGTTGAGCGTACGAATCGAAACGACGACTAAGAATCTAAATCACCAAACCAAAGCTTTTAAAGGATTTAGCTTTGAACTCAAACAAATAATCCATTATGGATAAATTATTCAACCAAGATAAAAAAAATTTCTTGGTGAATTTACAATAATACCCTTCTAGAATATAAAAATTTTCTCACTACACAAAAGGACTTTCTCGGAAGAGCTACTAGTAAAATATGTGAAAGAAAGTTTGAAAATATTTTAGGGAGAGAGCGAGGAGTGAGATAGAATTATCAAGTTTCTGGATGTAAAAATGTGAAGGGAATAGTCTCTATTTATAGGCTATAGTCGAGCATAAAAAAGGAAATTTCTTAGGACAAAATTAATAAGCCAATCAATTGGCACATTGCTCTAATCGATTTGATGACCTAAAATCACTCAATTAGAAAATTTAAAAAGGAAAGAAAAGATTCATAGATGTTTTCGTTCATTAAGATGTTGTCATAAACGTTTAAGGACATTTTTTGCACTAGCCCGAACGATTGGGTAAGAGTGCCAATTGATTGGATAGTACAAATTTTTTCCAAAATCATTCAGAAAATTCTTAATTCAACTGGACTGTCTCCAAAACATTTTAGGAATATTTTATTAATAAATAAAGGCTTGAAAACTTGTTTGTGTGTATGTGTGTGTGTGTGTGTGTGTTTGTGTGTGTGTGTGTGTGTGTGTGTGTGTGTGTGTGTGTTTACCGTGAAAATTGGTAAACAACCGATGGTATTCCAAAAAATTGGTTTACTTGCAGGATCAACCAGTGAATCCTAAGGTCAGAGCTACTGTATCAATATATTTCTGGAAAATTAAAGAACACTTCGACAGTATTCATTTGTATTGAAAATCAGTTTGATCAAGGCATGTTGTGAGGATCATATCTCTTTGCTCAAGTATAATCAATGGATGTTCTTGTACTTTTTGGAAAGCTGGGATATCCTACTTTAACTTTGATGTTTGCATTTGGTCTTGATTCATCTTGGATTTTGGAGAAAAATGGACTCAAAGTTGGATAAAACACAAAACAGATTCTGCCTAAAAAAATTTCTAAGTGGCAAAGTTCAAAATGTCTTGAAATCCTAACTTTATGGCGTAATATCTCAAAATCCATGCATTTTTTGGGGATGACTCAACCCAACAATCTTGTTGTATGGAAGAAGATCTATCATTTGATCTTTGGAGTACAAAAAATGGTTGCTTGGATCACAAGTTATGGCCTTGTAAAGTTAGGTACTTGAACATGAATTTCCATAAATTAGTGAAATTTTCAATTCCTCCAATTTTGCTTCTTTTGCAAGTAACCTTGATTTCTTGATCAATCCTTGATTAAATGAAACTATGGATCATATTTTCTTGAATAATAGTCCTTGATGATCATCTTTGCCCAAAAATTCTTGATTTTCAATGAATGAATACCCTGAGGTACTTTTAAACTTATTAATGGACTTCAAAGGTATATTTGAGCTCTTTGAATCATATCTTAAGGTATTGGCTCATTCCAGATGAAAAATTCACTTTGGAGGCATTGATAAACCAAAACCCTAATTTGGTGACTTAGATGAAATTGGGGCTTGATCAACTTGAAATGATGCATATTTGTGCTTGATTTTTGATGAAGGAGACCTCTTGATCTTTATGGATGCATGAGAGACTTGATAGGTTGAAGATCATACCAATTTTTTATAGATCCTCTGTCTGAATCCTTTATAAGGCTTAAAACCCTAATTTGCAGTAAAAAATGAAACAAGCAACAAACTTTGTGTTCTCTAATGGGTTAGTCATGCATGAAAATATATTCATATGATGTGCAAATGATGTGGGATCTTAGGGTCAAAATTTAGGGTATGAAACCTAGAAGCAATGGTTGAAGGAGAAACTTGACCATCAACCTTTGCTTTCTCATCAATTTTAAAGTCTTCACTAGTCCTAGGTCTTAGACCGTTGGCTATGGGTTTTGATAACACGAAAATGTATCGTATTTTGGCCTTGATTTACATTCAATTATTATATCATTTTCGTCTAATATCTGATTTTCTCGAGAATATTTAAGTGTTTTTGCAGGTATTTCTATTTCCAAGTTAAAAGTATGCAAAGTGGAGAAAAGAAGCAAAACAAGGAAGAAAAGATGCAGAAAAGAGCAGAAAATAGCAGAATCCAAATTCTGCTGGTGTGACGACCGTGGCAGGACCACCACGACCGTGGCAGACACAAATTTCATCACAACTGTCACACCCTTGTCACGACCGTAACACATTGCTTAAGGGTGACGAGCGTCCCACCCCTTGTCACGACCGGCACGCGCAACCTTCTCAGATATTAAATTTAAGTTACGTGGCCTCTCTCAACGGATGTAACTCAACAAATCCACGATCAGCCACCATCCACTAACATCATTACTTGGAAGTTACTTCAGAAAGTCAACCGACCACTACTTCTCCAACTTCCCACTTCTCCCATTTTCTCCACCACTCTTTTATGCTCCATAGAAGTTAGAAAACGAAATCCCCCTCTATATATAGGATTTCCCTTGTCATTTTTTATTATCCAAGTTTCTGGCGCGAAAGCGCTGTTCATAGTTTTAGGCAGTAAATTACCATTGTAAAAGTGGTAGTTATCTCACATTGAGGAACTACCACACCATTAGTATTTAGGCCTTTAATTTGTAACACTTGGACCAAAGCTTGCCGTCATTATTAAAGTTAATTCAAGTTCTTTATTTCCGCATTCTACTTCAAGTCTTTACAGGTTCTTTATCGCATTGCTTATTATTATTATTATTTATCGCTTTCATAAATTAATTATCGTGATGCTTTCAAATTCAATTACCATTTCTGTGTTGTTTTCATTTAATTCCATGTCCGGCTAAATGTTTAGAGTCCGGTGTATGAGGACCGTCGTTACCGACGGGACTCGGTAGAAAATAATAGGTACGAACTTATGATTAAAATTTTGTTTTGGTTTTAATTTCCAATTCTAATTTAAATAACTTTGTCACGAGAGTGAGAGGTTATTTAACACGATTTTGTCACGAGAGTGAGAAATTAATTAAGGTTAGAGCCGGCACTGCGAGAGCGTGGGGATCGAACCGGATAGTGGAAATTAGGCAACAAGTGTAAATACAGCGAGAGCGCTTTAGATGCGTTTAGGATATTATTGGCTTTCAAAATATATTTCCTAGTTACCGGGCGAGCGGGAGCAAAATCTTGGGATTAAGTAACATGACTTTAGTTAATACCGCGAAAGCGTGAGGCGAAGTCTTTAAGTTGATATATTCTACGGAACTAAGTTATAGTCGTAATTAGTACCCGAATTCTACAAAGTCCTTTAGGAACGCGGAATCCATATTCCGGCCTCTCTTTATTATCATATTTTCTTAGTTTTATTTTAGTTCTAGTCTTAGTTTCCCTTTTATCAATTATCATTAGCCTTAGCTTTACAAAGTAACGATAGATTACGGTAGGTTGACATTGGTCTCTGTGGGTTCGACAATCTTTTATATTACTTCGATAAATCCGTGCGCTTGCGGACGCATCAGGTTTATAACGGTGGTAAGCAGGAAAGAATTCCCTAACCTTAGTAGGGTCAGCAGCAAGGTCAGAAAGAGGACCTAGCATAACGTTTGTCTTACTAGAAACAGGAACGGGAATGAGTATCTGTGATTGGTAGATCATGCGCTTCTCCTCTTCATTTGGTGTTTCAGGGATGTATTGCTGGTTTCCTACCACATTTAGACCCAGCATTCTGTGGACTGGAGCAAGTTCTTTAGATCTCTTGGACACTTTGGTATTCTTACTTGTCTCTTTGAAGATTTTGGATGAAGAAGTCGTTGTTGTAATGGGTTTGCAGAAAGAAGATTTGATGAAATACGCTTAAGGGAGTTAAGAGAGTGAAAAGTGTGAAAATGGTGTTTTCCACTATTTTATAGATGGATGAAGTGGAACGGTTACTGCACAACATTAATGGTGATAAAAATTATTGGACGCGTGTCTTGTGAGAGTTGTGTGATGGGACGGTAGCAGTTAAAACCTGACCCACGATCTCTTAGGGACTAGACGTGTGATGATTGAAAAAGATTCATGCATGGGTTTGAGGAGGAATTTGGGAAAGTTGTCATGATGATGATGACGTCATAGCAGTCCAAAGGTTTCTGGCGTCGAATATAAAACTTCAAAAAATGCCCTTTTCTCCATTTCAGTCGAAAATGACATTTTTGGGGGGCAATTTGTTTGCTGGGAATTTTGATGCCATGTTTTCATTTGAGAAACTAAGTGTAAATAAAGTTTCTTAAATCTTGCTGACTTCGACAGAAGCTGGTATGAAGCTTGGTCGAAGTGGTTCTCATAAAGGAGACGTGTTTGGACAAATACTTAGAAATATTTTCTAAGTATGGGAAGCCATTTTGACGAGGAATGTTTGAAGCCTTCCTACGTCAGAAACGTGTCAACTTTTGGGGAAATGTTCATTGGAGACAGTTATTTCGACGTGTTATAAATAGGGGTCTTAGTGTTTGGATTTCTGTGTGTTCAATTGTTGTACTATTCTCAAAAATTTACTCAAAGTATCTAAGTCAAGTGAGAAAAGAGTTACTATTGAGAATGTACGTTTGAAACACCATATTTGATTTCATTTCATGATTTACTTTCATTTATCGATTGTTCCTTACTGCACTTTTACTTTGAAGTTCTTTTCTTCATTGCATTCCTTTTATCAACTTTTACAAAGTTTAATCTTTTCAACAATAATCAAAACAATCTTTTATTCAGCATTGGTGCATTACTTGTGTTTCACGATTTTTACTTTCAAGTTTTGTCACTTTACAAGCCTTGTCATCCTCTAAGATCAGAAAGAATCTTGTTGAATCACATAATATCTTCAACTTTGAACCGTGAGTTAAGGATTCTATCTCTTAGCATGTGAGAACCATCATTGCAAGGCCATGAAGTCAAGTTTGTTTTTGTACAATTATGTGAAACATTGAATTGGCAAGAAATGAGCCACACCAGTTCAGATATATTCAAAAACAATGAGTGTTCAAACCTGCAAAATGCCAATTGAGTCAAGATTCTAGTCATGCTATAAAAGACTAATGGTACCTTAGCATTTAAGTTAAAGCTACATGGCTATATCCATTGGACAATAGCATGCTCCCTCATCCAACAGTATTAATCCAAAACCAAAACATTTTCCTATAAATAGAGGACTTCTCTGATTAATTCAAATACACCAAAACAATACTAAAGCTTGTTTTCTCACTCTCCCTCTTTCACTTCAAATTTTTAAAGTTTCAAAGAGTAAGCTTCGAGTTTTCAAAACCTGAGTTTAAACCACTCAAACAACCATCCAAACACATCAAAAATCATCCCTTGAAGGTGTTCAAACCTTCATCTTCATCCCAAACCACCAAAATCAGAAAGTCAACTATCAAAACCTCATATCTTTGACTTTCTGCATTTTCAAAGCCATGTCTTCATTCTGTCCATTTCAAAACCATCCAACACTTCAAACACACTCTAAATAACATCCTTAAATTGTTCCAACAATAGTTTCTCAATTGTAACACCATTTGGTGGAGTTTCCATTTTTTCCACTTTTGAAAAATTTGCAAGAAGGAGCTAGATTTTGTCCTAGAGGTTTTCATTTGGTTCCAAGCATCCAAGAAGCTTCTTGGAGGTGTATTAGAGGTGTCCAAAGCATTGGTTTACTTCTGTAACAAGTCTCTTGGAAATTAGCAAGTGAGCTTCAAGAGGTAAGCTTCCAAAGAACTTGAACTTTAAGAAATACGCTTTGCTTTGATGTACATTAATCATGATCAAATCATATATGTCATTTATGTTGTGTTTAAACCATTTTGTGATACTATTATTAACTGTATGATGATATAGCATAGAACTTGAAAAACTATGTCCTTTTAAGAACCACTATCGGGTTTTAATATAGAGACACTTTTAGCTAAAACCAACACCACCACTATGATCCTCATGAAATTTCAAGCGAGTTTCATTTTTATTTCACTTAATTTCATTAAGAAATGAGCAAGTTATGGTGCCTTTTGCAAATGAACACGTACCTGAGTTTTGCCCAGCCAGCCATAGCCATGGTGCCTTTGTTCAGAGCACTAGGTCATATCCACCTTTATCAATTAATGGGTGTGGTTTGATACACGGATGTATCACCAGTTTCTTTTATTTTTCTGATTTTCCATCTGAATAACACATATAATACCTTGTTTCCCTCTCCTTTCAACCTGCGCACGTTGGTTTGATGGTCATGGTTTTGTGCTACAAGCGAAGTGACTAGAGTTCAAGTCCCATGGGGACCACTTCCCATATTTTTAATCACTTATTTTCTCTTTTTTCTTCACATTTTCAAACTATCATAACTCTCTCATTTTTTATCATTTTAAACCCATTCTTTTTTAAAATTGTTCATGATAATGTCTATTTTCTAGTTGTGAAAAGAAAATATCAAAAATAAATACTTTTCTCATATTTACGAGTGCTTAAAGTGTGTGACTCATTTAGGGTTTTCTTAAGACTTCTTTTGAGTCTTTTGAATGATACATTGCCTTTTCTTGATCACAATACATTGTTTGAACCACATATATCTTGTATGAACCTTAAATGAGGTTATGAATTTGTAGATCCTTGTTCTTACTTGGTTTTAATATATTTTCAAGTATATGTTTACATGTAAATGTATGTTGAACTTTGTCCATACCATGAGACTTTTTGCTTGATATTTTGCCTTAACATGTGGTCTTCCTTCCAAGTTTATACAACTTTGATATGTACATATGTCTTTGTGTTGATTATACCATGTTTATGTGCTCCTAAAACACTTGAACTTTGCCTTGAAAATACCTTTGTATACATGTTGGTTTGTATGAACCTATGTGATGTTTCCACTTTGTTCAAGACCATGTTTGAACCATAATATCCATGTTTGGTTGTTATCAACTTGTCATTAACATTTTAAACTTGTATCCATGCTTCAATGTTCAAATATTTCCTTCATAAACTCTTACCATGATAAATATATCTCCCTGAAATGCACATCATCTTTTTAAATATCAAAAACCCTGGGCCTCTATTAGAGTGTAAGTCCCTCCCCTCCTCCTCCTCAAAACTTTCTTCAATTTCTCAAATCTTTCAATCTTTCAACTTTCATCAAACACAACCCTAGTGGCATTACAATCCAAAATTCCATGGGCATCTGCTTAGAGTGTAAGACCCAACACCTTTTGTAAATAAAGAATAATCTTGGGCCTCTATAAGAGTGTAAGACCCACCACGTTTTCTTTTCTTTTCAATAAGTGATTAGGCTTTTGTTTAGAGTGTAAGAACTAACATCTTTGTGAATAGAATAAAACACATAACATTCAAAAACCCTAAAGATGCAAAATCTTCCATGAATTCAAACATGTCATATCAATGTCTATACTTGTTAATCTTCAATCATGTTTGTTCATATTTTGTTAAGTTTCTCTTGACATTTATATCATAATTAGTTTAGACATAGGTCAAACAATAAGATCCATTCAAATCACAACTTAGTTCAAACCACTACAAAAAAAAGGTTATCCGCCACGGCTAGAAAACCGCGGTTATATGAAAAATAACCGTGGTTGAAAGCTTTGGCCATGGTTTGGCCACGAATAAGTGACTATGGGATATGCAGCCGTGGCCTAAATTATAAGCCACGATTTTTGTGTTTGGGCCACGTTTTATATACATCAGTGGCTTTAATAGGCCACGATTTAGGTATCTAGGTTAAACCCGCGGTTTATCATGCGCCGCGGTTCTTAACAGTGGCCGAATCTAGCCACGGTTCTTATTTAATGTATAGGGTTTTAATTTATGGCCACTAATTAAAACCGCGGCTACTTTTTGCTCATGGTTTTACACCATTTAAGTAGGCCACAGTTTCTTTTTGTGCTGCATAGTTGTAACCATGTTGTTCTTCATGACATGGCATAAAGAACCATTTTAGATCAATATAATGTCTTCCAACAAGAATACTCATTTTTGTAGATATTGATTAAAAAAATAAAAATCTAATTATACAAGAAAATATTAAGCCACAACGTCAAAATATTCATTAAGAAATAAGTAAGTCTACATCAAGTGACACTACCGACTAATAAGTCGCAAAAATATAGATAACTTTTGATATTATCATTCTTAAACGAAACCAAGTTTCTCTCGAGAGAGTCATCCTAAATACAAAACAAAAGTTCTAAGAGATAGATAATATAAAACACAACTACTATTAATTAAACTCATGCATCATAATATTCTTCTAGATCATCTCCTCCTTCTTCTTCTTCTTCTTCCATATCTTGATGACACGCTTCTTCGTCTCCATTCTGCAAGAAACATGATACATAAATTAATATAAGCAATTTTAGAAACTTAATGTGTTTTAGGAGATTTTAATGCATTATGAAATCATATATCATTTGTAGGAATGTGGTTCATTTGTAGGCAAAAAGAGACAAACAGAGAACAAGCAGTAGTTTAGAGTATACCTCTTCACAATGAGGAATATGAGTTGATGCAGACGAATGTGGAGCAGCATGAGCAGCATTAGTAATATTGGAACTGCCCAAAGCAGTTGCCATCATATTAGAGATCTCCTCGTCACTCATATGTGAGTTTTGTTGCTTCATCATGGTCTTAAAAAGTGCCTTCATACCATCCATCTCCCTCTTCATGCCAGCCACTTCATCACTATGTTGCTTTTTAATAACCAAAATTTCTTCATTTCTTTTAAGCATGGTTGGTGTCGTTGTTCTTCCATAGCAACGAACTCGACCAGATTTTTCTTTCCCAAACAATGACTTAAATGTCTCAGATTCAGTTGAGTTTTGAACTGAATCTTGAAACTTATCCTAATTAAAAAATATTCACAACTTAGAACCACAAGATTGGAACCGCCAATTCCCAGTTTCATTCGAATGTCTTACATCAAACAAAGAAATAAGTCCCAAATAAAAGGATAACAAATATAAGGATAACAATGACGTGACACAGGTTTTCATAGGATAACAAATATAAGGATAACAATTCAACACTACTGCAAGAAACACAAACTTCAACAACAACTCAAGATACTATAAGTATATGTGCATGAGAATCAATGAACAATATTAGTTCAACTGACATTAATTAAAGATTATATCGATATATTTAACAAATAATTCTTAGCAACTAAATCCATCAATAAAACAGATAACTTACAATTGCAGTTTGTATTTCCTCATCCACTTGTTTTCCTTTTCGACTTTGTCGAGTCTCAATGAACATCTCTGTTTGGCTAACTTCCTTTCCGTCATCTTTCTTTGCATGCTACTTTGGTTGATATTAAACACAGACAATTATGAATCACTCAACCAACAAAGAATTATAAATTGAAGAATGTATAAACACCCTACCAATTTTGCACGAATCCTTGCAAGGTTTGTTGGTCCCATACGATGCATGTACTTTAGCTTAGCTCTGTTTGTAGCATTTACTTTGCTAATTGTCTACATTGTGGAACATCAAATTAATGTTAGACAATAAAATATCAAAGTTGTGAATAAGTCATAAAATTATCTTACTTGTATTTTACTATTTTTCCAATAGGCTACCAATTGCTTGAAATGAGCTACAGGTACGGTCTAGGGACGATGTTTCAATCTTTCACTCATAGTAATGTACTTTAAAAAGCAACTCTTTTTGATATCTTTCTTGTAACGCCTCCAAGCATAATTTATGCGAGAGAAAACTACTTTAGTTCCATTTTCAGAGATAATGAATTTATCCTACAACAAAGAAAGAAATTAGATACAAGTAACAAATTAAGGGACACAAGTAAAAAAATGAGAAAAAACTCCTTTTGATCTTACAGTAACAAATTCTCATATACGGTCTTGGTTAGCATTCTTTAAAGCTTTGAAGTTAGTGAACAAATTACAAATCCATAGTCATTGATTCAAAGCACATTTACTAACCCTATGTGTTGGTCTGACTGGAGGAAGCTCAGATCCACTTATAAATATATTTTCAAATCACATTCAATCCAACGAGAGATTCTCACAAGGAAAAACACTTTTAGGAAGGAAACCAGTGAGAGCACACTATCTATCACCCCAAAAATGTCTATTAAGTTTAGAATTACACTGATTAGTGAGACATTAAGGTTAATTTATTGAGATAACTCTCAATTATCTGTCTAAAATATATAACGCAGTTCATTTACTCATGTATCATGTTAATACCAGAAAGATAAGAATTACACATACAGGTCCTTAAATATGCAATTCATCACTCAAATTAGTCCTCAAACATAATTCACTCTAAGCATATTAGAACAATGTAATACATACTTAAGGGACTTATAGGGTAGTTTTCATCTTTCTAAAACTAATATGACTCTCATAGTGAGATTCACTCACATTCACAAACCCTACTACTCCACAACCTGCACCACAAAGAGTAGTAGTAGTAATCAAAATTGTGAACTGTAAAGAAAGCCATAGCCTTCATCAATCTTACAAGTCATTACATCAACACAAAAACCCCACAATAACCACCCTCATGTCTTTAACAAGTAAAACCCATTTCATCACTATCCCAATTTCATGTAATGACCTACATAACTCACGAACCCCAATTGCAAGAAAAGATTTGAACTTTAGCCAAAATGTCAAACAAATAACACAAATTATCATTTGGGCATTCAAAAAATCAATTGGGATAGCTTTAGAGGTGGCTAAAAATACAATTTAACATTAACATAAAAATACAATTTGATCATGAATGGCTAAAAATACATTGAAGGAAACATAAAAGCAATTTAACATTAACAATACTAACAGTCAATTAACAAGACTAACAATCTAACAATTTAACGGAAATTACTGACATAGCTTAACAGAAAAATTAACAAGAAAATTTGAACTAACTAACAGTTAACATCACTAACACCAACATAACATAGCAGTTAACTATTATCAGTTACTAACATACTTTCTCAACCTCAAATCCATATCAGTTTCAACCCTAGTTACTCACCCTAAAAAAAATCAGTGCCACTCTCATTGTCAAGACCTTCAACCCTAGTTACTCACCTCAATCCACTGAGTTTCAAATCACCATAACAAAATCTAACCTTAATAAACACAACAGTTATAACAAAATGGGTAAACCTTCGATATTAGCACAGGTAACTCCAATGGTAATCGACAAGGGGAAGCTTCTGTATTAGAACTGTAAAACAAAAATATAGATTAGGTCAACTGCAAAACAAAAACTACATGCATCCTTGTATCAGAAAATCACGAAATAAACGGCAGAAGAGCGAGGAACAGGGGAGGAGAAACGGAGGAGAATCTTTGTTTTGAAGAGTGAAAGTTATTTTGTTTCTAAGCTAATTTACTTTTTCAATTTTTTTTTTATTTTTTTAATCTAAAAAAATTAGGAAAGAAAATAATTAACGAGAGGGAAACTAAAAAACGAGAGGGAAATTCTGGCGGGGTATATTTTTTTGGGCTTGGGCCACTGTTTGAAGTGAAAATTATAATTCCGCAGTTTTTCTTTGTGGCTTAAAATATCTACAATTTGCTGACCGTGGCTTAAATATAAGTGTGATTTTGTAACCGTGGCAATTGAAGAAAAGGCCACAGTTTCACACTCCGGATTCAATGTTTCTAAACATATGTCTACAATTTGAAAACCCTGGCCAAAGCTTGTATGTGGCTACAGTTTTTGAGTTGTGGAAAAATTTAGCATGGCCGTAGGCCAAAAATATTGTAGTGAACAACTAGTTCCCTGGCCTCCTCTTGGGCCTTATACAAGCATCATTGCCTCCTCTTGGTAATCATACAAGGAATCTCCCCAGCAAGATAGCCTCCTCTTGGGCTTCATACAAAGAGACTTGGGAAGTCTCATTCAATTCCCCGGCCTCTTCTTGGGCTTCATACAAGGACCCTCAAGCTTCTTGAAAGCATAAGTCTTAATCATCTATATAATAAATCTTTTAGCCTCATTCATCCTGGGCTTTGTACATGATACTAATAATTTCTTTTAGCCTCATTAATTCTAGGCTTTGTACAGGATACAAATAAAAATCCCCAAAAGAGTCAGTCAAATCCTCAGTATTAATTCAGCCTTTTCAAATTTCCTCAACAGTCATTAGCCTTCTCTTATACTCTTATACAAATAATTTCCCCCAGTCAATTAGCCTCAATCTTGGGCTTTGTATAAGACAGATAAAACTCCCCAGTTAAGTCAGTTTTTTTTAATCTTTCCCTGCTTCATATTTTGGGCTTCAATCAAGATACCTAAATAAAACCATCTCCCAACAGATGAGACTTTGAGTCATCTTTGTAGGAAGATATCTCTTCTAGTCACTACAATTCAAAACAAACAATTAAAACTTATTTTCCAGATAATTGATGTAGGTGGTGTAACACCCCAAAATTTGCCCTCTCTTTTCCTAACCTTAACTGGCTTTCGCTTTGCATTTCCATTTGTTCATAATAATTAGTCATGCATTGCATTGATCTCTCGAGACATGGGATTACGGTGTCCTTGTGGCTAAGGACTTCTCTTATTCTAAGCAGCAAGCATCAGAGTGCCCCAACATTTATTTTGCTCGGTAACTTGGTACCAGATCATTCTTTTTCCAGAAGGGTATTTTGAGAGTTCACAGCTTATTCCAGGCATTTTTAATATTTTCATTCATTTGACTGTATTTCCACTCTGCATCATCTGCATAACATAAAGTATTTTTCATCTCGCATAGTGCCTAAAATGTCACCCAGAATAATTTCTCGGATTTACAGACAGACCGGTCAAACTGAATCTCAACTGTGCGTAAAATTAGTTGATGGAAAATTTCAAAATCGAGCTTGCAGACGTCAATTATATTGATCTACGTTTCACGTAGTTTAACCTGGCGTGTTCGTTTTAATTTTTCAACCATTTTTCGTCGCATTTTAATCAGTTCGAGCGTTTTAACAGATCAAAATTTATTTTAAAATCTGACCAAACGCTATATTTTTTCGAGTCGTATATTTCGCGCTGATCATTTTAGTGTACTAGGTTCATTTTTTTGAGTACTTAGGCGTTTGACTTTTATTTATTTGAGGTCCATTTATTTTTACATTTTTGTCTAAATAGTTAGAATAAATAAATAGGTTAATTAGTGTTTTAATTTTAATTTTAAATATTTATTTTATTTTGGATTTAACTAATTATTTAAATTGGGCTTTAAAATAGACATTAGGGACATTATTGACAATTTAGAATTAACCCTAATTTAATATCTATATATACATAAGTAGTATTTGTTGAAAAGGGAAAGGAGGAGATCGAAAAAGCTTAGAAGAATCGCCGCTCATTGTGTATCTCTCTCCTTCTATTACCGCTGGTACGATACTATAGCTCATATGATCATTGTTTTAGGATATTCATGTTACTGATGTTACTATTTTATAATATAATGTAATATTTTGCTTCATGTTATAAACAGCATAATCCATCTTCAATATGAGTTTTGCTTTACATGACATTTGTTATACACAGCATAACTCACGCAAACAATATATATTATAATGTACATGACTTTTAATTTACTAATATTTATGCATAATTCAACTTTTGTTTTACTGGTATTCGTAACCCATCTTCAATATATGTTAGGATATACTCCTTCCGTCCTATATTATAAGAGAAATTTACTTTTTAGATTCATTGAATAATTAATGTATCTGATCTATATATAGACCAGATACATTAATTATTTAATGAATCTAAAAAGTGAATTTCTCTTATAATATGGGACAGAGGGAGTATATAGCAGTTTTATACTTAGCTCACGTCTTGTTCTAATATACATATAGATCTATAGTTATTTTTTTTAATTAGACTATTATTCCGATCGAATTATGTCGATACGCTGTTTGCATAGTGGTGTGCATGATGCGTGACATTTGTGTTAGTTCGATCCGGTTGCGATGATCGCATTTTTATGTTAGCAATATTGTTGATTTTTTATTTTATTAGCGTTTTTTAAAATTCTTTTTGTTTTACTCGCGATGATCACGTTAAGTGTAGCAAATTAATAGTAGTTTTTATCGATTTACGTGCGATGTGCTATATTTATTTATCCTTGTATTTCAATTTTACACGCGTCCGACGGTTTAGCGTAGTGACAATCCACTTTTTGCGCTTACTGATTCTCCTCTCGATTTGCAATTTATGATTTTTTTATTATCTTGTTGTTTCTTGATTCGATCTGCAATGACCGCTTACGCGGTAGCAATTTGTCTTTTTCAATTTGTGCTAACCTTTTACGATCCGACATCGTTATGGTTAGATTCGAATCTAACTTTTGTGGTAGCCTTGAACGTTTTCGCGCACACGACCTTGATTCGCGTATTTGCGTCATGATATTAATCTGTTCACTTTTCTTTTCAATTTATGTTATGATTCATTTGTTGTGTGATGTTGTGTATGCATTTTTTCCCCTTCAGCCTAACTTTAGGCTTCAATGCTTTGTATGTTAACATTAGGGTAACACCTTTTCTCATCCCCCACTATAGGGCCACTTGACATGACAACATCTAGGAGCAAGTCTCCCTTAGATTTTTTTCTTTTACCCTTTGAGTCTCTCTCTTCCCCTCTCTCAAATCAATTCAAGATACTTAATAAATACGATGTGTATTGTGCGCCACGGGCCTTAAGCACATGGGAAAAGATGACCGAATACATATCTAACCTCATCTTAGATTACTTTATGTGCGAGACGCTTGGATTGTTAGCGCAAAGTATTCGATCCTATGTCATAGACTTTAGTGCGATACACGTCACAAACAAAGTCAATCCACTTCCCTAAAATCCTTAAACAAATTCAAACCATTTTGTCCTTCAGGATTTGAAGGTACCTCTGCTCTACCGCAAACAGGCATCGACCCTAACTGCTGGAACATGAGCTTAGCATCGTTCATAAAAGATACCAAACAACCATAGGTCGAACTACAATTGCTCTGATTTCCTAATTCGGACGAATGAGGATGCGTAGGCACAAGACGCTGATGTCTTGACGAGCACAATCCCCCCATTCACCCATAGTCCTCCGAACTACGTTGACTCTAACTTTCCCATTGCACGACGGAATACGTAGGCATAGGACGAAGAAGTCCTATCGAGTCTCCTTTTGCTTTCCGTTTCTGTTTAGAAGTAGGCTTTAGATGACACACCCTTTGATTAGAACAAGCGTGGATCCCGTTGAGTACAACAGACGCGAGGGGGTGCTAATACCTTCCTCTCGCGTAATCGACTCCCGAACTCAGGACTATGGGTGCGATGACCATGTCTTCTCCTTTTTGAGGTTTCTTCGACCGCTTCCTTTCCCCCATCTGGATAAATAACGTTCGGTAGCGACTCTATTTTTCCGCCGGTTATTTTTCGCGTTGCGACAGTTGGCGACTCCACTGGGGACTGTGATTCCATATGCGAGTCAATCCTAGCGCTTGTCTATTTATGTTTCATTTGGTGTTTATTTTGTGTATTTATTTGCTTTATTTGTATATTATTGCATTTACCTGTATTTTATTATCACTGCCATACTATTCTATTGTGTTGTTGGGTGTAATGGTTTCATGAGAGATAAGCCCATTACCCAAGCTTGAGTATACACATAGGATTAGAGTGGCCTTCTGTTAGCATGTGTAGCACTTGATACGCATTGTTGACATGAGATCCGCATTCAGACAAGGTTTTCTTGGGAGATGCTCTGTCATGTATGCCTATACAGTAGCTAGAGTGTTCCCTTGAGGACTCATGACTCTGAAAACCGTTCATGCGAAATCAGTTGAGGCCTCCTTGATTGGTGATGATGCCAAACTAGAAATGGTGAACGTATTATCATATCTCGACCTGAGAGCCCGTGAAACTGAAGACCTACTAGGATGCCGTCCAAGACTAGAACCCACATGTGAGAGGGGATGGGTTTTTGCAGGAAACCTTGACTTTCAACCAACCTGGTTTTCTGGTTTTCTTATCAATAAGGACTTATCAACCTGGTACTCTAATTATTTTGGACTTCTGGTATTCTGGTATTCTGGTATTCTGAATTTCTTGTTAGAGCAGAACTTTCCGTCAACAACGCAACAATTATTCAGAATTTATGGATGCCTTGATCCTTTGTTTGAATTTGCATCACATCAAGTTTGCATTGCATTTCATAATCATATGCATAGCAGGTGTTTGAGGCTGGTCATTTTGATCCCGATCTGGTTTTCTTCAGAATTTCAGATTAAATCTTTTTCATCCGTATCCTACTTGAGCCAATCAGAAGAAGGGTTATGGAGCAAATGCAGGCTAAACTTCTGGAAGTTAAGGCGCAAATGAATCAGTTTATGGAGTTAATGCCGAATATGGCCCAGGGGCAAGAGCAATTGAGAAATATGGTCCAACCGCTGATGGATATTCCTAGGGTTGATGGAGGGGGCATAGTTCACGGTGGTCCTGGGGTCATCCCTCCGGGCGGAGGCGTGGTAAGTGGTGCTAATCCCTTTGGCGGAGGTGGACCTGGGGTTGTTCATGGAGATGCTGGAGTCATTATTCCTCCTAACGGAGGTATCGCTGGTGGTATTCCTGGTGGGGGGAGTGTCTGTGTTGTTCATGGCGCTGGTGGCCATCAATGGGAGGAGGATTGTCAGGAAGATGCATTCTCTATGCGCGACCTGGACGCTAGTTTCCCATCTGAGGCGGATAAAAAATTCAAGATGATTGAAGAAAGGATGAGGGCTTATGAGAGCCACAATTCTGTTGGGCTTGATATGACTAATTTGGGGTTGGTCCCTGGAGTGAAAATACCTCACAAATTCAAAGTCCTAGACTTTGATAAGTACAAGGGAACCACCTGTCCTAAGACTCACATTAGGGTATATTTCAGGAAAATGTTTGCGTATTCGGATGATGAGAAGCTGTTGATGCATTTCTTTCAAGACAACCTAACTGGTGCATCCTTAGAGTGGTATATGCAGCTGGAGAGGACTCATATTCGCAGTTGGCGGGAACTTGCTTAGGCATTTGTTAAGCAGTACCAATACAATAACGACATGGCGCCCAATAGAATGCAACTGCAGAGTCTTTCTCAAAGGGGAAACGAAAGCTTCAAAGAGTACGCCCAGAGGTGGCGTGAGCTGGCAGCTAGGGTTCTGCCTCCAATGATGGAGTGAGAACTCATTGATATGTTTTTCGGCACACTCTAGGGGCCTTGCTTTGAGAAATTGGTTGGATGTTTGTCAGGTGGGTTTTCAGATCTTGTGTTGGCAGGAGAAAGAGTTGAAAATGGCATCAAAATGGGAAAGATTCAAGTCGTTGTTGGTTCTTCTGAAGATGCAAAGAAACATTATACTGGGTTCCCCAAGAGGATGGGGGGAGAAACTAATGCGGTGTCCATTCCAACTACTGTTCAATAGCCTATTCAGTACCAACAATCTTATGCTCCTCAACAACAAAATTATCATCAACAGAGGCAACAAAGATCAAGAAGGCCTAAGAGAAGATTTGATCCACTCCCTATTCCTCATAGTCATGTTCTTGCTCGTTTGCTCGAAGGTTCTCTGGTTCAACTAAGGGAGGCCAAGCCTGTTCCAGACCCTATTCCTCCTGGCTATGACATGGATGCTAGATGTGAGTATCACTTAGGAACACCAAGGCCACTCAATTTAAAATTGCAACGTGTTCAAGCATAAGGTGCAAGATCTGGTCGACCCAAAGGACATCACATTCACTACAGACGGTTTGCACATCAATTGAAGCCTCATTTCTCAAGTGAGCACTTAGACTGCAAAGACATCGTCAAAAGCAATAAGTCCAGACGGAGTCAAGCCTCCTCAACGATGGCAATCATCGGTTTATTTACTGCATTTTCCATTTGTATTTTTCCTTGTTTTTTAATGTTATGTTTGCATGTAAAAACATGTTTGTTTTGAATGATGATTTTAATGCAATGATGTCATACCCCAAATTTTGACCACTAAGATTTCCCATCATTGTGCAAATCATCATCACAATATGGATGTACCAACATGCCTCAATAAATCTCCTCATAGATGTTTGAGCATTCGCTACTATTAAGCATTAGGGTTTTAAGCCCTCTTAGAGCTTAGACAAAGGATCAATCAAGGAATGACATGATTTTCAACTTGCCTAACCTCTCAAACACCTATAAGGGATCAAGAGGACTCCCACACCAAGAATCAAGCACAAGGTTGCAACATTCCAAGTGGATTAAGCCTTAAGATCGCCAGTGTCACCAAATTAGGGTTTTGGTCGACCAAGGCCTCCAGATGAAAATTTTCATCTGGGCATGAGCCAATGCTTCAAAGCATAACCCAAGATACTCCAAGGGACTTCATGGCCCCAATCATCAAGTCAATTTAACCTCAGGGGAAGCATTCATCAAAAAATCAGGAATTAGGGTTTCTTGACCTAATTCACCCCTAAGTTGAATTTTGGGACAAAACATGAGCCAAGACCTCAATACATGATTTAAGGGCCTCAAATACACGAAATTGATCCATTTTCAACAATGGATTGATCCAAGAAGCTTGATTCACAAGTTTCAATTTCATCAGGACCACAATTAGGGTTTTAAGGAAAATGTCAACTGTACCTTTGACTTTTGGCCCAGACATGCTCCCAAAGCTTGGGACATGATTCAATACACCCCATAACACCTATGAAACACATCCATCAAGTTTGATTTAGGTCAATGACTTGATTTCACAAAGGATCGCACAGTTTGGAATTCATCTGATAAAAAGTCAACTGTGCACAAAAGTCAAGTTAGACTTTTTGAGATTTTTTATAATTATGGTTCCTCAACCCTAAAACAATGTTAATATGTGATTTGAATCATCATTCATCAAGAAAAATCAAAGAAAGTGGGATAACTTGTAAAAGGGGTAACCATAAAAACATAGAACTTTTCTAAGTTATGGAACAAAGTGGCTAGGGTACCAACTTCCAAGGATCATAACTTGAGATCCAAGCAACCATTTTGGCTGGTCCAAAGATGGATTTGTAGCTCTCATGGCATACTTTAAAAGTGACAACTACACCTCATTCAAATTCCTCATGGATTTCAAGTGATGGAGTGATCAAAATGGCTGAAAACATGAAATGTCACTTTTTCCAACACTTAGTGAAATTTTCACTAAGTCAGAATCTGTCTTGCTTTTTTCAGAATGTAGGGGCATTTTTCACTTGGATCCAAAAATGTTCAAGACAAACTATGATCACATATGTGTTGTGTCACATAAGGGCTTTCCAAAATGTCCAAGAACTCCATCAAACTCCACCTGAGCTAAGAGTTATGACAGCTGCAACATGCCTTACTGCAAACTGTCTTGGCAAGGCAGATTTGTGCATAAAGGCTCGATTTGCTCAAATTGTGCAATTCCAAGCATGCTTATCCATCTGCACACCTCCAGGGGGAACAACCAAGGGACAAACACTGATCTATTAGCCTCCCAAGTCCATGGATCTATGTTTAGGCATGACACTCCTAAATTCAAAGATGCTTCAAATATTCAATTTTGTTTCAAAGTATTTAACTGATGCATAGAGGTGGTATTCTTCAAGACAATGTTATCCAAGTTCAGTCAAGACTTATCCCTGAACCAAAGACACATATGCCTGTTCTCTAACCTCTAGTCAATGGCTAGAGGAGACTTGAGATTCCAAAGTGATCCAATTGACCACAGACCTGTACCATTTGCCATACCCTATTCCTTGCAAAACAAACTTGCTCTACTATAAATAGAGCTCATTCGTGATCAGTTTGAGTACACCAACGCATCCAAACTGATGTTTTCCTCAAAATAACCTCTCACTTTCAAAATTGCCTTCTAAAGCAAGTCACTATCGGGTTTTGAGTTTGAGAGCAATTCCAACCAAACCAATCACACACACGCCTCATAAACATCATATAGAAGTGATCCAAACACTTAAACAACATATGGAACACCAATTTCACAAAATGCCATCCAACTGCTCCAGCTTTTAGCAGACTTGCAGTCGGGGTACCATTTTAAGTTCCAGCTTGTATCTAACCACTCCAAGCATTCAGACACACTCCATTGCACCTAGGGAAGCTGTCCAAATCATTGGAACCAAGCTGTAACACCTCTAACTCAAAACACGATCACCAGCTACAAGAGGTAAGCCTCAACTTAGGCATCTCATGATTCATGCATATTTCCTCGCACAATATTTTGCATATGTTCATAATCATGTATGGAATGTTATCCCTCAATTAATTGCTTTGTATGAATCGTGTGTGGAATTTCTGAGCCTTCATGCAGAATTTAGGGTTCTTGAGGTTTCTCTTTGATTTCTTATTCCATGCTTAAAATAAATGAAATTAAAGACCATGGACATGATCGTGAGGTGAAAACGAGTAGATTGATATGTGGATTGTGTGATTTCATCAAGTATTCAGTGAGATTGGTGGGAAAATGCAAATCTAGGCAAAACAGAGCACGCGGGCAAAACCAATGTCTTCTTGGCGCCCTTTTTCAAAATTTCAAATATTTGAATTTTGTGATTTTATTTAATTGATTCAAAAATTAATTTCCCTCTGGTTTTTAATGATTTTGAGTTGATTCTTTTTTTAATAATTCACAAAATTGTTAAAATATTATATTTTACAATAATCTCCCAAAAGTATTATTTATTTCATATACTTGATATTTTTGCAAAGAAATAATTTTTATTTGTTTTTTGACATTTAAAGTATTTTTTCTTTCTTGATTATCCAAACTTAAATGGTTTCCAATCATTTTGTGGATAAAAATGTGATTTTTCAAACATTAATCCAAGATTACAACTTGTTTTTCACACATGTTTGATAATTTTGATCATTTTAATTAAAATTTTATTTAATTAAAATAAATTTTGAAATTAATTTAGGGTTTTGATATTAATCACCCTAAACAAATCTTTTTTAAACACTTTGGGCCTCTTGAGAGAGTGTAAGACCCAACCCTTTGAAAATACAAAACCATTTGGGCCTCAGATATTGTATAAGTCCCTCTGCGTTAAAAAAATCTCGGCGCGATCGCCAATTCAAAATCAAATCCTTTGGGCCTCTCCTCGAGATATAAGTCCCAATTCTTTTTCTTAAAAAACACTTTTGGGCCTATAATAGAGTGTAAGACCCAACCCCTTTTGTAAATAAACCTTTTTGGGCCTCACATATTGTATAAGTCCCTTTGTATATTTTCAAAACAATGGCGCGATCGTCGCCTTCTCAAAATCAATCGGGTATCTCCCTGAGTTGTAAGCCCCATCTCCTGTACAAAAATAAACTTTGGGCCTCTAATAGGGTGTAAGACCCAATCCCCTTTTTTTGACCAAAACGTTTTGGGCCTCAGTCGTTGTATAAGTCCCGATACGATATTCAAAACAACAGTGCAATCACTGTTAAAATTTGGGCCTCTCCTTGAGTTGTAAGCCCCGATCTCTGTTCAAAATACATTATCCTTTGATTTTGAATCCAAATGTATAGTTGCTATCAAAACTTTCTTTAATTTCTTTGAACAACTAACAAAACAGTATGGAAGCTCTACAACGAGTAAATGTTTATCCGCTTTCTTTTATATGCTTTCATATACATAACTGTATTGTGGGAAGCTGTGCATGGGTAGTATTCTTTCATACCTTTCAAATACTCATCATATATCAACTGTATATATACTAGTATAGTTATTTAGAGTTTTCCCCGGCAACTACGTCTAGAACTAGGTAAAACCCTATTTGTCACTCTTTAAATACAAACAAGACTAGATCCCCATAAGATTTCCAAATATAGTCTTCCCTTCTCTTGGGGTTAAACAATATGGAACAAAGAGAAAGGCAGTATTCTCGGTGAACCTTTTCTCAGACTGTCACCCCTAGAAATTGTTAAAGAAATTATACTCCCCAGAGATTATCTATTCTCCGTGAATAGCATCTCTTGAGTTTCTTCCAAACCCTCGAACTTTCCTGGAATGATCTCTTCTCTGTGAAGTGCATTTCTTGAACTTCTCTTGGTTTGGGGACCCACAGGCTTCCTAAAAGCATCCCCGCCTTCTCTTGGGCTTTGTACAAGGACCCTTCGGCTTCTTAGAAGTTCTCATGCCTTCTCTTGGGCTTAATACAAGGACCCTAACGACCTCTTAAAGGTATAAGTCAGAACTTAGTCATCCTTTGCTAGAGCAGTCTTTCCAGTGTCAAACCTCAGGCCACTTTAGAGTTGATTCTCATCCCTTAAGGCCCTTGCCCTCTTTTTGGCATCTTACAAAAGATAAAACTCTTCAACACCAGTAGACTTGGACAGTCTAAAAACCCTTTGAGTCTCAAAGACATTCTCAAGTTCCTTTCAAACATAGGAAGAAACATCGCTCACTCTGGATCGATCTCCAGCAAAAACCCAACCTTTCTCATGAGAGTTCCCCGACCAGGGTCAACACTATCCAAAATCAGAACCTCAAGGTATCTGACATCTCAACTCTGGTGTAATCCTCAGTAAAAGTTGATTTCCCACTTGGACCTGCCTATGGATCTCAATAATCCCCAGCAGAAAGCTAGCCTCCTCTTAGGCTTTGTATAATGTTCCTTCCTCAGCGAAGTCAGCCTCCTCTTGGGCTTTGTACAATAATTCTCCTCCTAGCGGAGCTAACCTTTTCAGACTCTCTTGTTGAGTCCATCACTTTTTAGGACTCTCTTGTTGAGTCAATACCCTATTAGCCTCAATCTGGGGCTTCGTACGAGACAGCAAATCACTCTCTTGTTGAGTATAAAAGACTCTCTTGTTGGGTCAATCTCCTTTTAGCCTCAATCTCGGGCTTCATACGAGACAAAAAATAACTCTCTTGTTAAGTATAAAGGACTCTCTTGTTGAGTTAATCAACTTTCAGGCTCTCTTGTTGGGCTAATCACCTTTGCAAGACTCTCTTGTTGAGTCAGCTCTTTTAGCCTCCGTCTTGGGCTTTGTACAAGACATATAAAAGTACTCTCTTGTTGAGACAAACTCATTTTAGCCTTCGTCTTGGGCTTTGTACAAGACACATATAAACCACCCCAACGGAGTCAAAAATCCCCTTTAGCCTCAATATTGGGCTTTGTACAAGACAGAAAGAACATTTTTCCCCAGAAAAGTCAAACTGTTAGCCTCCTCTTAGGCTTTATATATTGATATCCCCCAAAGAGTCAGTCTCTTTTTTGCCTCAATCTTGGGCCTTGTACAAGCCATATATACAATCCCCTAGCTGAGTCAATCAACCTTTTAGCATCAAACTTGTGCTTTGATCAAAGCACACAAACATCAATAGTCCCTCTTTAGAGATGCCAAATTCTCTCTCAGCCAAAACCCTTTAGCTTCATATCTTGGGCTTTGAACAAGATACAAATCACCTTTAGCTTCATGTCTTGGGCTTTGAATAAGACACCAAAACATCTTTTCCTCCGATAGAATAGGAGGAACTACGATTGCTCTGATTTCCCTGTTTCGCTAAATGGGAATACGTAGGCATAAGATTGCGAGATCTTAGCGAACATACAAATCAAAAACTTTAGGTCCAGGACCTTCACATCAATCAAAACTTAGGTCCAGTACCTTACCCAAAACATAAACAAAACTTACTCTCCCTGTCACACTTTCCCAAGAAACTTTCCCAACCCATTAACAGATAAACACTGTCAATTAAAAAGCAAGACCTAAAAGCTAACATCCTGTGATAACCACATATAGGATGGGTAATTGACAACTACCCATTGTATAACCTGACCCCAGACCCCCCAATCTCTTTTAAAGCCTTTGTTCAGATAAACATTCGCGTACAAGGTTAGTTTTAGATACCTTCCCTTTCCCTTCCAGCTTCACGGGATAAATAAGAAAACAGAAAGTAGCACCCTTTCTATGCGAGGAGGAAAACCCAAACTTCAGCGATAAGGTGGTCGCGTCACCGACAAAAATTGCTCGCTACAGGAAAATGGCGACTCTGCTGGGGAGTTCTTAGAATGATCTTTGGGCATCGTCCCCATTTTCTAACAGGAAAATGGCAACTCTGCTGGGGAGTCATTGTCTGTATAGGAAATAGGACTAGGGGTCTAGGATGTTAGGAATAAATATATATACTGCTTTTCCTAAATGATATCCATGTTTATTTTTCTGCTAATCAGAATGCGTGTGATTCCGCATCTAGAAAGATTGAGTATACACCTAAGATAAGTGATGGCACTAGACGGGTAATCTTACAAGGATTGACTCCCAAATAAGAGGTCCCGGTCGACCATAGAATCAGTGGAGATGCCCTTTGCGGATTCAATGCCTATACGACTTCGGTTGTTGAAAGCAAATTGTTCGATTGGGTTATCTGAGAAGCTGAGGATTTTAGTAGACTGAAACCATGTTACTATTTTGTAGTGCGGAAGCTATCGGAAATAGTTGTCACGCGATACTACCCTCATTTGAGATTACTCTAAGATACTGCAGCTCGCTCGGGTGATTCCAGTCTGCTGTTGTTATCCCAAGAGGGGTCAGTGATTTTGAGGACAGGTATAAAAAACCACCAGTATAAACCTTTAGGGATGGGTAGAGCCATGACTTCATGACACCGAACCTTTGACCCCATGTTTTTTTCTATGTTTTTGTGTGCTGCATTCATGCATTTATTTCATTAAAAAACATTAAACAAAAATCTTCTCTTCTAGTCTCTCTTTTTCAAATTAAACTAAGACAATGATTGCAAATATCAGAGAAAAGGATTGCGTTATGGATTTCGGTAGAAGGAGGACTCACAAGTACATCTTCAAGGTTCCAAAATTAAAGGATTTTAGAGGATTAGCAAGGATGATCACCAACCCTGGTGCTTTCAGAGCCAAGTACGGAGGACTGCTGTCTCTGTTAAGGGTCCATGTAATTGAAGGAATACTGGCTACGCTCATTCAGTTCTATGATCTGGTCTATCACTGTTTCACATTCTCGAATTATCAACTAGCACCAATGCTGGAGGTTTACTCTCACCTGAATGATTTACCTATCACTGACCAAGCTCCCTTTTCTGGACTGGAAGAAATTCCAAAGGATCAAACCATTGCAAGAGCAATCTATTTGGATGAGTCAAAAGTTAGGACTCACATGACCACTAAGGGTGGAATCCAGGGTTTGCCAGCCCAGTTTTTGATAAAGAAAGCCTTGTACGTTGCTAGTATAGGGAACGTGATTGCTTTCGAAAGCATCTTTGTTTTGCTCACCTACGGGTTATTTTTGTTTCCCAACATCGATAACTTCATAGATATCAATGCCATTAAGATTTTTCTGATTGGAAACCTTGTACCGACCTTGCTCGCCGATGCTTATCATTCTGTACATTTAAGGAATTTGTACAGCGAAGGAATGATCACATGCAGTGTACCTCTGCTGTACAAATGGTTCATTTCCCACTTGCCCAAGTCTGCTGCATTTTGGGATCCTAAGAATACTTTACGTTGGTCACAGAGAATCATGCCTCTTACCAACTTTGACATCGACTGGTACAATCGAATCTATGATGGAATTAGAATCATTGACCGTTGTGGAAACTTCCCCAATGTACCCCTCATAGGAACTAAAGGAGGAATCAACTATCATCCAATTTTAGTTCGTCGTCAATTTGGATACTCGATGAGGCATGTCCCGCGTAATGCTCATATGGAAGGTCTTTTCTTCAAGGAAGGAGAAAATGACAGAGCATTAAAGACGAAAATAGTGCATGCTTGGAAACATGTTTACAGGAAAGGAAGAGAGTCTCCAAGGAAACTAGATGTGTGTCTCTGTGGAACCTTATCTCCACTGGGTACAAACTAGAGCTCTCAAACTGAGGATGCCTTACCCTCGTCAAGAGGTTCTTCCGTTAAGGGACCCTGTCCTTTATTTTATGTCTGATATGGAAAAGCTTCAGGTTACTCTCAACAAAGTTCAACAAGAGAAGAAGTCTTGGAAGAACAAGTACCGTATTCTCAATGTGGAGTGTAACAAAATACAACAATTGTTAAAATAAAAAGATGCTCTGATTAAGATTTTAGAGCAACATGTTGTAGAAAATCAAGAAGACCAAAGGAATTTGCTCGCTCCTTTCACTTGGCAAAGGAATGACAACCCGACAACGACTCGAGAGCCCCGGTCAAAGAAAAGGAAAATATCAGAACCAGCACCTGAGATCTCCCCAGAGAGGACTCAGGATCCATTAGCTTAGACATTTCCTTTTACAGCACTATGTAAATTACTGTATTTCCATTTCCGCAATCTTTGAATTCAATAAAACGGGGTTTCCCCACTATTTGATATTTGCAATCCAATCGTCGAAGTTTATTTTGATTAAACGAAAAAAATAAAAATTATATAATATAATCATTGCATATCAATCATCATTCTCACAAAATTCATTCTTCTTCTCTGCGAATCTCAAGTTTGTGTCTCGATTCTAGAGTCAAACTGTATCATTCGTATAATACTCGGGCGAGTCAACAAAAGAAAATGGATAATCTCGAGGAAGAGAATAGAGAGTTGAGAGAAGAACTCGACGCTCTGAAAGAGGATCTGAGAAAGCTTCATAACGATATGCAAGCTCTGGCAACAGCTCAGATGCAACAACAACGGACTATGATCTCAGAGATCACATCTACGCCCATAGTGGAAAAGTATGAGCCTCGATATACCATGCCTAAAGATCGTCCCTGGGGCATGCCACTCAACTATATCTCGGAAGGATATATTCCGCCGATCACTGAAGATCCAAAAACTGAAATAGGAACCGTTGGGCCTGAAGGTTACAAACTTTGGGAAAGCGAAGATGCCAGGGGCATGACAGCAACTCCTGAAGGTTACAAACTTCGGGAGAGGGAAGTACCTAGAGTCTCTGCCATGATGACTATACCACCACCTGTGGTACACACTATCCCGGAAGGGTAGATTCCACAGATATCGTCTGGTGGAAACGAAAGTATGGACGAGAGAATGAGGGAATTCCATGAATAGTTCCTGGAGATGTAGAAGAAACTGCAAGCCATTCGCGGTCAGGATCTATTTGGAAAGGGCGCCGCCGACCTTTGTTTGGTCCCCAATGTGAAAAATCCGCACAAATTTAAGGTGCCCGAATTTGAAAAATACAAGGGTATCTCTTGCCCTCAAAGTTATTTGGTGATGTATGCTCGGAGAATGTCAACTCAGACAGAGAACCAACATCTATTGATCCACTATTTCCAAGATAATTTAACCGGTGCCGCACTCAAATGGTACATGGGATTAAACCGCACTAAGATTGTCACTTTCAGAGATCTTGGCGTTGCCTTCGTTCAACAATATAAGTATAACCTGGACATGGCACTAGACAGAGATCAACTCAGAGCCATGTCGCAGAAAGATAAGGAAACCTTCAAGGAATACGCTCAGAGATGGCGTGAAACTGCCGCCTAGATTTGTCCACCTCTTGAGGAAAATGAGATGACAAATATTCCTGAAAACCTTGAGCTCATTTTACTACAACAGAATGGTTGCCAGCGCGCCCAGTGACTTCACTGAGATGGTGGGCATGGGAGTTCGTCTGGAGGAAGAAGTCCGAGAAGGACGTTTAGTAAAAGACGCTGGATCATCAAGCAGTACCAAAAAATACGGTAGTGCTTTCCCTAAGAAAAAAGAGCAAGATATTGGTAATATCTCTCTCGGAAAGAAAAGGCGACGGTACCAACCAGTAGCAGATGTAACTCCTACTATCAACCCTGCGCCTATTCCTACGTATCAACCTCAGGTTGCTTAGAGCCAACCGAATCAACAACAATATCAGCAAAGGACACAACAGCCTCTTTAGCATGCTCGTCCTCCATACAACAACAACCGTACAATGCGATCACCAGGGTTCGACCCTATACCAATGTTGTACGCAGAAATGTTTCCATTATTACTGGTCAAGGGGCATGTCCAAACCAGGTCTCCTCTTTCAATACCAGAAAATCTGCCTTTTTGGTTCAAAGCGGATCAGACTTACCCTTACCACCAAGGAGGACCAGGGCATAACATAGAAAATTATTTCAGCTTCAAATCCGACGTACAAAAACTTGTTAGGAGCGGGGTCTTATCCTTTAAGGATACGAATCCTAATGTTCAGACGAACCCGTTGCCTCAACATGGGAAAGCTGCAGTAAATTTGATAAAGGGAGAGTCTAACCACATCTATCAAATTCATGATGTACTCTTATTAAGGGCTAACCAGGTCAAAATACATCGCAGACAGAGCGGATATGGGCATGTACCATTTCATAACTATCACCAGTGTGATATCTTCTCTAAAAACAATCAAGGATGTTATGTGGTACAATCAGCTCTACAGGAACAACTGGATCTCGAATGGATCCAGGAGCACCGAATCCATGAAGTCAACATGACTTATATGAATTCCAACGTCATTGAAAATCACAACATTCTGTCAATGAATGTCAACCTGGTGTCAATGCATTCAAGGCAAAGCTAGCATCATAATCTGCCACGGCACGATTACGATTCCTGTCTGGTCTGCTCGGTAAGTAATCAGGGATGCTCTTTTGTACAAAAGGCCCTCCAGCGTCAGATGGATCTTGGATGGATTTAGGATTACCGCGATAGAAATCTATATCAAGTGAATATGATTCAGATCTTTGATATTCGCTTGATGAATACCAGCTTGGTGGAGTTACATGCTAAGCAAGTCCAACTCAGTTTTCTGACTTCGTATAATTATCAGAACTGTAAGGGATGTGATGAGAGCGACCAAGGATGCGCTCTCGTTCAAAGAACTTTGCAACATTTGTTGAACCACTGGTGGCTTCCGATCTATATGGATGAAGACACACAACAAGTCAGTATGATTAATGGGAACTATACTAGGCATCCAAGTCAGGATGTTCGAACAATGGGAACAGATCTAGTGAGGTTACACTGCATACAAAGCAGGCGTGGCCAGGTGCCACCACATAACTATGAACGTTGTAGAGTTTGCTTTGAAGATAATCAAGGATGTTACCTCGTGCGAGCAGTCCTTCAGAGTTAGTTGGACCACCAGGAGATTCGACCGTGTCCAAGTTATGGGTCAACCAATTTGATGCCAGACTATTTCGCTGATCGAATCAAGGACGTTGTCATAATCTTTGATAATGAGAGGACCAAAGATGTTTATACCATCATCCCTTTACTGGACGAATCGAAAGTTCCTAACCAAGAACTGATTGAAATTACTTACAATGGTCAGAAGAATCAGAAGGCTCCTGTAGTTATCTATCTACCAGGACCGTTACCATATGAATCAACTAAGGCTATCCCTTACAAATATGGTGCAACAAAAATTGAGAATGGAAAGGAAATTCCATTACCCTTCGTCGTGAATATTGAAGACATCAGTCGAGTAACACGGAGCGGTCGAATCTTCAACCGAGGAGTTGGAGAACCCAGCAAAGAAAAGGAACCTCAGATGGAAATTCCTGATCAACCAATCAGTCAATCCTTCGATCCCGACCTTTCAAAGAACAGCGATAAGATACTGAAGCTTATCCAGAAGAGTGAATACAACATTGTTGATTAGCTGTTGCAAATTCCTTCAAAAATCTCAGTGCTATCACTTTTACTCAGTTCCGAAGCTCACAGGGAAGCTCTACAGAAAGTCTTAGAGCAGGCCTTTGTGGAACAAGATGTGTCAATAAGACAATTTGACAGCATCATCTCCAACATCACTTCCTGCAACAACTTGGGGTTTAGTGATGAGGAACTGCCAGAAGAAGGCAAAAGTCACAACATGGCGCTCAATATTATAGTGACATACTGGTAGACACCGGATCGACTCTAAACGTAATGCCGAAGTCTACTCTAATGCGATTATCATTCAAAGGATCTCTGATGAGAGGCAGTGATGTCACCGTCAAAGCATTTGACGGATCCCGGAAAACAGTTATCGGCGAAGTCGACCTTCCCACAACTATCGGTCCTCACAATTTCCTAGTCACTTTCCCGGTCATGGACATCCGAGCAACATACAACTGTTTGTTGGGAAGACCTTGGATACACGAGGCTGGGGCAGTCACTTCGACGCTTCACCAAAAGCTGAAGTTTGTCAAGAATGACCAGCTCGTCACAGTCTATGGAGAGCAAGCCTTGATCGTGAGTAACTTATCGTCATCCACTTATGTGGAACCGGATGTGGTCGTCGGAACTCAGTTCTAAGCTCTTTCGGTGAGCCATGACAACCAATCAGAAGGAGGAACGTCGATTTCCTCGTACAAGGATGCTCTCGAAGCGATCAGAAGTAACAATACTAAAGGATGAGGACAACTTGTCATTCCTAATGACAATAAGAAAAAGAAAGGTCTTGGTTTTTCTTTAAACTGTACCCAGACTACTATTAACGATGAAAGTCTTCATCCCATTCAGGACTTCTTCCACAGTGGAGGTTTCCTTCACCCAGTGTCTCAAGAATTACATACCATCAACGAGGGAGATTCCTCCGATACAGATGAAGAATGGAAGTCCTATCTTAACGAGGAAGGTTATATGTCTCAGGAAGAGGTGCCTACGCCATTTTGTTTTCCCGCACAAATTCCAAGATTTATACCTAGGTCAGATGTCAAAATGATATACGGAGGTTGTGATCCGGAAGGATTCCTTCCTCCACCCAACTCGTTAGAGGAAGACACTCTGATGAAAGACATCTTTGACCACAACTATTATGGCCCAATGGATGGCCTGCCTATCTGGCAGCCTTACCCAGGAGACTCGGGGAAAAAGAATCAGCCGAACGATGCATATCAGCTGAGCATCATTGAAAATAATACCAGCGTCCCCATCATGTCATGGGATTAACACTCAGGACATTCAGAAAACATCTAGCACGACGATGAATTAGCAAAGATTGTCGGACGAGAGTTCCTTAACTTCGCTTTTCCTGAGGTCAACGTCATCGAAAGGGATGACTCCTCCAGTTCCAAAGAAGTGTGGGACACCTTAGGACAACCAAACGAAAAATTTGACTTTTTGGTCAAGTACACCGCTCCCGAAAGCTCTCGTATCAGCCTCGAAGACATTCAGCCAGCTGGATGGGGAGATCTGCCTGAGAATGCAAACACTGTGCAAGATACAGCTGAGGAATCCTCCTACAATAACTCTGCCTGGGAGACAGATTTCAACGATATTGCTCCACCAGAAGTCAGCGTTATTTCTGAAGACAAGCCAAGAAAGAAGGTACCAGACTTTGTGATTCACCGAGGAGTTTGGCACCAATGGATTGCTGTCAACGTTCTGAAAGTTGTTCATAAGTCGAAGTAATTGCCGTCTTTATCTTAACCTTTCACCCTGCCCAGGTGAAACGGATGTTTTGATAGGGCTTACTTTCTGTAAATTTCCCTCTTCACTTTGCCCAAAGCGACAGAGTTTTGTTTTATAGGGCTGTAGTTTCGAGAATCGACAAGATCATAAATAAAATAACGTTGTTCTATAATTTTCGCATTTATTGTTGTTTTCTCTTTCCGCTTTTTCAAAAAATGGTAATCCTAAAAAACATCTTAAATAATAAAAACAAGCAGTTATTAGAAAATACACTGCACACACTCTTGCATTTCTCTCTATCTCTTCTAAAAACAAATCATCACGTCATGCAGATTGCTTGTTTTAAACCCCATTGAAACATACGATCCAATGTCTTCTCCCAACTTTGAATTCCTAGTATTTGAGGCTGAAGAAGAAAATGATAAAGAAATTCCAGAGGAGATCTCCCGATTACTCAGACAAGAGGAAAGGTCCATTAAACCTCACAAAGAGTCGTTGGAAACGGTCAACTTGGGCTCAGAGGAAGAGAGAAAAGAAGTCAAGATTGGGGCACTGCTCAGTCCGACTGTTAAAGAAGGTTTGACAAAGCTTCTCAAAGAGTTTCCCGATGTATTTGCTTGGTCCTATAAGGACATACCAGGGTTGGATACCAGCATCATGGAACATCATCTACTGTTAAGGTCAGAATGTCCGCCGGTAAAACAAAGGTTGAGCCGGACTCATCCAGACATGGCCATCAAAATCAAAGAGGAAGTACAGAAACAGATTGACGCAGGTTTCCTCGCCACATCAGAATATCCTCAATGGTTAGCCAACATTGTATCAGTTCTGAAAAAGGACGGAAAAGTCAGAATGTGTGTAGACTACAGGGATCTGAACAAAGTAAGTCCAAAGGACGACTTTCCCTTACCGCTCATAGACATGCTGGTAGACAGTACAACGAAATTCAGAGCCTTCTTCTTTATGGATGGATTCTCAGGCTATAACCAGATAAAAATGGTGCCGAAAGATATGGAGAAAACTTCGTTCATTATCCCATGGGGTACCTTTTGTTCAAGGTAATTCCGTTCGGTTTGAAGAACGTCGAGGCAACCTATCAAAAGGCCATGACTACTCTGTTTCATGACATGATTGTAACACCTCAAAATTTGCCCTCTTGTTTTTTTGGCTTATGTTTCATTGCATGCTTTATATTATCATCCTTACATATCATTGGTTTTCCAAAGGCATGGGATCAAGGTGTTCTTTAAACAGGGGATTTCGTGGATATCTATCAGAGCATAGAGCGGAGAATCGAAACCGGAGCCACAACATCATTTTTCAAGTAAAATAGGCAAATTTTGGCCTGGTTAACCGGTTAACACAATTACAGTGCAATTATGTTAACCAGTTAACATGTTGTAATTTGGCGTATATGGGCTGATTTTGAACTGTGTAACCGGTTAGCAGTTATGCTGTAACCGGTTAACACAGGAAAATTTTGCATATTCTGCTACTTTTTCATGACAGCACCATTGCACACTTGGGGTTTTTGATTTTACAAGTATTATAGCAGTAAATGGAATATTCTAGACATCTCTAGACATTTCAATTCAATTCCAAAGGCATTTATTCTAGTGCTTCATTTCAAATCAAGTGCACCATATTCCTTATTTTCCAAGCATCTCCACCTTTGGATGTTGAAATTCACCTTGGGATTGTTACCGAGTTGATCCTAACTAACCGAGTTAACTACCTTGACTCGGTGAGTTGAGTCCAACTAACTCCGACCCTAGCTCTAAACCCAAAGCTAAGTCCAAAGCTAATCCCAAACCTCCCACACTCCAAACCTAAAGTCTATATAAGAAACCCTTCACTCATTTTTCAAGGGATCCACCATTTTTCACCAAATTTCTCACATTTCACTCTCAATTCTCTCTTTACTCTCTGAAATTTTCTGCTACTTCTACACTTTCATCTCAATTCTCTCTTCCAAACTCTCACAAAAGGCTCTTATTTCTTGAAGGATAATCACTTTTCACCTTGAAAAGTGATTAATTCTTGAGCTCAAACTCCATCATTTGACTTTCTTTGGTTGGATTTCTAGGAGTTCAGATTATTCTACTTCAATCCAAGGGTTTCACACCATTTATTTTGGTGCAAGTTCGATCTTGGTGATTTCTCTCGGTTTCGACGCGTTTCGGCTACTAATCGAGGAATCTTTGGTTTTCTTTAATTTTCTGTACCAAGATCACTTTGCAACAATCACCAAAGCAAATCTCCGCTTTGTAGGTTGGTTTTTCTTAGATCTATACTTGATTTAGCTTATTTGCAACTTATTCAATGTAGATCTTAGGTGATTTTTGATTTGGATCCATTTACTTGAAAGTGATTCTTGATGTTGATGATTATTGGATTCAATTGATGTTTGGTGACTGTAATTCCATGTAATTTCATGATTAATTGATTGCATGTTCATTTGGATGTTTGGAGAAGTGATTTGCTGTTGAAAAGTGCTTTTCTCACTGATTTTTTTTATTTCTGTCCCAGAGTAACCGGTTAACACAATTACAGTGCAATTATGTTAACCAGTTAACATGTTGAAATTTTGCGTAATTTGTCTGATTTTGAATTGTGTAACCGGTTAGCAGTTATGCTGTAACCGGTTACCACTGCTGCAGAATGTGATTTTCTTGCATTTTCTTGTTCGTTTGAGATACTTTTCATGTCTAAACTTTATGGATTAATGTGTTGATGATTGGTGGACTATTCTTGAGCTGTTTCACTTCACACTATTGCATGAGCATGATTTTCCGACACACGATTCTTGGTTTTTATCGAGGATTGTTAATATTTGCGTTGTTGATTAATTGAGGTGATGAGCACATAATGCACACACATTGAGCTTGTTAATTGTTAATTGATGCTTGTGTTGCTGGAATTGTTATGTGAATGTTCATTTGCTTTCTATTTCAAGAGACGCACACTTGATTTAACTTGTTCACATGCTTAAGAGTGGTGCATTCTTTCATGATAATTTCAAGGTTGTTTACCATGTTGTGACATAATTGTGATCATGTTTGATTGAAGAATGTGTAAGGCTTGACGCATGATTGTTATTTCTATGAGTGAATCATTTGCGAATGCATACTGCCTCTATGTATTACCGCTGTCTAGACACACATGTGTTGTTATAGGTGCTGCTGTTTGACTTTTTATAGCTCCTTTTGTGCTGAATTATGTGCTGTTATAAGTTGTCTTGCTTATGTGCCACTTTTTACTGCTCTATGGACGCTGTAGCGCTGTTGTAGCCGCTGCTTTTTTCTTGTTTATTCTCGTTGCTTGTGTTGGAATAGCATGATATAATGCTTTGTGTACAACTTTTTCACACCGTTAGGGATCCTAGCTCATCCTTAATTTTTGATTAAGGTGAGGTAGGATAAGCATTAGATAGTGTTATCCCTCTCTCTTCTTTAGACTTAGGTAGTTCTTATCCCTCACACAACCATAGGATCTCCATGCATGATAACTTTAGGATAATTATTCCCCCACTTAGACTTTGTCCTTTCTTCTCTTTGAGTCACTTTTCTCATCTCAAAACAAAAATCAAAACATGTAATATAGGATTACCATGTATTGCATATGAGAAATGGAAGGAGAAGGGTTTCCCTTCGCCTTTCTAGAGTGTTTAGCATACGTCCTGTTAGGACGACCATGCGAGGCATTCGTTCCTATGTCATAGACTTTAATGCAATACGTGTTACGAACACAAAATAGTCAAAACACTTCTTCTAAAAATCAATAAACAAACAACAATTCTCTTCTCATTTTCCTCACTTCAGTCATAAAAGGATGCGTCACGTCTGTTCTACCACAAACAGGTAAATGCCTAAGACTCCGTACAACGAGCTGCGAAACCTAACTGCTGGAACGCACGCCTGGACGTACTCCACTTAAAAAACACAAACAAAGCAAAGTCATCCCTAGTGAGGGGAAATACGTCGCTCTGATTCTCGCGTGCGAGCGGGATACGTAGGCAGGAGATCGTACGAGATCTCTCCGAGCACCATCCTTCTCTTTTCCCCCAAACCGTAGTCCTAACTAAGTTGACTCTGACTTTCCCGCTCCCGAGGAAATATGTAGGCCTAGGACTCTGAGGACGTCCTATCGAGTCGCTTCTTTTTCTTTTCTCTTCGTTTCTCCGTTCTTTTCCATTCTCATTCCTTCTCCTTTCCAGTAGCAGTGGAGCTCCAGATGACGACACCCTTTGATCGAGACAACAAGCGTGGATCCCATCGAGTACGATGGACGTGTTGGGTGCTAACACCTTCCCTTCGCGGTAAACGACTCCCTTACCCGTTTCCTTTGGTCGTGAGAGCATGCTTTTCCTTCCCTCAGGTTTATGCAGTGTTTCCTTTCCCTCCCTTGGGATAAATACACATTGCTGGCGACTCTGTTTCCGCGCCACTTTCGCATTTGTACTTGGATGAAAATCCCGGGAGCGACAATGATACACAAAGAAATCAAGGTATATGTCGATGATATGATTGCCAAATCTAAAATAGAGGAGGAGCATGTGACCCACCTGTCAAAACTATTCGAGCGGTTGAGAAAGTACAAACTCCGCTTGAATCCCAATAAGTGCACGTTCGGTGTCCATTCGGGGAAACTTTTAAGGTTCATCGTCAACCAGAAAGGAATTGAGGTTGATCCTGACAAGGTCAAGGCCATTCAAGAAATGCCTTCTCCAAAGATTGAAAAACAAGTCAGGGGATTCTTGGGACGCTGAATTACATTTCCAGATTCATATTCCTCATGACTGCGACATGCGCGCCAATTTTCAAATTACTCAATAAGAATCAGGACTGTGTTTGGACAGAAGATTGCCAAACAGCCTTCGATAGTATCAAGGAATACCTGTTGAACCCACCTATTCTATCACCTCCAATGGAAGGAAGACCACTGATCATTTACGTAACAGTTTTGGAAGACTCCATGGGCTGTGTACTTGGTCAACAGGACGAAACGAAAAGGAAAGAGTCTGCCATTTACTATTTGAGCAAGAAGTTCACTGACTGCGAGACTCGGTACACTATGCTTGAGGAAACTTGTTGTGCTTTGGCTTAGGCAGCCAAACGTCTCCGCCAGTATATGATTTGTCACACTACTTGGTTAATCTCTGAGATGGATCCGATCAAGTACGTCTTTGAAAAACCTGCTCTCACGGGAAGGATTGCCCATTGGCAGATGTTGTTGTCAGAATATGACATCGAATACCATGCTCAAAAAGCCGTCAAGGGATGTATTTTAACCGATGATTTGGCTCATCAACCGATTGACGATCAGGAATCAGTCGGGTTTGACTTCCCAGACGAAGATGTCATGTATTTGAAAATGAAAGATTGCGATGAACCACTACCCAGTGAAGGGCTAGAACCAGGTTCCCAATGGGGACTAATCTCTGATGGAGCTGTTAATCATTATGGAAATGAAATTGGGGCAATCATTATAACACCTCAGGGTACCCACATTCCTTTCACCGCCCGACTAACATTCAAGTGTACAAACAACGAGGCCGAATACGAAGCTTGTATCATAGGTCTCGAAGAAGCGATCGACTTAATGATCAAGAACTTGGATGTATATGGCGACTCAGCCCTGGTTATCAATCAAATCAAAGGAGATTGGAACACATACCAATCAGGATTGATTCCTTACAAAGACTACGCGAGAAGGTTGTTACCATTCTTCAACACAATCGATTTTCACCATATCCCTCGTGAAAAGAATCACATGGCTGATGCATTAGCCACTCTCTCTTCCATGATTAGTGTAGGTCAATGGAATGACATACCTAAGATTGACATAATGCGCCTTGAACGGCCCGTTTACATCTTCACGATCAAAGCAATCATAGACGATAAACCTTGGTATCATGATATCAAATGCTTCCTTCAGAAACAAGAGTACCCACCTAGGGAATTAAGAAAGGACAGAAAGACCCTCGAAAGACTGGCTAGAAACTTCTTCCTGAGCGGTGATACACTCTATAAGAGAAATTTTGATATGGTCTTGCTCCGATGCGTAGACAGACCAGAAGCAAACATGCTGATAAAAGAAATTCACGAAGGATCCTTTGGCACTCATGCCAATGGACACATAATGGTGAGAAAAATTCTAAAAGCAGGGTACTACTGGTTGACCATGGAATCCGATTGCCACAAGTACATGAGGAAATGTCACAAGTGTCAGATATACTCAGACAAAATCCATGTGCCACCAACGCATCTCAAAGTTCTTTCTTCCCCATGGCCTTTTTCCATATGGGGAATCGACATGATTGGCATGATCGAACCCAAGGCTTCGAACAGACATCGGTTCATCATAGTAGCCATTGATTACTTTACCAAGTGGGTCGAAGCAGCGTCATATGCCAATGTAACCCGACAAGTGGTAGTCCGATTTATCAAAAACAATCTCATCTGTCGTTATGGTGTTCCAAGCCAGATCATTACTGATAATGGATCTAACTTGAACAACAAGATGATGAAAGAGTTGTGCGCTGAGTTCAAGATCGAACACCATAACTCATCTCCCTACCGACCCAAGATGAATGGATCGGTAGAAGCGGCTAACAAGAACATCAAGAGGATTGTTCAAAAGATGGTTATAACCTACAAAGACTGGCACGAGATACTACCATTTTCTCTTCACGGTTATCGCACATCTGTCCGCACTTCAACAGCAGCAACCCCTTTCTCTCTAGTGTATGGCATGGAGGCAGTGCTTCCCATAGAAGTAGAGATCCCATCAATCTGGGTATTGATGGAAGCTAGGTTAACAGAGGCTGAATGGTGCCAAAGTCGGCACGACGACCTGAATCTGATCAAAGAAAACCGAATCACGGCTCTAAGCCACGGTCAGTTGTATCAACAAAGGATGAAGAGAGCGTTTGACAAAAAGGTCCGACTGCGCGTCTCCAGAAAAGAAGACCTTGTGCTCAAAAAGATACAATAATTCCTCACTGATTCCTGGGGAAAATGGACTCCGAATTATGACGGCCCCTATGAGGTCAAGAAAGCTTTCTTAGGCGGTGTCTTGAGACTCGCAACCATGGACGGAGAAGAATTTGCCTACCCCACAAATGTTGACATGGTCAAGAAATACTTCGCCTAAATAAAAAAAACGTCTCGGTGGATTAAAAACCCGAAAGGGCGGTCCAGGAAAAAATTTGAGACATAATCAAAAATCATCCAGGTATCAGACGTGTGATGTTAAGGTGCGATGTCACAACAACACACTATGCACAATGGACAGAATAAACAGCAAAATAACACCAAGAATTGTTCACCCAGTTCGGTCTAACTACCTACGTCTGGGGGCTACCAAGCCAGGGATGAAATTCACTACTTGTAGAATTAATTTACAGACTCAACACCTAGTTGACAATCTCCTAAACTTAATTCCTACTAGTGACTTTCTACCTAAGAAACCACTTAGATATGAGAACACTACTCAATCCCTAAAACACTCAAAGAACAACCTCTTTGAGAAACCTCGATCTTACTTCACAGCTTTGATCAAGTAGCAACTCTCTATTGCTTCACAGCTTCTAAGAGAGGACAGAAAACGACTCAGTAATTCACCCTAGAATTCTGGTTATACAACTCGTACAAAATACTCAAGACACTCAGCCTATGCTCTTGATCTTTTCTCTGTATTTCTGTACCTTTTCCTTTGGTCTTGTGCGCTTTATATAGCTCCTTGAATTGGTCTTGGACTTGCTACAATATCTGACCAGATTTGTTATTTAAAACTGAATATTTAAAACAGATTTTCTCCTAAAATCTTTTTAAGTCTTCAACCTTTTAAATCTCCTACAAATCTTCACCAGATCTCCTATGCATCTGAAAATATCTATCCCAAGATATTCGCATCCAATGAGACACCTTGCTCTCCACAATTCCAGCTAACACGCAAACCCTAACAACATCACAACCTGATGTTATTAATTCTGCAGATCTAATGTCACAACATCGCCTCTGTGACATCAGACATCCAACTTCAGCAATTTAATACTTAACACAGCCAAGTGTTAAGACTTCAATGTTGAAACATCAACACCTTGACATCAACATTGAATATACTTTGTTTTACCAAAATTCCAGCCAATCCAAGAACTAACAATCTCCCCCTTTGGCTAATTTTGGCTAAAACAAACTCTGCAAACTCTGCACTCTGCACCTTCAGAGACTTTAGCAGTGGAATAAAACTTCAATCAATAATTTGAACCTCCAAGCAGCAGCATCAGCAGAACATCTTCTCTTCACAAAACTCTGCTGCTCACATAAAACCTCAGGCATACTCTGCTGCTTCAAAACAGCTACAATTCAACATTAGCAGCATCTTTAATTTACTTCAGCATCTATCATTATGCTTTAAAACAGCTGCACATAAACATATTATCTTCAACAGCTACACATATTTTATTATGAGCACTCCCCCTCAATGCAACAACCAACATAGCAGCTGTCAATTACTCCCCCTTAATATCTGTATCACATTAGCAACATTTGGCATTCTTTGATACTCTTGACTCACTTGGCTATTTCTCCCCCTTTTTAGCCGTAATTAGACACAATTAGACACGCTTCAACCAGAAGCCTTATTAACTACAGTCAGTACACCCTAGCTCTCATTGTTAGCCTCACAGTTAGCAATCGGGCAAAATAAATCATTGAAGGAAACCAAAAACATAAACAGGTGCATATAACAGCACAATATTCATATTACATAACCAGCAAGTGCAAAGAAAAAAAAAACTATTATCTAATGACAGCAGATGGAGGTTAGTCTTCATCCGAGCTGGTACCATCAGCATCTTCATCACCTTCATCTGACCTGGAATCCTCAGTATCGCCATTCCCATTATCTCCCCCCTATTCCAAGTCTTTGATCATCTGCTCAATCTTCATTTTCCTGACAGTGCTGGTTTTGATAACCATATCAAGATCCTTGCAGGTTGCCTTTAATTCTTCAATCAGCTCAGATTTTGTACTGACCTTCTTAACCCCAGAACTTGATGCTGTAACAATGTCTGGAACATGACTCCCAGCAAATAGTTTGGGATACAAAGATAAAGCTGACTCCCTCTTACATGCTACCTCTGTGCTGGTTAAGATTCCAGGATGTTGATCTAAGATCATTCCACAGATAAGGGAAGGGAATGATATAGGCATTTTGATAGCATTGGTGGCACCATGCTTCACCACTTGATCAAATATATAGCTTCCATAGTTGAACTTGACCTTTTTCCCCACAGCATAGATGAACCTTCCTAATCCCACAGTTATGGTGGTTTTGTGATTAGTAGGTACCCAGTTAGCAGCACCAATTCTGTGCAAAATAGCACACTTGATACTGAGTTTGCTAGCTGTCAATTTATTTTTCAGTGGCCACACCTTAACTTGAGTGGCAGTGATCTCTCTACACACTTCATTATCAGTCACCTCCAGTTCACACTCCTCTTGTTCATCTCTTCCCAGATATTTATTGACAGTACTAGGAGAGAAGTCAATACACTGTCCCCTAACAAACACCTTCATGTAGTTCACACTTCTATTGTCAGAAATGTCTATGGGAATGTTGACAACAAATTCCTTAACAAGTCCACTATAGCACTTAGAGAATCTGGTCACAGTCTTTAGTAGTCCAGCACCATGAGGTCCATAATTTCTTTCATCTCCAAGACATCCTTTCCAAGCTCCCTTTCCAGAGCTAACCTCCTTTGGCACACAAACTTCCACAATGGAGCACTGCTCGCATAATGAAAGGATATGTTGTCCACTGGCACTTCAGGGACCTTATTAGAAATTCTCTTTAAAATGGTCTTTCTGACTGGTGTGATGTCATGGACATCTTCCTCAACTTCATCCTCAGACTCAGATTCTTCTCTAATCTTTCTCTTTTTGGAGGGTGTGACAACCTTGCTCCAAGGTTTTGTGGGACCAACAACAGTCTTTTTCTTCTTATCATCAGAAGACTTCTTTGGAGACGATTCACCCTGCTTTTCTTTCCTTGTCCTTAGTCTCTAAACCAGACCAGGCACTACTCTTCCAATGACTTCATCATCAGATAAGTCATCAACATTAATCACATCAGTACTCTTTTCTCCTGTACCCTGATCAATAGCCATTTGTCTCAGGGGTCTAGATATACCCTTAATAGGAAGTCCTTTCTCAAGAAATTTGTCAACGATCTGCCCCATGCACTTATCAACATCTACCCTTTCCTCAGCAGTTTGTGGACGCGGGTTGGTAGTTCTAGGTTTGTCTCTAAATAACATACTAGTAACAACTTTCTTTGTTTCAGGATTCTTAAAGACAGTAGCAGGTCTCTTAGGAGTTAGTTTAGTGGGTCTCGTAGTACCTGATTCAAGAAGAATAGTTGAGAGGGGCTCAATCTCCATAGGATTGGATGCTGAACCTTCGTCAGTGGAAACCCTAGCTCTTCCTTTTGTGGAACTCTGACACTCAGATTTCTTGGATGGAGACACCATGAATCCTTTCAGTGAGGGTTGATTCTTGAAGGAAAAGAAGTTAATTCGTTGCGAGAACAGGGCTTTGAAGAAGCGTGAAGTTGTAGTACCAGGAAATGGGGGTTTGAGGCAAGGAGCTTGATTTTGTGTAATTTTTAAAGACCAATTACTAATTTTATCCCTCCATAAAGACTTTCCTTTTAAACAATTCACATCAGGACTCATTAACTCTGAGTGATCTTTCTGTACCCTGATGTCATAGTCTGAAGTTATAACATCAACTTGAACATCATTAGTTGAATTTCCTTCAAGAGAAATCCACTGATAGCAGTTATCCTTGGTTCTAGCACCCTTCATAACAACCTGATTATGCTCATCAGAAACCACACACTCATGCTTAGTGTAGTTTACCTTGTAACCTTCATCACACAACTGGCTTATGCTGATCAAAGTTGCATTTAAACCACTGACAAACAAAACATTGTCAAGTTCAGGTCTACCATCACCTTTCACTTTCCCAACTCCTGCAACAACACCTTTTTCTCCATTGCCAGACATAACCTCATGAAAGGGACAATGACTGACTTTAACTAACAAGGTTTTGAATCCAGTCATATGCTTTGAACATCCACTGTCAAAGTACCATGTATCCTTATCAACCTGGCTATCTGAGGTGTGGGCTAAAAGACATTTCACCTTCTCCTTAGGAACCCATTGTTTAGCAACTTTAGGTCTGACCTCCTTGGGTTTGCTCTGAGGAGTATATTGTGGATAACCATGCAACTTAAAACAAGAGTACTGCATATGTCCAACCCTGCAACAATAAAAGCATCTTACTCTGTCATTTCTAAAGTGGTTCAATCTTCTTCCACTTTGATAATGTTGTGGCTGCCACCCATAATATCTTCTTCTTCCATGGTTGGAATATCTTCTTCTGTACTAATGTTGTCTTCTAGGCTGTCTCCTATGGTGATGAGGCTTCCTTCTTCCATAGTGATGAGGCACAACATTGTTGTATCCATATCCATACCAGTTTTCCTGATGTTGAGACATCTGATGAGACATGTTCTGTTTGAACCTTGCAGCTTGCATGCTCTTGTGATATTGAGGAGGCATATACTGCCTAGCTCCTTGAGGCTGCATCTTCCTCTGATGGGGACCATCCTTTTTCTCAACATTCTGAGGTTGAACAACCTTCTTAGGGGTAGGATCTTGCCTCTTAGTTTGAGACATTGGTTGAGACACCTCCTCCTTTGCTCCTGAAGTGCTCGCTTCAGCAAAAACCTTTTTCTCAGCCACATATCCTATACCTGATTTATCTCCAGCAACTTTCTCTGACTGAAGGATCTTATCAAGAGTATCTGTACCATAGCTCAACATCCTAACAGACTTGGTCATTTGATCAAGATGAGCTCTAACTAGTACAACTTCATTTTCCAGGTCAGCTTTTTCATTCTCTAGCTGAGCAATCTGTTGCTTGTGGCTCTTGTTTTCTTGACAAATCTCAGCACTTTTTAAACACAGCTCTTGATAGGTAGATGCTAACTCCTCATAAGTTATTTCTCCATCACTAGAATCATTATCAGAACCAACAGCTCCTGTTAATGCTCTAACATGCTTTGCTGACTCACCTTTACTTTCACTATCAGAGTCAGACCAGGAAACTGTCATGCCCTTCTTCTGCTTTTTCAAGAAGGTGGGACATTCTTTCTTGACATGTCCATACCCTTCACACTCAAAGCACTGAACTCCTTTATCTTGGGCAGTTTTCTCTTCATCCTTTTCTTTTGACTTGCTGGTGTTAGTAGATATGTTCTTGACATTAGGCCTGGAGTTATTATTCATTCTCTTGAATACTTTGTTGAACTGTCTTCCCAACATAACTATGGCCCGAGATAGATCCTCCAGGGATTCAGAACTCTTTCCTTTTTCTTCTTCATCATTTGACACCAAGGCTATACTCTTTGGCTTCTTTTCTGGTTCTTCTTCATTCAAACCAAGCTCAAAAGTTTGAAGAGATCCAATGAGCTCATCAACTCTCATCTTGCTGATGTCTTGTGATTCTTCAATAGCAGTCACCTTCATCTTGTACCTCTTAGGAAGTGACCTAAGAATCTTCCTTACAAGCTTTTCATCTGACATCTTTTCACCAAGAGCACTGGAAGCATTAGCCAGCTCCAGAACATTCATGTGGAAGTCATGAATAGTCTCATCGTCCTTCATCTTTAGGCTTTTAAATTTTGATGTTAAAATCTGAAGTCTTGACTTCTTAACTCTAGATGTTCCTTCATGTGTAGCCTGCAAAATATCCCACGCTTCCTTGGCAACCTCACAAGTATTGATTAACTTGAAAATATTCTTATCCACTCCATTGAAAATTGCATTTAAAGCTTTGGTGTTTCCAAGGGCAAGCTCATCTTCTTCCTTGGTCCATTCTTCTTCAGGCTTTGGCTTTGAGGTGCCTTCTTTGTCTTTGCCAGCATCATCTTTTTCACACACAACAGGTGTTTTCCACTCTTTAATAACAGCCTTCCAAGCCCTGTTATCCAAGGATTTTAAGAAGGTAGTCATCCTTGGCTTCCAATAGTCATAATTGGATCCATCCAAAATAGGGGGTCTGTTGACGAATCCTCCAACTTCTTTGTCCATCTTTACACCAGAAAGTAACTTCCCTGGATCTCACCCAGAGACAGACGGGATGCCTGCTCTGATACCAATTGAAATTCTGGTATCAGACGTGTGATGTTAAGGTGCGATGTCACAACAACACACTCTGCACAATGGACAGAATAAACAGCAAAATAACACCAAGAATTGTTCACCCAGTTCGGTCTAACTACCTACGTCTGGGGGCTACCAAGCCAGGGATGAAATTCACTACTTGTAGAATTAATTTACAGACTCAACAACCCAGTTGACAATCTCCTAAACTTAATTCGTACTAGTGACTTTCTACCTATGAAACCACTTAGATATGAGAACACTACTCAATCCCTAAAACACTCAAAGAACAACCTCTTTGAGAAACCTTGATCTTACTTCACAGCTTTGATCAAGTAACAACTCTCTATAGCTTCACAGCTTCTAAGAGAGGACAGAAAACGACTAAGCAATTCACCCTAGAATTCTGGTTATACAACTCGTACAAAATACTCAAGACACTCAGCCTATGCTCTTGATCTTCTCTCTGTATTTTTGTACCTTTTCGTTTGGTCTTGTACGCTTTATATAGCTCCTTGAATTGGTCTTGGACTTGCTACAATATCTGACTAGATTTGTTATTTAAAACTGAATATTTAAAACAGATTTTCTCCTAAAATCTTTTTAAATCTTCAACCTTTTAAATCTCCTACAAATCTGCACCAGATCTCCTATGCATCAGAAAATATTTATCCCAAGATATTCGCATCCAATGAGACAGCTTGCTCTCCACAATTCCAGCTAACACGCAAACCCTAACAACATCACAACCTGATGTTATTAATTCTGCAGATCTAATGTCACAACATCGCCTCTGTGACATCAGACATCCAACTTCAGCAATTTAATACTTAACACAGCCCAGTGTTAAGACTTCAATGTTGCAACATCAGCACCTTGACATCAACATTGAATATACTTTGTTTTACCAAAATTCCAGTCAATCCAAGAACTAACAAAACTTTTTCTGCTTTTAAAATAAAGATGACAGTTTCTTTTGACTGTTGAACATCGAAAGAACATCGATCGCTACTCCAGAAGTAATCGAGCTTCAAAGTGCAGAATCAAAGCACTCCTTCTAAACCAGTACACCTGAATGAAGGATCAGTTGTGTCAGATGTGAATATTCCGTCCGACATCCCCGGCAGAGTTCTTATCTCCTAAGCCCGACCAACGGTTTTCCCCACAAGGACTATCTCTCCTAAGCAAGGCAGAATTGCTACTTTTGGACCAGTGATACTTTTCATCCCCCGCACTGGTCGAGTATCCAGTCATGTTCATCTGTTAGTCTGTATGTCGCATCAGTTTTGTTAGCATAAACATACATATATCATGCATTATTGATTTACATTCACATTCATATTGCATCAATATCACACTAGTTGGTCTTGTCCCCTAGTAATGAAAGTCTTCTCAATCGAGTTGTCAGTTCTTTCCTTGTCAGGAAATGTTGCGTCTGAACAATCTCTCCTCCGGTTTATTTCTGGATTGAAGTCGGTCCGCGATCACTTTGATAACTTGAACCTCTGAAAGACAAAAGTACATTCGACAAATGTCACTCTTCACCATTGAAGATGATATCTTTGCTTTCCCGGATTAAGGAAAATCCCAGAGAGAGCCTCGCAACTAAAGGCTCTCAGCAACATAGTGGTTCTTCTCTCTAGAAAATCAATGTTAATGAAGTCATCAGCACCTCAAAATTGGATTACATCACATGGCATTTCCTCCTAGGAGATCTAGAGGAAAAGTATGATGTAATACCCCCAAATAGGAAGCAGTCTCTCAAGAGACTCGTTTTACCCAGTAGAGCAGAAAAATGGTGTCTCCAACCAGAGAAGTTTGAACACCTCTACAGCTCAGACCAATGGGTTCCCCCAGCAAGTCTGACATCGAAACTTTTTCCATCAAATGGCATCTCTCTAGGAAAATTCTGCGAGAAGTTTGAGGAAAAACTGATATGAATAGCATCCCTTGTCAAGAAAGCTTATTGACAAACGAAACTGAGACTAGTTCCTTCTTAAGGAACCAGGATCGAGGGGAAGTTTACATCAAAAACTAAGACCAGTTCCTTGGTAGGAAACCGGGATCGAGGGGAAGTTTATTTCAGAAACTAAGACTAGTTCCTTGGTAGGAAACCAGGATCGAGGGGAAGTTTATTTCAGAAACTGAGACCAGTTCCTTGGTAGGAAACCAGGATCGAGGGGAAGTTTATTGACAAAGGAAACTTAGACCAGTTCCTTGGTTGAAAACCAGGATCGAGGGGAAGTTTTTACCTTTTCTAAGTATTAACGCTTAGCAAAAGAAGATGAATGTGTACAATACCATTCATAATCACTGTCAAAATTTCGGGTATTCTGATATTTAATCATCTTGCATCCTGAATGCCCGAATACCTTCGCCATTCACACCTTCGAGTCCAAGAAGATTAAATATGGGGCATCTGTCATACCCCAAATTTTGACCACTAAGATTTCCCATCATTGTGCAAATCATCATCACAATATGGATGTACCAACATGCCTCAATCAATCTCCTCATAGATGTTTGAGCATTCACTACTATTAAGCATTAGGGTTTTAAGCCCTCTTAGAGCTTAGACAAAGGATAAATCAAGGAATGACATGATCTTCAACTTATCTAACCTTTCAAACACCTATAAGGGATCAAGAGGACTTCCACACCAAGAATCAAGCACAAGGTTGCAACATTCCAAGTGGATTAACCCTTAAGATCGCCAGTGTCACCAAATTAGGGTTTTGGTCGACCAAGGCCTCCAGATGAAAATTTTCATCTGGGCATGAGCCAATGCTTCAAAGCATAACCCAAGATACTCCAAGGGACTTCATGGACCCAATCATCAAGTCATTTTAACCTCAGGGGAAGCATTCATAAAAAAAATCAGGAATTAGGGTTTCTTGACCTAATTCACCACTAAGTTTACTTTTGGGACAAAACATGAGCCAATACCTCAATACATGATTTGAGGGCCTCAAATACACCACATTGATCCAAGAAGCTTGATTCACAAGTTTCAATTTCATCAGGACCACAATTAGGGTTTTGAGGAAAAAGTCAACTTACCTTTGACTTTTGACTCAGACATGCTCCCAAAGCTTGGGACATGATTCAATACACCCCATAACACCTATGAATCATATCCATTAAGTTTGATTTAGGTCAATGACTTGATTTCATAAAGGATCGCACAGTTTGGAATTCATCTGATAAAAAGTTAACTGTGCACAAAAGTCAAGTTTGACTTTTTGAGATTTTTTATAATTATGGCTCCTCAACCCTAAAACAATGTTAATATGTGATTTGAATCATCATTCATCAAGAAAATCAAAGAAAGTGGGATAACTTGTAAAAGGGGTAACCATAAAAACATAGAACTTTTCTAAGTTATGGAACAAAGTGGCTAGGGTACCAACTTCCAAGGATCATAACTTGAGATCCAAGCAACCATTTTGACTGGTCCAAAGATGGATTTCTAGCTCTCATGGTCTGCTTTAAAAGTGTCAACTACACCTCATTCAAATTCCTCATGGATTTCAAGTTATGGAGTGATCAAAATGGCTGAAAACATGAAATATCACTTTTTCCAACACTTAGTGAAATTTTCAATTAAGTCAGAATCTGTCTTGCTTTTTTTCAGAATGTAGGAGCATTTTTCACTTGGATCCAAAAAGTTTCAAGACAAACTATGATCACACATGTGTTGTGTCACATAAGGGCTTTCCAAAATGTCCAAGAACTCCATCAAACTCCACCTGAGCTAGGAGTTATGACAGCTGCAACATGCCTTGCTGCAAACTGTCTTGGCAAGGCAGATTTGTGCATAAAGGCTTGATTTGCTCAAATTGTGCAATTCCAAGCATGCTTATCCATCTGCACACCTTAAGGGGGAACAACCAAGGGACAATCACTGATCTATTAGCCTCCCAAGTCCATGGATCTATGTTTAGGCATGACACTCCTAAATTCAAAGATGCTTCAAATATTCAATTTTGTTTCAAAGCATTTAACTGATGCATAGAGGTGGTATTCATCAAGACAATGTTATCCAAGTTCACTCAAGACTTATCCCTGAACCAAAGACACATAGGCCTGTGCTCTAACCTCTAGTCAATGGATAGAGGAGACTTGAGATTCCTAAGTGATCCAATTGGCCACAGACCTGTACCAGTTGCCATACCCTATTCCTTGCAAAACAAACTTGCTCTACTATAAATATAGCTCATTCGTGATCAGTTTGAGTACACCAAAGCACCCAAACTGATGCTTTCCTCAAAATAACCTTCTCACTTTCAAAATTGCCTTCTAAAGCAAGTCACTATCGGGTTTTGAGTTTAAGAGCAATTCCAACCAAACCTATCACACACACGCCTCATAAACATCATATATAAGTGATCCAAACACTTAAACAACATCTGGAACACCAATTTCACAAAATCGCCATCCAACTGCTCCAGCTTTTAGCAGACTTGCAGTTGGGGTACCATTTTAAGTTCCAGCTTGTTTCTAACCACTCCAAGCATTCATACACACTCCATTGCACCTAGGGAAGCTGTCCAAATCATTGGGACCAAGCTGTAACACCTCTAACCCAAAACACGATCACCAACTACAAAAGGTAAGCCTCAACTTGGGCATCTCATGATTCATGCATATTTCCTCGCACAATAATTTTTCCATATGTTCATAATCATGTATGGAATATTATCCCTCAATTAATTGCTTTGTATGAATCGTGTGTGGAATTTCTGAGCCTTCATACAGAATTTAGGGTTCTTGAGGTTTCTCTTTGATTTCTTATTCCATGCTTACAATAAATGAAACTAAAGACCATAGACATGATCGTGAGGTAAAAACGAGTAGATTGATATGTGGATTGTGTGATTTCATCAAGTATTCAATGAGATTGGTGAGAAAATGCAAATCTGGGCAAAACAGAGCACGCGGGCAAAACCAAGGTGTTCTTGGCGCCCTTTTTCAAAATTTCAAATATTTGAATTTTGTGATTTTATTTAATTGATTCAAAAATTAATTTCTCTCTGGTTTTTAATGATTTTCAGTTGATTCTTTTTTTTAATAATTCACAAAAATGTTAAAATATTTTATTTTACAATAATTTCCCAAAAATATTATTTATTTCATATACTTGATATTTTTGCAAAGAATTAATTTTTATTTGTTTTTTGACATTTAAAGTATTTTTTCTTTCTTGATTTTCCAAATTTAAATGGTTTCCAATCATTTTGTGGATAAAAATGTGATTTTACAAACATTAATCCAAGATTACAACTTGTTTTTCACACATGTTTGATAATTTTGATCATTTTAATTAAATTTTTATTTAATTAAAATACATTTTGAAATTAATTTAGGGTTTTGATCTTAATCACCCTAAACAAATCTTTTTTAAACACTTTGGGTCTCTTGAGAGAGTGTAAGACCCAACCCTTTGAAAATACAAAACCAATTGGGCCTCAGATATTGTATAAATCCCTCTGCGTTAAAAAAATCTCGGTGCGATCGCCAATTCAAAATCAAATCCTTTGGGCCTCTCCTCGAGCTATAAGTCCCAATTATTTTTCTTAAAAAACACTTTTGGGCCTCTAATAGAGTGTAAGACCTAACCCCTTTTGTAAATAAACCTTTTTGGGCCTCACATATTGTATAAGTCCCTATGTATATTTTCAAAACAACGGCGCGATCGTCGCCTTCTTAAAATCAACCGGGCATCTCCCTGAGTTGTAAGCCCCATCTCCTGTACAAAAATAAACTTTTGGCCTCTAATAGGGTGTAAGACCCAATCCCCTTTTTTTGACCAAAACTTTTTGGGCCTCAGTCGTTGTATAAGTCCCGATACAATATTCAAAACAACAGTGCAATCACTGTTAAAATTTGGGCCTCTCCCTGAGTTGTAAGCCCCGATCTATGTTCAAAATACTTTCTCCTTTGATTTTGAATCCAAATGTATAGTTTCTATCAAAACTTTTTTTAATTTCTTTGAACAACTAACAAAACAGCATGGTAGCTCTACAACGGGTAAGTGTTTATCCGCTTTCTTTTATATGCTTTCATATACATAACTGTATTGTGGGAAGCTGCGCATGGTTAGTCTTCTTTCATACCTTTTAAATACTTGTCATATATCAACTGTATATATACTAGTATAGTTATTTAGAGTTTTCCTCGACAACTACGTCTAGAACTAGGTAAAGCCCTGTTGGTCACTCTTTAAATACAAACAAGACTAGATCCCCATAGGATTTCTAGATACAGTCTTCCCTTCTCTTGGGGTTAAACAATATGGAACAAAGAGAAAGGCAGTATTCTCGGTGAACCTTTTCTCAGACTGTCACCCCTAGAAATTGTCAAAGAAATTCTACCCCCCAGAGTTGATCTATTCTTCGTGAATACCATCTCTTGAGTTTCTTCGAAACCCTCAAACTTTCCTGGAATGATCTCTTCTCTGTGAATTGAATTTCTTGAACTTCTCTTGGTTTGGGGACCCACAGGCTTCCTAAAAGCATTCCCACCTCCTCTTGGGCTTTGTACAAGGACCCTTCGGCTTCTTAGAAGCTCTCATGCCTTCTCTTGGGCTTAATAAAAGGACCCTAACGACCTCTTAAAGGTATAAGACAGAACTTAGTCATCCTTTGCTTGGGCATTCTTTCTAGTGTCAAACCTCAGGCCACTTTAGGTTTGATTCTCATCCCTTAAGACCCTTGCCCTCTTTTGGGCATCCTACAAAAGATAAAACTCTTCAACACCAGTAGACTTGGACAGTCAAAAACCCCTTTGAGTCTCAAAGACATTCTCAAGTTCCTTTCAAACATAGGAAGAAACAATGATCACTCTGGATCGATCTCTAGCAGAAACCCAGCCTCTCTCATGAGAGTTCCCCGACCAGGGTCAACACTATCCCAAATCAGAACCTCAAGGTATCTGACATCTCAACTTTTCTGTAATCCTCAGCAAAAGTTGTTTCCCCACTTGGACCTGCCTAGGGATCTTAATAATCCCCATCAGAAAGCTAGCCTCCTCTCAGGCTTTGTATAATGATCCTTCCTCAGCGAAGTCAGCCTCCTATTGGGCTTTGTACAATAATTCACCCCCTAGCGGAGCTAACCTTTTCAGACTCTCTTGTTGAGACCATCACTTTTCAGGACTCTCTTGTTGAGTCAATACCCTTTTAGCCTCAATCTCGGGCTTCGTACGAGACAACAAATCACTCTCTTGTTGAGTATAAAAGACTCTCTTGTTGGGTCAATCTCTTTTTAGCCTCAATCTCGGGCTTCATACGAGACAGGAAATCACTCTCTTGTTGAGTATAAAGGACTCTCTTATTGAGTCAATCAACTTTCAGGCTCTCTTGTTGGGCCAATCACCTTTGGAAGACTCTCTTGTTGAGTCAACTCTTTTAGCCTCCGTCTTGGGCTTTGTACAGGACATATAAAAGCACTCTCTTGTTGAGACAAACTCATTTCAGCCTCCGTCTTGGGCTTTGTACAAGACACATATAAACCTCCCCAACGGAGTCAAAAATCCCTTTTAGCCTCAATCTTGGGCTTTGTACAAGATAGAAAGAACATTTTTCCCCGGAAAAGTCAAACTGTTAACCTCCTTTTAGGCTTTATATAATGATATGCCCAAAGAGTTAGTCTCTTTTTTGCCTCAATCTTGGGCCTTGTACAAGCCATATATACACTCTCTTGTTGAGTCGGTCTTATCTAGCCTCCTCTTAGGCTTCATATAAAGAAATCCCCTAGCTGAGTCAATCAACCTTTTAGCATCAAACTTGTGCTTTGATCAAAGCACACAAAAATCAACAGTCCCTCTTTAGAGATGACAAATTCTCTCTCAGCCAAAACCCTTTAGCTTCATATCTTGGACTTTGAACAAGATACAAATCAACTTTAGCTTCATGTCTTGGGCTTTGAACAAGACACCAAAACATCTTTTCCTCCCATAGAATAGTAGGAACTACGATTACTTTGTTTCCCTGTTTCGCTAAATGGGAATACGTAGGCATAAGATTGCGAGATCTTAGCGAGCATGCAAATCAAAAACTTTAGGTCTAGTACCTTCACATCAATCAAAACTTAGGTCCAGTACCTTACCCAAAACATAAACAAAACTCACTCTCCCTGTCACACTTTCCCAAGAAACTTTCCAAACCCATTAACAGATAAACACTATCAATTACAAAGCAAGACCTAAAAGCTAACATCCTGTGGATAACCACATATAGGATGGGTAATTGACTACTACCCATTGTATAACCTGACCCCGGACCCACCAATCTCTTTTAAAGTGTTTGTTCAGTTAAACATTCACGTGCAAGGTTAGTTTTAGATATCCTCCCTTTCCCTTCCAGCTTTACGGGATAAATAAGAAATCAGAAGTAGCACCCTTTCTCCGCGAGGAGGAAAACCTAAACTTCAGCGATAAGGTGGTCGCGTCACCGACAAAAATCGCTCGCTACAAATGAGTATGTTTTTCTTGAAGTATTCCATTCGTAGTCATTCATAAATTTTTTTGTGCATTGCAATACCAACTTTCTTACTTAAACTCCTGGAGGGAGGATGACGAAATGAAAACGCAAAATCTCTAGTCATATGCTTTTGGATAAAACCTTGCTGATGATATACAGGCATTATTTCGAACCCCCAAACACCGAAGATATAAGGGAGATAGACCCTCGTCAACACTTTTGAGCCTTGAAGTAGAAGTTTCTTTCATTAAAAAAAACCTCAATCTTAACTTGGGGCAGGGTAGGTGTTAGTTAATTTGACCGTGCGTTCAAATTTCAAAAGGAATGAAACCACAATGGTTATCCCTCGCCAACTGAGGAATGAGGCAGTCATCACCCTTTCAAACAAATCAGACAAACCAGCGTCACACGATTTGTTCAAAATAATTATATAAAAAGAGAAGAATCAAAAGAAAAAAAGAAAGAAAGCCCGCTAAGTCGAAAACTTGAAAACAAGTGACTTAGTAAAAAATTAGGACATCCCGCTGGACATCAAAAATTCAAAAGAATCAGTCTAGGAAAAATCAGGGAAATAAAAAACAAATAGAAAAAAGCAAAAAGGAACAAAGTCGTGTGACTACAGACACCAAAGACCAAAGGGGTGACTTCCACTCCGAAATCCTTGTGGGTTCCTTAACCATCACTCCTAACATTCAAAACCTCTTGAAGGGTGAGCGCTTGTGCCAAATTAGCTGAACGTGGGACTGAAGAATATCAAGGAGAATGGGTGGGTACAAACAAATTTTGAGCCATAAATATTTTTTTTCTAAAACCGTGAACCAAGCCACGTTATAACCCTCAAAAGTCCTAATTGAAGCAGGGTTTATTTCGAAAGCGTACTTCAACGAGATAGCGTTCCTAACTCCCATGAGTTGTACTAAAAGATTTTTGTTGGTATTGCATGTGCATGCTATCTTTCATTTAAAAATATCAATGCCGTAACTAGTGATTCGTTCACAGGGTTTTACGACATCTTTTCAATAAAAACTTCAAGATTAACATGTGTGTTGCATTATGATTATCATTCTCAGAAAAAACATTTTTCGCTTGCATACAGGTGCGAAAACATCAAGGTGGTTTACATAAGGAACATCAGTCAAGAAGCTTGATCCTGCCAAAATGAAATGCCTGAAAATTCCGAAGGACAACCATGTCAGGGGGCATGTTGCCAGGAGCTCTGTGGAGCATGGGTTTTCCTAGTAAGTCGTGATAAGATATAGCCAATCTAGGGCAGCCACGTCTGTCCAAAGTCCAGCCAAACTGGGGCAATCATATCGAGATTCAGATAATCTCTCTAAGAGCTGTTAGTCTAGAACGTTCCCTTAAAGATCAATCAGTCAGGGGCAAAGTCACTTCAAGACTCGTATCGAGGCAGACCACCTTAAGAGCACGAGAAGTTATCCTCTCCAGAAGATGGTTAATCAGAAGCACCTCCCAAGGTTCAGAACACTGGGGAAGAATATCTCATTATGGTACAAAGTTCTCTCAAGGCAAATTCTTTCATAGATTATGCAGTCTGGGGCAGTTACGGCGAGATACGATAAATTTCTCCAAAGAGTTTGAAAACACTAGAGCATTTTGAATGCCAAGTTTTCTGTAAAATCCTCTTGAGATGATTTCTTCCAGTATATCCTGTGGTTTGGGGCAAGTCAATAATTAAAGGAACCATTGTTCACTCCTGATGATCGGTATGCAGTTGATCAGCAGAAGCGTGAAGCATCAAGTGTAGCGAGTGATTTTGGACATGGTTCTTAAGCAATATTGCTCTGGGGTACTACAGGTCGATTCATTTTTTATCCTTTTAAACCTGATGAAGGAAGGGAAATAGATGTCTCCAATTAACCCTGCTTGCATACTGAGGTTAAACAGTCAAAACTGTTGGTTTACAGATGCGGTTTAGATTGTGGGCCTCTCTCTGCTTATTTTGCTAAGAAAACAGTATGACGGGATTATTTTATTTGTAGGATGTTAGGACTGATGCTTTTTGATTGATGTGTGAAGGTATGGGATTTTGGGTTTTTGATTACTGTGCTCGCTAAGATTTTTCCAATCTTATGCCTACGTATTCCCGTTTGACAAAACAGGGAAATCAGAGCGATCGTAGTTCCTCCTATTCTATGGGAGGAAAAAGGTTGTTTTTGGTGTCTTGTTCAAAGCCCAAGACGTGAAGCTAAAGGTGGTTTGTATCTTGTTCAAAGCCCAAGATGTGAAGCTGAAGGGTCTATTTGTATCTTGTTTGAAGCCCAACATATGAAGCTAAAGGGTTTTGACTTTAGAGAGAATTTGTCATCTCTAAAGGGGAGTTGTTGATGTTTGTAGGCTATGAACAAGGCACATCTTTGATGCTAAAAGGTTGATTGAATCACCTGGGGTTTTCTTTATACAAAGCCTAAGAGGAGGCTATTGACCCAACAAGAGGGTGCTTTTATGTGTCTCGTACGAAGCCCGAGAGAGAGGCTAAAAGGGATTGACTCAACAAGAGGGTGCTTTTATGTGTCTCGTACGAAGACCGAGAGAGAGGCTAAAAGGGATTGACTCAACAAGAGAGTCTTTTATGTGTCTCGTACGAAGCCCGAGAGAGAGGCTAAAAGGGATTGACTCAACAAGAGAGTCTTTTATGTGTCTCGTACGAAGCCCGAGAGAGAGGCTAAAAGGGATTGACTCAACAAGAGAGTCTTTTATGTGTCTCGTACGAAGCCCGAGAGAGAGGCTAAAAGGGATTGACTCAATAAGAGAGTCTTTTATGTGTCTCGTACGAAGCCCGAGAGAGAGGCTAAAAGGGATTGACTCAACAAGAGAGTCTTTTATACTCAACAAGAGAGTGATTTGTATCTCGTACGAAGCCCGAGATGGAGGCTAAAAGGTGTGACTCAACAAGAGAGTCCTTTATACTCAACAAGAGAGTGTTTTAGTATGTGTCTTGTACGAAGCCCAAAAGGGAGGCTAAAAGGTGATTGACTCAACAAGAGAGTCTTTTATACTCAACAAGAGAGTGTTTTGGTATCTCGTACGAAGCCCGAGATGGAGCCTTAAAAGGGAAGTGACCCAACAAGAGAGTCTGAAAAGGTTAGCTCCCTTTGGGGAGAATCATTGTACAAAGCCTAAGAGGAGGCTATTATGCTGGTGACTGTTTCAGTTTAGTGACAGGTTCAGTATGTTGGATAAAAGAGAAAATCAGTTCTTATATGGGTAATGTTATACCTCGGGATTGATCAGAGGATCAAGGATATTTCCAGTTCTTTAAGGAAATGGGAAATCCAAAGGGCATTGAGATTGTTCAAGTCTACTGGTGGTTTGAAAAATCGATTCTCAAGTAGTGAATAATCTTTGTATAATGCCCAAGAGAAGGCTGGTATGTTAAGGGATGAAGGTCAACCCATTAAGAGGTCTGATACTCGACTCAGAAAGACAGCTCTAGCAAGTTGATGACTAGGTTCTATTCCTATACCTGTAGAGGTCTCCGGGTCCTTGTACTAAGCCCAAGAGGAGGCATGAGAGCTTTTAAGAAGCCGAAGGGTCCTTGTACAACGCCCAAGAGGAGGCGGGGATGCTTTTAAGAAGCCTGTGAGTCTCCAAACCCCGAGAAGTTTAAGACATGCCATTCACCGAGAATAGATCAAGCCAGGAAAGTCCGAGAATTTGGAAGAAACTCAAGAGATGCAATTCACGGAGAAAAGATCATCTTTGGGGAGTTAGAGTTTCTTTCACAATTTCTAAGGGTGACAGTCTGAGAAAGGGTTCACAGAGAATCTGCCTTTCACGTCTCCATATTGTTTAACCCCAAGAGGAGGGAAGACTGTGTCTGGTAATCCTATGGGGATCTAGTTTTGTTTGTATTTAAGAGTGACCAACGGGGCTTTACCTAGTGCTAGACGTATTTGCCGGGGAAAAACTCTAAATAACTATACTAGTATTACACAGTTGATATTTGACAGGTATATAAAAGTTTGTGAAAGAAGACTTACAGTGAGCAGCCCCACAATACAGTTATATATATATATATATATATATGAAGGCGGATAAAGAAAGCGGGTAAACACTTACTCGGTTGTAGAGCTTCCATGCTGTTTGGTTAGTTGTTCAACAAAGAAAGCTTTGATAATAATATTATATTCAAAATCAAAGGAGAAAGTGCTTTGAAAAGATTGTTGGGGCTTACAGCTCAAGGAGAGGCCCAAGGTTTTATCGGTGATTGCACTGCTGTTTTGAATTTGTACAGGGTCTTATACAATTGACAAAGGCCCAAAGAGGTTTTCTATACAAAGGGATGGGTCTTACACTCTCTCAAGAGGCCCAAAGGTGTTTAAAGAAAAAAAATGGGGCTTATAACACGAGGGTAGGCCCAGATGATTTGATTTTGAAATGGTGATCGCGCCGAGATTTTTCTTTTAACGCAGAGGGACTTATACAATGTATGAGGCCCAAAAGGTTTTGGTTAAAAGGGTATTGGGTCTTACACTCTATTAGAGGCCCAAAGAGTTAATTTTGTACAAGTGATGGGGCTTACAACTCAAAGAGAGGCCCAGGGTTTTGTTCTGAAAAGACGACGATTGCGCCGTGATTTTGAAAATATAACGGGACTTATACAACATCTGAGGCCCAAAAAAGGTTTGTATTTACAAAGGATTGGGTCTTACACTCTACCAAGAGGCCCAAAAGGTTTATTTTGAGTGAAAATCAAGGAAACCCTATATTTGTTTTCTTTTAAAAGTAAATATTTAAAGAAAATCAAATAAAAATGATAAAAATACCAAATAAGTTTGAATAAACCACTTGTGATTTTTGTTTAAGGTTTGAAAAAATGAGGTTTTAATCACAAGATGAATTAAAACTCATTTGGTTTTGATTTTCAAAGTAAATATTCACTTTTAAATGTTTAAAAACAATTAAAAAGGAAATTATTCACAAAAATACTAATTATATTAAATAAATAATATAAACTTAATTTTTTTGTGGAATAAAATATTTCAACATTTTTGTGATTTTTTGCAAAAAGAACCAATAAAAAATAATTAAATTTGAGGGAGTTATTAATTTTTCAAATCATTAAAAATAATAAGAAAAATAGTAAAAAGTGGAAAAAATAGCAAAAAGAGGATCTGGGGCGAGGGGGATTCGAACCCCAGACCTCTTGTGTATAGGGCGCACGCCTTACCACTGGGGTGGTGATACATCCGTTGATTGAAACACAACCATAAATATACAAGGCTTGCCTTGTTTTTGGCCTGGCCCAAGGCAAGGCAAGGCAAGATTTTGGTCAGAAACATGAAGGCCATAAGTTTCTCATTTCTCCATGGATTGAGACAAAATTTAGGTCTATCCTGCCTAGAATTTCATAAGGAATCTAATGGTGGTGGTGTTTTTTTTTCCAGATCATGCTCCTATTGAAAAACTCGATAGTGGTTTTGAAATAGGCCATGATTTGCATTTTCTGTGCCATCTCTTGGTACAAGCATGAATTACATGATAAATTGGTGCAAACACAACACATATAACATTTATAAGAGATGCATGATCAGTGGACATCAAAAGAAAGCATGATTCAAAGAATCCAAGTTGTGATGCTTACCTCTTTTTGGAGCTTTTGTGCAATCTGCCAAGCCACTTGTTCCAGAAATGATTTGATGCTTTGGACAACCTCAAATGATCCCTTAGAAGCTTTTAGGATGGTTGGAATCAGCTGGAAACCTCAGGAACAGGTTTGAGCTCTTTCTTGCAAAAGGGGCAAAAAGTGGCCAAAATAACAGCTCCCTCAAATGGTGTTCCAGATGTGTGGAACCATTTGGGACAGTTCAAGGATGATATTTGAAGTGTGTTTGAGGTTTTATCTGGTTTGGAAAGTGACTGAATCAAGACGTGGCTTAAAAAATGTATAAAAGCCTATTTTGAGGTTTTGAGAGGTGACTTTGTGATTTTGGTGTTACAGGTCACTTGCGAGAGTTTGGACAGCTTAGATATGACATATTGGATGTGTTTGGATCATGAGCTGTGGTTGAATTGCTCTCTAACTAAAAAACTAAGAGTTACCTTGCTAAAGAAGGTATTTTTGCCTAGAGAAAGAGATTTTGGGAAAAGCAAGTGTTGTAGTGCTTTGGTGTACTCAAACTGAACATAATTGAGCTCTATTTATAGTAGAGCAGGTTTGTTTTGGCTGCAATAGTGAATGACAACTGCAGCAGAGGTTTGGCCAATGTTGAGCAATGAGAATCCTAGTCTCCTTTAGCCATTGACTAGAGGTTAGGGCACAGGCTGCTGGTCCCCTTGGTCTTGGATAAGTCTTGACTAAATTCAGTTGGAAATGGCTCAGTCCATGGCACCTTGGTGTATGCATTGAATGCTCCAATCCAAAATTGGAGTCTTGTCCCTCTTTTAGGCAATTTTAGGTTTGGCATGCTATTTTTGGTTCCAAAGACTTGGGAGGCTTGGGATCAGAGTTAGTTCCTCCTTGGTCCCCCTTGAGGTGTTCAGATGGATAGAGTTGCTTGCCCTTCGCAAAATTTGGGCAAATAGAGCAAAACTCCAAAATCCGCCTTGCCATGACAGTTTGCAGCAAGGCATATTGGCATTGTCATATCTCATGGCTCAAGTGGAATTTGATGGAGTTCTTGGCCATTTTGGAAAGCCCTTATATGATACAACAACTATTTGATCATAATTGGTTTTGATAATTTTTGGATCCAAGTGAAAAATGCCCCTACATTAGGAAAAAAGTGAAGGCAGATTCTGACTTAGTGAAAATTTCACTAAGTGTTGGAAAAAGTGGTATTTCATGTTTTCAGCCATTTTGATCATTCCATAACTCAAAATCCATGATGAATTGGAATGAGGTGTAGTTGAAGCTTTTGTAGAGGGCCATGAGGGATACAAATCCAGCTTTGGATGGGGAAAAATGGCCTTGTGGTTTAGGAGTTATGATCCTCCAAAGTTGGTACCCTAGCCACTTTGTTCCATAACGTCGAAAAATTTCTAAGTTTTTATGGTTACCCCTTTTACAAGTTATCCCACTTTTATTGATTTTCTTGATGAATGATGATTCAAATCACACATTAACATCATTTTAGGGTTAAAGAACCATATTTGTGAAAAATCTCAAAAAGTCAAAGTTGACTTTTGTGCACAGTTGACTTTTTGTCAGATGAATTCCAAACTGTGTGATCCTCTATGAAATCAAGTCCTTGACCTAAATCAAACTTGATGGATTGATTTCATAGGTGTTATAGGGTGTATTAAATCATGTCCTAGGGTTTGGGAGCATGTCTTGGTCAAAAGTCAAAGCTACCGTTGACTTTTTCATCAAAACCCTAATTGTGGTTCAGATGAAACTGAAACTTGGTGATCAAGCTTCTTGGATCAATCCTTTGTTGTAAATGGATCAATGTGGTGTGTTAGGGACCCTCAAATCATCTCCTGAGGTTTTGGCTCATGATTTGTCCCAAAAGTTAACTTAGGGGTGAATTAGGTCAAGAAACCCTAATTCCTGATTTTTAGTGAATGCATCCCCTGAGGCAAAATTGACTTGATGATTGGGTTCATGATGTCCCTTGGGGCATCATAGGTTATGCTTTGAAGCATTGGCTCATTCCCAGAGGAAAATTTCCATCTGGAGGCCCTGGTCGACCAAAGCCCTAATTTGGTGACATTGGCGATCTTGAGGCTTGATCCACCTAGAAGGGAGCAGCCTTGTGCTTAATCCTTGAAATGGGAGTGCTCTTGATCCTTTGTGGATGTTTGAGAGGTTAGACAAGTTGAAGATCATGTCAATTCTTGATTGATCCTTTGTCTAATAACTCTAAGAGGGCTTGAAACCCTAATTATTGTTTGTAGTGAATGCTCACCCATCTTTGGGGAGACTGATGAGGTATGATGGTTCCTCCATATTGTGATGATGATTTACACTATGATGGGAAATCTTAATGGTCAAAATTTGGGGTATGACAGATGCCCCTATTTAATCTTCTTGGACCCGAAGGTGTGAATGACGAAGGTATTCGGGCATTCGGGGTGCAAGAGGATTAAATATCAGAATACCCGAAATTTTGATGATGGTTAAGAATGGCAGTTCACACATCCTTCTTCTTTTGCTAAGCAATGATGCTTAGAAAAGGTAAACTTCCCCTCGATCCTGGTCTTCAACCAAGGAACTGGTCTCAGTTTCTGATGTAAACTTCCCCTCAATCCTGGTTTCCTACCAAGGAACTGGTCTCAATTTCTGATGTAAACTTCCCATCGATCCTGGTCTCCTACCAAGGAACTGGTCTCGGTTTCTGATATAAACTTCCCCTCGATCCTAGTTTTCTACCAAGGAACTGGTCTCAGTTTCTTTTGTCAATAAACTTTTTTTTTTACAAGTGACGCTATGCGTAGTGATTTTCCTCAAACTTCTCGCCGAATTTTCCTGGGGAGATGCCATTTGATGGGAAAAAATTTTGATGTCAGACTTGCTGGGGAACCCATCTGTCTGAATTGTAGAGGGGTACAAACTTCTCTTTTAGAGATGCCATTTGTCGACTCTATTGGGGAAAACGAGTCTCTTGAGAGACTGCTTTCGCTTGGAGATACTACATCATACTTTTCTCGGAGATCTTCTCGGAGAAATGCCATATGATGTGATCCAATTTTGAGGTGCTGATGACTTCATTAACACTGACTCTCCGGAGAGCAAAATTAATGTGTTGCTGAAAGTCTTTAGTTGTGAGGCTTTCTCTGGGGATTTTCCTTAATCCGGGAAAACGAGGATATCATCTTCAACGATGAAGAGTGATGTTCGTCGAAAATTCTCTGGTTTTTCAGAGGTTCAAGTTATCAAAGTGGTCGAGGACCAACTCCAATCCAAAAATAAACTGGAGGAGAGAGATTGTTCGGACGCAACATTTCCTAACGAGGAAAGAACTGACAATTCGATTGAGAGGACTGTTATCACTAGGGGATAAGACCGACTAAAGTGATAGTGATGCAATATGAATATGCATGTAAATTAATGATGCATTATGTATGTATCTATATGCTGACAAAACTGATGCGACATGCAAACTAATAGATGAACACGACCGGATACTCAGCCACAGTGGGAGATGAAAAGTATCACTGGTTCACGATAGCAATGCTGCCTTGCTTAGGAGTAATAGTCCCTGTGGGGAACACCATTGGTCAGGCTTAAGAGGTAAGAACTCGGCCAAGGATGTCAGACCGAATACTCGCATATGACATAACTGATCCTTCATTCAGACGTGCTGGTTTAGAAGGAGTACTTTGATTCTGCACTTTGAAGCTCGATTACTTCTGGAGACGCAATTGATGTTCTTTCGATGTTCAATAGTCAAAAGAAATGGCCATCTTTATTTTAAAAGCAGAAAATTTTTAACAAGTAAATTCATTTTTGTTTCGTTTCAAGAATCGTTAATCATGTTAAAACATCGTTCTGTAAAGCTAAAACAAATAAGAATTGCAAACAAAAGCATAAGGGCTCAAATTTTATTGATAGTATGGAAATCAGCCAAACGCGTGATTCCATAGAGTATTTACAAAGTTTGAAAATGGTAATTTACAGGGGAAAGGGCTACGTGGAAACATAATGACCATTATCCTTCTACCAACTTTGAATTCGGGACATCCCGAGCTTCTGTCGAAGATGACCTTGACTGGAGTTTTCTTCTGATGGATGGCATTACTGTTGAGGAGTTGAACTGATCAGATGTAGTTACTTGCCATTATCCCTAACTTTTTCCTGGATTGTACTTTGAGATTTCCAATCCACCGGGATGATTTTTGATTATGTCTCTATTTTTTGCTTGGATCGCCCCTTCGGGTTTTCAATCCACCGAGACATTTTTTTTTTATTTAGGCGAAGTATTTCTTGACTACATCAACGTTCGTGGGGTAGGCAAATTCCTCTCCATCCATGGTTGTAAGTCTCAAGGCACCGCCTGAGAAAGCTTTCTTGACCATATAGGGGCCGTCATAATTCGGAGTCCATTTGCCCCGAGAATCAGTGAGAAAAGATTGTATCTTTTTTACCACAAGGTCTCCTTTCCTGAAGACGCGAGGTCGAACCTTTTTGTCGAACGCCTTCTTCATTCTTTGCTGATACAACTGACCGTGGCATAGAGCCGTTATTCGTTTCTCTACGATCAGGTTGAGTTCGTTGTGTCAATTTTGACACCATTTAGCTTCTATTAGCTTAGCTTCCGTCAATACCCGGATTGATGAGATCTTTACTTCGATGGGGAGCACTGCTTCCATGCCATAAACTAGAGAGAAAGGGGTTGCCCTTGTTGAAGTGCGGACATATGTGCGATAACCATGAAGAGCAAAGGGTAGCATCTCGTGCCAATCTTTGTAGGTTATAACCATCTTTTGAACAATCTTCTTGATGTTCTTGTTAGCCGCTTCTATCGCTCCATTCATCTTGGGTCGGTAGGGAGATGAGTTATGGTGTTCGATCTTGAACTCTGCGCACAACTCTTTCATCATCTTATTGTCCAAGTTAGATCCATTATCAGTAATGATCTGGCTCGGAACACCATAATGGCAGATGAGATTGTTTTTGATAAAGCGGACCACCACTTGACGGGTTACATTAGCGTATGACGCTGCTTCGACCCACTTGGTGAAATAGTCAATGGCTACCAGGATGAACCGATGTCCATTTGAAGCCTTGTGCTCAATCATGCCAATCATGTCGATTCCCTATATGGAAAAAGGCCATGGGGAAGAGAGAACTTTGAGATGTGTAGGCGGTACATGGATTTTGTCGGAGTATATCTGACACTTGTGACACCTCCTCATGTACTTGTAGCAGTCGGATTCCATGGTCAACCAGTAGCACCCTGCTCTGAGAATTTTTCTTGCCATTGTGTGTCCATTGGCATGAGTGCCAAAGGATCATTCGTGAATTTCTTTTATCAGCATTTCCGCTTCTCGTCTGTCTACGCATCGAAGCAAGACCATGTCAAAGTTTCTCTTATAAAGTGTATCAACGCTCAGGAAGAAGCTGCCAGCCAGGCTTCTGAGGGTTTTCCTGTCTTTCCTTAGGGCCCCAGGTGGGTACTCTTATTTCTGAAGGAAGCATTTGATATCGTGATACCAAGGTTTGTCGTCCATGACTGCTTCAATCGTGAAGATGTAACCAAGTCGTTCAAGGCGCATTATGTCGATATTAGGTAGGTCGGTCCGTTGACCTACACTAATCATGGAAGAGAGAGTGGCTAAGGCATCAGCCATGTGATTCTCATCACAAGGGATGTGATGAAACTCGATTCTGTTAAAGAATGGTAACAGCCTTCTGGCGTAATCTTTGTAAGGAATCAGTCCTGATTGGTATGTGTTCCAATTTCCTTTGATTTGATTGATAACCAGGGCTGAGTCGCCATATTCATCCAAGTTTTTGATCCTCAAATCAATCGCTTCCTCGAGACCCATAATACAGGCTTCATATTCGGCCTTGTTGTTTGTACACTTGAATGTTAGTCGGGCGGTGAAAGGAATGTGGGTACCCTGAGGGGTTATGATGATTGCCCTAATTCCGTTTCCATAATGATTGACAGCTCTGTCAAAGATTAGTCCCCATTGGGAACCTGGTTCTGGCCCTTCACTAGGTAGTGGTTCATCGCAGTCTTTCATTTTGAGATACATGACATCTTCGTCTGGGAAGTCAAACCTGATTGATTCCTGATCGTCAATCGGTTGATGAGCCAACTGATCGGCTAAAATACTCCTCTTAACGGCTTTTTGAACATGGTACTCTATGTCATATCCTGATAACAACATCTGCCAACGGGCAATCCTTCCCGTGAGAGCAGGCTTTTCAAATACATACTTGATTGGATCCATTTTGGATACCAACCAAGTAGTGTGACGAATCATGTACTGGCGAAGACGTTTGTCTGTCCAAGTCAAAGCGCAACAAGTTTTCTCAAGCATAGTGTACCGAGTCTCGCAGTCGGTGAATTTCTTGCTTAAATAGTAGATGGCAGACTCTTTCCATTTGGTTTTGTTTTGTTGGCCAAGTACACAACCCATTGAGTCTTCCAAGACAGTTAGGTAGATGATCAGTGGTCTTCCTTCCACTAGAGGTGATAGAATCGGCGGATTCAACAGGTATTCCTTAATACTGTCGAAAGCAGTTTGACAGTTCTTTGTCCAAACGCAGTCCTGATTCTTTTTTAGTAATTTAAAGATCGGCGCACATGTCGCGGTCATGAGGAATATGAATATGGAGATGTAGTTTAAACGTCCCAGGAATCCTCTGACTTGTTTTTCAGTTTTCGGAGAAGGCATTTCTTGAATGGCCTTGACCTTGTCAGGATCAACCTCAATTCCTTTCTGGCTAACGATGAACCCTAAAAGTTTCCCTGAACGGACACCGAAGGTGCACTTGTTGGGATTCAAGCGGAGTTTGTACTTTCTCAGCCGCTCGAATAGTTTTGACAGGTCGGTCACATGCTCCTCTTCTGTCTTAGATTTGGCAATCATGTCATCGACGTATACCTCGATTTCCTTGTGTATCATGTCATGAAAGAGAGTAGTCATGGCCCTTTGATAGGTTGGTCCGACGTTCTTCAAACCGAACGGCATTACCTTGTAACAAAAGGTACCCCATGGGGTAATGAACGACGTTTTCTCCATGTCGCGGTCCTGATTCTTTTTGAGTAATTTAAAGATCGGCGCACATGTCGCGGTCATGAGGAATATGAATATGGAGATGTAGTTTAAACGTCCCAGGAATCCTCTGACTTGTTTTTCAGTTTTCGGAGAAGGCATTTCTTGAATGGCCTTGACCTTGTCAGGATCAACCTCAATTCCTTTTTGGCTAACGATGAACCCTAAAAGTTTCCCTGAACAGACACCGAAGGTGCACTTGTTGGGATTCAAGCGGAGTTTGTACTTTCTCAGCCGCTCGAATAGTTTTGACAGGTCGGTCACATGCTCCTCTTCTGTCTTAGATTTGTCAATCATGTCATCGACGTATACCTCGATTTCCTTGTGTATCATGTCATGAAAGAGAGTAGTCATGGCCCTTTGATAGGTTGGTCCGACGTTCTTCAAACCGAACGGCATTACCTTGTAACAAAAGGTACCCCATGGGGTAATGAACGAAGTTTTCTCCATGTCTTTCGGCGCCATTTTGATTTGATTATAGCCCGAGAATCCATCCACGAAGGAGAAAACTTTGAACTTTGTTGTACTGTCTACCAGCATGTCAATGTGTGGTAAAGGAAAGTTGTCCTTTGGACTTGCTTTGTTCAGATCCCTGTAATCTACACACATTCTGACCTTTCCATCCTTTTTTGGAACTGGTACGACGTTGGCTAACCATTGAGGATATTCAGACGTAGCGAGGAAACCCGCATCAATCTGTTTATGTACCTCCTCTTTGATTTTGATGGCCATGTCCGGGTGAGTCTGTCTCAACCTCTGTTTTACTGGCGGACATTCCAATTTCAACGGTAAATGATGTTCCATGATGTTGGTATCCAACCCTGGCATTTCCTGATAGGACCAACCGAATACATTGGGAAGTTCCCTGAGAAGCTTTGTCAGACTCTCTTTGGCAGTTGGACTAAGCAGTGCCCCAATCCTGATTTCTTTTCTCTCTTTTTCTGAACCCACATTGATCATTTCCAATGGCTCTTTGTGAGGTTCAATGGACCTTTCCTCTTGTCGGAGTAATCGGGAGATCTCTTCTGGAATTTCGTCGTCAACTTCTTCTTCAGCCCCAAATACCGGGAACTCAAAGCCGGGAGAAGGCATCGGATCGTATGTTTCAACGGGGTTTAAAACAAGCAATATGCATGACGGTATGATTGTTTTAGAAGAGATAGAGAAAATGCAAGTGTGTGCCCTGTATTTTTTTTTTGAAAAACTGCTTTTTTATTTTCAATTGTTTTTTAGGATTACCATTTTCTGAGAAAAGCAAAAAGAGAAAATAGCAATTAATACAGAAATTACAGAACGACATTATTTTATTTATGAACAAGTCGGTTCTTGAAACTACAGCCCTATAAAACAAAACTCTTTTGCTTTGGGCGAAGCGAAGAGGAAGATTTACAGAAAGCGAGCCCTATCAAAACATCCGTTTCACCTGGGCAGGGTGAAAGGTTAAAGACGACAATTACTTTAACTTATGAACAGTCTTCGGAACATCGACAGCAACCCATTGGCGGCGAACTCCTCTGTGAATCACATAGTCTAATACTTTCCTTGATTTGTCTTCAGAAATAACGCTGATTTCTAGTGGAGCAGGATCATTGGAATCTGTCTCCCAAGCAGAGTTGTCGTAGGAGGATTCCTCAGCTGTATTTTGCATAGTATGCGTGCTCTCAGGTATATCTCCCCATCCAGTTGGCTGGATGTCTTCGAGCCTGATACGAGAGCTTTCAGGAGCAGTGTACTTGACCATATAGTCGTACTTTCCACTTGGTTGTCCTAAGGTGTCCCATGCTTCTTTGGAACTGGAGGAGTAATCTCTCTCGATGACTTTGATCTCGGGAAAAACATAGTTGACGAATTCTAGTTCGGCAAGTTTTGCGAATTCATCGTCATGCTAGATATTTTTTGAATGGCCTGAGTGTTGTTCCCATGACATGGTGGGGACGCAGGTATTCTGTTCAATGATGCTCAGCTGATTTTCATTGTTCAACTGCTTTTCTTGCCCCAAGTCTCCTGGATACGGCTGCTAGATAGGCAGGCCATCCATTGGGCCATAATAGTTGTGCTCAAAGTTGTCCTTCATCAGAGTGTCTTCCTCTAATGAGTTTGGTGGAGCACGACATCCTTCCGGATCACAATCTCCATATATCATTTTGACGTCTGACCTCGGTATAAATCTCGGACTCTGTGCGGGATAGCAAAAGAGCATAGGCACCTCTTCCTGAGACATATAACCGTCTTTGTTGAGATAGGACTTCCAATCCTCATCCGTATCGGAGGGATCCTCCTCGTTGATAGTATGGACTGTTTGAGGCACTGGGTGAAGGAAACCTCCACTGTGGAAGAAGTCTTGAATGGGATGAAAACTTTCATCGTTAGCAGTTGTTTGGGTGCAGGTTGCAGAAAAACCAAGACCCTTCTTTGTTTTGTTATCAGTAGGAATGACAAGTTGTCCCCATCCTTTTGTATTGTTATTCTCGATCACTTCGAGAGCATCTCTGTATGAGGAAATCGAGGTTCCTTTCTCTGATTGATTCTCATTGCTCACCGAAAGTGCTTGGAACTGTGTCCCAACAACCTCCTCTGGTTCTACACAAGTAGATGATGACAAGTTACTCACGAGCAAGGCTTGTTCTCCACAGACCGTGACGAGTTGATCATTCTTGACGAACTTCAGTTTTTGGTACAGCGTCGAAGTGACTGCCCCAGCCTGGTGTATCCACGGTCTTCCTAATAAACAGTTGTACGCTGCCCGGACGTCCATGACCTGCAAAGTGATTAGGAAAGTGTGAGGACCGATAGTTATGGGAAGGTCGACTTCGCCGATAACTGCTTTCCGAGATCCGTCAAACGCTTTGACGATAACCTCACTGCCCCTCATCAGGGATCCTTTGAATGATAGTCACATTAAAGTGGACTTCGGCATAACGTTGATGGCAGATCCTGTGTCTACCAGTACGCTGGCTAATGCATCATCCTGGCAGTTAACTGTGATATTGAGCGCCATGTTGTGACTTTTGCCCCCCTCTGGCAAGTCCTCTCACTAAATCGTAAGTTGTTGCAGGAAGTGATGTTAGAGATTATGCTATCGAACTGTCGTATTGACACATCCTGTTCCACAAAGGCCTGCTCTAAGACTTTCTGTAGAGCCTCTCTGTGGGCTTCGGAACTGAGTAAAAGTGATAGCACATAGATCTTTGATGGAGTTTGTAACAGCTGATCAACAATGTTGAATTCACTTCTTTGGATGAGCTTCAGCATCTCATCGTTGTTTTTCGAAAGGTCGGGATTACTGGATTGACCGACTGGTGGATCAGGAGCTTCTGTCTGAAGTTCCTTTTCTTTGTTAGGTTCTCCAACTCCTCGGTTGAAGATTCGACCGCTCCGTGTTACTCGACTAATGTCCGCAATATTCACGACGGAGGGTAATGAAATTTCCTTTCCATTTTCAATTATCATTGCACCGTATTTGTAAGGAATCGCCTTAGATGATTCATACGGTACTGGTCCTTGTAGATAGATAACTACAGGAGCCTTCTGATTTTTCTGACTGTCGTAAGTAACTTCAAACAGTTCCTGGCTAAGAACTTTTGATTCGTCCAGTAGAGGGATGATGGTACAAACATCCTTGTTCCTCTTAGGGTTAGAGATTATAACCACGTCTCTGATCTGATCAGCGAAGTAGTCGGGCGTCCAGTCAATGGACCCCGAAGCTAGGTATGGGGGAATCTCCTTATGATCCAACTAACCTTGGAGAGCTGCTCGCACGAGGTAGCATCCTTGGTTATTTTCCGAACAGATTCTACAACGTTCATAGGTGTGTGGTGGCACCTGGCCACGCCCGCTTTGAATGCAGTGCAACCTTATCAGGTTGGTTTCCATAGATCGGACATCTTGACTTTGACGCCGAGTAGGGTTTCCGTTAAGCACACTGATTTGTTGTGTGTCTTCATCCAGATAGATTGGAAGCCACCAAAGGTTTAACAAGTGTTGTAAAGTTCTCTGAACGAGAGTGCACCCTTGGTTACTCTCACAACATCCTTTACAGTTCTGATAATTATGCGAAGTGAGAAAACCGAGCTGGACCTGCCTGGCATGTAACTCTACCAAGCTGGTATTCATCAGACGAATATCAAAGATTTGAATCATGTTGATCTGATAAATATTTTTATCATGATAGTCCTGGATCCATCCAAGATCCATCTGATGCTAGAGGGTCTCTTGTACAAAAGAGCATCCCTGTTTGTTTACCGAGCAAGTCAGACAGGAATTATAATCGTGCCGGGGCATATTATGATACTGGCTTTGCCTTGAGTGCATCGTCACCAAGTTGACATTCATTGCACGGATGTCGTGGTTCTGAATGATGTTGGAATTTGTATAGGTCACGTTGACTCCACGAACTCGATGCTCTTGGATCCATCCGAGATCCAATTGTTCTTATAGAGCTGATTGCACCATAGAACATCCCTGATTGTTTTTAGAGCAGATATCACACCGGTGATAATTATGAGGTGGCACATGGCCATATCCACTTTGTCTACAATGCATCTTGACCAAGTTGGCCCTTAACAAGAGTACATCATGAATTTGATAGGTGTTGTTAGACTCCCCCTCTATCAAATTGACTACAGCTTTCTCGTGTTGAGGCAGCGGGTTCGTGAGAACATTTGGATTCGTATCTTTGAAAGATAAAACTCCGCTCCTAACAAGCTTTTGTACGTCGGATTTGAAACTGAGACAGTTTTCTATGTTATGCCCTGGTCCTCCTTGATGGTAGGGACAAGTTTGATCCGTTTTGAACCAGAAAGGCGGATTTTCCGGTACTCTAAGAGGAGCCCGGGTTTAGACATGCCCCTTGACCAGTGGTAACAAAAATAGCTCTGTGTACAAAACAGGTATAGGGTCAAACCCCGGTGGTCGCATTGTACGGTTGTTGTTATATGGAGGACGAGCCTGCTGAAGAGGCTGTTGTGTCCTTTACTGATATTGATGTTGATTAGGTTGGCTCTGCGCAACCTGAGGTTGATACGTAGGAATAGGCGCTGGGTTGATAGCAGGAGTTACAGCTGCTACTGGTTGATAACGTCTCCTTTGCTTTTCGAGAGAGAACACTAGTGTATTGTTTTGTACTACTTGATGACCCAACGTCTTTAACTAAACGTCCATCTCGGACGACTTCCTCAGTACGAACTCCCATGCCCACTATCTCGGCGAAGTCACTGGGCGCACCGGCGACCATCCTGTCATAGTAATATGAGCTCAAGGTCTTTAAGAAGATCTTTGTCATCTCTTTTTCCACAAGAGGTGGACAAATCTGGGCGGCGATTTCACGCCATCTCTGAGCGTACTCCTTAAAGGTTTCCTTGTCCTTTTGTGACATCGATCTGAGTTGATCTCTGTTCGGTGCCATGTCTAGATTATATTTGTACTGCTGAACGAAGGAAGCGCCTAGATCTCTGAATATGCCAATCGTCGTGCGGTTTAGCCCCATATACCATTTTAATGCGGCACAGGTTAAACTATCCTGAAAGTAGTGAATTAGTAGCTCCTGGTTCTTTGTCTGAGCTAACATTCGCCGAGCGTACATCACCAAATGGCTCTGAGGGCAAGAGTTACCCTTGTATTTTTCAAAATCGGACACTTGGAACTTGTGTGGAACTTTCACATTGGGGACTAAGCAGAGGTCCGCGACGTCTTTTTCAAATAAATCCTGACTACGAAGGGCTTGCAGTTCTTTCTGCATTTCCAGGAACTATTCCTGGAATTCATTCATTCTGTCGAACATGCTGTCATTTCCACAAGAATATATCTGTGGAATCTGTCCTTCCGGGACAGTGTGTACCACGGGTGGCGATATAGTCATTACAGCCAAGACTCTCGGTGTATCCCGAAGTTTGTAACCTTCAGGAGTTGCTGCCATGCCCCTGGCATCTTCGCTTTCCCGAAGTTTGTAACCTTTAGGCCCAGCGGTTCCTGCTGTGGTTCCCTGATCCTCAGCGATCGGCGAAACATATCTTTCTGGGATATAATTGATAGGCATGCCCCAGGGACGATCTTTCGGCCTTTTATTACCTAGGATCAGACTTCTCCACTATGGGCGTCGATGTGATTTCTGAGATCACAGTTCTTTATTGTTGCATCTGTGCTTCTACTAGAGCTTGCATATCGTTATGAAGCTTTCTCAGATCCTCTTTCAGAGTATCGATCTCTTTTCTCAACTCTCTGCTCTCTTCCTCGAGATCATCCATCTTTTTCTGACAATTGGCCCGAGTATTGTACAAATGAAACAGTTTGACTCTAGAATCGAGACACAAACGTGAGATTAGTAGGTAAGAAGAATGCGTTATGCGAGAATGATGAATGCAATGATTATTATTGATTTTTTGTTTATTCAAAGTAAACTTCGACAATTAGATTGCAAATATCAAACAGTGGGGAAACCCCGTTTTATTGAATTCAAAGGATTGCGGAAATGGAAATACAGTAGATTACAAAGTGCTGGAAAAGGAAACCTAAACTAATGGATCCTGAGTCCTCTCTGAGGAGAGCTCAAGTGCTGGTTCTGGCGCTTTCCTCTTCTTTGACCAGGGCTCTTGGGCCGTTGTCGGGTTGTCATTCCTTTTCCAAGTGAAAGGCGTGAGCAAACTCCTTTGGTCATCCTGATTCTCTACAGCATGTTGCTCTAAAATCTCAATCAGAGCATCTTTTTCTTTTAATAGCTGCTGTATTTTCTTACACTCCACATTGAGAATACGATACTTGTTCCTCCAAGACCTCTTCTCCTGCTGAACTTTACTGAGAGTAACTTGAAGTTTTTCTGTCTCGGACATAAAATAAAGGGCAGAGTCCCTTAACGCACGAACTTCCTGGCGAGGGTAAGGCATCCTAAGCTTGAGAGCTCTAGTTTGTACCCAGTGGAGATAAGGCTCCACCGAGACACAGTCTGGTTTTCCTAGAGACTCTCGTCCTTTCCTATGAACGTGTTTCCAAGCGTGCACTATTTTCGTCTTTAGTGTCCTGTCATTTTCTCCTTCTTTGAAGAAAAGACCTTCCAGATGAGCATTCAGTGGGACGTGCCTCATTGGGTATTCAAATTGACGACGAACTAACACCGGATGATAGTTGATTCCTCCCTTAGTTCCTATAAGGGTACATTTGGGAAATTTCCACAACGGTCAATGATCCTAATCCTGTCATAGATTCGATTGTACTAATCGATGTCAGAGTTGGTTAGAGACAGGACTCTCTGCGACCAACGTAAAGTATTCTTTTGATCCCAAAATGCAGCAGACTTGGGCAAATGGGAAGTGAACTATTTGTAAAGCAAGGGTACACAGCATGTGATCATTCCTCCGCAGTATAAATTCCTTATGTGTACAGAATGATACGCATCCATGAGTAAGGTCGGTACAGGGTTTCCAATTAGAAAAATCTTAATGGCATTGATGTCTACAAAGTTATCAAGGTTGGGAAACAAAAACAACCCGTAGGTGAGCAAAACAAAGATGCTCTCGAAAGCGGCCATGTTCCCTATACTGGAAAAGTACAGGGCTTTCTTTATCAAGAATTGGGCTGGCAAACCTTGGATGCCACCCTTAGTGGTCATGTGAGTCCTAACTTCTGACTCGTCCAAATAAATTGCCCTAGCAATGGTTTGATCCTTTAGAATTTCTTCCAGTCCAGAAAAAGGAGCCTGATCAGTAATATGTAAATCAGTCAAGTGAGAATACTCCTCTAGCGTTGGTGCAAGCTGATAATCTGGGAACGTGAAACAGTGATAAACTAGAGCGTAGAACTAGATTAACGTGGACAGGATTCCTTCGATTACATAGACCCTTAACAAGGACAGCAGTCCTCCATACTTGGCTCTGAAAGCCTCGTGGTTGGTGATCATTCTCGCCAAACCTCTCAAATCCTCTAGTTTTGGAACCTTGAAGGTGTACTTATGAGTTTTCCTTCTACCGAAATCCATTAGCGCAATCTCCTTTCTCTGATATTTGCAATCATTGTCTCAGTTTAATTTGAAAAAGAGTGACTAGAAGAGAAGATTTTTTTTGTTTTAATGTTTTTTAAATGAATGTATAAATGCAGCACACAAAAACATAGAAAAAAACATGGGGTCAAAGGGTCGGTGTCATGAAGTTAAGGCTCTACCCCCCCCCCAAAGGTTTATACTGGTATTTTTTGTACCTGTCCACAAAATAATTGACCCCTTTGGGATAACAACAGCAAGAGGATTGCCAGCGAGCTGATGTATCCTAGAGTGATCTCAGATGAGGGTAGTATCGCGTGATAACTATTTTTGATAACTTCCGCACTACAAAATGGCTTAAGTCTGCTAAAAACCTCAGCTTCTCAGATAACCCAGTCGACCACACTACTTTCAACAACCGAAGTCGTATAAGCAATGTATCTGCAAAGGGAGTCTCCACTGAGTTTGATGGTCGATCGGGGGTTCTTAACTGAAATTCACTCCCAGTAAGATTACCCGCATTGCCATCACCTATCTTAGGTGTATACTTAATCTTTCCACATGCGGCATCACACGCATTTCCATTAGCAGAAAAATAAACACAGATATCAATTAGGAAAAGCAGTATATATATTTGTCTTAATCATCCTAGACCTCTAGTCTTATGATCCTATACAGATAATGACTCCCCAGTAGAGTCTTCATTTCTGTGACATGAATTTAGAGTTTCAACCAGAGAGATAAGAGGGACAAAATGCCTTGCAGTGCCCCACGGTGGGCGCCATTTTTTCTGTAGCGAACGATTTTGGACGTGGTTCTTAAGCACTATTGCTCTGGGGTACTACAGGTCGATTCATTTTTTATCCTATTGAAGCTAATTAAGGAAGGGAAATAGATGTCTCCAATTAACCCTGCTTGCATACTGAGGTTAACCAGTCAAAACTGTTGGTTTATAGATGTAGTTTAGATTGTGGGCCTCTCTCTGCTTATTTTGCTAAGAACACAGTATGACGGGATTATGCTATTGGTAGGATGTTAGGACTGATGCTTTTCGATTGATGTGTGAAGGTATAGGATTTTGGTTTTTTTATTAGTGTGCTCGCTAAGATTTTTCCAATCTTATGCCTACATATTCCCGTTTGACAAAACAGGGAAATCAGAGCGATCGTAGTTCCTCCTATTCTATGGGAGGAAAAAGGTTGTTTTTGGTGTCATGTTCAAAGCCCAAGACGTGAAGCTAAAGGTGGTTTGTATCTTGTTCAAAGCCCATGATATGAAGCTGAATGGTCTATTTGTATCTTGTTCGAAGCCCAAGATATGAAGCTAAAGGGTTTTGACTTTAGAGAGAATTTGTCATCTCTAAAGGGGAGTTGTTGATGTTTGTATGCTATGAACAAGGCACAACTTTGATGCTAAAAGGTTGATTGACTCACCCGGGGTTTTCTTTATACAAAGCCTAAGAGGAGGCTATTGACCCAACAAGAGGGTGCTTTTATGTGTCTCGTACGAAGCCCGAGAGAGAGGCTAAGAGGGATTGAATCAACAAGAGAGTCTTTTATGTGTCTCGTACGAAGCCCGAGAGAGAGGCTAAAAGGGATTGACTCAACAAGAGAGTCTTTTATGTGTCTCGTACGAAGCCCGAGAGAGAGGCTAAAAGGGATTGACTCAACAAGAGAGTCTTTTATGTGTCTCGTACGAAGCCCGAGAGAGAGGCTAAAAGGGATTGACTAAACAAGAGAGTCTTTTATACTCAACAAGAGAGTGATTTGTATCTCGTACAAAGCCTGAGATGGAGGCTAAAAGGTGTGACTCAACAAGAGAGTCCTTTTTACTCAACAAGAGAGTGTTTTAGTATGTGTCTTGTACGAAGCCTAAGACGGAGGCTAAAAATTGATTGACTCAACAAGAGAATCTTTTATACTCAACAAGAGAGTGTTTTGGTATCTCGTACGAAGCCTAGTATGTTGGATAAAAGAGAAAACCAGTTCTTATATGGGTAATGTTGTACCTCGGGATTGATCAGAGGATCAGGGATATTTCCTGTTCTTTAAGGAAATGGGAAATCCAAAGGGCATTGAGACTGTCCAAGTCTACTGGTGTTTGAGAAATCGATTCTCAAGTAGTGAATAATCTTTGTATAATTCCCAAGAGAAGACTGGTATGTTAAGGTATGAAGGTCAACCCATTAACAGGTCTGATACTCGACTCAGAAAGATAGCTCTAGCAAATTGATGACTAGGTTCTGTTCCTACACCTGTAGAGGTCACTGGATCCTTGTACAAAGCCCAAGAGGAGGCATGAGAGCTTTTAAAAAGCCGAAGGGTCCTTGTACAACACCCAAGAGGAGGCGGGGATGCTTTTAAGAAGCCTGTGGGTCTCCAAACCCTGAGAAGTTCAAGACATGCCATTCACCGAGAATAGATCAAGCCAGGAAAGTTCGAGAATTTGGAAGAAACTCAAGAGATGCCATTCACGGAGAAAAGATCATCTCTGGGGAGTTAGAGTTTCTTTGACAATTTCTAAGGGTGACAGTCTGAGAAAGGGTTCACAGAGAACCTGCCTTTCACGTCTCCATGTTGTTTAACCCCAAGAGGAGGGAAGACTGTGTCTCGTAATCCTATGGGGATCTAGTTTTGTTTGTATTTAAGAGTGACCAACGGGGCTTTACCTAGTGCTAGACGTAGTTGCTGGGGAAAAACTCTAAATAACTATACTAATATTACACAGTTGATATTTGACAGGTATATAAAAGTTTGTGAAAGAAGACTTACAGTGAGCAGCCCCACAATACAGTTATATATATATATGAAAGCGGATAAAGAAAACGGGTAAACACTTACTCGATTGTAGAGCTTCCATGTTGTTTGGTTAGTTGTTTAACAAAGAAAGCTTTGATAATAATATTATATTCAATATCAAAGGAGAAAGTTCTTTGAAAAGATTGTTGGGGCTTACAGCTCAAGGAGAGGCCCAAGGTTTTATCGGTGATTGCACTGCTGTTTTGAATTTCTACAGGGTCTTATACAAGTGACTGAGGCCCAAAGAGGTTTTCTGTACAAAGGGATGGGTCTTACACTCTCTCAAGAGGCCCAAAGGTGTTTAAAGAAAAAGAATGGGGCTTATAACACGAGGGTAGGCCCAGATGATTTGATTTTGAAATGGCGATCGCGCCGAGATTTTTCTTTTAACGCAGAGGGACTTATACAATGTATGAGGCCCAAAAGGTTATAGTTAAAAGGGGATTGGGTCTTACACTCTATTAGAGGCCCAAAGAGTTATTTTTGTACAAGTGATGGGGCTTACAGCTCAAGGAGAGGCCCAGGGTTTTGTTCTGAAAAGGCGACGATCGCGCCGTGATTTTGAAAATACAACGGGACTTATACAACATCTGAGGCCCAAAAAAGGTTTGTATTTACAAAGGATTGAGTCTTACACTCTACGAAGAGGCCCAAAAGGTTTATTTTGAGTTAAAATCAAGGAAACCCTAAATTTGTTTTCTTTTAAAAGTAAATATTTAAAGAAAATCAAATAAAAATGATAAAAATACCAAATAAGTTTGAATAAACCACTTGTGATTTTTGTTCAAAGTTTGAAAAAATGAGGTTTTAATCACAAGATGAATTAAAACTCACTTGGTTTTGATTTTCAAAGTAAATATTCACTTTTAAATGTTTAAAAACAATTAAAAAGGAAATTATTCACAAAAATACTAATTATATTAAATAAATAATATAAAATTAATTTTTTTGTGGAATAAAATATTTCAACATTTTTTTGATTTTTTGCAAAAAGAACCAATAAAAAATAATTAAAATTGAGGGAGTTATTATTTTTTTAAATCATTAAAAATAATAAGAATAATAGTAAAAAGTGGAAAAAATAGCAAAAAGAGGATCTAGAGCGAGGGGGATTCGAACCCCAGACCTCTTGTGTATAGGGCGCACGCCTTACCACTGGGATGGTGATACATCCGTTGATTGAAACACAACCATAAATATACAAGGCTTGCCTTGTTTTTGGCCTGGCCCAAGGCAAGGCAAGGCAAGATTTTGGTCAGAAACGTGAAGGCCATAACTTTCTCATTTCTCCATGGATTGAGACAAAATTTAGGTCTATACTGCCTAGAATTTCACAAGGAATCCAATGGTGGTGGTGTTTTTTTTTCAGATCATGCTCCTATTGAAAAACCTGATAGTGGTTTTGAAATAGGCCATGATTTGCATTTTCTGTGCCATCTCTTGGTACAAGCATGAATTACATGATAAATTGGTGCAAACACAACACATATAACATGTATAAGAGATGCATGATTAGTGGACATCAAAATAAAGCATGATTCAAAGAATCCAAGTTGTGATGCTTACCTCTTTTTGGAGCTTTTGTGCAATCTGCCAAGCCACTTGTTCCAGAAATGATTTAATGCTTTGGACAACCTTAAATGATCCCTTAGAAGCTTTTGGGTGGTTGGAATCAGCTGGAAACCTCAGGAACAGGTTTGAGCTCTTTCTTGCAAAAGGGGCAAAAGTGGCCAAAATAGTAACTCCCTAAAATGGTGTTCCAGATGTGTGGATCCATTTGGGACAGTTCAAGGATGATATTTAGAGTGTGTTTAAGGTTTTATCTGGTTTGGAAAGTGACTGAATCAAGACATGGCTTGAAAAATGCACAAAAGGCCTATTTTGAGGTTTTGAGAGGTGACTTTGTGATTTTGGTGTTACAGGTCACTTGTGAGAGTTTGGACAGCTTAGATATAACATATTGGATGTGTTTGGATCATGAACTGTGGTGGAATTGCTCTCTAACTCAAAAACTCAGAGTTACCTTGCTAAAGAAGGTATTTTTGCCTAGAAAAAGAGATTTTGAAGAAAGGAAGTGTTGTAGTGCTTTGGTGTACTCAAACTGAACACAATTGAGCTCTATTTATAGTAGAGCAAGTTTGTTTTGGCTGCAATAGTGAATGGCAACTGCAGCTGAGGTTTGGCCAATGTTGAGCAATGAGAATCCAAGTCTCCTCTAGCCATTGACTAGAGGTTAGGGCACAGGCTGCTGGTTCCCTTGGTCTTGGATAAGTCTTGACTTAATTTAGTTGGAAATGGCTCAGTCCATGCCAACTTGGTGTATGCATTGAATGCTCCAATCCAAAATTGGAGTCTTGTCCCTCTTTTAGGCAATTCTAGGTTTGACATGCTATTTTTGGTTCTAAAGACTTGGGAGGCTTGGGATCAGAGTTGGTTCCTCCTTGGTCCCCCCTTGAGGTGTTCAGATGGATAGAGTTGCTTGACCTTTGTAAAATTTGGGCAAATCGAGCAAAACTCCAAAATCTGCCTTGCCATGACAGTTTGCAGCAAGGCATATTAGCATTGTCATATCTCATGGCTCTAGTGGAATTTGATGGAGTTCTTGGCCATTTTGGAAAGCCCTTATATGATACAACGACTGTTTGATCATAATTGGTTTTAATACTTTTTGGATCCAAGTGAAAAATGCCCCTACATTTGGAAAAAAGTGAAGGCAGATTCTGACTTAGTGAAAATTTAACTAAGTGTTGGAAAAAGTGGCATTTCATGTTTTCATCCATTTTGATCATTCCATAACTCAAAATCCATGATGAATTGGAATGAGGTGTAGTTGAAGCTTTTGTAGAGGGCCATGAGGGCTACAAATCCAGCTTTGGATGGGGAAAAATGGCCTTGTGGTTTAGGAGTTATGATCCTCCAAAGTTTGTACCCTAGCCACTTTGTTCCATAACTTCGAAAAATTTCTAAGTTTTTATGGTTACCCCTTTTACAAGTTATCCCACTTTTATTGATTTTTCTTGATGAATGATGATTCAAATCACACATTAACATCATTTTAGGGTTAAAGAACCATATTTGTGAAAAATCACAAAAAGTCAAAGTTGACTTTTGTGCACAGTTGACTTTTTGTCAGATCAATTCTAAACTGTGCGATCCTCTATGAAATCAAGTCCTTGACCTAAATCAAACTTGATGGATTGATTTCATAGGTGTTATAGGGTGTATTGAATCATGTCCTAGGGTTTGGGAGCATGTTCTGGTCAAAAGTGAAAGCTACAGTTGACTTTTTCATCAAAACCCTAATTGTGGTTCAGATGAAACTGAAACTTGGAAAAAATCAATGGCTAGCAAAAAGTCCATTATGGATCAAGTCAAGGATCACCACTTGACATGACAACATCTAGGATCAAGTCTCCCTTAGATTTTTTTCTTTTACCCTTTGAGTCACTCTCTTCCACTCTCTCAAATCAATTCAAGATACTTAATAAATACGATGTGTATTGTGTGCCACAGGCCTTAAGCACACGGGAAAAGATGAGCGGATGCATTTCTAACCTTATCTTAGAGTACTTTGTGCGCGAGACGTTTGGATCGTTAGTGCAAAGTATTCGATCCTATGTCATAGACTTTAGTGTGATACACGTCACAAACAAAGTCAATCCACTTCTCTAAAATCCTTGAAAAAATTCAAACCATTTGTCCTTCGGGATTTCCTTTCAAACCTTTTCAAAAGACATGTTACCTCCGCTCTACCGTAAACAGGCATCGACCCTAACTGCTGGAACATGAGCTCAGCATCGTTCATAAAAGATACCAAACAACCATAGGTTGAACTACGATTGCTCTGATTTCCTCATTCGGACGAAGTCTTGGCGAGGATACGTAGGCACAAGACGGTGAAGTCTTGGCGAGCAGCCTTCCCCATTTCCGTAGTCCCACGAACTACAGATGCTCTGATTTCCTCTTTCTCGTCCGAATGAGGACACGTAGGCACAAGACGATGATGTCTTGGTGAGCACCCTTCTCCCGTTTCCGTAGTCCACGAACTACGGACGCTCTGATTTCCTCATTCTCGTTCGAATGAGGATACGTAGGCACAAGACGGCGAAGTCTTGGCGAGCACCATCCTCCCCCATTTGCGTAGCCCACGAACTACAGACACTCTAACTTCCTCATTCTCTACCGAATGAGGATACATAGGCACAAGACGGCAATGTCTTGGCGAGCACAATCCCCCCATTCACCCATAGTTCTCCGAACTACATTGACTCTAACTTTCCCATTGCACGATGGAATACGTAGGCATAGGACGGGGAAGTCTTATCGAGTCTCCTTTTGTTTTCCGTTTCTGTTTACAAGTAGGCTTTTGATGACACACCCTTTTATTAGAACAACAAGCGTGGATCCCGTTGAGTACAACGGACGCGAGGGGGTGCTAATACCTTTCTCTCATGTAATCGACTCCCGAACTCAGGACTATGGTTGCGATGACCATTTCTTCTCCCTTTTGAGTTTTCTTCGATCATTTCTTTTCCCCCATCAGGATAAATAACGTTCGGTGGCGACTTTGTTTTTCCGCCGGTTGTTTTTCGCGTTGCGACAAGTGACACTCTTGTTGATTTAAAATCCAAGATTGGAGTCCCTCCTTTATCATGGTTCAAAAACTTTTCTTTCATCTAACTGATGTAAGTGGCACACTTTTCGATTCTATATCTAAGTTAAAGTCATTCTATTAGTATGTAAAGAACTCATAAAGTAAAAAGTGGCATTGCTTAACACAATAAGTTTAAAGCTTTCTTCCCTTATGGCATCACTCTCAAATGATTATAGTGAATAGGTGAGATATCTCCCTTAAAGATGACAATTTCTCAAATATTTCAAACACTCCTTTAGCTTCATCATCTTGGGCTTTGAACAAGATACAAAACAAGTTTTTTTCCTCCCATAGTTTAGGGCTCTGATTTCCTATTTCTCTTTTTGGGAATACGTAGGCATAAGGTTATAAGATCTTAGAGAGCACATTAATAAAAACCCTTAGGTTTAAGTACCTTCCAAAAACAATAGAAAACCATAAAAAAACAACGAAAACATTTCCTCAGTTCTCACAAAGGAGAAAATTTCCCAATTAAACAGCAAACAAACTCAAGCAAGTAAGTAATTCAACAGTAGAAATATATACAAATGAAGGTTCCTATATATTACTATAGATATTTAGGGTGTTAATAGCTTCCTTTTGTATAACCAACCCCTGATTCCAGATCTCTTTGCATTTGTAGGAAAAACACTTGCGTGCAGAGTTAGTTTAGATTCCTTCCCCTTCCTTTTAAGCATCATAGGATAAATATTAGAAATCAGAAAGTAGCACCAAATGCAGTAGTGGTCGCGTCATGAAAATCAGAGCTACAGAAAAATGGCGACTTCACTGGGGACTTTCATCTATTCTCCTAAGAGGGTTAAGCTTTGCATTGCATATATTTTACTGTTTCATTTTCTTATTTGCTTTCTCATTTGATATCATCTGCTGTTTTCCATCATACTATCTGCTTATTTGCCATACTTTTTTAAATTACTTTTATCTGGGAATGTGATTAATACACATGTGGTGAGTCAAAAAGTCCTCAGTGGGCTTGAGAGCATATTTTAAGATAGGAGGTGGCAAAATCAAGAAGGCTTATAGGGAGTGAGTCCCGACCAAGCTAACTTGAAAGTCCACCAAATAAGTAGAGTCACCCTTTTAGAATTACTGTTGAGCGGGACATCCGCGAATACATTACTTTTTCCACCGGGAACCCGTGATACCGAGGATTTGTAAACATTTGACCATTTGGCCATTTTAGGACGTAGTGCAGTGACTATCGGGAATAGTTGATACGCGATACTACACTCGAATGAGATCCATCTTAGGGATATTACAACTCTCATGAGTCAATCAGTTTGCTGGTAATATCCTAAAAGAGGGGTCAATGATTTTGGGAACCTTGTTAGGACCCGTTCTACAGGTACAAAATGAACCCCTAGTACATACCTTTGGGATGGGTAGATCCATGGCTCCATGCTTGTGAAGATAAACTCTTAAACCCATGTTTGTAAATATTTGTGTTTATGCATACATGCATTCATAAAAAAAAAATTCAAGTTTTTCAAAAGAACTAAAAAAAACAGGTTGTTAAAAATATCAGAAATTGTGCTATGGATTTTGGTAGAAGAAAAACTCAGAAGTACACCTTCAAAAGTCCAAGACTTGAAGACCTGGGGAGATTAGGAAGGTTGATTACTAATCCTGAAGCTTTCAGAGCTAAGTATGGAGGGATTTTGTCCCTTTTAAAAGTCAACATGGTGGAAGGAGTCCTATCTACGTTGGTTCAATTCTATGATCTGGTGTACCACTACTTCACATTTCCAGATTATCAACTCACACTAACATTGGAAGAGTACTCTCAGCTGATTGATTTACCGATTTCTGATCAAGACCCATTCTCTGGGATGGAAGAGATTCCCAAAGATGAAACCGTTGTAAGAGTTACCTCCTTGGAAATATCAGATATCAAAGCTCACATGAACACCAAGGGGGGAATTCAAGGTCTACAAGCTAAGTTTATGATGGAAAAAGCCCTATACTGGCATGCCAGTATAGGAAACATGATTTCTTTCGAGGATATCTTTGTTCTACTTATCTATGGGTTATTCCTTTTTCCCAACATTGACAACTTCGTCAACACCAACACTATCAAGATATTCTTATTCGGGAATCCTGTCCCAACTTTGCTTGCAGATGCTTACCACTCACTGCATCTAAGGAACTTATACAACCGAGGGATGATTACATGTTGTGTACCATTACTCTACAAATGGTTTATTTCTCACTTGCCCAAATCTGTTACTTTTTGGGATCCTAAAAGTGGTATGCGATGGTCACAAAAGATTATGTCCCTCACTCACTCTAACAAGATTGGTACAATCGGGTCTATGACGGAACAAAAATCATTGACAGTTGTGGAAGTTTCCCTAATGTACCCCTCATTGGTACTAAAGGAGGGATCAACTACCACCTAGTTTTAGCCCATTGTTAGCTGGGGTACCCAATGAAGGACATACCATATAACATTCATTTGGAATGTCTTTTCTTCAAGGAAGGAGAAAATGACAAAGCACTTAACGAGGAAATTGTGCATGCCTGGCATCATATTAATAGGAAAGGAAGAGAACCTCTGGGAAAACCAAACTGCATCTCGGCGGAGCCTTATCTCCAATGAGTACAAGCTAGAGCCATCAAGTTAAAGATGCCTTACCCTCGTCAAGAAGTATTTCACCTAAAAGAATCTATCCTCTACTTTATGAACGACACAGAGAAACTTCAGGTCGCTTTTAATAAAATCAACATGAAAAGAACTCTTGGAGGAATAGGTATCAAATTGTCAGCTTGGAGTGCACAAAGATTCAAGAGCTACTAAAGGAAAAAGATGCCCGGATTAAGATAATGGAGCAGTGTGCTGTAGAAAGTCAAGAGGAACGGAAAAGTTTATTCTCTCCTTTCACCTAGCAGAGGATCATCGACCCACCAACGTTTGAAGAAGCCCGATCAAGGAGGAAAAAAAGAAGTCAACAACAAGCATCAGTACCTTCGTCAAGGATTCCTTAGGATTCATAGGTCGAGTTTTCCTTCATGTACTCTGTAAAATAATGTACTTTTCTCTGTAAGGTATTGTAATCCTTTGAATTCAATAAAAAGTTTTCGTCGTTGTATGATACTCGCAACATAATTGTTAAAAGTTCTTTAAAGAAAAGAGCATTTGCATTCTTTGCACATCATGCATCATTCTAGCATTTCACACATTTTTCATAAAATCTTACACATTTATCACACTTTAGAGTCAAACTGTCTCATTCGTACAATACTCGGGTCAATCGTCAGAAGAAAATGGACGATCTTGAGGAGGAAAACAGAGAGCTAAGAGAGGAAGTTAATACTCTGAAGGAAAGTCTAGAAATACTCAATGTCATGATTGAATCACTGGCAGCAGCTCAGGATCAACCATCTCAAGGGACTGTGATCTCAGAAATTATGTCTGCACCAACATTTGAGGTACCCGTCAGTCTTCCTCAGTACAACATTCCTAAAGGTTTTCCATGGGGCATGCCTTTCAATTTTGTGCCTGAGGGATATATACCTCCAGTCACTGAAGACCTAGGAGCCACAGCTGGAATCTCCAGACCTGAAGGTTACAAACTTCAGGTAAATAAAGATGCAAGGGCTACAACAGAGACTCCTATACCTGAAGGTTACAGACTTCAGGTCACCGAAGCGCCAAGAACCGCATCAATAATGTTTGTACAATAACCTGTGATATAAACTACTCCAGAAGAACATATTTTTCATGCCACTCCAAGCAAGGATATAGAAGTATATGAAAGGATGGATGAATTCCAAGAACAGTTCTTGGAAATGCAGAAAGAACTTCATGCCATTCACGGACAGGGCTTGTTTGGGAAAGATTTTGCCGATCTCTGCTTAGTCCCAAATGTTAAAATACCACACAAGTTCAAGGTGTCTGACTTTGAAAAGTACAAAGGCAACTTCTGCCGACAAATTCAATTGGTGATGTATGCTCAGAAGATGTCTACCCAGACGGAAAATCAACAACTACTAATCCACTACTTTCAAGACAATTTAATTGGTGTCGCACTAAAATGGTACATGGGATTAAACCATAAAAAGATCAGTACCTTTAGAGATCTTGGAGTAGCTTTTGTTCAGCAATATAAGTACAATTTCGATATGGCACCTGATAGGGATCAACTCAGAGCTATGTCTCAAAAGGATAGGGAAAGTTTCAAAGAAAATGCTCAGAGATGGCGTGAAATTGCCACCCAAATTAGTCCTTCTCTCGAGGAAAAAGAGATGACAAAAATCTTCTGGAAAACTTTGAGTTCATTCTATTTGACCGAATGGTCGCAAGTGCGCCTAGTGACTTCACCGAGATGGTGAACATGAGAGTACGCCTTAAGGAAGTAGATCGAGAGGGTCGATTGGTCAAAGATGCAGAACCATCCAGTAGTAGCAAGAGGTATGGAATCACTTTTCAAAAGAAGAAGAGCAAGATATCAGCACTATCTCACAGGGTAAACAAAGACGAAGATACCAACCTCGGCAGGTAGCAACAGTATCTCCTGTTATCAACTCAGCTCCAGTTCTGGCATATCAGCCACATATTTCACAAAGTCAGCAAATTCAACAACCACAGTATCAACAAAGGCAGCAGCAACCTCTTCATCAGGCTCGCCCATAATACAACAAAAACAATCGTATCACAAGGTCACCAGGCTTTGATCCTATCCCAATGCCATATGCAGAGCTATTCCCAGTTTTGCTTGCAAAAGGACACATTCAAACCAGGACTCCTCCCGCCGTTCCTGAGAATCCCCCTTATTGGTTCAAGGCCGACCAATTCTGTTTTTATCATTAAGGAGCACCGGAGCATAACATCGAGAATTATTTCAATTTTAAATCCGATGTACAAAAACTTGTCAAGAATAGAGTTTTGTCTTTCAAGGACCTTAATTAAAACGTTCAAAGGAATCCACTACCTCAGCATGAGAAAGCTTCCGTAAACTTAATTGACAAAGGACCTGACAATAGTTACCAAAATCATAATGTGCACTTACTAGAAACAAATCTGATTAAGATGCATTGCCGACAAAGTGGATACAGCCATATGCCACCTCACAACTATCATCAATGCAACATTTATTCCAAGAACAACCAAGGGTGCAACATTGAACAGGAAGCCTTGCAAGAGCAAATGGATCTGGGATGGATCCAAGAACATAGAATCTATGGAGTAAACATGGTTTATGGATGCCCAGGAATTTTTCAAAATTTTGACATTCGCTTAAAGAATGTAAACTTGGTGGCAATGCACTCCAGACAAAGTCGACACCACAAACTGCCGACACACGACTACAGCGCTTGCCCAATTTTTTCAAAAGATAATGAAGGATGTCCTTTTGTGTAAGAAGCTCTCCAACGACAAATGGACCTAGGTTGGATTCAAGACTATCACGAAAGGAACGATCATCATATCAACATGATTGATGAATGTCCAAACAAACTTCAACTCTTCGACATTCGCCTAATGAACACAAGTTTGGTAGAATTACACGCCAAACAGGTCCGACTTGGCTTTTTAGCATCGTACAACTATTAAGATTGTAAAGTCTGCTTCGAGAATGATCAAGGTTGCATGCTCATACAAAGAACTCTTCAACACTTATTAGATCATTGGTGGTTCCCAATATACCAGAACACAGAGACTCATCAAGTCAACATAGCTAATGAAGGCCCAAGTAGACACGAAAGTTGTGACATTCGCTTATTGGAAACAGACTTGGTAAAGATGCATTACATACATAATGGATACGGTCGAGTACCTCCCCACAATTATGAACACTGCAGGATATGTTCAAAAAATGACCAAGGATGCTACCTCGTACGAGCAACTCTCCAGAATCAGGCAGACCGAGGAGAGATCCTATAAAACATAATCGATGATTGTCAGTTAATCAATATGGTGCAAGATTGCCTAAGGCAAAACACAGTTCATGACGTCAAACACATTGAAACATCATTGGTCAAATTTCACAAGTGCTTGTGTGGACTTAACAAATTTGGTCCAAATCACCATGATCACTCAGCTTGCAGAAAATGCCGCAGAAGCCGAAATGGTTGCCTCCGCATCCAAAGTGAGATCCAAAAACTGTTAGACCAAAGGACCATCACAGTCTTCAATGAAAGAGAATCCATTAACTACAAAATTAATGAGGATGTCTTCACCATAATTCCTCTGCTCAATGAACCAAAACTCTTGGAGATCCCTTTTGACAGTGGAAAACTTCCCAATATCCCCAAGCTGGAACCAATAGAGATTGCCTATGACACTCAAAAGAGTCACATAGCTCCTTTGGTCATCTACTTGCCAGGCCCGATGCCATATGAATCAGAGAAAGCCATTCCTTACAAATACGACGCCACCATAATGGAAGATGGAAGGGAAGTCTCGCTGTCATCCATTGTCAACATCGTTGATATAAACCGGGTCACCCGAAGTGGTTGAATCTTAAACTGAGGAATAGAAGAGCCCACAAAAGAAAAAGAACCTCAAATTGAAGTTCTTGATAAACAAATTAGCCAGTCAAGTGGTACAGATCAGGAAAAAAACAATTATGAAATTTTAAAGCTAATCCAGAAGAGTGAATACAACATTGTGGATCAGTTATTGCATACTCCTTCTCGGATATCCGTATTATCTCTTCTATTAATTTGGAAGCTCGCAGGAAAGCTTTACAAAAGGTTTTGGAACAAGCCTTCGTGGAACAAGACGTAACATTAAATCAGTTTGATAGCATCGTTTCTAACATAACTTCCTGTAACAACTTAGGTTTCATTAATGAAGAGCTCCTGGAAGAGGGTAAAAATCATAACATGGCACTCAATATCATAATCAACTGCGGGGACGATGCTCTAGCAAGCGTACTGGTAGACACTGGTTCATCCCTAAATGTCATGTCGAAATTAACTCTTGTACGATTATCTTTTCAAGGCACTCCAATAAGAGGCAGCGAGATCATAGTCAAAGCTTTTAACGGATCCAGAAAGACAGTTATCGGCGAAGTTGATCTTCCCATAACCATTGGTCCCCACACTTTCCAAATCACCTTCCAAGTAATGGATATCCGAGCAGCCTACAGTTGTTTATTGGGACGACCTTGGATCCATGAAGCAGGAGCAGTCACCTCAACACTTCACCAGAAGCTGAAGTTTGTAAAGAACAACAAATTGGTCACAATATGTAGAGAACGAGCTTTAATCATAAGCAATCTATCATCATTCTCCTACTTGAAACCAGAAGAAGTCATTGGAACTCAATTCCAGACACTTTCTTTGAGTAACGAAAGCAATCAAGAAAAAAGTGCATCCATTTCCTCCTATCAAAACGTTATTCGAATAGTAGAAATAGTACCACTAAAGGATGGGGACAAGTTGTCATTCTTACCGATAAAAAAAAGAGGAAAGGTCTCAGTTTTACACCAGCCTCTACCAGGACTACAAGGAAGGACGAAGCCACTCGCCCTATTCAAGATTTCTTCCACAGCGGAGGTTTCCTCCATCCTACTTCCCAGGAGGTCCACACCATTAAGGGAGATAACTTTAAAACCAATTCTTCCGATCCAGATGAAGAATGTAAATCATATTTCAACAATGAAGGTTATATATCACAAGAAGAGACGTACATGCCATTTTGCTATCCACAGCAAAACTCCGGATATACACCAAAATCAGATATCGAGATGATATAGGAAGATTACGATACCGAAGGATACCGTGCTCCTCCCAATTCATTAGAAACTAATACTCTGATGAAAGATAACTTTAACTACAGCTCGGATGATCCCATAGATGATTTACCTATTTGGGATATCAAATCCAGTCTGAGAAAGCATATTTTCTAGATAACTCTGAAAAAGATTCACTTGTTCCTCTAGGAGCATGGAGGCCTTACTCAGAAAATCCTGAACATATCAAACATCGTCTCAATGAGGTTGCAAGAATTGCTAGGCAAGAATTTATCAACTTCGCACTACCAGAGATCAACACCATTGAAAAGGATGATTCCTCAGTTTCATCAGAGAACTGGGATACCTTGGGATAGCCAAGCGGCAAGTTTGATTTCCTAGTAAAATATATTGCCCCTGAAAGCTCTCGCATCTTGTACAAAGATATCCAACCAACTGGATATGAAGATTCTACTGTACATGAGAATACGTACGAGAAAACAACAGAAAACTTCTCTTCTATTACCTCTGCATGGGAAGAAGACTCTAGTGATCCAACTCCGCCAGAAGTCAGTGGCATTACTGAAGAAAATCCCGGAAGGAAAGTACCAGACTTTGTAATCCATATAGGAGTTCGTCACAATTGGATAGCTGTTGATGTCCCGAATGTTGTTCACATCTCAAAGTATGTACCTCGTCTTTATTTTGACCTCTCACCTTGCCCGGGTGAAAGGATGTTTTATAGGGCATCGTTTCCTGTAAATATTTCCTCTCTGCCTTGCCCAAGGAAGATGAGTTTTGTTTTATAGGGCTTGTGTTTTGGGAGTCGACAAATCATAAATAAAGATGTCATTATGAATTCCCGCATGTTGTTGTTGTTTTTGCTTTTTGCTTTTTCAGAAAATGGTAATCCTAAAACAGACAAAAATAACAAACGTTTTCAAAATACACTACACACCACTTTTTGCATTTTTTTGCTATCTTTTCTAAAAAAGAATCATCAATCACATTATGCATATTAATTTTTAAAAACCCCGTTGAAATATATGATCCGATGCCTTCTCCCAACTTTGAGTTCCCGATATTCGAAGTTGAAGAAGAAGAAGACAAAGAAATTCCAGATGAGATCTCCCGACTACTCAGACATGAGGAAGAGTCCATTTGACCCCACAAAGAGCCGTTGGAAACCGTCAATTTGGGTTCAGAAGAAGAAAAGAAAGAAGTTAATATTGGAGCTCTGCTCAGTTCAACTGTTAGAGAAAGTATGATAAACCTTCTTAAAGAATTTCCAGATGTGTTTGCTTGGTCCTACCAAGATATGCCAGGGTTGGATACCAACATTGTGGAACATCATTTTCCATTAAAACCAGAATGTCCGCCAGTCAAACAAAAGTTGAGAAGGACTCGTCCTGATATGGCCATCATGATCAAAGAAGAAGTCCAAAAGCATATCGATACATGCTTCCTTGCCACGTCAGCATATCCTCAGTGGCTAGCCAACATAGTGCCAATTCCTAAGATGGATGGAAAAGTCAGAATGTGTGTAGACTACAGGGATTTAAACAAAGCAAATCCGAAGGATGACTTCCCCCTACCACACATTGACATGTTAGTTAATAGCACTGCAAAATTCAAAGTCTTTTCCTTCATGGACGGGTTTTCAAGCTATAATCAAATCAAGATGGCACCAGAAGATATGGAGAAAACTTCATTCATTACACCATGGGGAACCTTTTGCTACAAAGTGATGCCATTTGGATTAAAGAATACAGGCGCAACTTATCAAAGGGTAATGAAAACTCTATTTCATGACATGATACACTAAGAAATTGAAGTGTATGTGGACGACATGATTTCTAAGTCTAAAATAGAAGAAGAACACATGGAAGATTTGTCAAAACTATTCGAGCATCTGAGAATATACAAACTCCGCTTGAGTCCCAACAAATGTACATTTGGTGTTCGCTCAGGAAAGCTTTTGGGATTCATCGTCAGCCAGAAAGGAATTGAAGTTGATCCTGACAAAGTCAAGGCCATTCAAGAAATGCCTTCACCCAGAACAGAAAAGCAAGTTACAGGATTTTTGGGACGTTTAAATTAAATCTCAAGATTCATATTTCTCATGACAGCATCATGCGCACCGATCTTCAAGCTCGTCCAAAAGGACCAAGGATGTGTATGGACAAAAGATTGCCAAAAAGCTTTTGAAAGTGTAGCGAGCGATTTTAGACGCGGTTCTTAAGCGCTGGTCGCTCTCTGCGGTTGAGCTTTAACTACAGGTAGATTCATTTTTTATCCTATTAAAGCTGATGAAGGAAGGGAAATAGATGTCTCCAATTAACCCTGCTTTGCATACTGAGTTTAAACAGCGGTCTGTTAGGTTACGGATGCTACCAATGTGGGGGGCCTTTGTACTGGTTATTTGTATTTTCGCCAATACGGTTTTCTTTTTCTCTTTCTAGGACTTTCTGGCGGGGAACAAGGATTAGGATGTTAGGACTGATGCTTTTGATAGATACATGAGAGTATGGAATTTTGGGTTTTTGTTTAGTGTGCTCGCTAAGATTTTTCTTTCAATCTTATGCCTACGTATTCCAGGGAAATCAGAGCGTTCGTAGTTCCTCCTATTCTATGGGAGGAAATGGGTGTTTTGGTGTCTTGTTCAAAGCCCAAGACGTGAAGCGAAAGGTAGTTTGTATCTTGTTCAAAGCCCAAGATGTGAAGCTAAAAGGGTGTTGACCTTAGAGAGAATTTGTCATCTCTAAAGAGGTCTGTTTGCCACAACTGTTGGGTGACTGACTATAAAAGAGGATTACTTTAACCGGGATTTGTGAATCCGGCAATGCCATAATTTCCTCTATAGGGGATTTTAATCTGAAGGAGAAGACTTTAACTCAGTTTAGAGCAATGCCATCTTTCCTTAGGAATTTCTCATACTAAAAGAGGGACATTGACATGGATGTAGATGATCCAGAGGCTTGCCGCTTACAGCGATTAGATGAAGGGGAAAGAGTTGTTGAAGTTTGTGTACTGTGAACGAGGCACATCTTTGATGCTAAAAGGTTAATTGGATTAACCAGTGGTTTTCTTATACAAGGCCTAAGAGGAGGCTAATATGTGTCTCGCACAAAGCCCGAGAGAGAGGCTAAAAATTTTTGACTCGACGATGAAGTCTTTTGGTATCTCGTATAAAGCCCGAGATGGAGGCTATTTGACTCAACAAGAGAGTTTTTTTGTATCTCGTACGAAGCCCGAGGTGGAGGTTGTTGTTTATTTGGCTCAATAAGAACCTTTTTGTATCTCGTATAAAGCCCGAGATGGAGGCGAAAGAGGTGATTGACTCAACGAGGGAGTCTCTTTATGTGTCTCGTACAAAGCCCGAGAGAGAGGCTAAACATTGTTTGACTCCGCTGGGGAGAATCTTTGTACAAAGCCCAAGAGAAGGCTAACTTCACTGGAGAAGGATCTTTATACAAAGCTTAACAGGAGGCTATTGTGACTGTTTTAGTTAAGTGACAGGTCCAGTATACTAATTTTAAAGAGAAAATCAGTTCTTATATGAGCAACATTGTACTCATGGATTTGATTCAAGGATCCGGGTTGTTCCCGTTCTTTAAGGAAGTGGGAAATCCGAAGGGTATTGAGACTGTACGAGTCTACGGGTTTCCTTCCTATTTTGGGGAAGGGGGTCACTTGAGAATGTCTTTGAGACTCAAGGAAATTAGACTGTCCAAGTCTAGAGTTTTATCTTTTGTACTATGCTTTGAGAAACAGTAGTAGACTCTTTGAAAGGACTGTTCTATGCAGATGACCAAGTTCTGTTCCTATACCTCTAGGAGGTCGTCGGGAAAATTTGTACGAAGCCCAAGAGGAGGCTAGAAACTTTTAAGAAGCCGACTGGTCCTTGTACGAAGCCCAAGAGGAGGTTATCATTCCCAGAGGAAGAATCATTATACGAAGCCTAAGAGGAGGCTGTGAATACTTCTAAGAAGTCGTAGGGTCCTTGTACTAAGCCCAAGAGGAGGCGGGCTTTCTTTTAGGAAGCCTGTGGGTCCTTGTACGATGCCCAAGAGGAGGCCGATGCTTTTAATAAGCCGATGGGTACCCAAATCCCGAGAAACTCAAGGCAAGCTATTCACAAGGAATAGATCAAGTCAGAAAGTTTGAGAATTTGGAAGAAACTCAAGAGATGCCATTCACGGAGAAAAGATCATCTCTGGGGAATAGAGTTTCTTGACAAATGCTTTTAAGAAGCCTGTGGGTCCCCAAACCCCGAGAAGTTCAAGACATGCCATTCACCGAGAATAGATCAAGCCAGGAAAGTTCGAGAATTTGGAAGAAACTCAAGAGATGCCATTCACGGAGAAAAGATCACCTTTGGGGAATAGAGTTTCTTGACAACTTCTATGAGTGACAGTCTATGAAAAGGTTCACAGAGAATGTTGTCTTTCATATCTCCATATTATTTAACCCCAAGAGGAGGGAAGACTGTGTCTGGTAATCCTATGGGTATCTAGTTTAGACTATTTCTAAGAGTGATCGAGACGGCTTTACCTAGTGCTAGACGTAGTTACCAGGGAAACTCTAAATATCTATACTATTATTACACAGTTGATATGAGTTTATGAAATAAGACTTACAGCGAAACAGCCCCACAATACAGTTATATGTATATGAAAGCGGTAAATGAAAACAATAACCACTTACTCGGTTGTAGAGATTCCATGCTGTTTGGTTAGTTGTTCAACAAAGACAGATTGAAAACAACAGTATATTCAAAATCAAAGGAGAAAGTGCTTTTTAAAAAAGGAAGATTTGGGGCTTACAGCTCAAGGAGAGGCCCAGGGTTTTATCAGTGAGCGCACTGTTTGAATTTGTACAGAGGGACTTATACAAGTGACCGTGGCCCAAAAATTGTTTTTTGTACAAAGGGATGGGTCTTACACTCTCTCAAGAGGCCAAAAAAGTTTAAAGAAAAAGAGATGGGTCTTACTACTCGAGGGTAGGCCCAGATGATTTTTCGTTTGAAATGGCGATCGCGCCGAGATTTTCTTTTAACGCGAAGGGGCTTATACAATAAGTGAGGCCCAAAGTTTTTTGGTTAAAAGGGGGTTGGGTCTTACACTCTATTAGAGGCCTAAAAAGTTTTAAATGGGTCTTATAGCTCGAGGAGAGGCCCAAAAGGTTATTTTTCAAAAGGCGACGATCGCGCCGTTTGTTTCTGACGGTATCGGGACTTCTACAATACTGAGGCCCAAAAATGATTTGGTCAAAAAAGGATTGGGTCTTACACTCTTTTAGAGGCCCAAAATGTTTTGAAAATGATTTATGAAGTTTGAATTAATCCAAAAACCCTAATTTGTTTTCAAAAATGTATTTAATTGAATAAAAATTCAATTAAAATGATCAAAGTTGTTTAACATATGAAAAACAAATTGTGATCTTGGATTAATGCTTCAAAAATTAAGTATTGACCTACAAAATAATTAGAAAGCATTAAAAGTTGCAAAATCTAGGTGGAAAAAATATTTTAAATGTCAAAAACAATTAAAACATTAATTCTTTGCAAAAATATCAATTATATGAAATAAATAATATTTTGGGATTTTTTGATAAAATAATATATTTTAACATTTTTGTGAATTATTAAAAAAAGAATCAACTCAAAATCATTAAAACTCAGATAGAAATTAATTTTTGAATCAATTAAACAAAAATCACAAATTTCAAATATTCAAATTTTTGAAAATGGCGCCAAGAACACACCAAGAACACGTGCGTGTTCTGAGTTTCCCAGATTTGCGTTTTCCATCCAATCTCACTGAATACTTAACCATATCATGCAATCCACATACCAATCAACTCGTTTCAACCTCACGATCATGTCTATAACACTTAATTTCATTTAAATTAAACATAAAACATGAAATCACGAAGAAACCTCAAGAACCCTAATTTCTGCATGAAGGATAGGATTTTTGATACACAATTCAAACAAAGCAATTAATTGAGGGAAAACATTCCATGCATGATTATGAACATATGGCCAAATTATTGTGCAGCAAAAATTGCATGGATCATAGAGTTAGAAGAGCTCATGCTTACCACTTGCAGCTGGTGATCGTGATTTGTGTAGGAGGTGTTACAGTTGTGTTGTGATGATCTGAACAGCTTCCCTAGGTGCTATGGAGTGTGTTTGAATGCTTGGACTTGATGGAAATTGGCTGGATCACTTCATGGCATCTCAACTGCACTTTGGTTAAAACCTTGAGCAATTGACTGGTGATTCTGAGAAATCAATGTTCCAGTTGTTGTTTAAGTGTTTGATCAGCTCATATGTGATGTATATGAGGTGTGTGAGTGATTGGTTTGAGTGGAATTTCCCTCTAGCTCAAAACCCGATAGTTACCTTGCTAAGAAAGGCATTTTTGCCAAGAGAAAGAGATTTTGAGAAAGGCAAGTGTTGTAGGCCTTTGGTGTACTTAAACTGAACACAATTGAGCTCTATTTATAGTAGAGCAAGTTTGTTTTGCAAGGAATAGTGAATGGCAACTTCTAAGTAGGTTTGGCCAATGTTGGCAAATGAAAATCCAAGTCTCCTCTAGCCATTGACTAGAGGTTAGGGCAAAGAGCTTTGATTCCCTTGGTCTTGGATAAGTCTTGACTGATTTCAGATGAGAATGGCTCAGTCCATGCCACCTTGATGCTTCCATTGAATGCTTCAATCCAAATTTGGAGTTTTGTCCCTATTTTGGCCATTCTAGGTTCAACATGTTATTTCTTGTTCCATGGACTTTGAAGGCTTGGCTCAGTGATTGTCCCCCTTTAGATTCAATCCTCTGATGTGTCCAAGTGGATAGGAGCATTTGAATTTGGCTGATTTTGGCAAATCGAGTAAAAATGCAAATTCTGCCTTGCCTTGGCAGATTTCAGCAAGGCAACTTCCCAATGTCATATCTCATGATTCAAATGGAATTTGGTAATGTTCTTGGCCATTTTGGAAAGCCCTTACATGATACAACAACTTTTTGAACATGTTTGGTTTTGATCTCTTTTGAATCCAAGTGAAAAATACCCCTACATTTGGCAAAAAGTAAGGCAAAATCTGACTTAGTGAAATTTTCACTAAGTGTTGGAACAAAGTGTTTTCTCTTGATTTTGATCACTCCATAACTCAAAATCCATGATGAATTGGACTTAGGTCTAGTTGAAGTTTTTGTAGAGGGCAATGAGATCTAAAAATCAAGCTTTCGATGGGGCACAATGGCCTTGCGGTTTAGGAGTTATGGTCCTCTAAAGTTGGTGCATTAGTGGCACTTTTTCATGACTTAGAAAAATTTCTAAGTTTTCTGGTTACCCCTTTTACAAGTTATCCAACTTTTCTTGATTTTTATTGATGAATGATGATTCAAATCATACATTAACATCATTTTAGGGTTAAAAATCCATTTTGGTGAAAAATCTCAAAAAGTCAAAGTTGACTTTTGTGCACAGTTGACTTTTTATCAGATGAATTCCAAACTGTGCAATTCTTCAGGAAATCATGTCCTTGACCTAAATCAAACTTGATGGACATGTTTCATGGGTGTCATAGGGTATATTGAATCATGTCTTAGGGCTTGGGAGCATGTCCTGGTCAAAAGTCAAAGTTACAGTTGACTTTTCCCTTAAAACCCTAACTGTGGTGCAGATGAAATTGAGACTTGTTGCTCAAGCTTCTTGGATTAATCCATTGTTCCAAATGGATCAATATAGTTCATTAGAGACCCTCAAACCCTGTCTTGAGGTCTTAGTTCATGATTTGTCCCAAAAGTCAACTTAGGAGTGAATTAGGTCAAGAAACCCTAATTCCTGATTTTTGATGAATGCATCCCTTGAGGCAAAATTGACTTGATGATTGGGTCCATGAGGTTCCATGGAGTATATTAGGTTAGGTTTTGGATCATTGGCTTGTGCCCAGATGAAAAATTTCCATCTGGAGGCCCTGGTCAACCAAAACCCTAATTTGGTGACACTGTCGATCTTGAGACTTGATCCACCTAGAAGGGAGCAGCCTTGTGCTTAATCCTTGAAGTGGGAGTCCTTTTGATCCATTGTGGATGTTTGAGAGGTTAGACAAGTTGAAGATCATGTCATTCCTTGATTAATCCTTTGCCTAAGAGCTCTGAGGGAGGGCTTGAAACCCTAATTTTGATTGTAGTGAGTGCTCACCCATCTTTGGGGAGACTGATGAAGAATGATGGTTCCTCCATATTGTGATGATGATTTGCACAATGATGGGAAATCTTAGTGGTCAAAATTTGGGGTATGACAGATGCCCCTATTTAATCTTCTTGGACACGAAGGTCTGAATGGCGAAGGTATTCGGGCATTCGGGGTGCAAGAGGATTAAATATCGGAATACCCGAAATTTTGATGGTGGTTATGAATGGTAGCTTACGTATTCATCTTATTTAGCCAAGCAATGATGCTTAGAAAAGGTAAACTTCCCCTCGATCCTGGTGTTCAGCCAAGGAACTGGTCTCAGTTTTCTTTTGTCAACTTCCCCTCGATCCTGGTTTCCTACCAAGGAACTGGTCTCAGTTGCTGAAACAAACTTCCCCTCGATCATGGTTACCTACCAAGGAACTGGTCTTAGTTTCTAATTTAAACTTCCCCTCGATCCTGGTTTCCTACCAAGGAACTGGTCTTAGTTTCTTTTGTCAATAAACTTAATTGACAAGGGACGCTATGCGTAGCGATTTTCCTCAAACTTCTCGCCGAATTTTCCTGGGGAGATGCCATTTGACGGAAAAAGTTTTGATGTCAGACTTGCTGGGGAAACCCAGTTGTCTGAGCTGTAGAGTTGCAAAAACTTCTCAGTTGGAGACGCCATTTGTTTCTACTGGGGAAAGCGAGTCTCTTGGGAGACTGCTGTCGTTTAGGATCTTACATCATACTTTTCTCGGGATCTTCCCGGAGAAATGCCATATGATGGGGTCCAATTTTGAGGTGTCGATGACCTTTTCACCAGCGGGTTTTTCGGAGCGAAACCGACATGCTGCCGAATCTCTGATTTCGAGGTTTTCTCTGTGGATTTTCCTTAATCCGAGAAAGAAAGGATATCATCTTCAATGGTGAAGAGTGATGCTGCCTGAAAGTTCCTCTGGTCTTTCAGAGGTTCAAGTTATCAAAGTGGTCAAGGACCCAACTTCAATCCAGAAATAAAATTGAGGAGAAAGATTGTTCAGAAGTAACGTTTCCTGACGAGGAAAGAACTGTCAACTCGATTGAGAGAACTTCTATCACTAGGGGACAAGACCGACTAGAGTGATAGTGATGCAATATGAAATGTGAATGCAAATCAATAATGCATGATGTATGTATGTTTATGCTGACAAAACTGACACGACATACAAACTGACGGGTGAACACGACTGGATATTCGGCCATCGCGGGGCGTAGAAGTACCGTTGGTTCAGAATAACAATTCCTCCTTGCTTAGGAGAGATAGTCCCTGTTGGGAGCTATGTTGGTCGGGCTTAGGAGATAAGAACTCGGCCGAAGCGTGTCAGATGAAACAAGGTCTCTAACACAGTTGATCCCTTCATTCAGGCGTACTGGGTTAGAATGAGTACTTTGATTCTGCACTTTGAAGTTCGCTTACTTCTGAAGAAGCGACCGATGTTCTTCTGATGTTCAACAGTCAAAAGAAATTGCCATCTCTATTTAAAAGCAGAAAAAGTTTTAACAAGTAAATTCATTTTTGTTTTATTTCAAGAATCGCTAATCATGTTAAAATGTTGTTCTGTAAAGCTAAAACAAATAAGAATTACAAACAAAAGCACAAGGGCTCAAATTTTATTGATAAGATGGAGATCAGCCAAACGCGTGATTCCAAAGAGTATATACAAAGTTAGAAAATGGTAATTTTACAGGGAAAAAGGCTACGTTGAAATATAACGACCACTATCCTTCAACCAACTTTGAATTCGGGACATCCTGAGCTTCTGTCGAAGATGACCTTGACTGGAGTTTTTCGACGGATGATGTAACTGCTGCTGAGGGACCTGCCTCTGTTGAACATAGTTACTTGCCATTATCCCTAACTTTTGCCTGGATTGTACTGTGATGTTTCCAATCCATCGGGATGATTTTTTTCTGTCTCTAACTTTTGCCTGGACCGCCCTTTCGGGTTTTCAATCCACCGAGACGTTTTTTTTTTTTTTTTAGTTTAGGCGAAGTATTTCTTGACTACATCAACATTCGTGGGGTAGGCAAATTCCTCTCCGTCCATGGTTGCAAGTCTCAAGGCGCCGCCTGAGAAAGCTTTCGTGACCACATAGGGGCCATCATAATTCGGAGTCCATTTACCTCGCGAATCAGTGAGAAATGACTGGATCTTCTTGAGCACGAGGTCTCCTTTTCTGAAGACACGAGGTCGGACCTTTTTGTTGAACGCCCTCTTCATTCTCTGTTGATACAACTGACCATGGCATAGTGCCGTGATTCGCTTCTACTCGATCAGATTCAATTCGTCGTGTCGGCTTTGACACCATTCAGCTTCGGTGAGCTTAGCTTCCATCAATAGTCGGATTGACGGGATCTCTACTTCTATGGGGATCACTGCTTCCATGTCATATACTAGAGAGAAAGGGGTTGCCCCTGTTGAAGTGCAGACAGATGTGCGATAACTGTGAAGAGCAAAGGGTAGCATCTCGTGCCAGTATTTGTAGGTTACAACCATCTTTTGAACAATCTTCTTGATGTTCTTGTTAGCCGCTTCTACCGCTCCGTTCATCTTTGGTCGGTAGGGAGATGAGTTATGGTGTTCAATCTTGAACTCTGCGCACAACTCTTTCATCATCTTATTGTTCAAGTTAGATCCATTATCAGTAATGATCTCGCTTGGAGCACCATAACGGCAGATGATATTGTTTTTGATCAAGCGGACCACCACTTGTCGGGTTACATTGGCGAATGACGCTGCTTCGACCCACTTGGTGAAATAGTCAATGGCTACCAGGATGAACTGATGTCCGTTTGAAGCCTTGGGCTCAATCAAGCCAATCATGTCGATTCCCCATATGGAAAAAGGCCATGGGGAAGAAAGAACTTTGAGATGTGATGGCGGTACATGAATTTTGTCGGAGTATATCTGACACTTGTGACACCTCCTCATGTACTTGTAGCAGTCGGATTCCATGGTCAACCAGTAATACCCTGCTCTTAGAATTTTTCTCGCCATTGTGTGTCCGTTGGCATGAGTGCCAAAGGACCCTTCATGAATTTCTTTCATAAGCATGTCTGCTTCTAGTCTGTCTACGTATCGGAGCAAGACCATGTCAAAATTTCTCTTATAGAGAGTGTCACCGCTCAGGAAGAAGTTTCCAGCCAGTCTTCTGAGGGTTTTTCTGTCTTTTCTGAGTGCCCCAGATGGGTACTCTTGTTTCTGAAGGAAGCATTTGATATCGTGATACCAAGGTTTATCGTCTATGACTGCTTCAATCGTGAAGATGTAAGCGGACCGTTCAAGGCGCATTATGTCGATCTTAGGTAAGTCGTTCCATTGAACCACACTAATCATCGAAGAGAGAGTGGCTAATGCATCAGCCATGTGATTCTCCTCACGAGGGATGTGATGAAACTCAACTCTTCTAAAGAAAGGTAACAACCTTCTTGCATAGTCTTTGTAAGGAATCAGTCTTGATTGGTATGTGTTCCAATCTCCTTTTATCTGATTGATAACCGGAGCCGAGTCGCCATATACGTCCAAGTTTTTGATCCTTAAATCAATTGTTTCTTCGAGACCCATGATACAAGCTTCGTATTCGGCCTCGTTGTTCGTACATTTGAACGTAAGTCCGGCAGTGAAAGGAATGTGGGTACCCTGAGGGGTAACAATGATTGCCCCAATTCCATTTCCGTAATGATTAACTGCTCCGTCAAAGATAAGTCCCCATTGGGAACCTGGTTCTGGCCCTTCACTGGGTAGCGGTTCATCGCAATCCTTTATTTTTAGATACATGACATCTTCATCTGGGAAGTCAAACCCGATTGATTCCTGATTGTCAATCGGTTGATGAGCCAAATGATTGGCTAAAATACTTCCTTTAACGGATTTTTGAGTGTGGTACTCTATGTCATATTCTGATAACAACATCTGCCAACGGGCAATTCTTCCCGTGAGAGCAGGTTTTTCGAAGACGTACTTGATTGGATCCATTTCGGAGATTAACCAAGTAGTATGACGAATCATGTATTGACGAAGACGTTTGGCTGCCCAAGCCAAAGCACAACAACTTTTCTCGAGCATCGTGTACCGAGTCTCGCAGTCGGTGAATTTCATGCTCAGATAGTAAATGGCAGACTCTTTCCTTTTCGTTTCGTCCTGTTGGCCGAGTACACATCCCATTGAGTCCTCTAGGACTGTGAGGTAAATGATCAGTGGCCTTCCTTCCACTGGAGGTGATAGAATTGGAGGATTCAACAGATATTCCTTAATACTGTCGAAGGCGGTTTGGCAATCTTCTGACCAAACGCAATCCTGGTTCTTTTTGAGTAATTTGAAAATCGGCGCATATGTCGCGGTCATGAGGAATATGAATCTGGAGATGTAGTTCAAATGTCCCAGGAATCCTCTGACTTGTTTTTTCAGTTTTCGGAGAAGACATTTCTCGAATGGCCTTGACCTTGTCAGGATCAACCTCAATCCCTTTCTGGCTGACGATGAACCCTAGTAGTTTCCCTGAACGGACACCGAAGGTGCACTTGTTGGGATTCAAGCGGAGCTTGAATTTTCTTAGACGTTCGAACAATTTTGACAGATGTTCAACGTGCTCACTCTCTATTTTTGATTTTGCAATCATATCATCGACATATACCTCGATTTCTTTGTGTATCATGTCATGAAATAGAGTAGTCATGGCCCTTTGATAGGTTGCCCCGACATTCTTCAAACCGAACGACATTACCTTGTAACAAAAGGTGCCCCATGGGGTGATGAACGAAGTTTTCTCCATGTCTTTCGGCGCCATTTTGATTTGGTTATAGCCCGAGAATCCATCCATGAAGGAGAAGACTTTGAACTTTGCTGTACTGTCTACCAGCATGTCAATGTGTGGTAAAGGAAAGTCGTCCTTTGGACTAGCCTTGTTTAAATCCCTGTAATCGACACACATTCTGACCTTTCCGTCCTTTTTGGGAACAGGTACTATGTTGGCTAACCATTGAGGATATTCTGACGTGGCGAGGAAACCCACGTCAATCTGTTTATGTACCTCCGCTTTGATTTTGATGGCCATGTCCGGGTGAGTGCGTCTCAATCTTTGCCTTACTGGCGGACATTCCGATCTTAATGGTAAGTGATGTTCCACGATGCTGGTATCCAACCCTGGCATATCCTGATAGGACCAAGCGAACACATCGAGAAATTCTCTGAGAAGCTTTATCAAACCCTCTCTGGCAGTTGGACTAAGCAGTGCCCCAATCCTGGTTTCTTTTCTCTCTTTTTCTAAACCCAAGTTTACCGTTTCCAACGGCTCTTTGTGAGATTCAATGGACCTTTCCTCCTGTCTGAGTAGTCGAGAGATCTCTTCTGGAATTTTGTCGTCATTTTCTTCTTCAGAATCGAATACCGGGAACTCAAAGTTGGGAGAAGGCATCGGATCGTATGTTTCAACGGGGTTTAAAACAAGCAATCTGCATGACGTGATGATTCGTGTTTAGAAGAGATAGAGAAAATGTAAGTGTGTGCAGTGTTTTATTTTACTACTTGTTTTTATTTTTAATTTTTTTTTAGGATTACCATTTTCTAAAAAAGCAAAAAGAGAAAATAGCAATTAATGCAGAAATTACATAACGACGTTATTTTATTAATGAACAAGTCGATCCTTGAAACTACAGCCCTATAAAACAAAACTCTGTCGATTTGGGCTAAGCGAAGAGGGAAATTTACAGAAAGCGAGCCCTATCAAAACATCCGTTTCACCTGGGCAGGGTGAAAGGTTAAAGATGGCAATTACTTTGACTGATGAACGATCTTCGGAACCTCAACGGCAACCCATTGGCGGCGAACTCCTCGGTGAATCACAAAGTCTGGAACCTTCCTTGATTTGTCTTCAGAAATGACGCTGATTTCTGGTGGAGCGGGATCATTGGAATCTGTCTCCTAGGAAGAATTGTCGTAGGAGAATTTCTCAGTTGCATTTTGCATAGTATTTGTGCTCTCAGCTGTATCTCCCCATCCAACTGGCTGGATATCTTCGAGCCTGATACGAGAGCTTTCGGGAGCGGTGTACTTGACCATATAGTCGTATTTTCCACTCAGTTGTCCCAAGGTGTCCCAAACCTCTTTGGAACTGGAGGAGTCATCTCTCTCGATGACGTTGACCTCGGGAAAAGCATAGTTGATGAATTCAAGTCCTGCAAACGTTGCAAATTCATCTTCATGTTGAGTAGTTTCTGAATGACCTGAGTGTTGATCCCATGACATGGTGGGGACACAGGTATTCTGTTCAATGATGCTCAGCTAAGTTTCATTACTCGGCTGACTTTCCGGCCCCAAGTTTCCTGGGTAAGGTTGCCACATTGGCAGACCATCCATTGGGCCATAGTAGTTGTGGTCAAAATTGTCTTTCATCGGAGTGTCTTCCTCTAATGAATTTGGCGGAGCACGACATCCTTCCGGATCACAATCTCCATATATCATTTCGACGTCTGACCTTGGTATAAATCTCGGACTCTGTGCGGGATAGTAAAATGGCATAGGCACCTCTTCCTGAGACCTATAACCGTCCTCGTTAAGGTAGGACTTCCATTCTTCATCTGTGTCGGAGGGATCTTCCTCATTGATAGCATGTACTGCGTGAGACACTGGGTAAAGAAAACCTCCACTGTGGAAGAAATTTTGAAGGGGATGAAGACTTTCATCGTTGGCAGCTGTCTGGGTACAGGTTTCAGCAAAACCAAGACCCTTCTTTGTTGTATTGCTAGTAGGAATGACAAGCTGTCCCCATCCTGTTGTATCGGTACTCTCGACCGCTTTAATAGCATCATTGTATGAGGAACTCGAGGTTCCTCCTCTGAACTGATTGTTCTTGCTCACCGACAGTGCTTGGAACTGAGTTCCAATATCCTCCTCGGGTTCTATACCAGTAGATGATGACAAGTTGCTTACAAGCAAGGCTTGTTCCCCACAGACTGTGACAAGTTGATCGTTCTTGACGAACTTTAGCTTTTGGTGGAGGGTTGAAGTAACCGCTCCAGCCTGGTGTATCCAAGGTCTTCCTAATAAACAACTGTATGTTTCCCGGATGTCCATTACCTGGAAAGTGACTTGGAAAGTGTGAGGACCAATAGTTATGGGAAGATCAACTTCGCCGATAACTATTTTTTGGATCCGTCGAATGCTTTGACGACGACCTCGCTGATTCTCATCGGAGGGCCTTTGAATGATAATTGCATCAAAGTAGACTTCGGCATAACATTCAGGGCTGATCCTGTGTCTACCAGTACGCTGGCTAAAGTATCGTCCTGGCAGTTAACTGTGATATTGAGCGCCATGTTATGACGGCGACCCTCATTGGGTAATTCCTCATCACTAAATCCCAAATTATTGTAGCAAGTGATGTTAGAGACAATGCTATCAAATTTTCTGATTGTTACATCCTGTTCCACAAAGGCTTGCTCCAAGACTTTCTGTAGAGCCTCCCTGTGCGCTTCTGAACTGAGTAACAGTGATAATACCGAGATCTTTGAAGGAGTCTGTAACAGCTGATCCACAATGTTATATTCACTCCTTCGGATGAGCTTCAGCGTCTCATCATTATTTTTCGAAAGGTCGGGATTACTGGATTGACCGACTGATGGATCGGGATCTCCTGTCTGAAGTTCCTTTTCCTTGTTAGGTTCTCCAACTCCTCGGTTGAAGATTCGACCGCTCCGTGTTACACGACTGATGTCTACAATATTCACGACGGAGGGTAACGAAATTTCCTTTCCATTTTCAATTATCGTTGCACTGTATTTGTAAGGGACAACCTTAGTTGATTCATACGGTAGTGGTCCCGGCAGATAGATGACTACAGGAGCCTTCTGATTTTTCTGACAATCATAATTAATCTCGATCCGTTCCCGGTTGGGAACTTTAGATTCGTCAAGTAGAGGGATAATGGCAAAAACATCCCTGGTCCTGTGATGACCAGAGATTGTGACAACGTCCTCAACTTGCTCGGCAAGGTAGTTCGGCGTCCAGTTGATGGGTCCAGAACCCGGATATGGATGAATTTCTCCACTATCCACCTGACCCTGAAGAGCTGCTCTCACAAGGTAACACCCTTGGTTACTTTCCGAACAGACGCCACAACGTTCATAGTTGTGTGGTGGCACCTGGCCACGCCCACTTTGAATACAATGTAACCTCACTAGGTTAGCTTCCACTGATCGGACATCCTGACTATGACGCCGAGTGGGGTTTCTGTTATTGATACTAATTTGTTGAGTATCTTCATCCATATAGATTGGCATCCACCAGTGATTTAAAAAGTGCTGAAGGGCCTCCTGGACAAAGGTACAACCTCGATTGTTTTCGTAACCCGCTTTACAGCTGTGATAGTCATGTGATATTAAGAATCCGAGTCGGACCTGCTCAGCATGTAACTCTACCAGGTTGGTATTCATCACGCAAATGTCAAAGATTTGAACCATGTGATCTGATAAGGGTTCCTATCATGGTAGTCTTGGATCCATCCAAGATCCAACTGACGCTGGAGGGCCTCCTGTATGAAAGAGCATCCCTGTTTGTTTACCGAGCAAGTCAGACAAGAACTGTAATCGTGCCGCAGCATATTATGATACTGGCTTTGCCTTGAGTGTATCGCCACCAATTTGACATTCATTGCACGGATATCTTGGTTCTGAATGACGTTAGAATTCATGTAAACCATGTTGACTCCACGAACTCGGTGCTCTTGGATCCATCCGAGATCCATCTGTTCCTACAGAGCTGCTTGCACCATAGAACATCCTTGATTGTTTTTAGAGCAGATATCACACTGATGATAGTTATGAGGTGGCACATGGCCATATCCCCTCTGTCTACAATGCATCTTGACCAAATTGGTTTTCAACAAGAGTACATCGTGAATTTGATAGACATCGTTAGACTCTCCTTCTATCAAATTGACTGCAGCCTTCTCATGTTAAGGCAGCGGGTTTGTGAGAACATTAGGATTTGTATCCTTGAAGGATAAGACCCCGCTCCTAACAAGTTTTTGCACGTCGGACTTGAAATTGAGACAAGTCTCTATATTATGCCCCGATCCTCCTTGATGATAAGGGCATGTTTGATCCACCTTAAACCAAAAAGGCAGATTTTTTGGTACTGTAAGAGGAGATTTAGTCTGAATGTGCCCCTTAACCAGTAGTAATGGAAACAACTCTGCGTACGACACGGGTATAGGATCAAATCCTGGTGTCCGTGTTGTACGGTTGTTGTTGTATGGAGGACGAGCGTGCTGAAGAGGCTGTTGTGTCCTTTGTTGATCAGGTTGGCTCTGCGCAACCTGAGGTTGATACGTAGGAACAGACGTAGGGTTGATAGCAGGAGTCACAACTGCTACCGGTTGATAATGTCGCCTTTGCTTTTCGAGAGAGATATTCCCAATATCCTGCTCTTTTTTCTTAGGGAGAGCACTACACTATTTTTTAGTACCGCTCGTCGATCCAGTGTCTTTTACCAAACGTCCTTCTCAGACGGCTTCCTCAAGACGTACGCCCATGCCAACCATTTCGGTGAAATCACTAGGCGCACTGGCAACCATTCGGTCATAGTAAAATGAGCTTAAGGTCTTTAAGAAGATCTTTGTCATCTCTTTTTCCTCAAGAGGTGGACAAATTTGAGCGGCAATTTCACGCCACCTTTGAGCATACTCCTTAAAGGTTTCCTTATCCTTTTGCGACATCGATCTGAGTTGATCTTGTAATACCCCAAAATTTGCTCTCCCTTTTTGTCATCTTAGCATAGCATTATCATTTATCATATCATATCCACCTCATTAGCATTGTATTGCATTTAACATAGAAAAATGAAGCATAGCATCCCTCTTACCATCAAGGCATGTGATCAGGTGGAAGGTGGACAATCAAGGGATCATTCAAAGCACAAAAAGGTCAGTCAAGTTGCCCCAAGGCAAGCCAAGAAGTCTTTCATGTCTCATATTATCTCAATTGACCATCCAACACCTCAAGAAAGTGAGATTCAATAGGAGATTGGAGCAATACATACTTCATTATGCATGGGATCCAAAAAATGAAGGAAAACCCTTAAAAGAGATGGTTCATTGATTCAAAATAACCCTCAAGTGGCCTATCTCATCATCCTTTAAGAGGATACACAACATACTCTGAGGAATTTGAAATTGAAGACTGCACTTTTTCCTCCTAACCAGAGGGGGTCAAAATTAGGGTTTCTAATTAAATTAGGGTATCTTTGATTTTTTTGGGCAAAACTTGATGTCATGGTATTCCATATGTCCTTAAGTGTATGTGTGTAGAAAATTGTCTCTCAATTGGTTTTAGAAGTGGTTCAATTGGAGGATAGATAAAAAATCAGGAAATTTGGAGCCAAGTCAAATAATCAAAGGAAAAAGTCAACTCTTGACTTTTTGAGGCCAAATTCATGAAATTCATGTTATATGTGTCCAATGTACAAAATTTGGTCAAGAAACTCCAAAGGAATCATGAAAAAATCAAGATGTGGAAAGTTGCCATTTTTGGAAGAAGTAGGGTTACTAAATAAGGCAAGTTTTTGCCATCTTGCATCAGAGTTTGAACCAAGGCCATTTAAAATTGGAGCATCAAATGAAGATTCCACTCGGCCACAACAAAAGATCTTGCTTTAAGCTTCAAATCCATGTGTAGAACATCTCCATTGGATAAAAATTGAGTGAGATATGATTGACCAAAGTTTGGGCAAAGTAGGTTCAAAACTAGGTCATGACCAAGGATTTTCAGGTCACGCGCATGTCCTTTTTACAAACAGTTGGTGGGCCAAATGTAAACCTATTTAACTCATGGTTAGAGGCTTTATTTGCAAAACTTGTTAACATAAAAAATGTTCATTGTCATGTCCTCTTCAAGTTTCATGTTGGGCAAAAGTTGATTTGATCAAGCTATGAAGTAGATATGGTGAGTCCAAGTTGCTATGATCATGCTGAGGTTCCATGCCATGAGTGCCTCACTAACCAACCTTATTGCCACGCCTTGGTAGCAGTTCCAAATGTGACTGTTTTAAGTCATTTTGTGACTTATTCCAAGCATTGTTTCAACTCATTTTTCACACCAAACATATTCTCCAATATCTCCTCTTTCAAATGAATCCAAAACCTCATCAAATTATGCACTAGTTAGAGAGAATTTCACTTGCAAACCACCTCATGTTGATACTGATGCATTGACAGATTGGTGCATGATTTTGGTTCACACACACAACAAACACTTCCTCACCTCAGTTTTCCTCTTTTAACCAAGCACACACCATCTACACTATGCACATTAGCACGTGCCTTGCATGAAAATGGAAAGGGCAAACTTGTTGAGCAAGTTTGATACAAAGTCGTGCCATTTTCCTTTCTTATTACCACCACCATAGTTTGTCATGTGCTGCCACCACCCTATCATGGCTCTCCCTAACTAACTTGACTCAGTTAGTTAGGGATGACTCACTTAACTCAATTGTGACTCATTTAACTCACTCACTAAACCATGGTTAACTCACGTTATAAATAGAAACCTCACCCTCTAACTTCAGTTTCTAACTTCATTTTTCCACATTCTCTCCAAAACTCTCTCTGCTTTACTCTTAATCTCACCATTGCAAAGGATTCTCGAGCTCACATTGTTCATCCTCCTCCTAAATCTTCTTTGATTCTCTCTCAATTTCACCAAAGAGCAACTGTTTTGGAAGCTTGGATCCAGTTTCATTCCATTGAATCATCATCAACCACTTCAGTTAAGCCTTTATTTGGCCAAGTGAAGCTCAAGGAAGAAGCATTTTCCTCTGATATTCTTGTGTATTCAAAGCCTCATCAAGTTCAGGTTCCAAACTCTCAAACTTTGCTCTGGCGTTTTATTGTTTAATTTGTTGTTTTCATGTTGATATGAGCTTAATAGAAGCATTCCTAACTCCGGCTAGTTGATAGGCCTTCTAAAGGCGTAGTTGCGAAACTTAGGGCACAAATTCATTTCCTCTGTTCTTGCTATGTGTGCATGATATGTTGTTTTTGTGAGTGAATTCTTAATCTACATAAGCTCAGCTTCATTTTGGTATGCGTATTGTACATTTTGGTGAGATGTGAGAGTTGCAGGTGATGGTTCTCGCCGGAGAAGGTGACTGGAGGTCCCTCTCCGGCCGGTGGTCATTTATGTTAGGGTTTCTTGCAGTTTGAATGTCAGTCGTGCGATTTTGTTGATCCAAGGGTGGAAATGCTGCCAACACATTAAAATCAGTGTGCGTGTCACGTGTTGTTTCTGATTTTATTTTTAAACTTTGTGTGGTACAGTGTATGGTATGTTACGTGTTCCCTCGTGCGTGTGTGTTGATGGTGTGTACTTTGACTGCTTGTTTGACTTGACTTAATCTGACGGCTTGGATTGCTTTGACTATTGTTGACTGAGTGTACATGCTTGTTATCATGTTCTGCGCGTAATTGGACTTAAGCTAAATTTGATATTCGCACCTCCCTTTTCCAAGGCCCAAACCTTTTGAGCTGATAGTTTACTATATTTGCACCCCCACTCTTGTTTTCATTTCATCTTGTTTTTTTATTTTTTGTACACGTTTGATTTTCAATTTTTAAAAATACTAAATAGCATTATAAAATTCCATAAAAATTCATGAACATCATTAAAACATTTATAAAATTTTTGATGTTTTTAGTTTCTGATTTTATGACCTTTTTGCCCCTATTCCGTAATTTTCTTTGATTTTCTTTTGTGTGCATTCTTAATGTGGTACATGATTTTGTGCATTTTTGTTCTTGATCATTAAAAATAGTTTTGATGTGTTTCTTTTTGCATTGAGTCATTAACATCTTGAAGTATGTCCTATGATTTTTATTTTATTTTTTTAGATCATTTTATGACATGTTTGGATGTCCATCTTTGCATTACTTTGCATGTGTATCCAACTTGACTTAAGTGCATTGTATAAAGCCTTTTTGCCTTGATTTCTTGCATGCTATTTTGGTATATGATTCATTTATGATTTGTGTATCTTTAAAACATGTTTGCTTAATTTCCATGAGTTCATTTAATTTTTGTTTAAGGCATTACATTTGAAGCATAATGACATGTCATATCCTTGTAATATTTGTGCATGTTTACATGTTTTCTTTTGTGCATACTTGCATGATCATTTGCCTATTTCAATGAGCTATTCATGTGACATTATAGGTCATTGGTACACACTATATGTCATCATTGCATATTCATTGTTATGTGAACTTGGTGCATCCTTAACATGTTGTGCTTGCACTTCTTTTCTTTTGAACTTCCATTTCAATTCTTTTCCTTGTATAACTTCTTGAATGTCTTGATGTTTGATCCATGAATAATTTGAGATGTGTATAAGCCATTTTCCATTTAGTTCCATTCTGATCCTTGAATTACATGTTTCATTTATGCATGTTTCTTTCATTTCTTTTCATCTTTCATCTCCCTTTTCTTATGATAGCATGTTCTAATGCCATGGATGATGATTGTGGGTTGTTCACTTGAATTTGCTTGATGATAATTATTTGTTTCCCATATGATGCACATTCTGGTTATGACTAATAGGATTTGATCTTTCATCTTATTCTTTTGATCTTTATGGTGCATTAAATGTTCTTTTACTTCTTATACTTCTTATACATGTTTACTAACCATGTAGGGGCTTTGGTAAGTTGCAATTGAGTGTGGATAAGGAATCCACATTCAAACTTCTATCCTTTCTCTTTTACAATTCCATCTTGTGCTTTGTTAAGCACTTATGTGTTTTTCTTTTAATAACTCATCACTTTCCCTTTTGAATTACAATTCATCTTCTACTTTAGAAGTGAATTGTTTAATTCATTCTTTCTTTAGACTTTAGGTTTAAACCTCACAAACCATTAGGATCACTCCCTTGACTAATCAATTAGGATTGAGTCTTAGTCCATATAGATTTTTACCTTTCTCCTCTCTTGAGTCTTTCATCTTCTCATCTCAAAGAAATTTAAAATATCTAATAAAGGTAGGCACTTATTGCATTTAGGCCTTTCATATAAAGAAAAGATTATAAGGGGTCTTCTCTTATAATCTTAGAATGTGTAGCATATGCCCCATCTTGGGTCAATGTGTTAAACATTTGATCTTGTATGAGGGACTTAAATGCAATACTTGTTGAAGGTACAAATAATAAAAAACACTTCTTCATTTCTTAATCAACAAAAACACTTAATAAACACAAGTATGCTAGTGTGTTTGAAGCTTGATAATTGGAACTAAGTGTGAGGGTCTTCTTCACTCTTAGTGTGCTTTCTTATCCATTCCATCTTGGAATGTGAGAATGTACACATTCCAATGACTAAGATTTGGATACACTATCATATGAAAACAAATAAAAGAGAAACTTCTAAAAGACAAAAACAAACAATGACGTCTTTCCTTCGGGAATTCTTTTCTCATCTCACTCATTCTTATCGTACGAACGCGCTTCTACTCGTTCTTTTGCAAGATGGTAACGCACTCGGACCAGCGAGCCTGCAAACACCTGAGCTAGAACGTAAGCCGTTCCCTAAAAAACACAAACAACTTTCCCTCGTTGAGGGGAACTACGTCGCTCTGATTCTCATGCTCCCGATGAGATACGTAGGCAGTGGGGTAGGGCCCATGCAAGCACTTCTTTTATTTTCCCTACATTTGTTTCTATTTCTCTCTCCTTTCCTTTTCCATTCCTTTTCCAGTTCTTTTTCCAGCATCTTTTCCTACACCCTTTGATCGAGACAAGCAAGCGTGGATCCCATCGGGTACGATGGACGCATGGGGGTGCTAATACCTTCCTCGCGCGTAACCGACTCCCGAACCCAGTTCTCTTGGTCGCAAGACCATGCTTTTCCTTCCCTTCAGGTTTACGCAGTGTTTCCTTTCCCTCTCTTGGGATAAATACACATTGCTGGCGACTCTGTTTCGGTGCCACTTTCGCGTTTGTACTTGGATGAAAATCCCGGGAGCGACAGCTGGCGACTCTGCTGGGGATAGAACCCAGAATCTCTGGTTTCCTTAGCGAGTCAATCCTAGCGCTTGTTTGCTTTTCTTTCATTGGGTGTTTACCGTGGTACTTTTTTGCTGTATTTACTGTTGTATTGTATTGCTATTTACTGTATTGCTGCTTTACTGTACTTTACTGTATTTATCGCATTTACTGCATTACATATGATTATTATGCTGGACTGTGCTGTTGTTTTCTGTTTGGCGGGATAGGTGTTCTGAGAGATGAGCCCACTACCCAGACTTGAGTACACACATAGATTTTAGAGTGGATAGTCATGACGCTTGCGTGGTGGTGACCACGTATTGTTGTTCATGAGACCCACAACCAGACGAGGTTCTATCAGGAGCTTTCTGCTACTGCATGTTATGCAGGCCAGTAGTTATTCTCTTGAGGAACTGTCGACTCTGGTGACCATTCCCGAGAACTCAGTTGCGGCACTCCTCCCGAGTTGTGACAATGGCAGACCACATTCTGTGGCAAACCCATTGCACATTCTCGATCCGAGGACCAAATGCTGGGAACTTGCTATAGGTTGTCCTTTTTGAAAGAGAATCAGTGGAGGCACTCCTCGATTGGCGATAGTACTGTACCCCGAGGGATGAATGTACTATTGCTTCTCGACCTCAGTGCCAGAAGCTGAGGACCTTTCGTTTTGGAGAATCAGTTGAGGCCTCCTCGATTGATGATGATGCCAAACCAGAAATGGTGAACGTATCATCATTTCTCGACCTGAGAGCCCGGGATACTGAACATCCTAGTACCCACATGTGAGAAAGGCGGGTTGTTTACAGGTTTGCAGGAAACCATAACCTCCTACATACCCGGTTTTCTATCATCGTTGCAGACAAGGAAGTTTCATCCTATTGTATTCAGATGGTTTATATCTATGGTTCTATATTGTTCTCAGAGCTACACTGACATCGCGCACGGTCCAGCACAGACACCTGATTACCTGATCACATTGCCCTTTACATTGCATTATCATATCCTAACATACATGTTTATTCATTTCCAGGTGCATATTTTACCCTTGATTCCAGTCATCAGGTCCCCGCAAAGATGAACACTAAAGAGAGGAAGAATATCATCAGCTATAAGTTCCTTACGCCTACTTTGGGCCCTATTATTATGCTGAAGGGAATGGCGAGCCCTGCAGTACGAGAAGCTTTTGAAGAGAAATATGGGTGGATTTTATCTATGGTCTGTAATGTCAGTGATTATGAAGCCAGAGGTCTCCATACGTTGATGCAGTTCTATGATCTGCCTCTGAGGTGTTTTGTATTTCCAGACTATGTGTTGGTTCCTACCTTGGAGGAATATTCCAACATGTTGGGGATTGCTATCAAGGAGGAGCCCCCTTTCTTTGGATCGGTGGGAGATCTTGACTTTGGAAAGGTGGCTGGCGCTCTTTATTTGAGCAAATCAGAGTTAGACGCCAATGTCTCCAACAAAGGAAAGATTTGTGGTTACAAGCTGGAATATCTGATTAAGAAGGCCCAGGAAGCAGCTAAAGGCGAGAATTGGGTTGTTTTTAATGCTTTGCTAGCCCTTTGTATATACGGCATAGTGTTGTTTCCCAACGAGCCGGATTTCATTGATACAGACGCCATACGGATATTCATGATGAAGAATCCGGTGCCAACACTACTGGGAGATCTTCACTACTCTTTGTACAAGCGAAACGAAAAGAAAAGAGGAGGGATAATTCGTTGTTGTGCACCTTTGTTCTATAAGTGGTTTGCAGGCCGCTTACCACAATCAGGTGCTTTTGTGGATTCCAAAGATTCTCTAGAGTGGAAACAGCGTTTAATGGGATTAGTGGCCAAGGACATCGTATGGGTAGATCATGGGCTGATTGGCAAGAATATTATCCACAGCTGTGGTAAGTTCCCTAATGTTCCACTGATAGGAAGAATGGGTGGAATTAACTACAATCCTTCTTTGGCCGTTCGACAATTTGGGTATGCCCTGATGGGTCCGCCTATTAAGAGAGATGTAGAGGAGTCCCTTTATTTTCATACATCAGATGGTTGGGAAGCAGCATAGAAAGCTTCTGAAAGCTGGGGTAGCATACTGAAAAAGGGGAAAGTTGCTCTAGGCAGACCCAACAACCAGGTTTATCCATCATATGAAGAGTGGGTGAAGAAAAGAGTTGAAGATTTTCTCTTGCCTTTTGGTAAGGCACCCCTTTTGTATCCAGAGAATGAGAAAGCAAGAAGCACCGCTACTGTGGAAGAAGTTGACAAGTTGCAAGCCTTGGTGAAAAAACTTCAAGGAGAGAATTTCGAGTTGAGTAGCCGTCTTCAGAATGCTCTACATGCCAACAAAGAGCTGGAACGGAAGGCCCAAGATGCTGAAAGAGTCCTAGCAGCAAAAGAAAGGGATTATGCCGAAAGAGCGCAACATTTTCAGAAAATCAGAAGAGGTGCTGATGATGCCACTCAAGCCCATAAGCAAACTAAACAGGCCTTAGCGCAGAACAAAGAGAAGTTATCTAAGTTTCAGCAAGCTTGGGATAAGGTCAGGCTCGAGAATGCTGAGTTACGGGAACAGTTGCAGATTAAAGACGAAGAGCTTAAGAAGGCACATGAGCAGAGGAGAAGGTATCGGGAAAGTCTCGGTAAAAGTCAAGAACAGTTAGAAGAAGCCAGAAGAGAGCTGAAGAATACCAAGAAAGAGCTTGAAGAAGTCATGATAGAAAGGGAGATACTCAAGACGCAAGCTGGCATAAAAAGACACAAAGGAGTGTGCGATGACGAAGCTTTGATGATGCATATGGGTTCCTTAACAGAGGCTCTCGAGAAAAGGGATGTTTTGATCAGAGAGATGATTGAAAAGCCGAATCACCAGCGTACTCGCATAATCTTTGAGGAAATCAAATGTACAAGTGATAAGCTGAAGAACGTGGAATTGTCAGATTGATGTTCTTTGTTTTCTTGTGTTTTGTTGTTAATGGTTACCATCAGGCTTGTTGATGGATCCATCTTTCCTTTGTACTTCAGTTATTGATGAATCTCTTTTGAATGTATTTGAACACTTTGTTGAATGGGGATGAGCAGTTTTATTCAGAATTAGTCATTATCAGATATCTGTACACAAGCACATGACCACGACACGTCTCTTTATATCACGATTTCTGGTCTTCAGATTTCCGTGGTTAAGATTGGAATCAGGGTGTGAGCCACCTCGGAAATGATAAACATGGCATTTGCATTTGCATGGCATATCATTTTTTGCATTGCAGGTTTTCTTTTTTGCAGGCACCTGCTAACCTTTATTTGGTTTTCAGGCATGATAGCTGATACCCCAGTTCACCGATATTCTACCCGACGCAATCAACCCAGAGTAATGGAGCAAGTTCAGACTGAATTAGCTGATTTGAGGGGAAGAATGGAACAGTTCATGAACCTTATGCAAGGGATCGCTCAAGGTCAGGAAACTATGAGGGCTGGTCAAGAGGCCATGAGAGCCACTATTCAGAGATTGGAAACTGAAATCCCGAATCACAATGTGCGCACTTCCCCCGTTGGCAATGTCCCTACTGGTGGAGTACATCTGGGACTTGATGATAATGGTTTGGAGGATGGTCCAGAGGATCAGTTTACCACACTCAACAACGACAGGGGTTTCTACAATGATGACCGGAAGTATGAAGGGCTGGCTGAAAGACTCAGGGCTATTGAGAGCCAAAATCCTCTAGGGATTGATGTGGAAGACATGGGTCTCGTGCAGGGTGTGAGGATTCCTCCCAAGTTCAAGCTTCCTACACTGGATAAGTACAACGGCATTACCTGTCCCAAAACACATTTGCAAGCTTACAATCGCAAGATTGCCGCTTACACCGAGGACCAAAAGCTCTGGATGTATTTTTTCCAGGATAGCCTATCAGGCGCCTCCCTGGAATGGTACATTAAGCTGGACAGGGTTCATATAAGGAGTTGGAAAGATTTGTGCGCTGCGTTTCTGAAGCAGTATCAATATAATCTGGACATGGCACCTAATCGTACTCAATTGCAGAGTATGACTCAGGATAACAAGGAGGGCTTTAAGCAGTACGCACAGAGATGGAGAGAATTGGCTGCTCGAGTTCAACCACCTTTGGGTGATTGTGAGATGGCTGATATGTTCATGAGCACACTTCAAGGGACGTATTTGGATAGACTTGCTGCATGTCCTTCCACGGGGTTTGCCGATATCGTCGTTACTGGGGAACGAATAGAAAGTCTGCTGAAATTGGGTAAGATTCAAGATGTTGCTTCAAGTTCAAAGAAACCCTTTGCCAATGGACCAAGGAAAAGAGAAGGGGAGTCCAGCGCTGTTTATAGAGGAAAGGGCAGAGGCAGGACTCAATCTTACCATCAGGTGGATCCTGTAACCATTCCGGTTCCAGCAGTACAGTAAGCTCCAGATCAGCAAGCTAGACCCCGATTCCAGACTAATAGACAAAGGGACCGTAAGTTTGATCCCTTGCCTATGACATATGCTGCTTTTTTACCACAACTGCTCAAAGAGAAGTTGGTTGAACTTCGGACTATGAAGCCACTAGATACCGGAAAATTGCCTCAAGGTTACGATGCTAATGTTCGATGTGAATTTCATTCTGGTGCGCCAGGTCATTCAATAGAAAAGTGCTGGGCCTTTCAACATAAGGTTCAAGATCTGATCGACGTAAAAGCTATTAACTTCTCTAAGCCGCCGAATGTTCATGATAACCCAATGCCTCATCATGGGGGTGCAGGCACGAATGCTATTTTTGATGGCGAGAAGTTGAATTTGATTACTGATGTTAATTTGGTAAAGACTCCGCTGTTAATTGTAAAAGAACATTTGTTAAAAGGAAAGGTATTTCCTGGGTGTGCCTCTAATTGCGAGGATTGTTCGAGACAGATTAATGGCTGCAGTAAGTTGAAAGTTGGACTGCAGGATCTTATGGACGAAGGAAATCTTCAGTTTGATAAAGTAGAGAAGGAAAAGGATGTTTTGCTGTTACCATCTATTATAATCCAGTTGAAATACAGGTGCCTGCTGAAGAGCCTGTTGCTATCATTGTGCCCGAGAGGCCGAGACCAGTAACAATTATGGTTCCTGAATCGGCTTCTTATGTGTCTAATAGGGCAGTTCCGTGGCAATATGGAACCGATACTCATCAAGGAGGAAGTCAGCAGAAAGCAGGGTCTGCTGTTGGTACTAGTATTGAGAATGTCAGTGGACCAAGTGGTTTCACCAGAAGTGGTCGGCTGTTTGCTCCTCATACTTTAAGGAATGATAAAGATGCTGAAGTCGCTGCAAGAGCAAAAGGAAAACATGTTGTTGATGACAAGGTGCCTGCTCAGGAAGAGGACCCTAAAGTCAATTTTGATAATGATGTTGAGGAATTTATGAGGGTTATCAAAAAGAGTGATTACAAGATCATTGACCAGCTTAATCAGACACCCTCTAAAATTTCGATATTATCCCTGTTAATGAGTTCAGATGCACACCGGGCTGCTTTGTTGAAGGTTCTGAATACGGCATACTTTCCCCAAGAGATTACAGTAAATCAGTTGGAGGGAGTAATTTCTAATGTGAATGTGAGTCACGGGTTGGGGTTTATGAATAGGGATTTGACTCCAGATGGACGTAATCACAACAAGACGTTGCACATCACACTTGAATGCAAAGGAGCTGTTTTGTCGCATGTGCTGGTTGACACAGGTTCTTCCTTAAATGTGTTACCCAAAGAGGCCCTGATGAAAATTGAAGTAGATGGATTGGTTCTTAGACCCAGTGATCTGATTGTGAGAGCTTTTGATGGATTCCAAAGATCGGTGTTTGGAGAGGTAGAACTACCAATACAGGTTGGTCCACAGATATTCAAGATGATCTTTCATGTTATGGACATTCAGCCTGCTTATAGCTGTTTGTTGGGCCGACCATGGATTCACGCAGCGGGCGCAGTTACCTCCACGCTTCATCAGAAGCTCAAGTATGTGTTCGAGGGTCAAGTGGTCACTGTTTGCGGTGAGGAAGATATATTTGTAAGTCATCTATCCACTTTCAAATATGTGGAAATGGATGGAGAAATTCATGAAACTTTGTGCCAATCTTTTGAAGCCCTGGATATCAATAACTTACCAGAGTCTACTTCAGCAGCAGTGGTGTCGAATGTGCCAGGTGGGCCAAGTACGTCAATCGTGTCCTACAAGCAGGCCAGAGAGGTTGTTGAAAGTGGAAGTGCCCAAGGGTGGGGTAAAGCTATTGACATATTTGTGAAAGAAGATAAGTTCGGCATCGGATACCAACCAGGCCAGACGCCAGTTCCCCGATTCCGTGGGCCAATTAATTTCAATAGTGGAGGAATTGTCAACCCTAATCAGTCCTGCTCAGCAATAGAAGATGACGCTGAGAGCTCAGCTTACTTGGACAGATGGGTGTATGCATTGGCTCCATGCGAAGTATTGCAGAACTGGTCTAGCGAAGAAATCGTTCATGTTGAACACCATTCAGAGTAATAATTCTTGTCTTTCATACTGCATAAAATCCCACACTCTGCCCAAGGTGTGAGGATCCATTTTGTAGGCCCACCATATTTTCTCATATAATGTTCAAATATCAATAAAAGGACGTTTTTGTTTACAAATTTGTGTTCCTTTATTCCTTCCTTATTTTTATTTTTGCACAAAGAAAATTAAAAAATGATAATGCACTTTCTTTTCTTTTGTTTTCAAGCGAAAAATAATCTAAAATAAAGCATAAATCCAATCATGCAGACTGGATTCTGTGGATTTCTCTGAAAATGATTCTGTTATGCCCACGTATGATTTCGACAATCCGATCTATCAAGCTGAGGAAGAAGGTGATGAAGACTATGAACTCCCGGAAGAGTTGGCTAGGTTGTTGAAACAGGAAGAGAAGACCATTCAGCCTCATCAGGAAGCTCTTGAGATCATCAATATTGGGTCAGAGGAAAGCAAGAAAGATATCAAGATTGGTGCGAGTCTGCGGGCTGATGTAAAGCAAGAGCTGATAGTCATGTGTCGCTCCCGAAAGATTCGCATCTGACGGTACAAACGCGAGAGTGGCGCGAAAGAACACAGAGTCGCCAGCAAAGTGTATTTATCCCAAGGGAGGGAAAGGAAACACTGCATAAACCTAAAAGAAGGGAAAGAGCATGGTCTCACGACCAAGAGAACGGGTACGGGAGTCGGTTACGCGAAAGGAAGGTGTTAGCACCCAACACGTCCATCGTACTCGATGGGATCCACGCTTGTTGTCTGCATCAAAGGGTGTCATCACCTGGAACTCCACTGCTACTGGACCGGCGAAGAAACGAGAACGGAAAGAACGAAGAAGGAAAGAAAAGGAAGTGACTCGATAGGACAATATCGTTGTCCTAAGCCTACGTACTCCCTCAGTGCAATGGGAAAGTCAGAGTCAACGTAGTTCGGACAGGAACTGTGGGGGGAAGGTTGCTCGCTAAGACAATCATTGCCTTGTGCCTACGTATCCTCAATCGGACGAGAGAGAGGAATCAGAGCTGACGTAGTTCGTGGGAACGACCACGGGTGGGTAAGTGTTTTTTTACGTGAGCGACGAGCTCTTTCTGAAAAAATAAGTTTGAAACCCAACAATCCCGAAGGATAAAAAGATTTGAATTTGTTTTGTGTTTTTTAGACAGAAGTGTTTTGAGTTAGTTCGTAACTTACATTGCACCAAAGTCTACCATGCGGGAACGAGTGAGTCGCATGGTCGCCCCCGAATGAGACGTATGCTAAACACCCTAGAAGAAGAGAGGAGACCCCTCGTTCTTCACTTCCTACACTTAAGGCTCGAGCGCAATATACGTTATATTTTATTAAGTGTTTTCAAGAAGTTTGAGATGAGAAGAGAAGCGACACAAAAGGAAACTCTAAAGGGAAACTAAGAGTCCTAATGTTATCATGCATGGATGTCCTATGGCTAGTGAGGTTTAGGAGAGACGACTACCTAACCTAATGCTAATCCTACTCCAAGCTTAATCGAAAATTAAGTTGGACTAGGTAGCTCTAAAGGGAGAGAATCCAAGACTTAAACAAGTCTTGAGACTCGAGGGATGAAAAGAGTGAAAAGGGAAGGAGGAGAAAGAAAAGTGAAACTCAAGTGGCCTAAGCTCACTTCAAACACAAGTATGAAAGTTAAAAAATAAAGGAAGAAAGTAAAATGTGGAAGCATATCCACACTCAAACAACTTACCATTTGCCCCTGAAAGTGTTAGAAGTATTCACATATGACAAAATGAAACTCAAACAAGCATAAGGCAATAAAGAAACAAGTTCTAAGGTAAATCAAACATCAAGTTCAGAACCTAATGCTCCTACTGACCTCTAATATTAATCATGCCCAATTAGTCAAAAAAAAGAAAAGGGAGAAGTCAATCAAGTACCATTCAAATCATTAAAGAAGGAGTGAGATGAAAAGAAGTGATCATGTAAAGCAACCAAGTCAAAATTCCACAAAGCAAACTAAGTCCAGAAGTGACACAATCCTAAATGTGTGCCTAAACAAGATCTTCAAACATCATTCAAGTCATACAAACACTTTCACAATTAATTGAGAAGCAAAGAAGAAGAAGTGAAGTGAAGTGAAACATGATTCATTCTTGTGAAACAAGTGACTTAAAGTGCAAGGCAAACATCAAACATGCAAAGATGAGATCCAAATATCACAACCAGAGGTTAATTAACATGCTATCAATTCTCAAACAAGGCCCCAAATTATGGCACAAGTGCCTTCATGATCAAGCAAACCAAACATGAAGCATACATTCACAAGTTGGACAAGTTAAAGTTCATGCTTCAAATAAATAACAAACATGCCTCAAAAATTATGTCATTCAGTATTCAAGCATCTCAAACATGTATAATTGACATATCAAATCCAAAAGCAATGAATCAGAACCAAAGTCAATCAACAATTAGGTCAAAGCATCAATAGGATTTCATACATTCATGCTCAAAGCAACACATCAAAAGCCATCCAAAAAGGACCTAAAAATCATTCCAAAAAATCTCAAATATACCTCAACATGTTATGAACACAACCCAAAAAGAATCAGGATCAAATCACTTTTAAAATGAGAGAAATAAATGATGCAATATGAAGTATGCAATATGAAGTGCAAATGAGAAAAATTAATTTGGAAAATTAATATTTAATGCAAATTTAATGCCAAAAATAATAAAATAAAATGTGAAAAATTAATTTTAATGATGATTATGCATGATGAATTTTTTTGGAATTTTTTAGCACATGCAAGTATTTTTAACAATTAATTATGAAATGGTATGAAAATAGAAAATAAAAAAAGAAATAAAATGAAGCCAGGGGTGTATTAATGAATCCAAATGCGTGCAAATGATCATGGGCTCAGAAACGGGGGGTGCAAAGAGCAAAAAAGCCCAAGCGCTTTCAAGCCTTCAGAAACAACGAACGGCTGAGATTAAGTCAAACATAAAAAAGTCTCCAGATCCACAGGCTCATACTCTCAGTCAAACAAAGCAAAGTCAACAATCCAATGGTCCACATTCAAATTCACTAATTAAATGAAATCAAACGGCCATGACTTAATCAGATCCATTAAACCCTAATCAACTTAATTAACACCACATAACCAAGATCCAACGCACGTGAATTAAACTGGAAAATTAAACACAATCCAACGCATGAGATTTAATCTGGAAAATCATAAACCCTAATTAAACCCTAACCGACCGGAGAAGCGCCGGTCGTCTTCTCCGGCCACTCTCCGGCCATCAAACTTCAAACGGTAACCAAAATCAACAAACCATACATCAAAATGATCAGCAACTCACGTAGATCACAAATATATCACTCAAAATCACTTAGCATGCATATATTTCAAGAATCGAACGAAACAAGTTTGGATCTGAAAATTTCAGATCTAAATTCCAGCCATGATTCACGTTAAAAATCAATTCCAAACACATATATGAACTCAGCACATCAAGATGAACATTAAACACACAACAAAAATCAATTCTAGATCTATGAATTTCAAGTTCACCTGAGATTTGCAGAACTGGAAAATCACCAAGAAACTCCAAGATAAGCTGCAGATCAACTCCTTAAACCGTCTAATTGCAAAATAAATGCACTTAGACCTTCAAATTGGCCTGAATCCTTGAATCCGAGAGTTGAAAATCTGAACTCAACTGATAAATTCTTTGCTTAAACTTCAAAACAATGGTGGATTTCTCTTCCTTATGCTCCACTGATCACAAACCAACCAAAAAAAATGGAAGATACTTGAAGAATTGGGAGAATCAAAGGAGAGAAACTTGAGAGCAAAACTTTGAAAAGTGGTGAAAATGAATGGTAGCTGCTGAGAAATTCGTGTGAGTTAGCTTATATAGTGTGCTAATGCTACTGTTTAGGGTTTTAAACTTCAAGGACTTGAGAGCAATGAGTTTTGGGCTGTTTTGCAAATTTACAAGTTTGTGCACATGAGGTATTTGGCTCGTGCATTCTTCATGAAAAGTGCATGATTGTTTTCCTTTTGATGCAAAGACCACCTTTGGATTGATCTTGGGGTTGGAGAGTAACTGAATCATGAATTCCAAGTGAACTTGCAAAATTGCATAATGATGAATCATGACTATGTAATCCACGGATTCATTCAATTCTTGGCCCAAAATGATGCTAAGTGAGGTGCAATGGAGTGTGGTGAGGTGAACTGAACAATTAGAAGCCATATTGGTGAGTTATAATGCATCTTGCAAGTTATGTCAAAATGGTATGCATGGTGGAACACCAAATGCTCTTTAACTTCAAATGCCCATAACTCTTGATCTAAAAATGATATGATCATGATCCACCACTCTTTGGAAAGAGGAGAAAGAGATCTACAACTTTGGTGTTGGGCAAAAATTCGTTTGAAGCATTTTTGATCATGAAAAGTTTGGTTAAAGTTGGTTGAAAATATGCCAAAAATAGTAACTTGAAATTACAAGTCACTTTCCCAAATTAGCAACTTTTTACCAAAGCTTGATTTTTGCAAATTGTGATCATGAAAGCCTTCCATAGACCAAACAAAGGTCTCTTGACTTGATTACCATGATGAGGATCTCTCAAAACCCTAGTTTGACTTTTCAGTTGACCAGTTTGACTGATTACTTCATCTGTAAGCTACTGAATCATCTGAGGCCTTCCATGGTGAATTTTTGGCTCAAAATCCATCCTTAGACTTGTTTTGACATATGGAGAACCTTGGTGAAAGGTTTGAATCAACTCCTTGAGCTTAGGACCCTTAACCATAAAACCCTAGTTTTGGTCATCAATGTAAGGACACCAACCCTTGATATAACCACTTGGAGAATCCCTCATTGAAATACCCTTGGGCCACCATATAAGGATGTGAGAAGCTTATGGAGCTCATAAGAAGCTTTTGCCCTTGAGTTGAACCAAATACCTCGATCCCATGCTAAGAACCAAATGCTATGCACAATGCAAATGCAAGAAATGAAAAGAAACATAAGCCAGTTATCTAAAAACAACAAGGCAAATTTTGAGGTGTTACAGCTGCCCCTATTCAATCAACTTGATCCTGAAGGTATGATAGTGACGACTATCATGCGTTCCAAGGATTCACGGGGATTGAATACCATAAGAAACCTGAAATTTGCAATCCTCAAAGGAGGGACGACTCCACTGGGGAACAAACAATAAATGCTGCACTGTCACAACACATACGAGTGTTGGAAACTAAAACTGTATTGAAAAGTCCTGAAATAAACACAAACGAAGGTTAGCTATACTGGGGATAAACACAGACGGGTGTCAAGGAATCCAGGATATCAAATACGGACGGGTATTGAGAAGATACACGGACAGGTGTAAAGAGGTTCAATACGGACGGGTACTGAAAAAGGGGTACACGGACGGGTGCCAAATGTCAATGCGAACGGGCATTGAAACAAAAGTTCAAACACGGACGGGCGCCGAAAGAACACGTACGGGTGCCAAAGGGATTCAATACAGACGAGTATTGAAAAAGGTACACGGACAGGTATAAAAGATTTCAATAAGGACGGGTATTGAAAAAGATACACGGACGGGTGTAAAAGATTTCAATACGGACGGGTATTGAAAAAGATACACGGACGGGTGTAAAAGATTTCAATACGGACGGGTATTGAAAAAGGTACACGGACGGGTGTAAAAGATTTCAATACGGACGGGTATTGAAAAAGGGTACACGGACGGGTGTGAAGAAGGTTCAAGATGACCTCTCTGGGGATTGAAAAGGTACACGGACGGGTGCAAAAGGATCCAATACGGGCGGGTATCGAAAAGGTACACGGACGGGTGTACAAGGATTCAATACGGACGGGTATCGAAAAGGATACACGGACGGGTGTAAAAGGTTTCAATACGGACGGGTATTGAAAAGGGTGTAAAGCAACTTTATCGGGAATTAAACTCGCTGGGGGAATGGAAGGCAACACGGACGAGTGTCATCAGAAGGTCAATACGGACGGGTATTGAAATCAAATGTTCAAACACGGACGGGTGCTGAAATAAACACGGACGAGTGTCTGTCGTTAAAAATTTCGAGGGGGGAAAAACCGAAGGACCACCTGGACGAAGGGGTACAAATAAAATCAAGGATAAACAATCCTGGCAATACACTCTGCCGGGGAACTGTCAAATATTGCCTAACCCAACACCTGTGGAGTAAAGATATCTTCCTGAAATTCGGCTTTCCTGACGAAGGAAAACTCAAACCTGGCTTACGCTTCGGATGCATATGTTTGAATTTTGCCGTAATGCTCCGCATGAAGTGGGAATGCTACGCATTTGGGAGGATGCCATGCAAAACAAATGCTTATGCAATGCAAGAGAAAAGTCTCAGCAAAATAAATGCTGAAGACCAGAAGCAACTCCGCTGGAGATGGCAAACTAAATTGCCACCAAACCAAAGAAATCCTGTTGAGAAAAACTTCTCCCTGCTAGGGAAGATCATAATCACCAATTCTGCCGGAGATGGACGAATCTCCGAGAGAATACCTACTCTGTTGAGGAATATCAAGATCAACAATTCTGCTGGAGATGGACGAAGCTCCGAGAGGATACCCACTTAGCTAGGGAGGGATATGAATACTGAAGATGGAAATTCCACCGTTGGGGACGACCAACTATTTCAGAACTTGGCTTCGGTGCCTGCCAAAAACGATTGGCCTTAAGACCTGCTGGGGATACCACTCACCACCAGACTCTGATTAGGGAAATGAGCTTAATCTGCTGCTAGGGAAGTAACTTTACCCTCACCCTGCCGGGTACTAGATCAAACCATTGTCGACGAAACTATACTTTCTGACTAACCGAGGAAAGTAGACATCAGGACCCTGTGGGGATAATAACATCTTCGTCCACAAACTTCCTGTTGGAGGTACGGCAACATTCACCTCAAAGCAATCAACTTCTGAGTACTTGCTGGGGAATAACAATCCAAACACGACTCCGGCTGGGTATACAATCCTCTGTACTTTGCTGAGGAAGACGATCCTCAACGACTCCGCTTGGGAGAGAAAGTAATTGTCAACATTCACCTGCTAGGGGATAGCACAAGCTTCCTGACTAGCTGGGGAACAAATAACTGCCCCCTGCTCCGTGGGGAGACATCACTTACTGGAGAAAGATGTGCCAAGTCACAACTCTGGCCTGGGAAAAAACCTCTTATATCCTGCTAAGGAAGACAATCCTTAACGATTCCGCTTAGGGAATTACTCCTTTATACTCTGATGGGGAAGAGTAATAACCTGCTGAGGACGATCAGACTTCAAAGTTGAGGAGAGCTCTACTCTACTAGGGAAAGTACACCTGTCATCCTGCAAAACCAACAAAAGTCTACGTGCAAGAATGAATACATTGATTATCCACATGGTGACTGTCGCCTAAGTAATTGCCACTGTTTTTTCATCTTGTGTCATAAAGCTCAACGTTTTAGCATGTAATGTTTTTATCAAAAATATCGGACATTTTCACAAACAAAACAGGTAAAACATAAAACAAAAGCTCTTTAGCTGAAATGCAAACTTTATTGAATGAATTGGCCTGTAAATAGGCATTTACATCTGGAAGCAATTCCTGAAAAGAGGTAATTGCGCAAAAAAGCAAAAGAAAATACAAATGTCGGCAATGTGGGGAACAGACATCCACCATGACTCGACTCAGCTATAACCCATATGACTTGTTCATCCGCATATACTTTGGCCTTCGAAGACGACTAACTGGACTGATTCCTTTCCTCAGAATTTTCCAAGTGTGAACGGTGATCACAGATCGGACGCGGATCGTAGTCTTTGCTCTAAAATCCCTAACTTTTGCCTGGATCGCCCTTTTCGGGTTTTCAATCCACCGGGATACCCATTTTTGCCAAGGTTGCCTTTTCAGGTTTTCAACCTTGCGGGTTTATTCTTTTTCTTTTTATCCCTAATTTTTGCCCGAACCTTTTCTTTTTATGGTTCGCCAGGATGCCCCATTTTTGCCTGAACCTTCTTTTTATGCTCAGCGGGTCTCTTTTATGCAAAGTATTTTTTGACTACATCCGCGTTCACAGGGGACGTAAAATCTTCGCCATCCATAGTTGAGAGTAATAAGGCTCCACCAGAGAAAACCTGTCTTACTACATATGGCCCTTCGTAATTCGGAGTCCACTTGCCCCTGTGATCTGTTTGAGGAGGAGTGATCCTTTTCAGAACTAATTCACCAGCTTGAAAACACCGAGGACGCACCTTCTGATCAAAGGCTTTCTTCATCCTGCTCTGATACAACCGGCCATGCGCAATGGCTTTCAATCTCTTCTCTTCAATGAGGTTTAATTCATTCAGCCTGGAACGCACCCATTCAGCTTCATCCAGCTTCACATCTGTCAGAATTCTCAAAGAAGGAATCTCAACTTCTAATGGCAAGACTGCTTCCATGCCATACACTAGTGAGAAAGGAGTTGCCCCAGTCGAGGTGCGTACCGAAGTACGATACCCATGCAAAGCGTAAGGCAACATCTCATGCCAGTCTTTGTATGTCACTACCATCTTCTGCACAATCTTCTTTATGTTCTTATTAGCCGCTTCAACAGCCCCATTCATCTTCGGACGATAGGGAGAAGAATTGTGATGTTCGATTTTAAAGCTCTGGCATAGCTCCTTCATCATCTTGTTATTCAGATTTGAACCATTATCAGTAATGATTCTCTTCGGGACTCCATACTGGCAGATGATGTCCTTCTTAATAAACTGGGCTACCACTTGTTTGGTGACGTTGGCATACGATGCTGCTTCCACCCACTTCGTGAAATAATCGATAGCCACCAGGATAAAACGATGTCCATTTGAAGCAGTCGGCTCGATCTTCCCAATCATGTCAATACCCCACATAGCAAAAGGCCAAGGTGACGATAAAACATTCATAGGAGTAGGCGGTACGTGCACCTTGTCAGCATAAATCTGGCATTTATGACATTTACGGGCGTATTTAAAACAGTCAGACTCCATAGTCATCCAATAATACCCCGCTCTCAACAATTTTCTGGCCATAGTATGCCCATTGGCATGAGTACCGAAGGAACCTTCGTGAACCTCTTCCATTAACAAGCCTGCCTCGTGTTCATCAACACAACGTAGCAAGACCATGTCAAAGTTTCTCTTGTACAACACATCATCCTTGTTCAAAAAGAAGTTTCCTGATAACCTCCTCAATGTCTTTTTATCTTTGGAAGATTCCCCAGCTGGGTATTCCTAACTCTTCAAGAAGACTTTAATGTCATGATACCAAGGCTGGCCATCTGATACCCCTTCAACTGCAAATACAAAAGCAGGTCTATCCAAGCGCATGATTCTGATTGAGGGAGCTTCATTCCAAAGATTCACTTTATACATTGGTGACAAGGTTGCCAACGCATCAGCCATCTGATTCTCTATCCGGGGAATGTGATGGAAGTCTACTCTGTCAAAGAAAGGTAACAATCTTCTGGCATAATTGTTATATGGAACGAGATTTACTTGACGAGTCTCCCATTCTCCTGTAATCTGATTCACCACCAACGCAGAATCACCATACACATCGAGGTTCTTGATTCTCAAATCAATTGCTTCTTCTAACCCCATGATGCATGATTCATACTCCGCCTCATTGTTGGTGTATATGAACGCTAATCGGGCAGTAAAGGGTATATGAGAACCCTGTGGAGTCATAATGATTGCCCCGATTCCGTTGCCATATGAATTAACAGCCCCATCAAAAACCATCTTCCATTGAGATCCAATCTCAGGTCCTTCATCAGGCAAAGGCTCTTCACAATCCTTCATCTTCAGATACATGATATGTTCATCCGGAAATTTGAACTTCATTGGTTGATAATCCACAATTGGTTGTTCGGCAAGATACTCTGACAACACACTTCCCTTAATGGCCTTTTGGGAAACATACTGAATATCATATTCTGTCAGAACCATCTGCCAACGGGCTATTCTACCAGAAAGTGCTTGCTTCTCAAACACATACTTAATTGGATCCATCTTCGAAATCAAAAGGGTTGTATGGTTTAGCATATACTGCCTCAAACGCTTAGCGGCCTAAGCGAGTGCACAACATGTTTTCTCCAGCATCGAGTATCTTGACTCGCAATCAGTAAACTTCTTACTCAGGTAATAGATGGCGTGCTCTTTTTTACCTGACTCGTCTTGTTGACCGAGCACACAACCCATTGAATTCTCAAGAACCGTGAGATACATAATCAAAGGTCTTCCTGGCACTGGCGGCATAAGGACCGGAGGTTCCTGCAAGTATTCTTTAATCTTTTCAAACGCCTTTTGACAATTTTCATTCCACCTGACCGCTTGATCTTTTCTTAGCAACTTGAAGATTGGTTTGCACGTGGCTGTGAGATGCGAGATGAACCTAGCAATGTAATTCAATCTCCCCAAGAAACCACGAACCTCTTTTTCTGTTTTCGGCACAGGCATTTCTTGTATGGCTTTTACCTTTGCAGGATCAACCTCAATACCTTTTTCACTAACAATAAATCCCAGCAATTTTCCTGATCTCACCCCGAAGGTGCATTTGTTTGGATTCAACCTCAGTCTGAATTTCCTTAACCTTTCAAATAACTTCTGAAGATTCACCAAATGTTCTTCTTCCGTCTGTGACTTTGCAATCATGTCATCAACATAGACTTCAATCTCTTTATGAATCATATCATGAAAGAGAGTCACCATCGCCCGCTGGTAAGTTGCCCCTGCATTTTTCAATCCAAAGGGCATCACTTTGTAGCAGAAAGTTCCCCACGGTGTTACGAACGTTGTTTTCTCCATGTCCTCTGGGGCCATCTTGATTTGGTTATACCCAGAGAAGCCATCCATGAAGGAAAACACAGAATACTGAGCAGTATTGTCAACTAACACGTCAATGTGAGGGAGCGGGAAATCATCCTTTGGGCTTGCTCTATTCAAATCCCTGTAATCAACACACATCCTGACCTTCCCATCCTTCTTAGGTACAGGCACAATGTTAGCAACCCATGGAGGATAATTTGTTACGGCAAGAAATCCGGCGTCTAGCTGTTTCTGAACCTCTTCCTTGATTTTGACAGATATCTCCGGTTTAGTTCTTCTCAACTTTTGCTTGACCGGAGCACAACCTTCTTTGAGTGGTAACCGGTGTACAACAATATCAGTATCGAGCCCAGGCATGTCTTGGTAAGACCAGGCGAAGATATCCACATACTCACAGAGCATCTCAATCAATCTTCCCTTGACACTGTCTTCCAACGCAGCCCCTACTCTTACTTCCTTTCTAGCGTCCTCGGTTCCCAGATTCACAATCTCAATTTCCTCCTGATGAGGTTGGATGACTCTCTCCTCTTGCTTCAACAATCTGGCCAACTCTTCGGGCAGTTCACAATCTTCGTCAGCCTCTTCTTCAGCCTGATAGATTGGATTGTCAAAGTCATACCGCGCTATAGCTGAGTCATGATCGGTGTCATCTGAACAAAAAGACCTGCAATGATTTATGAGGTATGTTTATTATGATGCAACAAAAGAAAACACATTGCCATGTTGATGTGGGTTTTTTTTTTTTTTTTTTTTTAATGCATAAAACAGAAAGACAGAGATCAAAATATTTGAGTGTGAAAAGTCCTTTATTGATGATAAAGCAAAACATGCGACAGTTAAAAGCCCTACAAACAGAATCACTACGTCTTGGGCAGAACATAGGATTAACAAAATAGGAAAACAAAGCAATTACTTGAAGCCTGTCACTTGAATGACTTTCTCGGAAGACCAGTTGGGCAGACTTTCCCCTGGGACACAAGGACGGATCCAGCTATCCATGTCACAATCACTGTCTCCTTCTTCTTCAATAGCATTAACTCTGTCGTAGAAAACTCCTGCGCTAGTGAACCGGACAGGGCCATAGAATTTTGGGGGATCCTCATCTCTTTTGGATGGCTTGTATCCCAATCCATAAGTATCCTTCTTTTTCTGGACTTCAACCACCTGGCCCCACCTTTGTGAGCTACCAGCTTCAACCACAGCTTTGGCGTCTCTTAACGAAGACATGGAACCCTCAGGTTGATTTGCCACTACGGGCTGCACTACAGCTTCAGACTGAACAACTTCTTCAGAAACTTTCACCTTCTCAAATCCCTGGCACAACGTCTCGTGGATTTCCCCATCCACTTCCACGTATTTGAAGGTTGACAGCTGACTGATCATTATGTCTTCTTCTCCGCATACTGTCACTACGTGACCATCAACCATATACTTCAGCTTTTGATGTAAAGTGGAAGTTACAGCACCTGCCCCATGGATCCAAGGACGACCCAATAAATAGTTGTACGCTGGCTGAATATCCATAATGTAAAACGTTGCATTAAAGATTTCCGGTCCAACCTTGATCGGAAGCACAATCTCGCCAAAAACAGACCTCTTCGAGCCATCAAAAGCTCGCACCACCAAGTCACTTGGTGTACAAATCAAACCACGAGTATCCAACTTCATCAAAGCTTTCTTGGGCAATACATTCAACGATGAACCAGTATCAACCAAGACATGTGACATCAGCGAGCCACGACATTCGATCGAAATATGCAGGGCATTGTTATGATTCCTTCCAGCAGAAGTCAAGTCAAGATCTGTAAAACCCAAGCCATTACCCGCATTCACGTGAGCCACAACCCCCTCTAACTGATTGACAGATATTTCCTGCGGTACATAAGCCATGTTCAAAACCTTCAGCAATGCATTTCTGTGTGCCTCAGAGCACAATAGTAAAGATAGGATAGAAATTTTCGATGGAGTTTGGTGAAGTTGATCAACAATTTTGTAATCACTTTTCCTGATCAATCTCATGAACTCCTCTGCATCTTCTGAGAAGGTATCCCCACCTGGCTTTGTCATAGAAGTATTTGCTTCCTGCCTCTGTACAGATTCATCCATTATCTATTTACCTCTATCTTGTTTGGAACTGCCAACTTGATCCTCAGACAGAATGAAGACTCTACCACTCCTAGTGATAGCATCAGTCTCAACTTTAACCCCTGAGCTAGAACCCACTGGTGAAGTATTCATTAACTCTTGCTTTTGTCCATTGACAAACACCTCTGCACCGTAATTCCACGGGATGGCCTTAGAACTCTCATATGGAATGGGTCCAGCCCTTGTGATAATGACTGGGGGTGGTCTTGCTGGACCAGAAATAGTAATTGTTTTGAACGGAATAGTGATAGTCGCAACCTTCTCACTAACAACCTTTTCTAGCTGATTACCTCTGTTAAACTGTAAACAGCCCTCATCAATCAGATTCTGAATACCCCTCTTCAACGAATCACAACCATTAGCCTTTATCAAACAATCTGAGCAATTCTCACCACAGCCCGGATAGACATCACCTTTCAATAACCTGTTCTTAACCACCACCAATGGAGTCTTCAGTTCCTCCACATCCATGATCAAATTCAAAGTTTCACAGTCCTCAATTATAGCATTCACCCTTGGCCCATTGTGATTAGGCATCGGGTTTTGAATAACATTGGGTCCGTCATTCGAGAAATTGATGGCTTTAGAGTCCACAAGGTCCTGCACCTTGTGCTGAAACGCCCTGCACTTCTCCACCGTGTGCCCCGGAGCACCAGAATGAAAATCGCAGTGTGCGTTAGCATCGTAGCCTCGTGGGAGTTCCCCTGTTGGTGGAGCCAGGGTACGAAGCTCAACTAGACGCAACTGCAGTAAATGTTGCAACAACTGTGCATACGACATTGGGGGTTGATCAAAATGCCTCTCTGCATTCCTCTGTCTGTTCTGATACTGACCCTGCTGCCTATTCTGATTAGCATTACCCCTTTGTTGCTGTGGTGGAGGTAATGTTGCTGGAATGGTTACTGATGCTACCTGTTGATTGTTAAACTGGCGCTGTTTCCCTTTTCCCCTGTGGGATGATACAGCATTGGTCTCTCCTTTCTTCTTATAATTATCAAACGGCTTTTTTCCTTGTCCGGAAGCCGATCCATCACCGCTAGAAACCTTCCCAGCCTTAATTCCGACCTCTATCTTCTGCCCAATAGCAATCACATCTGCAAACTTGCCTAGAGAACAAGGCAAAAGCTTCTCATAGTAGTGCTTCGTCAGTGTGTCCATGAACATATCTAGCATCTCTTTCTCTAGCATTGGTGGCTGCACCCTAGCCGCCAATTCACGCCACCTTTGCGCGTATTCTTTGAAACTCTCATCATTCTTCTGGGACATGCTCAACAGCTGGGTTCTGTTAGGAGCCATGTCTGTGTTATACTGATAATGCTTGATGAAAGCTGCAGCTAGCTCTCTCCAGGTACGAACATCTCTGCTTTCTAGCCCCATGTACCATTCCAAAGACGCGCCAGACAGACTGTCTTGGAAGAAGTGCATCATTAACTTTTCATCCTTAGCGTGAGCAGCCATCTTCCTGGTATAGGCCTTCACATGAGTCCTTGGGCAGGTAGAGCCATTGTACCTTTCTAGCGTAGGAATCTGAATCTTGTGTGGAATAACAACATCAGGGACCAACCCTAGGTCGTCCAAATCAATCCCCAAATCATCCTGTTTCACCACTCCTTTCAATTGAGCTTCGATTAAATGGATTCTTTCATCACTGACCACAGGAAGGGCAGCATCTAAACTTCTGACCGAGAACACATCGTCCTGTTGATCATCAAAATGATGGCCATGGATAGCCCGAACAATACTTCCCTCTCCAACCACTGTAGGAATTCTGCCCTGTCCACCAGCACCGACTCCGTCCGGAGGGATATTTCGGTTAATAAGACCACTGTGTAGGATACCATTTTCGTCGACCTGAGCCACTAACGGCTGGACCAGAGTTCTGAACTCGTTCTGACTTTGCACCACACCCTGCATCATTTCCATGAATTGGTCGATGCGAGCTTGCATAGCGGCCATATCTGCCTGAACTTTGTCCATCACTCTGTTTTGATTGAGCCGAGTAGAATAACGATGAGTTGGTTGATCAATCCTGACTGAAAGAAAGAGAGAGCATAAGAAAACCAGAGAAACCAAGATAACCTGCAATGCAAAAATGATTATGATTATGCAAATGCAAATGCAAACATGTTTGTATATTTGCAGGGTGATCCACCCCTTGATTCCAGTTTAAAGGTGAAATAGGATGAAACTGCTGCTCATATAAATCAGAGTGAATCACTGTCAGAAATTACAACCCAAGGTACCAAAAAAAAGCCTGAAACAAAAATAAGCAGAGGTCCCAGCCAACAATTCTGGTGGTGACCCAAAATGCAAAGAAAGAACAAAATACAAACTACTGAGTAAAGTTCCCTTCAAGGATCTTGCACCGTATGAGGGCCACTGCCTGAGCTAGAGCACTCCCACTTAGACCTCTTCACACCTGCTTGTATTTTCAGCTCTTCCATGGTTGCTATGGCTTCTTTGAGCCGTTCCTCAACTGCGTGTCTTCGGAACGTCCTTGACAAGATCTCCTCGTCCTTCTTCCTGAGCTTCAACTTCAGACTCTCAATCTGCTCCAAATGCTTATCTTCTTTCTGCTTGTTGGCCGTGATTGCAGTATTTCGGTAAGCATTGAACCTGTGAATCTTCGCCCAACCCCTGGCTAAGTCATCCTTCTTGGATTTGAGAGTCTTGCAAACGCCTTTTAGAGCTTGTCCTACCCTTTTCCTAGCTGATATCTCTTCAACCAGCTCCTTTTCTTTCTCAGCGAGACGTTCTGTCTTCAGCTTGGTAATATGAACAGCCTCACCTCGCTCATGTTTCAACTGGTAGATTTCCTTTTGCAACTCACGGTTCTCCTCTCAAATCTTCTCCTTTTCAGCCCATAATTGATTGTACTTCTCCATCTCAATCATGGTTGGGGGTTCAATCAGCAAAGGGTAAGAAGGAGGTTCCCTGCAGAATGGCAAAAGTACACTTTCTACTCTACTCTGAACCCAGTCTTCATACGCACGAAAAGCTTTGTTGTTACACTTTCCAAAAGAAGTCTTTCCTTTCTTATGGCGATCTCTCCAAGCATTTGCAGCCTCTTTCAACACCTCCAGATTGGCTTCCTCACCCAAAAATAGAGACTCTTGCACATCTTGGCCTTTTGGCGGCTCCTTTAAAGCATACCCAAATTGCCTAATAGCAAGAATGGGGTTGTAGTTAATTCCCCCCTTCCTTCCTATTAAAGGTACGTTTGGGTAACCTCCACAACTAACCAGGATCTCTCGGCCCAACAAATCACGATTGATCCAAACTAAGTTGTCGGCCCTTAACCCCATTAATCTCTTTGCCCAATCTAAAGTTCCTTTAGTGTCTTCGAATGCCCCAGATTTGGGAAGACGATCAGCAAACCACTTATAGAAAATTGAAGCACAACAATAAAGAGGTCCGCCTCTCCTTTTCTCATTCTTATAGTGCATCGAATAATACAGATCCCCAAGCAAGGTAGGTACCGGATTCTTCGTGGTGAATATCCGGACAGCATGTGCATCTACAAAATCTTTCACATTAGGGAATAACGCCGTTCCATAAACACACATAGCCAGAATTGCATTGAACACTGACCAACACTTAGCCTTAGCACAAGTAGCAGCCTGTTCGATCAAAAACTTCGTGTGAAAACCTTGATAACCCCCTTTATTAGCAATATTTTTCTTCAACAGTGACTGATCCAAACGTAAAGTAGCAGCAACCCTTTCCAAATCAGGAAACTCCTTAGAAGGATAGAAGGGAGCTCCCTCTTTGACCGAAACATCCAAAATAAGAGCAAATTCTTCCAACGTTGGAGCCAAAAGATAATCAGCAAATAGAAAACACCGGAGTTGAGGGTCATAGAACTGTGCCAGAGTGTGTAGGGCCCTGAACTCATAATTGGTAACATTCCGGGCGAAACTCAGAATCCTCCCATATTCTCCTCTGAAATCTGCCAATGCCTCAGGTTTGCCATAGCCGAGATCTTGTGCACAGCATCTAGGTGAAGCTCTGGGAACTTGTACGGGATGATGTTCTTTCTTTCTTCAGTGCTAATACTCATCATGGACAGTCTTCAGACAACCGGAATCAAAGTTAGGATGCAACCCTACAAATGAACAAACATGTCAGAATGCAAAAAGATGATGCAAAATGCAGGCATGGGATCAAGGTATCCAAAATGCTCAAACTGCTGCTGTTCTGCTGACTGAATAAGACCCAGAATACCAGAAACCCAAAAATCCAGAATAACAGCCCAATCAAATTGCCAGAATGCCAGGATAATAATAGTGCACTGGTGAGAAACCCAGAAACCAGGTAGGTTGAAGGTCTCGGTTACCTGCAAACCTGCAAACACCCCTCCCCTCTCACATGTGGGTACTAGGATGTTCAGTATCCCGGGCTCTCAGGTCTAGAAATAATGATACGTTCACCATTTCTGGTTTGGCATCATCATCAAAAGAGGAGGCCTCAACCGATTCTCCAAAACAAAAGATCCTCAGCTTCAGAGGTTTGAGAAGCAATAGCACATTCAGCCCGAAGGATACAATGCTATCGCCAATCAAAGAGGTCGTCCGCTGATTCACTACAAAAGGGAAATCCTATAGCAAGTTCCCAGCATTGGGTCCTCGGATCGAGAATATGCAATGGGTTTGCCACAGAAAGTGGGCTGCCACTGTCACATCTCGGGAGGAGTGCCGAAACTGAGTCCTCGGGAATGGTCGCCAGAGTCGACAGTTTTCCAGATCATATTCCATCATCTGCCCCAAATGGACAGGACAGAATATTACCAAGAAAACCTCTTCTGGATGTGGAGTTTTCATGTATACTTCGTCTGGCCAAATGCCAAACAAGTCACACTACTTTCCACGCTAATCATAGGTGTATGCTCAAGCCTTGGTATTGGGCTTTTCTCTCACGAATCCAACCCACCCTGCAAACAGAAAATCCAGCAGCAGAACAGCACAGCAATATCCAGTATGACAGTAATAAATGAAATGCAATGCAATGCAATAAAGAGCTGTAAGTACAGTAAAGTAAATAAGACAGTAAATACAGTAATATACAACAAGGCAAAGCACCATAAAAACAAATACCCAGAGGAAATAAACAGACAAGCACTAGGATCGACTCGCTAAAGGGGAAAGACCAGCGGTAGGTCAACCAGAGTCCACAGCAGAGTCGCCAGCTGTCGCTCCCGAAAGATTCGCATCTGACGGTACAAACGCGAGAGTGGCGCGAAAGAACACAGAGTCGCCAGCAAAGTGTATTTATCCCAAGGGAGGGAAAGGAAACATTGCGTAAACCTAAAAGAAGGGAAAGAGCATGGTCTCACGACCAAGAGAACGGGTACGGGAGTCGGTTACACGAAGGGAAGGTGTTAGCACCCAACACGTCCATCGTACTCGATGGGATCCACGCTTGTTGTCTGCATCAAAGGGTGTCGTCACCTGGAACTCCACTGCTACTGGACCGGCGAAGAAACGAGAACGGAAAGAACGAAGAAGGAAAGAAAAGGAAGTGACTCGATAGGACAATATCGTTGTCCAAAGCCTACGTGCTCCCTCAGTACAATGGGAAAGTCAGAGTCAACGTAGTTCGGACGGGAACTGTGGGGGGAAGGTTGCTCGCTAAGACAATCGTTGTCTTGTGCCTACGTATCCTCAATCGGACGAGAGAGAGGAATCAGAGCTGACGTAGTTCGTGGGAACGACCACGGGTGGGTAAGTGTTTTTTTACGTGAGCGACGAGCTCTTTCTGAAAAAAGAAGTTTGAAACCCAACAATCCCGAAGGATAAAAAGATTTGAATTTGTTTTTTGTTTTTTAGACAGAAGTGTTTTGAGTTAGTTCGTAACTTACATTGCACCAAAGTCTACCATGCGGGAACGAGTGAGTCGCATGGTCGCCCCCAAATGAGACGTATGCTAAACACCCTAGAAGAAGAGAGGAGACCCCTCGTTCTTCACTTCCTACACTTAAGGCTCGAGCGCAATATACGTTATATTTTATTAAGTGTTTTCAAGAAGTTTGAGATGAGAAGAGAAGCGACACAAAAGGAAACTCTAAAGGGAAACTAAGAGTCCTAATGTTATCATGCATGGATGTCCTATGGCTAGTGAGGTTTAGGAGAGACGACTACCTAACCTAATGCTAATCCTACTCCAAGCTTAATCGAAAATTAAGTTGGACTAGGTAGCTCTAAAGGGAGAGAATCCAAGACTTAAACAAGTCTTGAGACTCGAGGGATGAAAAGAGTGAAAAGGGAAGGAGGAGAAAGAAAAGTGAAACTCAAGTGGCCTAAGCTCACTTCAAACACAAGTATGAAAGTTAAAAAATAAAGGAAGAAAGTAAAATGTGGAAGCATATCCACACTCAAACAACTTACCATTTGCCCCTGAAAGTGTTAGAAGTATTCACATATGACAAAATGAAACTCAAACAAGCATAAGGCAATAAAGAAACAAGTTCTAAGGTAAATCAAACATCAAGTTCAGAACCTAATGCTCCTACTGACCTCTAATATTAATCATGCCCAATTAGTCAAAAAAAAGAAAAGGGAGAAGTCAATCAAGTACCATTCAAATCATTAAAGAAGGAGTGAGATGAAAAGAAGTGATCATGTAAAGCAACCAAGTCAAAATTCCACAAAGCAAACCAAGTCCAGAAGTGACACAATCCTAAATGTGTGCCTAAACAAGATCTTCAAACGTCATTCAAGTCATACAAACACTTTCACAATTAATTGAGAAGTAAAGAAGAAGAAGTGAAGTGAAACATGATTCATTCTTGTGAAACAAGTGACTTAAAGTGCAAGGCAAACATCAAACATGCAAAGATGAGATCCAAATATCACAACCAGAGGTTAATTAACATGCTATCAATTCTCAAACAAGGCCCCAAATTATGGCACAAGTGCCTTCATGATCAAGCAAACCAAACATGAAGCATACATTCACAAGTTGGACAAGTTAAAGTTCATGCTTCAAATAAATAACAAACATGCCTCAAAAATTATGTCATTCAGTATTCAAGCATCTCAAACATGTATAATTGACATATCAAATCCACAAGCAATGAATCAGAACCAAAGTCAATCAACAATTAGGTCAAAGCATCAATAGGATTTCATACATTCATGCTCAAAGCAACACATCAAAAGCCATCCAAAAAGGACCTAAAAATCATTCCAAAAAATCTCAAATATACCTCAACATGTTATGAACACAACCCAAAAAGAATCAGGATCAAATCACTTTTAAAATGAGAGAAATAAATGATGCAATATGAAGTATGCAATATGAAGTGCAAATGAGAAAAATTAATTTGGAAAATTAATATTTAATGCAAATTTAATGCCAAAAATAATAAAATAAAATGTGAAAAATTAATTTTAATGATGATTATGCATGATGAATTTTTTTGGAATTTTTTAGCACATGCAAGTATTTTTAACAATTAATTATGAAATGGTATGAAAATAGAAAATAAAAAAAGAAATAAAATGAAGCCAGAGGTGTATTAATGAATCCAAATGCGTGCAAATGATCATGGGCTCAGAAACGGGGGGTGCAAAGAGCAAAAAAGCCCAAGCGCTTTCAAGCCTTCAGAAACAACGAACGGCTGAGATTAAGTCAAACATAAAAAAGTCTCCAGATCCACAGGCTCATGCTCTCAGTCAAACAAAGCAAAGTCAACAATCCAATGGTCCACATTCAAATTCACTAATTAAATGAAATCAAACGGCCATGACTTAATCAGATCCATTAAACCCTAATCAACTTAATTAACACCACATAACCAAGATCCAACGCACGTGAATAAAACTGGAAAATTAAACACAATCCAACGCATGAGATTTAATCTGGAAAATCATAAACCCTAATTAAACCCTAACCGACCGGAGAAGCGCCGGTCGTCTTCTCCGGCCACTCTCCGGCCATCAAACTTCAAACGGTAACCAAAATCAACAAACCATACATCAAAATGATCAGCAACTCACGTAGATCACAAATATATCACTCAAAATCATTTAGCATGCATATATTTCAAGAATCGAACGAAACAAGTTTGGATCTGAAAATTTCAGATCTAAATTCCAGCCATGATTCACGTTAAAAATCAATTCCAAACACATATATGAACTCAGCACATCAAGATGAACATTAAACACACAACAAAAATCAATTCTAGATCTATGAATTTCAAGTTCACCTGAGATTTGCAGAACTGGAAAATCACCAAGAAACTCCAAGATAAGCTGCAGATCAACTCCTTAAACCGTCTAATTGCAAAATAAATGCACTTAGACCTTCAAATTGGCCTGAATCCTTGAATCCGAGAGTTGAAAATCTGAACTCAACTGATAAATTCTTTGCTTAAACTTCAAAACAATGGTGGATTTCTCTTCCTTATGCTCCACTGATCACAAACCAACAAAAAAAAATGGAAGATACTTGAAGAATTGGGAGAATCGAAGGAGAGAAACTTGAGAGCAAAACTTTGAAAAGTGGTGAAAATGAATGGTAGCTGCTGAGAAATTCGTGTGAGTTAGCTTATATAGTGTGCTAATGCTACTGTTTAGGGTTTTAAACTTCAAGGACTTGAGAGCAATGAGTTTTGGGCTGTTTTGCAAATTTGCAAGTTTGTGCACATGAGGTATTTGGCTCGTGCATTCTTCATGAAAAGTGCATGATTGTTTTCCTTTTGATGCAAAGACCACCTTTGGATTGATCTTGGGGCTGGAGAGTAACTGAATCATGAATTCAAAGTGAACTTGCAAAATTGCATAATGATGAATCATGACTATGTAATCCACGGATTCATTCAATTCTTGGCCCAAAATGATGCTAAGTGAGGTGCAATGGAGTGTGGTGAGGTGAACTGAACAATTAGAAGCCATATTGGTGAGTTATAATGCATCTTGCAAGTTATGTCAAAATGGTATGCATGGTGGAACACCAAATGCTCTTTAACTTCAAATGCCCATAACTCTTGATCTAAAAATGATATGATCATGATCCACCACTCTTTGGAAAGAGGAGAGAGAGATCTACAACTTTGGTGTTGGGAAAAAATTCGTTTGAAGCATTTTTGATCATGAAAAGTTTGGTTAAAGTTGGTTGAAAATATGCCAAAAATAGTAACTTGAAATTACAATTCACTTTCCCAAATTAGCAACTTTTTACCAAAGCTTGATTTTTGAAAATTGTGATCATGAAAGCCTTCCATAGACCAAACAAAGGTCTCTTGACTTGATTACCATGATGAGGATCTCTCAAAACCCTAGTTTGACTTTTCAGTTGACCAGTTTGACTGATTACTTCATCTGTAAGCTACTAAATCATCTGAGGCCTTCCATGGTGAATTTTTGGCTCAAAATTCATCCTTAGACTTGTTTTGACATATGGAGAACCTTGGTGAAAGGTTTGAATCAACTCCTTGAGCTTAGGACCCTTAACCATAAAACCCTAGTTTTGGTCATCAATGTAAGGACACCAACCCTTGATATAACCACTTGGAGAATCCCTCATTGAAATACCCTTGGGCCACCATATAAGGATGTGAGAAGCTTATGGAGCTCATAAGAAGCTTTTGCCCTTGAGTTGAACCAAATACCTCGATCCCATGCTAAGAACCAAATGATATGCACAATGCAAATGCAAGAAATGAAAAGAAACATAAGCCAGTTATCTAAAAACAACAAGGCAAATTTTGAGGTGTTACATCATGCTACGTGAATACGTTGACATCTTTGCTTGGTCATATCAGGATATGCCAGGTTTAGATACAGACATAGTTGTGCATAGACTACCATTAAAAGAGGACTGTCCATCGGTTAAGCAGAAGCTGCGTAGAACGAAACCAGAAATGGCTTTGAAGATCAAGGAAGAAGTACAGAAACAGTTGGATGCAGGTTTTCTGGCGGTGACCAACTATCCTCCTTGGGTGGCCAACATAGTACCGGTGCCGAAGAAATATGGCAAGGTCAGAATGTGTGTGGATTACAGAGATCTCAACAGGGCGAGCCCTAAAGATGACTTTCCACTCCCTCATATTAATGTGCTGGTTGATAATATCGCTGAGTTTTCAGCGTTCTCATTTATGGATGGATTCTCCAGGTACAATCAGATAAAGATGGCGCCTGAAGACATGGAGAAGACGACATTCATTACCCCGTGGGGTACCTTCTGTTACAAAGTAATGCCTTTTGGGTTGAAGAACGCAGGGGCAACTTATCAAAGAGCAATGGTGACGTTATTCCACGATCTAATTCATAAAGAGATCGAATGCTATGTGGATGACATGATTGCTAAATCAAAGACAGAAGAGGAGCATCTGATTAACTTGAAGAAGCTGTTTGAGAGGTTAAGGAAATTCAGTTTGAGACTGAATCCTAATAAATGTACTTTCGGCGTGCGATCCGGAAAATTGCTTGGTTTCATTGTCAGTGAAAAAGGAATAGAGGTTGATCCTACTAAAGTGAAAGCTATACAAGATATGCCGGTACCGAGAACTGAGAAAGAAGTTCGCGGCTTTCTAGGGAGATTGAACTACATTTCAAGGTTCATATCTCACCTAACTGCCACTTGCGAACCGATATTCAAAATGCTAAGAAAAGATCAAACGGTCAGGTGGAACGATGATTGTCAAAATGTATTCGATAAAATAAAAAGATATTTGCAGGAACCTCCGATTCTAATACATCCAGTTCAAGGGAGACCACTGATTATGTACTTGACAGCGCTCGAAGGATCCATGGGTTGTGTTCTCGGTCAACACGACGAGACAGGTAGGAAAGAACATGCTATTTACTACCTGAGCAAGAAGTTTACAGATTGTGAATCGCGATATTCAATGCTTAAGAAGACATGCTGTGCACTCGCATGGGCCGCCAAGCGATTGAGGCAATACATGCTCACACATACAACCCTGTTGATCTCAAAGTTGGATCCGGTCAAGTATATTTTTGAGAAACCAGCGCTTACAGGCAGAGTTGCAAGGTGGCAGATGGTACTGACAGAGTACGATATTCAATTTACTTCGCAAAAAGCAATCAAAGGAAGTATACTGTCAGATTATCTGGCGCAACAACCTCTTAATGATTACCATCCCATGAGATTTGATTTCCCTGATGAGGACATCATGTTTCTCAAAGCGAAAAACTGCGAGGAACCACTTCTGGAGGAGGGGCCTGACCCTGAATCCAAATGGAGTTTGATGTTTGATGGGGCGGTTAATATGAATGGGTGCGGAGTTGGTGCAGTCCTCATTACGCCAGAAGGTGTTCATATGCCCTTGACTGCCCGAGTAACCTTCGGGTGCACCAACAATGAAGCAGAATATGAAGCTTGCATACTAGGGATCGAGGAAGCTATTGATTTATGAATCAAGACCCTCGATATCTTTGGTGATTCAGCACTGGTAATCAATCAAGTAAAGGGAACTTGGCACACACATCAGCAGAATTTGATTTTGTATAGAGATTATACGAGGAGATTGCTGACATTCTTTACAACTGTCAAGTTGTACCATGTTCCTAGAGATGAAAATAGGTTTGCAGACGCCTTGGCCACTATATCTTCGATGATCAAAGTGCACGGTTGGAACTTTGTACCCAGGATTGATGTATCTCGTCTTGATAGGCCTGCTTTTGTATTTGAGGTTGATGCAGTGTCTGACGATAAGCCTTGGTACCATGACATCGAATGCTTCTTGAAAAATCAAGAATACCCGCCTGGGGCATCTTCCAATGACAAGAAGACATTAAGAAGGCTAGCCGGTAGTTTCTTCTTGAACAAAGATGGCGTGCTATATAAGAGAAATTTTGACACGGTCCTGCTCAGATGTGTGGATAGACACGAGGCAGACCTGTTGATGATTGAAGTGCACGAAGGCTCTTTCGGTACCCATGCTGGAGGATATGCGATGGCTAAGAAATTATTGAGATTGGGGTATTATTGGCTGACCATGGAGTCAGATTGCTGCAAGTATGCTCGCAAGTGTCACAAATGCCAGATCTTGCAGATAAAGTGCACGTTCCTACCAATCCGTTGAGTATCATGTCTTCTCCATGGCCATTTGCGATGTGGGGCATTGACATGATCGGGAAAATTGAGCCTACTGCTTCAAACGGCCATCGTTTCATCTTGGTCGCCATTGATTACTTCACTAAATGGGTTGAAGCAGCATCTTATGCCAATGTCACTAAGCAAGTAGTAGCTCGTTTCTTGAAACGACATATCATTTGTCGATATGGAGTTCCCGAAAGAATCATTACTGATAATGGTTCTAATTTGAATAATAAGATGATGGCTGAACTATGCCGGGACTTCAAAATCGAGCATCACAATTCTTCTCCGTACCGCCCGAAGATGAATGGCGCGGTCGAAGCGGCCAACAAAAATATCAAGAAGATTGTGCAGAAGATGGTTGTCACGTATAAAGATTGGCATGAGATGTTACCACTGGCTTTGCATGGGTATCGAACATCCATCCGCACGTCCACTGGGGCAACACCATACTCACTTGTATACGGTATCGAGGCAGTTTTACCGATCGAAGTTGAGATTCCCTCTCTCCGAGTATTGATGGACGTTAAATTAGATGAAGCTGAATGGGTACGAGCTAGATTTGACCAGCTGAGCCTTATTGAGGAGAAGCGATTAGCCACAGTATGTCATGGCCAGCTATACCAGCGCAGAATGAAGAGGGCATTCGATCAAAAAGTTCGACCTCAAATTTACAAGGTCGGAGATGTGGTAATCAAGAGAATACTTCCTCCAAGTACAGATCACAGGGGCAAGTGGACTCCTAACTATGAAGGTCCATTTGTGGTTAAAAAGGTTTTCTCAGGTGGAGCCTTATTGCTGACAACCATGGATGGTGAAGACTTTTCATCCCCTGTTAATTCAGATGCAGTTAAAAAATACTTCGCATAAAGAGACCCGCTGGATAAAAGAAAAAAGGAATCCAGGCAAAAAAGGGCATCCCGGCGAACCAAAAACAGAATAAAGGTTCAGGCAAAAATTAGGGATATAATTGAAAAGAATTGTACACCCGGTAAGTTGAAAACCCGAAAGGGCAACTTAGGCAAAAATGGGTATCCCGGTGGATTGAAAACCTGAAAAGGCGATCCACGCAAAAGAGGGATTAAAGCGAATGACTGCAGTCTGAATTAATCTGTACGTTTTCTACTCTTCAACGAACTGGCAAAATTCCAAAGGAGGAATTGGTCCGACAACGAGCTTCCGAAGGCGAAGATAATCAAGAGAGTTGGAATACATACTGGCTATAACAGAATCAGAAATCAGTTGGAATCCAGTTTCTGCATTATCATTAGGATAGATTTCTTTTCTCAATTTTATGGCAATCGCCTCTTTCAGGGGTTTGCTTCCGATTATAAATCCGCCAATTTTGGCATTTCATCAATAAAATTGAATATTCAGTCACGAGCTTTTATTTTCATTTTACTGTTTTGTTTGCAAAAACGTCTGATTTTTGATAATAAAACATTACTTTGAAAATATCTTGGCCTTGCAAAAACATGCACAAAGACAATTAAAATTACTTTGCTTGTTGGACAACCTTGGATGGTGGACTCCAAAGACCACGCAATATCCTGGGGCATGTGCATATTCTTTTTCTGTTGCAGGTAATGAGTACGATCGACCCAAGCAACACGAAAGTTGTCTCTCAGCCCAATTGACAGATATTTACTTTGACTTGATACGGTTGTATCTTATTAAGTCGATTCTTCCATTCAAGAGTTCCCACCGAGTTTTGTGACGGCAACGGCGGTCGAAGAGGGAATTCTTCTGTGTTGATAACGGTTATTAATGCAGTAAACACTCCAGGTCAATAACAAGTGCCAATCCTCTGGTACCTTGCAGACGATGTGAAGGGTGGTTCAAGGCAGAGTGTTCGTATAAGAGTTTGAAAACGCTTGGTTTTCTATAAAATCCTCTTAAGAGACGAAACTTTTAGTACCAACATCCCATGTGGGGTTTACTCTTGGCAGGATGTATTAGCAAGTGGTGGTATCATCTCTCCCGCAAGTTTCAGCATGCGAAATTTGTCAAAGAATAATCCCCAGCGGAGTTATTGACCATCCTAAACATGGGGCATGTTATCTCCCCAGCAAAGGATACTCCCGATCTGTTATCCCCAGTAGAGTGTGAAGACCCTTGGTCTTCTGTAAAATCCTCTCAAAGGGAAGCCCCAGCACGATACGCTTTAAAGCAGTTTTCTCTAGCAGAGTGTGTTGTAAACTCATTATCCCCAGCGGAGTCGTCAAAGGGAAAGTTCGCCCAACATGGGGCACTGTGACATTTATCCTAAGCTCGACAGTTTTCTTCCTCAGCAGATTACCGTGGAATTGCTTGGGGTTTCCCTAACAGATCTATAGGGACTCTTTCTCAGCGTGTTGCAGCGGATTGTCTTTCAGCCAAGATTTGCATGTCCCGGCAGAGCAGCCCTGATCCCTAGTAAGATTGTATCTCTGGTAATAGTACCCCCACAGAGTTCAGCATTGAATCTTGTCTGTTATACTCCCCAGCCGAGTCGCAGTAATTTCCCCAGCAAGGTCTAAAGAGATCGGCAGAATCTCTTCTTCAGCAAAGTGTCAGCATATGATATTACCTAGCCGGTGGTGTAATTCTTAGCGCTGCTCATTTACAACTCAAAGTCCAATTTATTTTTGGCACATATACGGTTTGTTCATATTATTCCAGCCGGTGGGATAGTATGGCAGATGGTTGTTCCAGCCAGTGGGATGATCATTATATACAGTTTGTTCATATTATTCCAGCAGGTGGGATAGTATGGCAGATGGTTGTTCCAGCCAGTGGGATGATCATTATATACAGTTTGTTCATATTATTCCAGCAGGTGGGATAGTATGGCAGATGGTTGTTCCAGCCAGCGGGATGATCATTATATACAGTTTGTTCATATTATTCCAGCAGGTGGAATAGTATGGCAGATGGTTGTTCCAGCCAGTGGGATGATCATTATATACAGTTTGTTCATATTATTCCAGCAGGTGGGATAGTATGGCAGATGGTTGTTCCAGCCAGTGGGATGATCATTATATACAGTTTGTTCATATTATTCCAGCATGTGGGGTAATATTGCAGGTGGTTGTTCCAGCTGATGGGATGATCATTTGGCAAATCTTCTAAAGCCGGTTTGGTAAGCATCAAAGTCCAAGTTTAATTTGGCAAAGCTGCAAAAGTCCATCTGAGGATGGCAATTTTGAGATTCCAAAGCCTGTTTGGTAATCATTGAAGTCCAACGACAGATTGGCAAAAATCCAGCACGAACTGGTAAAAGTCCATTGTTTAGAATGGCAGATCAGCTAAAGTCCACCAGCAGTGTGGCAAGCCAGTAGTCGTCTGGCGTCGTTCAAAAGACATTATTAAAGTCCACCAGCAGTGTGGCAAGCCAGTAGTCGTCTGGCGTCGTTCAAAAAGACATTTTTAAAAGTCCACCAGCAGTGTGGCAGGCCAGTAGTCGCCTGACTTCGTTCAAAAGACAGATTTCTCAGACCACGTTCATTAAAGATTCAATCCAGCAGTCTCGTTGGGTTTATATCCCTTTTCTTCTTCGTCACCCAGAGCAAATTTTTGGTTATATTTCGTATTCAATCACTATATACCTTGAAAGTCTGAAAGCAATCGCTTTCAGGCATTCAGGTCTACAGCGTTTGAATAGGGGCGGCTGTAATACCCCAAAATTTTCTCTCCCTTTTTGTCATCTTAGCATAGCATTATCATTTATCATATCATATCCACCTCATTAGCATTGCATTGCATTTAACATAGAAAAATGAAGCATAGCATCCCTCTTACCATCAAGGCATGTGATCAGGTGGAAGGTGGACAATCAAGGGATCATTCAAAGCACAAAAAGGTCAGTCAAGTTGCCCCAAGGCAAGCCAAGAAGTCTTTCATGTCTCATATTATCTCAATTGACCATCCAACACCTCAAGAAAGTGAGATTCAATAGGAGATTGGAGCAATACATACTTCACTATGCATGGGATCCAAAAAATGAAGGAAAACCCTCAAAAGAGATGGTTCATTGATTCAAAATAACCCTCAAGTGGCATATCTCATCATCCTTTAAGAGAATACACAACATACTCTGAGGAATTTGAAATTGAAGACTGCACTTTTTCCTCCTAACCAGAGGGGGTCAAAATTAGGGTTTCTAATTAAATCAGGGTATCTTTGATTTTTTTGGGCAAAACTTGATCTCATGGTATTCCATATGTCCTTAAGTGTATGTGTGTAGAAAATTGCCTCTCAATTGGTTTTAGAAGTGGTTCAATTGGAGGAAAGATAAAAAATCAGGAAATTTGGGGCCAAGTCAAATAATCAAAGGAAAAAGTCAACTCTTGACTTTTTGAGGCCAAATTCATGAAATTCATGTTATATGTGTCCAATGTACAAAATTTGGTCAAGAAACTCCAAAGGAATCATGAAAAAATCAAGATGTGGAAAGTTGCCATTTTTGGAAGAAGTAGGGTTACTAAATAAGGCAAGTTTTGGCCATCTTGCATCAGAGTTTGAACCAAGGCCATTTAAAATTGGAGCATCAAATGAAGATTTCACTCGGCCACAACAAAAGATCTTGCTTTAAGCTTCAAATCCATGTGTAGAACATCTCCATTGGATAAAAATTGAGTGAGATATGATTGACCAAAGTTTGGGCAAAGTAGGTTCAAAACTAGGTCATGACCAAGGATTTTCAGCTCACGCGCATGTCCTTTTTACAAACAGTTGGTGGGCCAAATGTACACCTATTTTTCTCATGGTTAGAGGCTTTATTTGCAAAACTTGTCAACATCAAAAATGTTCATTGTCATGTCCTCTTCAAGTTTCATGTTGGGCAAAAGTTGATTTGATCAAGCTATGAAGTAGATATGGTGAGTCCAAGTTGCTATGATCATGTTGAGGTTCCATGCCATGAGTTCCTCACTAACCAACCTTATTGCCACGCCTTGGTAGCAGTTCCAAATGTGACTGTTTTAAGTCATTTTGTGACTTATTCCAAGCATTGTTTCAACTCATTTTTCACACCAAACATATTCTCCAATATCTCCTCTTTCAAATGAATCCAAAACCTCATCAAATTATGCACTAGTTAGAGAGAATTTCACTTGCAAACCACCTCATGTTGATACTGATGCATTGACAGATTGGTGCATGATTTTGGTTCACACACACAACAAACACTTCCTCACCTCAGTTTTCCTCTTTTAACCAAGCACACACCATCTACACTATGCACATTAGCACGTGCCTTGCATGAAAATGGAAAGGGCAAACTTGTTGAGCAAGTTTGATACAAAGCTGTGCCATTTTCCTTTCTTATTACCACCACCATAGTTTGTCATGTGCTGCCACCACCCTATCATGGCTCTCCCTAACTAACTTGACTCAGTTAGTTAGGGATGACTCACTTAACTCAATTGTGACTCATTTAACTCACTCACTAAACCATGGTTAACTCACGTTATAAATAGAAACCTCACCCTCTAACTTCAGTTTCTAACTTCATTTTTCCACATTCTCTCCAAAACTCTCTCTGCTTTACTCTCAATCTCACCATTGCAAAGGATTCTCGAGCTCACATTGTTCATCCTCCTCCTAAATCTTCTTTGATTCTCTCTCAATTTCACCAAAGAGCAACTATTTTGGAAGCTTGGATCTAGTTTCATTCCATTGAATCATCATCAACCACTTCAGTTAAGCCTTTATTTGGCCAAGTGAAGCTCAAGGAAGAAGCATTTTCCTCTGGTATTCTTGTGTATTCAAAGCCTCATCAAGTTCAGGTTCCAAACTCTCAAACTTTGCTCTGGCGTTTTATGGTTTAATTTGTTGTTTTCATGTTGATATGAGCTTAATAGAAGCATTCCTAACTCCGGCTAGTTGATAGGCCTTCTAAAGGCGTAGTTGCGAAACTTAGGGCACAAATTCATTTACTCTGTTCTTGCTATGTGTGCATGATATGTTGTTTTTGTGAGTGAATTCTTAATCTACATAAGCTCAGCTTCATTTTGGTATGCGTATTGTACATTTTGGTGAGATGTGAGAGTTGCAGGTGGTGGTTCTCGCCGGAGAAGATGACCGGAGGTCCCTCTCCGGCCGGTGGTCATTTATGTTAGGGTTTCTTGCAGTTTGAATGTCAGCCGTGCGATTTTGTTGATCCAAGGGTGGAAATGCTGCCAACACATTAAAATCAGTGTGCGTGTCACGTGTTGTTTCTGATTTTATTTTTAAACTTTGTGTGGTGCAGTGTATGGTATGTTACGTGTTCCCTCGCGCGTGTGTGTTGATGGTGTGTACTTTGACTGCTTGTTTGACTTGACTTAATCTGACGGCTTGGATTGCTTTGACTATTGTTGACTGAGTGTACATGCTTGTTATCATGTTCTGCGCGTAATTGGACTTAAGCTGAATTTGATATTCACGCCTTCCTTTTCCAAGGCCCAAACCTTTTGAACTGATAGTTTACTATATTTGCACCCCCACTCTTGTTTTCATTTCATCTTGTTTTTTTTATTTTTTGTACACGTTTGATTTTCAATTTTTAAAAATACTAAATAGCATTATAAAATTCCATAAAAATTCATGAACATCATTAAAACATTTATAAAATTTTTGATGTTTTTAGTTTCTGATTTTATGACTTTTTGCCCCTGTTCCACAATTTTCTTTGATTTTCTTTTGTGTGCATTCTTAATGTGGTACATGATTTTGTGCATTTTTGTTCTTGATCATTAAAAATAGTTTTGATTTGTTTCTTTTTGCATTGAGTCATTAACATCTTGAAGTATGTCCTATGATTTTTATTTTATTTTTTTAGATCATTTTATGACATGTTTGGATGTCCATCTTTGCATTACTTTGCATGTGTATCCAACTTGACTTAAGTGCATTGTATAAAGCCGTTTTGCCTTGATTTCTTGCATGCTATTTTGGTATATGATTCATTTCTGATTTGTGTATCTTTAAAACATGTTTGCTTAATTTCCATGAGTTCATTTAATTTTTGTTTAAGGCATTACATTTGAAGCATAATGACATGTCATATCCTTGTAATATTTGTGCATGTTTACATGTTTTCTTTTGTGCATACTTGCATGATCATTTGCCTATTTCAATGAGCTATTCATGTGACATTATAGGTCATTGGTACACACTATATGTCATCATTGCATATTCATTGTTATGTGAACTTGGTGCATCCTTAACATGTTGTGCTTGCACTTCTTTTCTTTTGAACTTCCATTTCAATTCTTTTCCTTGTATAACTTCTTGAATGTCTTGATGTTTGATCCATGAATAATTTGAGATGTGTATAAGCCATTTTCCATTTAGTTCCATTCTGATCCTTGAATTACATGTTTCATTTATGCATGTTTCTTTCATTTCTTTTCATCTTTCATCTCCCTTTTCTTATGATAGCATGTTCTAATGCCATGGATGATGATTGTGGGTTGTTCACTTGAATTTGCTTGATGATAATTATTTGTTTCCCATATGATGCACATTCTGGTTATGACTAATAGGATTTGATCTTTCATCTTATTCTTTTGATCTTTATGGTGCATTAAATGTTCTTTTACTTCTTATACTTCTTATACATGTTTACCAACCATGTAGGGGCTTTGGTAAGTTGCAATTGAGTGTGGATAAGGAATCCACATTCAAACTTCTATCCTTTCTCTTTTACAATTCCATCTTGTGCTTTGTTAAGCACTTATGTGTTTTTCTTTTAATAACTCATCACTTTCCCTCGGGAATTCTTTTCTCATCTCACTCATTCTTATCGTACGAACGCGCTTCTACTCTTTCTTTTGCAAGATGGTAACGCACTCGGACCAGCGAGCCTGCAAACACCTGAGCTAGAACGTAAGTCGTTCCCTAAAAAACACAAACAACTTTCCCTCGTTGAGGGGAACTACGTCGCTCTGATTCTCATGCTCCTGATGAGATACGTAGGCAGTGGGGTAGGGCCCATACGAGCACTTCTTTTATTTTCCCTACATTTGTTTCTATTTCTCTCTCCTTTCCTTTTCCATTCCTTTTCCAGTTCTTTTTCCAGCATCTTTTCCTACACCCTTTGATCGAGACAAGCAAGCGTGGATCCCATCGGGTACGATGGACGCATGGGGGTGCTAATACCTTCCTCGCGCGTAACCGACTCCCGAACCCAGTTCTCTTGGTCGCAAGACCATGCTTTTCCTTCCCTTCAGGTTTACGCAGTGTTTCCTTTCCCTCTCTTGGGATAAATACACATTGCTGGCGACTCTGTTTCGGTGCCACTTTCGCGTTTGTACT